>OX451741.1:985482863-986082863 GCA_948472305.1 Vicia faba | reverse complement strand
AATCAAGAAAGAGGTCTTACAAACCCTCAACAAAAAAGGAATGACTGCCTATTCAAAATAAGTTATCAACATCCGAATCATCACCGGAAAATCAGAGCAAAGACTCAAACAAGGTCTAACGTATGATCAACTGAGTTTAGGTTTGGAGAACATCACGAAGTGCGGGTGGGTACAAATAAAATTTGAGCCTTTATCCTTTGTTTCTTAAACCATGAACCAGGCCACGTTATAACCCTTAAAAGTCCTAGCTGAAGCATGAGTTAGTTCGAAAGCATACTGTTACGAAAGGTATCCTGACTCCTGAAGGCCTACGGTAAATACGGAGTTGACATCACGTTTTATAAACAATCACTTGTTTTATGAAAAGAATGCATTTTTAAAAAATCTTCAAGACAGACATAGGCTTTGCATTTTTAACATAACTTTGTTTGCATATGACTTTTTGTTTGAACATCAGGGAAATTCGCACGATGAATACCTAATGAACAAAAGTACCTCCAATTAAGGGGCAGACATGACCATGGTCCATTATCTGGGGCAATCCAATCAAGATTTGGAGAATCTCTCAAGAGCCAAATAATCTGAGGCAAATCTCCGCCTGAGTCACTTGGGGCATTCCAACGACGAATCTGGCCGGATCAAATACCTTCTGGTGGCATGACCAAGCTAACAGGGGCAACTCCCTACATTCTAAGAGCGTGGACATAGTTGAAAAAATACTACGCAGAATCAAAGACCCGCTAGGTTGACATACCTAGGCAAAAATAAGGGCTTCCCGGCGAACCAAAAGGGTTCGGGCAAAATGAAGGGATGAAATGGAAAAATCTGTACACCCGGCAAGCCGAAAACCTGAAAAGGCGGCTTGAGCAAAAATGGGTATCCCGGTGGACTGAAAACCCGAAAGGGCGGTCCAGGCAAAAGTTAGGGATCAAAGCGTACGACTATGTCCTGCCATCTGGTCACCTGCCTACCTGAAGAAGGTTTGACCCTCAACCATCATCAGCATCCCACAGGTGCCTCCCCCCATAGAAACAGGGGCAATAATGGGTGGTCTAAGCAATCTGATTGTTCTATCCTCCAAGGTATCAGGGTAGGTTCCGTTGAAGAACATAACCAATACAGTTCAATACTTCCCCAGGAGAGTCCAATCTGATTCCCCAGGACAGTTGGAATCATCTCCCCAAGCAGTAAGCTTATCCCCAGTAGATTCTGGAAGCTTACTCTCGCAGAGCACGAACGCGTCGCCCGGCTTTATTTAAAGAGTTATTTCCTTAACAGGATATAACTGGGTTATCCTCAGCCAAAAGCCACGGAAAGAGCGTCGTCAACGAAGTCTTCTTACCCCAGCGAAGTCCATCAACACTTCCAACAACAAGGGTATCCCCAGCAAACTACTATCAATACTCAGCAAGGCATCCCTCTTCCCACAGAGTATTGCTTCCCAGCATGGTCGCTAGAATATCTTTTTCTCCCCGCAGAATCTTCCATTTGCCAAGATTGTTCCGCAACGGAGTCATCTTCTCCTACCGGTATTCTTGCAGTTATCATCCCCGGCGGAAGCAAAACCTATTCTTCAACATCAGCCCAGGATACGACTTCCCGGCACCCGTCAAGGATTTATTTTCTTAGACAAATATACATTCATAAACATCACATCTTCATACATTATAGCATGCATAGGCATCATACTACACGAATCTCATTGATTTTGAAGACATACAGTTCATGCATCATGATTTTGCATACAATTATGTTTTGCCTTTTCAGGAAAAAGATCAATACCAAAATGATTACTATCAACTACCACAATTCTGTCTAGATATAGTTTCAGATATGACCCAGATATGGCGACGTTCTGATACTGCTTCCAGATTTCCTTCTAGATATAGTTTCAGATATGATCTAGATATGGTGACGTTCTGATGCTGCTTCCAGATTGCCTTCTAGATATAGTTTCAGATATGACCCAGATATGGCGACGTTCTGATACTGCTTCCAGATTTCCTTCTAGATATAGTTTCGGATATGATCCAGAGATGGTGACGTTCTGATACTGCTTCCAGATTTCCTTCTAGATATAGTTTCAGATATGACCCAGATATGGCGACGTTCTGATACTGCTTCCAGATTTCCTTCTAGATATAGTTTCAGATATGATCCAGATATGGTGACGTTCTGATGCTGCTTCCAGATTGCCTTCTAGATATAGTTTCAGATATGATCCAGATATGGTGACGTTCTGATACTGCTTCCAGATTTCCTTCTAGATATAGTTTCGGATATGATCCAGATATGGTGATGTTCTGATGCTGCTTCCAGATATCCTTCTAGATATAGTTTCAGATATGACCTAGATATGGCGACATTCTGATACTGCTTCCAGATTTCCTGCCAGATATAGTTTCAGATGTAAACCAGATAAGGTGACGTTCTGATGCTGCTTCTAGATTGCCTTCCAGATATAGTCCAGATATGAACCAGATATGGCGACGTTCTGACACTTATTCCAGTTGAAGACATTTCAAGACCTTGTCCAGTCCAGCTAAATCGACTCCCAACAGATTTTCCTGATGAAGACTCAGTAGAAGTTATTTCAGATGTTTCCCTCTCCGACGATGAGTGTGAGGTGATAGTCTCCTATGGTTCCCTCTCCGACGGTGTGTGAGGTGGTAAGTCCTTTTCAGATGTTTCCCTCTCCGACGATGAGTGTGAGGTGATAGTCTCCTATGGTCCCCTCTCCGACGGTGAGTGAGGTGGTAATTCCTTCTTCAGATGTTTCCCTCTCCGACGGTGAGTGTGAGGTGATAGTCTCCTATGGTTCCCTCCCCGACGGTGAGTGAGGTGACAATTCCTTTTCCTATGATTCCCTCTCCAACGGCGAGTGAGGTGATTCCCTTTCAGATTATAATTACCTATTGGTTCTCTGCCCGATACTGCAAAGATGGTAATTCCCCCCAAGATTTTTCTCAACAAGCGTTGTTGAAGTTAAAATCACCCAAGGTTCTCTTACCATTCATGCTAAAGGCAGTAACCATCCATGGTTCATTCATCATCTTTTGAAGCTCCAGACTCAGCTCCTGTAACAAGTCAGGACACATCTATACAAAGCATCTGAAATCAACTCCTGCAACGTGTCAGGTACTCATTTTCTGTTTTGCAGGTATGCAGGTTCTCGCTAAGGAATCTCTTACACGATCAACATCCAGATGGCATCTATAAGCCCATCATCCTATCCAGCAATCTCCAAATGGCATCTATAAGCCCATTCCATCACACTGCTACTATGTGAGCGCAAATTTCTGGGCACTCTAGTGTCCAATCATCTTCTACCCTCGGATTACGAAAGGCACGTCAGCCAATCTGCATCCTCAGGTCTAAGAAGATTGAACAGGGGCAACTGTTGCACCCCAAAATTTGCCCTCCCATATTCTCCAAGAAATTGCCAAACCAAGTCACAAAATTCCCCAAGGGTTGCACAGTGCAAAGGTCTCTTATACAGTCAAAACTAGGGTTTGTGTTCTGATCAAAAGAATGAAGTTTTCAAAGGCCCAATCAAGTCTCACATGCCTACAAATGTGGTCAAGCATTCTCATATCAAGTTTCAAGACATTCAGCTCAAAATTGCACAGTCAAAACCCTAAATTGCACTACAATCAACTGTAGGGGCAAAATGGTCATTTGACAGTCAAAAGTTCAAAATTTTGGTCAACATATAATTTTGAAGCCACAAACATCATTTGATCATGATTCTCAAAATTTGGCTCAGAAATCATCAAGATGCAAAAGTTTCCTTATTTGGACAGCTGAAAAAGTCAACTGAAATTGACCAGGGCATAACTTTCACATGGATTATCAGAAAAATTCCATCCAAAGCTCATTTTGAAGAGAAAGACATTTCCTACAACTCATCTTCATACTTCAAGTCCAAGAAATGCTCTTACAAAAAGTTATCAATTTCAACATTATAGGTCATTTTCAAAAGTCAACAAAAAGGGACTTTAAGTCAAAGGCCATAACTTGAGATTGGTAAATCAAAATGACATGGGACCAAAGGAATTGGTTAGAGGACTCAAAGACCTTTCCAACATGTCCAAGAACATGAGAAAAGATTAAAAATTGAGCAAGTTATGCCTTGTGGAAGTTGGGAAATTTTTGGATATTTTGAAAAGTCAACATTACTTCAAATGACCTAAAAATGCTAATGGGCCCATTTTTCTTCCTTGATTCATCATTCTAAGCATGTGCACGACCACTTGGCCCAAAGGGAAGTATTTTCTCATTTTTTATTTATTTATTTGAATTATTATTAATATTAATTCATTTAAATCATTTAAATATGTGGAAAATATATAACTTGACCTAAAAAATCTTTTTATACATGTTTTAAGGTCAATATTTCGTGTAAAGGCAAACTAGGAAAGATTTGGTCTGATTTGAGCTAATTGATACAAAGAACACATGAAAAAGATTCAAAAAGATCCTTAGAAAATCAATTATCAAAAATCATTATGGCAAGAGATTTGATGGAGTTTTGTTGACCTAATAGCTTCACTACAAAGCCAGGAACACAAACCTAATCGTGCTAGACTGAAAGCTGCGCAAAAGAACACATTACACACTTGAAATTTTGGCCAAAAATCTCAATACTGAAAATCAATTTGCAGGTGGTTTCAAGCCAAGATTTTCATCCCATTGGCTTCCTGAAGCTCCAAGGAAACGATTCCAATCCAGATCATCCATTATAACGCCAAGAATTGGTAAAACGAGGGCCAACTGTATCAAGGAAAACTCATAATCATACATCACGATTCATGCATCCATTATCACTTTTAATGCTTGATTTACATTCCTTGTAAAGTTCTAAAGCTAACCATTGTATTTAATTGGATTATTATGCATCATATATGATTTCACCATAGTCGATTTCTAGGGTTTTGCAGGACTGGAATTTAGGGCTTTTCACCCAAGGAGAAATTAAGACTCAAGACTATTGCCATTAGACTCAGCATATCCAGACGAAGAGATCCCAACCCTCGCGCTCAATTTATGAGCGTCGAGGAGCTATTCGCTATTTTCTGGTAGCGTGCCTAAGAAAACGCATCCAAAATCGTGGCCTATGTGTTTTTGTTTTCAGGCACGCGAGGAAGACGAAGCCGTGGCAAACTATGATTCGTTGGTTTGAATTTTCGCGCTTTAATCCACTAACCCTTCGTTTTATTCTTATAATATTTATTGATTATTTATATATCAAACGCGCTAAGTTGGTTCAGCTGGCAAAGGATGGTGATTGCAATGTTCAAGACCTGGGTTCGAATCCCAGGTCTATCTTATTTCCTATATTATTTTGCAAACTACGTTCCCATGCAATACTGGTATTAAGACGCATCATATACCCCATACCAAGCCTTGCCACGTCCATCTGGAGATCTAATCAAAGGCTGAGATTGGAAGCACACCCTGAACCCTAGTCAAAAGAGCCACATGGCGCCTGGAAAGTCAACGAATTCTGAAGGTCATTGGGCCAGATTTGCTTGGACAATACCTCCACTTTAGGGCCTGAACCCCCCCTGGTTTGCAACTTTCTTTCTTTTTATTTTATTTTTAATTATTATTTTATTTGCTTTCTTGTTAATTTAATTAATTATTTTTTACAAAATATAAAAAAGGCCTAAAAAATCAGAAAAGACAAGAAAAACCTAATAAATATTTTATTCTAATATTTTCATAAATAAATTGCATGTAAATAAATTTAGTATTAAATAGGTTTTAATTTTAATTCTTTTTAATAACTAAAAATCCAAAAATATAGAATTAGGTTTAATAAATTTTATTCCTTTCAATTTTTCTTTTTGTCATAATAATAATATTACTTATTTTATTTTCATAATTAAATTGTACATAAATTAACTTAGGTTTAATTTAGGTTATATTTTAATATTTTCATAACAAACTTAAAAACCATTAGAATTAGGGTTAGTTAATTTCAATTAATTCTTTTTTCTTTTAAATCTTAAAAAACATAAAAATACCAAAAAAAACAAAAACATTTAATTTTAATTTTAATTCCTCGTTAATTTTAATATTTTGCAAAAAAGGGTCCAACGCCCATGTTTTTAATTGTTTAATTTCGCACATTTATTTTATTTCGCTTAATTAATCATGTACCTCTCCCAAAGCGTTGTAACATTTACTTCTCGTACTTTTTACTTTGCTTTATTTATTTTCTGTCAAATCGGGTCCGGTTTAATTTTGGCGGTGTGGACCCGCGCCTTTGTAATAGCTTTAGATTTACTTCTCCGCAAATATTTTTTAACTGTTAACAACAAGCATGCAAGAATGAATGGACATAATAAAATCAAGCGTAGATCACAATGAACATGACAAGACAAATATCAATGAAAATGACACACAATTCGCACACACCACCCCTAGGGTACGCCTCACTGTTGCCTTGCCTTCGAAAGGTGATCGTCGAGTAGAGGATGTCTTAGTAAGTCCTCATGATCCGGGAACCTGGCATGAGGGTAGCTTCTAAGGTGTCTTCCCATTGCTCTGGTGATCACCATGTCCCGAACCTCGAATTGACCCGAACACCTCCAACGGTGGTGCTACCTACCTCTCAATGGTGGGATGGCACTACTTTAAAGGACATTTACACAGACGAATTCCTTAGGGTAGGTAGACGACTCGTGGATACTTGCTCTAATTCAAAACAAAACAAATCAAAAATACTTTTCACACCAACACATTTTCAAAAAGCTTTCGAAAGCATTTTTCAAACACTCTTGAGGACCGATACAAGAGTCGAACTGAAATTTTCAAAGAAACTTTTTAAAACCCACAGTTGAAAAGCAAACAAACCAATTTTGAAAACACAAGTGAGCAAATATCTAAGAGCCCATGGATAACCATGGATAGAAAGGGTGCTAACACCTTCCCTTTCTATAACCTACCTCCCGAACCGAGAGCAATCTCTTTAAGGAATTTTTCTGTGCTTTTGTCCTTTCCATTTGGAGAAAATAAAAGACGGTGGCGACTCTTGCTTCCGCGACATTTCGCGAACCAGCGTTAAACAGTCAGTTCCAGATCCACCGATCACAGCGGGATCTACTTCAATACCTTTATTGCTGACGATGAAGCCTAGGAGCTTACCAGACCTCACCCCAAATGTGCATTTATTTGGGTTCAACCCCAGCTTGTACTTATTTAGTCTCTCAAAGAGTTTCTGTAAATGGTCAAGATGCTCTTCTTCTGTTTGAGATCTGGCTATCATGTCGTCCATATAGACCTCTATTTCATGATGTATCATGTCGTGAAACAGAGCTACCATGGCATGTTGATAGGTTACCCCAACATTCTTCAGTCCGAATGGCATAACCTTGTAGCAGAATGTGCCCCACTGTGTGACAAAGGTTGTTTTCTCCATGTCCTAAGGCGCCATTTTGATTTGGTTGTAACCTGAGAAACCGTCCATGAAGGAAAACACTTTGTGCTGTGCCGTATTGTTAACTAGAATATCAATGTGGGGAAGTGGGAAATCATCCTTAGGGCTTTCCCTATTCAAATCTCTATAGTCCACGCACATTCGTACCTTGCCTTCCTTTTTCGGCACGGGAACAACATTGGCAACCATTGCGGATACGAGGTGATAACCAAGAATCCGACATTAAATTGTTTCATTACTTCCGCTTTAATCTTCTCTGACATGTTTGATCGCATCCGACGGACCTTTTGCTTTTACCGGAGGACAATCTTCTTTTGTAGGTAGACGATGTACTACGATATCTGCATCAAGTCCTGGCATGTCTTCGTACGACTAGGGAAAGACCTCAACATAATCGTGTAACAATTGAATCAGACGCTCTTTGACACTGGGTTCCAGATTGGCACCCACCTTGACTTCTCTTTTGTCTTCTTTGGCACCTAGGTTAATTGTATCCACTAGTTATTTGTGGGGCTGTATGGTCCTCTCTTCCTATTGTAGTAACCTGGCGAGTTCCCCTGGTACTTCACAATCTTCATCACCTTCGTCTTCGGCTTGGTAGATTAGATTTTCAGAATCACAGAAAGCCATAGCAGAACCGTTACCCATGTGAGTGTGTGTAAGAGTATAGCTATCTTCGAAAGGAATAAGAATGTAAAAAGAAAAACAATGAGCACAAAATTTGTATGCAAAAACGTCCATGATTCATTGATGTCATATGGAAATGAGATGATAACCCTTACAAATGGACCATTTTGCCTCGGGTAAGACACAAGGTTTTAAGAGTCTGAATTGTTTTAATATTACAGATCCGACAAAATTTAAAGACAAATTACTGTGGGATAAAAGTGATCGGGACGAAATCTCTAGCTTCTCAGTTGTTGAGCCCTCCACTGACAGTTGGGAAAATCCAATCCTCCAGGTTGTAGCTGTATTCATCATCCTCCACTATATTGACTTTGCGGTTGCTGATCTTCAAGGGTGGTCCTCTGGCACGAGCGTGGCGTACAACTTTCTGGGCTCCTGAAGTGAAACCCAAACCGAATTTGTCAGATTTTTATGGGATATCTGGGAGTTGGCCCCAAATAGTGCACCTTCCTTCTTCTATCACTGCCTTGGTATCCTTCAAAGATGACACCTTGAGTGGAGGCCTTGTGATCTTGGGAACTTGAGACACAACCTTGGTTATTGCCATAGTCTGCGGGACTTCTTCAAAGTGCTGGAATGGAGTTTCAATAAATTCTCCATCTAATTCCACATATCTGAAGGAATTTAGATGGCTGACCATATACTCTTCTTCTCCATGAACAGTGATGATTTTCCCCTGAATTGGATATTTCAGCATTTGATGCAACGTAGAGGTAACAACACCAACATTGTGGATCCACGGTCGGCCTAATAAGCAGGAATATGAAGGGAAAATATCCATTACATAAAAAGTTGAATCAAATGTTTGGGTTCCAACTTTTATGGGGATGCCCACTTCCCCGTGCACCATCCTTTTTGAGCCATCGAAGGCTCTCACTACTATGTTGCTCGGTTTCAATGTCAATCCGTCACAGTCAAGCCTATCAAGAGCCTTGTTAGGTAATACATTCAGAGACGAACCAGTGTCCACCAAAACATGAGCCAAGGTCGTGCCTTTGCATTCGACTGAGACATACAGTGCCTCGTTATGCTTCTCCCCTCTTGGCGTTAAATCAGCATCTGAAAAACCTAAACCATTATCTGCAGTTAAGCTGGCTACGCAGTCTTGGAACTGATCGACATAAGTTTATTGGGGTACATGGGCAGTCTTAAGGAATTTTATCAAGGCCTTTGCATGAGCCTCGAAACATAACAACAAAGCTAGCATGGAAATTTTTGATGGAGTTTTCCCCAGTTGCTCGACTATGTTGTAGTCGCTTCTTTTTATGATCTTTAGAATTTCCTCCATATCTTTTCGGGAGGTCTCAGGGGTAGCTACTGATTGTGCCTTCGTCTGGACAGGCTCAACCAAAATACCTTTTCCTCGAGTCTCGATTGACTCGGCAGCAGGAATGTCAGTAGGGGTGATAATAGGGATTGTAACAGTTTTGTCAACAGGAGTATTATCAGAGATGATTGCAGGACTAGGAATAGCCTTTGGAGGAGCCACAACAACAAGAATGATTACGGGTCCCGAAATAGCTTTTGGGGGAGAAATTTCTGGAGAGAAAACCCTTCAGCTTCGAGTGATCTTGCTAGTCCCTGCGATATTATTGATATTTGAGTCAACTTTCTCAAAACTTGAATCTTCAACAGCTGGCCAATCTTGTTTGATACCGTGGTAGTAGACACCACCTCCATAATTCCACGGAACGGTTTTGTCTGACGAATACGGGATTGGTCCAGGCATTATAATTATCAATAGAGCTACTTTAGGAACTGATGTAATTCTAACGGGTCTTTTGGTGGAGACCTTAGAAGAATTGTCGGAAATGGTCACGATGGAAACATCTTTATAAGAAACAGTTGGAATTGAAGTCTTCTCGAACAAAATCTCCTTGTTATCTATTAGGCATTGAACGCCTTCTTTTAACAACGGACAGTGGGTTGGTGAGGATAAACAGAAATAACAAATTTCATCACAGCTTGGGAATACACCGGCATTCAAAAAGTTCTTTTTGATAGTCAAGAGTGGGGTCATAAGTTCATCAACTGAAGTAACAAACATATCTTCTTCAACGATATTAACATCACGACCGTGCTTGGGCATAAGGGTAGTAATGACATTGGGAATTTCCGGCGCATCGAATTCAATCTCTTTGGCTTCAAGAAGGTCTTGTACTTTGTTCTTTAGAGCCCAACAGTTGTTAGTGTCATGGCCGAGACTCTCGGAATGGTATGCACAACGGGCATTAGGATGATAGTGAGGAGAGGTTGTGTTAGGGTTCTTTGGAGCTTCTTTCAAAGTCTCTAGATTGGATATTAACAAATGTGTCAATACTTGAGATAGTGTCATATTAATTCGGGTGAATTGTCTGATTGGTCTTTCCATTCTTGGCTGGTTGCTTCTTTGCTGAGCAGGCGCAAGTTTAGGAATCATGACAACCCCCACCATTGGACGATGTTAAGTCCTATCTTGATTTCTCTAAGGATATACATCAACAACTTCTTTCTTTCCAATGAATGGTTTCCTTACAGCAGCAGAGGATGCATCTTTTTGAATCTTCCCATTCTTTATCCCGACTTCTACCCTTTCTCCGGTCAATATCAACTCAGTAAAGCCTGTCGATGAACTCCCAATTAAGTAGTTGAAGAAAGAACCAGACAAGGTGCCAAAGAACATTTCTACTAATTCTCTTTCAGATAGAGGATTTTGGACTCTTCCTGCTAATTCCCTCCATTTTTGCGCATAGTCCTTAAAGCCTTCACTTGAAACCATGGCCATACTCTAGAGTTGAGTACGGGTGGGTGCAAGATCAGCGTTGTATTGGTATTGTTTGTAAAAGGTGGCGGCCAGATCTTCCCAGTTATGAACATTGGCTCTTTCTAAATGATAAAACCAATCAAGTTGAGTTCCGGACAGACTGTCTTGAAATAAGTGTACCCATAAATCCTTGTCAGCGGTATGAGGCTGGATTTTCCTTACATAGGACCGGAGATGCATTTTGGGACATGAGACCCCGTCATATTTGGCGAACCTAGGTGCTTTGAATTTTGGAGGAATGACAATCCCCGATACTAATCCCAACTCCTCAAAGTCCAATCCAGGCACTTTTTGGATTTCCATTGCACTTAACCGTTCTTCTAGATGCTTATACTTGTCGTCGGCTGGAGGGTATTGTTCTTCAAAATAATATTCTTCTTCCCCTTCCTCTTCTGAATCAGGCTGAATAACTGCTTCCCTGCCTTTCCCATCTTAATTGTCTTTCTCGCTAGATGATGTTGCAAAGTCTAAGGTCCCTCTTGTTTGTCCTTGGAATCTTCTTCCCATGCTCAGAACTCCGGTTATTTTCTTTGTCTTCTTCTTTTTCTCTTCAACCAACAAGGTCTTCAACTCTTCTTGTCCTTTGGCTAGAGTTAAGAACATCTGTTGAAACTGAGCATTTTGGGCTTGGAGGTCCTTCACTGTTTGCTCGAGATCCATCTTACTAAAATAAACAATAGAAATATGCGAAGACTTGTTGCAAGAAACCTTCTTATGTTATGATGAATGGTAAATGCATATGCAATGATTTCAAGGATTTTAAAGATTCAAATTTGTTTTAGACAAAAAGGAAACACACGTTATATTAATAAATTAAAGCTTGAGTACATCAATGACTTTTTGGGCAAAACAATACAAAAACTCTAAGATAAAAAGGTAGTACGCATCCTCTTTGGTGCGATGTAGGCATTCAGAGTCTGCTCCTCATGAAGTTTCTTAGTGAGTTCCAAAACCTTCTTCTTGCTAGCATAAAATTGGGCTTCGAAAGTATCTCGCTCCCCCTTGAGTTGTATCCAATCTCTTTGTAAGTCTTCAAGAGAGGTGGGCATGTCAGGATGTAGGATAATGTATGGAACATCTCCTTCCATAACAGGCTCAATGATTACCAGGAGAATGGAAGGATAAGGCATCATAAGACTCTGAGCACGAGTTTGTACCCATTTGAGGTAAGGCTCAAGAGGGATGGAATTCTTATGCCCCAATGTCTTGCTATCTACCTTGTTCAACATCCTCCAAGCTCGGATAAATCTCTGGCGAAGACCTTGATCGTCATTCTCGTAGTCAAATACTAAACCTTGAATGAGCATCTCATGTGGGCCATCCCTTCGGGCGTAACCAAACTGTCTTAAGGCTAAGAAAGGGTTGTAGGTGATGCCTCCCCTAATGCCAAGTAAAGGGACATTAGAGAATTCTCCACAACGGTCGACAATAGTAACATTCTCCGAGGATCGGGAACACCAATGAATGTCTGAATGTTTAAGCATCATCAACCTTTGTGACCACCTTGAACCTTGCTTGTTCTTCAATACAGATTGGGGAAGATGCGAAATAAACCATCTTGCCAAGAGAGGAGTGCAACATATTAGGACACCTCTTTTCCTCATTGTGCGAGTGTGAAAAGAATGTAGAATATCCCCTAGTAAAGTAGGCACCAGGTTGCGGGATATAAAGATTTTGACGGTGTTCACATCTATGAGTTGGTCAGGATTTGGAAATAAAACCATCCCATAGATGAGGAGAGCCACAATTTCCTCAAAGGCTTGCAAATCAAAGGAGTCCCAACAGTTTTGGGCTTTCTCAAACAAGAACTTTGCTAGGAAACCTTTGACACCACTCCTTGTTTCCCAATTGGTTGTGACATCAGATGATTGCAAGTGTAGAGCTTGCGCAATCTCTTCTGGCTTTGGGTTTCATTCCGTACCATTGAAAGGTAGTTGATTGAGAATGGTAATCCTCAAGAGTTGGGAGAATTCTTCTAAAGTTGGCACAAGTTGATAATCTGGAAATGTGAAGCAATGGTGTAAAGGATCAAAGAACTGAAAGAGAACCTTCATCATGTCTTCATCAGTGTTGGAAGTGACCAAGTTGAGTAGGCGACCATGTCTCTTGGTGAATGGATAATTTTCTGGAATCCTTGAAGCTAGCTCCTTAAGTTATGGAGGGATCCTTACAAGATTGACTTGAATAGTTTTCCTGCGAATATAATCCATGTCCTACAAAACAAAACAAAGATAAATCCCAAGACCCTTGAAATGGTTAGTGAATGAGTATGATGTTATGATGTTCATGATGTTATGTGTAACACCCCGTTTTCAATTAATTGATTTATTTAAATTTGGGAATTTATTTTATTAGAATTAATAAAATAAAAAGAATTATTTATTTTGGAGTATTTGAGGAAAATAAAAGAAATAAGAAATATTGAGATTTTTAATTCATTGGGCTTAGATATTGTTAGTAAAGAGTGGGGGTGCAGAGAAATAAAGTTATGTTTGGGACTTAGGCCATTTTCTCATTATTTCACGTTAACACAGAAGTTGGAATTTGGGAAAATAGAGCTCTGAAGGTACGAGGATCAGAGAACGAAGAACACCGCCCAAGAACTCAAAGCTGCTAATTGATAAGGTAAGGGGGGTTTATACTCGATTTATATTTGTTTATGGGTTTATGTACGGTTGATTCGGGTAATTGTAGGAAAATCCCAATTGTTAGATGTTTCTAGGGATCGATAACCGTAGGACTGAACCTTGTTAGAAAAGGGTTAGGTTCCCAATTTTTATGAATCGATTAAGAGTTTTAGGTCCCAAATGAGGAATTGGGAGTATATATCATGATCGTGAATTTACCTTGGAAGTTATAGGGATAACCTCAGTGTCAGTAGATTTCCCCAAAGGGACGGTTAATCCCCGGTTAAGGTTACTATAGAGATTGTTGGTATTTTGGATATGGTGGTGTTGTTGTGAATTGTACAAACCTGATGTCGTTAGGTACCGAATTACGCGTCTGGCGGGCGTTTTCCCGCGTTTGGACTGCTGTTTCTGAGCTGCTGCAGGTTCAGGAAATCCTGTTACGCGCTCAGCAACACGGGCCGTGTTGCACAACACGGGTGCCCGTGTTGCTCTTCTGTGTTGGGAGGTGGTGTGCTCTGGTTGCACGACACGGGCCGTGTTGCACAACACGGGCACCCGTGTCAGATCCCCTGTACTGATAAAAATAAAATGTGCATTTTTCTGGACGTGCTGCACAACACGGGCCGTGTTGCACAACACGGGCACCCGTGTTGCTCTGCTGTGATGATTTTCTGAATTTTTGGTTTCAGTGTTTTGATGTTGGATTTTTATTGCCATGCTTTTAGATATGTTATCGAGCATGAATTATGATATAATTGATGTGATTGATTGATGTTTGAATAGTATGCTGAGTGATTACATGCTATTCGTAACTTGATATGATTGATGTTTAAATAGTATGCTGAGTGGTTACATGCTATTCATATCATGTTATGTTTGATATTGTTGATGTGCATGATATGTTGATCGATGTTCATAGTATGCTGAGTGTTACATACTTACATATCATGTTGCATTTGTTAATTCCCATTGTGTGGAATTAACATGGTGGCCAATATACGTGTCCGCGATTTAATGGAACGTTGAGGTGGTAGCCGTGTCCGCGATATAATGGAACGGTGAGTTATCCGTGACCCGCGATTTAATGGGGCGGTGAAGTGGTACCACATGCATGGGTGTGTTGCATTACTCGAATATAACATGAATGGATGATTTTTCCAATGTTATATTTGATTGTTTGTATGCACGTATGATTTGATAAATGGTTGATGATGTTTGATGAATATTTGCAAAAATGAAAGGCAATATGTCATGGATATATGAATTGTAAAGGTTTTGTAAACTATGAAATATGCTAATTATTGGGTGATGCTTATGATTTCGTGAATTGATTGTTAAGAATGTATAACCAAATGTATATTTGAGAAGCTCACCCTTACTGTTGAATATTTCAGATTGAGGAGCTTCGCTCAGGTGCTTGGCGAAGGCTTATCGTGTCTAGTTTAGTTTCGTTTTAGTGTGTCCGGGTCATGCTCTGATAGTTGTAACTCCGGGAACGTTTGGTTGTCGAGCTGCTTTAGTCAGACTCGTTTATTTTCTTTTAATTGTTATAATATGGCGTTGACTTTTCCAGGTGTTAATCCCTGATGATTTTGGAAAATATTATAACATTTGATTTTATTAAATAAATTATTCCGCTGTGTAGACATGTATGAGTTACCACTAAAATTATGCATGACAGGAATTTATTTTATTAAAAGAGAATTGTAGCATTCCTCGATTATTACATGTACTCTGAGTTTATAATTTTTAATATTTGCGAAAATTATATGCGGGTTTTAGAGGGTGTTACAATAGTGGTATCAGAGCATAGTCGGTCGTTGTGACCAGAGTCTTGAGTCAGTCATTCCTTTTCGTATGCGACTAGTGCAAGGTAACACTCTCGATACGGTATTCTATTGTGGAGTATGTTTTAATTCTCAGGAATATGGCTGGTAGAGGTAATGGACGAAATGATGCTGCACTAGCTGAGGCTTTGGGGATGTTAGCTGGTGTACTTGCTGGAAACCCAACTGGAGGCGTGATTGGTGCTGATAGGCAATTGGGAAATTTCCAAAGGAACAATCCTCCGTTGTTCAAAGGTACACATGACCCTGAAGGTGCTCAGAAGTGGCTGAAGGAAATCGAAAGGATTTTCCGTGTGATTGATTGTGCTGAAGATCTGAAAGTCAGATATGGTACGCATATGTTGGCAGAAGAGGCCGACGACTGGTGGGTTGCCACAAGGACCGAAATGGTTTAGGATGGAGAGGCACTGACTTGGGCTCACTTCAGAAGGGCTTTTCTGAGGAGGTACTTTCCTGAAGATGTTCGGGGAAGAAAGGAAATTGAATTTTTGGAGCTTAAGCAGGGCAATCTGACTGTTAGTGAGTATGCTACTAAGTTCACTGAGCTGGCAAAGTATTATGCGCACTACAACAATGATGAGGCTGGAGAATTCTCTAAATGTATCAAATTTGAGAATGGTCTCCGAGATGAGATTAAGCAGGGAATCAGGTACCAGCGTATTCGTAGATTTTCTGATCTGGTGGATTGTAGCAGGATCTTGGAAGAAGATATTACCAAGAATAGGTCGTCTCACTCTCGTGGGGCTGTTGACAAAAGAGGAAAGCAACATATGGACCGTGGCAAGCCATATGGTAGAGATAACCCGAGATCAGGTGGATGGAAAAGGCCTAGTGGGGGAGATTCTAAGGCTCCTATCAGATGCTACAGGTGTGGTGAGTTTGGTCATCACATTCGAGATTGCAAGAGTGATGAGAAGAAGTGCTATAAATGTGGAAAGGCTGGTCATTTGTCTATTGATTGCAAAGGGAAGTCTGTTACTTGTTACAATTGTGGCGAAGAAGGTCACATTCGTCCGCAATGTCCTAAGCCTAGGAAGGATCAGTCAGGTGGAAAAGTGTTCGCTTTGTCTGGATCTGAGACTACTCCAGAGGATCGATTGATTAAAGGTACGTGTTTTATTCATGGCACACCTTTAGTTGCAATTATTGATACTGGTGCAACTCATTCTTTCATTTCTTTGGATTGTGCTGAGAGGTTGAAACTGGACATATCTGGTATGCGAGGTAGCATGGTTGTTGATACTCCTGCATCGGGTTCAGTGACAACTTCACTTGTATGTAGGAATTGTCCTATTGAGGTTTTTGGTAGAGGTTTCGGTATGGACTTAGTGTGTCTACCGCTTGAACAAATTGATATTATCCTTGGGATGAACTGGTTGGAATTTAACCGGGTTCATCTGAACTGCTTTGCTAAGACGGTGATTTTCCCAGAAGCAGTTGGTGTCGAGAATTTGACTATGACTGCTAGGCAGGTACAAGAAGCAATGGAAGACGGTGCTAATGTGTTTATGTTACTTGCTTCGTTAGATGCAACAGGAAAGGTCAGGAGTGTGGAATTGCCAGTGGTGTGTGATTTTCCAGAAGTCTTTCCGGATGATGTTGGTGAGCTACCTCCTGAGAGAGAAGTGGAATTCTCTATAGATTTGATTCCTGGTACGAGACCGGTGTCGATGGCGCCATATCGTATGCCTGCGTCTGAATTGGCTGAATTGAAGGGTCAGTTGGAAGATTTACTGGAGAAGAAGTTTATTCGTCCAAGTGTTTCGCCTTGGGGTGCTCCGGTATTGTTGGTTAAGAAGAAAGAAGGTTCTATGAGACTGTGTGTTGATTACAGGCAATTGAACAAGGTAACCATTAAGAATCGGTATCCGTTACCGAGGATTGATGATTTAATGGATCAACTAATTGGAGCTAGTGTATTCAGTAAGATTGACTTGAGATCGGGATATCATCAGATTCGTGTGAAAGCGGAAGATATTCAAAAGACTGCTTTTCGAACGAGGTATGGGCATTATGAATATTCTGTTATGCCGTTCGGAGTTACTAATGCACCTGGTGTTTTCATGGAATATATGAACAGGATTTTTCATCCGTATCTGGATAAGTTTGTTGTGGTTTTTATTGATGACATTCTGATTTATTCCAAGAATGACAAAGAGCATGCGGAACATCTCAGAATTGTATTAGAGTTGTTGAAAGATAGGAAGTTGTATGCAAAGTTGTCCAAATGTGAGTTCTGGCTGAATGAAGTTAGTTTTCTTGGACATGTGATTTCTAAGAATGGTATTGCAGTGGATCCTACAAAAGTAGAAGCGGTATCTCAGTGGGAAGCGCCGAAGACTGTTTCTGAAATCAGAAGTTTTCTTGGTCTTGCAGGTTATTACAGAAAATTTATCGAAGGATTCTCAAAGTTAGCATTGCCGTTGACGAAATTGACTCGTAAAGGACAAGCGTTTATTTGGGATTCTGATTGTGAGAAAGGTTTCCAAGCATTGAAACGGAGATTGACTAGTGCTCCTATTCTGATTTTGCCGAATCCGGTGGAATCTTTTGTGGTCTATTGTGATGCATCTCTGTTGGGTCTAGGTGGTGTTTTAATGCAGAATCAACAGGTAGTTGCGTATGCTTCGAGACAGTTGAAGGTTCATGAAAGGAACTATCCTACTCATGACTTAGAACTGGCAGCAGTTGTGTTTGTCTTGAAATTGTGGAGACATTATCTGTACGATTCGAGATTTGAAGTGTATAGTGATCATAAGAGTTTGAAGTATCTTTTCGATCAGAAAGAGCTCAATATGAGGCAAAGAAGGTGGTTGGAATTTCTCAAAGATTATGATTTTGGTTTGAATTACCATCCTGGTAAGGCAAATGTGGTTGCAGACGCTTTGAGCAGGAAATCCTTGCATATGTCTATGATGATGGTTCGTGAATTGGATTTAATTGAACAATTCCGAGATTTGAGTTTAATTTGTGAAAGTACTCCGAAGTGTGTTCGTTTGGGTATGTTGAAACTTACTAGTGGTATTCTAGAAGAGATCAGGATCGGGCAGAAATCTGATGTTAATTTAGTTGATAAATTGACGTTGATCAACCAAGGTCAAGGTGGTGAGTTTAGAATTGATGAGAATGATGTTATGAGATTTGGCGATAGAGTTTGTGTTCCTGATGTCGCAGAAATCAAGCAGAGTATATTAGAGGAAGGACATCGCAGTGGGATGAGTATTCATCCGGGTGCCACGAAAATGTATCATGATTTAAAGAAATTGTTTTGGTGGCCGGGAATGAAAAAGGAAATAGCTGAATTTGTGTATGCATGTCTAATCTGTCAGAAATCGAAGATTGAACATCAGAAGCCGTCTGGGTTTATGCAACCAATGTTTATTCCAGAATGGAAGTGGGATAGTATTTCTATGGATTTTGTATCTGGGTTGCCGAGGACTCCTATGAATTGTGAAGCGATATGGGTCGTTGTGGATAGGTTGACTAAGTCTGCTCATTTTATACCGGTGCGAATGGATTACTCGATGGAGAGATTGGCACAGTTGTATATTGAGAAAATAGTGAGTTTGCATGGAGTTCCTTCTAGTATTGTGTCAGATAGAGATCCGAGGTTCACTTCAAAATTTTGGGAAGGATTGCAGAAGGCTTTGGGTACTAAGTTGAGATTGAGTTCAGCTTACCATCCTCAGACTGATGGACAGACGGAGAGGACGATTCAATCGTTGGAAGATTTATTGCGTGCTTGTGTTTTAGAGAAAGGTGGAGCTTGGGATAGCTATTTGCCATTGATTGAGTTTACTTATAACAATAGTTACCAATCGAGTATTGGTATGGCTCCGTTTGAGGCATTGTATGGTAGACGGTGTAGAACACCTTTGTGTTGGTATGAATCTGGAGAGAGTTCGGTAGTTGGGCCAGAGATTGTTCAGCAGACTACTGAAAAGATCAAATTGATTCAAGAAAAGATGAGAGCTTCTCAGAGTCGTCAGAAAAGTTATCATGATAAGAGGAGAAAGAATTTGTTCAGTGCTGGAGATCATGTGTTTATGAGAGTTACTCCGATGACGGGTATTGGTCGGGCGTTGAAGTCTAAGAAGTTGACTCCGCGTTTTATTGGTCCGTTTCAGATTACGGAGAGAGTTGGAGAAGTTGCTTATCGTATTGCTTTACCTTCGAGACTTGCGAATTTGCACGATGTTTTTCATGTTTCTCAGTTGAGGAGATACATTCCAGACCCATCTCATGTAATCCAAATAGATGATGTACAGGTAAGAGATAACCTGACAGTAGAAGCATTGCCTATGAGGATAGAAGATCGAGAAGTGAAACAGTTAAGAGGTAAAGAGATAGCATTAGTGAAGGTTGCTTGGGGAGGTCCAGCAGATGGAAATATCACTTGGGAGCTGGAGAGCCAGATGAAAGAGGCTTATCCGGAGCTGTTCGTCTAAGGTATGTTTTCGAGGACGAAAACTCTTTTAGTGGGGGAGAGTTGTAACACCCCGTTTTCAATTAATTGATTTATTTAAATTTGGGAATTTATTTTATTAGAATTAATAAAATAAAAAGAATTATTTATTTTGGAGTATTTGAGGAAAATAAAAGAAATAAGAAATATTGAGATTTTTAAGTCATTGGGCTTAGATATTGTTAGTAAAGAGTGGGGGTGCAGAGAAATAAAGTTATGTTTGGGACTTAGGCCATTTTCTCATTATTTCACGTTAACACAGAAGTTGGAATTTGGGAAAATAGAGCTCTGAAGGTACGAGGATCGGAGAACGAAGAACACCGCCCAAGAACTCAAAGCTGCTAATTGATAAGGTAAGGGGGGTTTATACTCGATTTATATTTGTTTATGGGTTTATGTACGGTTGATTCGGGTAATTGTAGGAAAATCCCAATTGTTAGATGTTTCTAGGGATCGATAACCGTAGGACTGAACCTTGTTAGAAAAGGGTTAGGTTCCCAATTTTTATGAATCGATTAAGAGTTTTAGGTCCCAAATGAGGAATTGGGAGTATATATCATGATCGTGAATTTACCTTGGAAGTTATAGGGATAACCTCAGTGTCAGTAGATTTCCCCAAAGGGACGGTTAATCCCCGGTTAAGGTTACTATAGAGATTGTTGGTATTTTGGATATGGTGGTGTTGTTGTGAATTGTACAAACCTGATGTCGTTAGGTACCGAATTACGCGTCTGGCGGGCGTTTTCCCGCGTTTGGACTGCTGTTTCTGAGCTGCTGCAGGTTCAGGAAATCCTGTTACGCGCTCAGCAACACGGGCCGTGTTGCACAACACGGGTGCCCGTGTTGCTCTTCTGTGTTGGGAGGTGGTGTGCTCTGGTTGCACGACACGGGCCGTGTTGCACAACACGGGCACCCGTGTCAGATCCCCTGTACTGATAAAAATAAAATGTGCATTTTTCTGGACGTGCTGCACAACACGGGCCGTGTTGCACAACACGGGCACCCGTGTTGCTCTGCTGTGATGATTTTCTGAATTTTTGGTTTCAGTGTTTTGATGTTGGATTTTTATTGCCATGCTTTTAGATATGTTATCGAGCATGAATTATGATATAATTGATGTGATTGATTGATGTTTGAATAGTATGCTGAGTGATTACATGCTATTCGTAACTTGATATGATTGATGTTTAAATAGTATGCTGAGTGGTTACATGCTATTCATATCATGTTATGTTTGATATTGTTGATGTGCATGATATGTTGATCGATGTTCATAGTATGCTGAGTGTTACATACTTACATATCATGTTGCATTTGTTAATTCCCATTGTGTGGAATTAACATGGTGGCCAATATACGTGTCCGCGATTTAATGGAACGTTGAGGTGGTAGCCGTGTCCGTGATATAATGGAACGGTGAGTTATCCGTGACCCGCGATTTAATGGGGCGGTGAAGTGGTACCACATGCATGGGTGTGTTGCATTACTCGAATATAACATGAATGGATGATTTTTCCAATGTTATATTTGATTGTTTGTATGCACGTATGATTTGATAAATGGTTGATGATGTTTGATGAATATTTGCAAAAATGAAAGGCAATATGTCATGGATATATGAATTGTAAAGGTTTTGTAAACTATGAAATATGCTAATTATTGGGTGATGCTTATGATTTCGTGAATTGATTGTTAAGAATGTATAACCAAATGTATATTTGAGAAGCTCACCCTTACTGTTGAATATTTCAGATTGAGGAGCTTCGCTCAGGTGCTTGGCGAAGGCTTATCGTGTCTAGTTTAGTTTCGTTTTAGTGTGTCCGGGTCATGCTCTGATAGTTGTAACTCCGGGAACGTTTGGTTGTCGAGCTGCTTTAGTCAGACTCGTTTATTTTCTTTTAATTGTTATAATATGGCGTTGACTTTTCCAGGTGTTAATCCCTGATGATTTTGGAAAATATTATAACATTTGATTTTATTAAATAAATTATTCCGCTGTGTAGACATGTATGAGTTACCACTAAAATTATGCATGACAGGAATTTATTTTATTAAAAGAGAATTGTAGCATTCCTCGATTATTACATGTACTCTGAGTTTATAATTTTTAATATTTGCGAAAATTATATGCGGGTTTTAGAGGGTGTTACATTATGTACAAGTAAATATACACAAACAAAGCAAACAAGTCCTTAGGTTTAGGCTTGCATGGAGTCTTATAGGTAAGTACCCTCTTGAAGTTTAGTTGGCTCAAACCTGTCCTAGAAATAGTAACCGGGTTCTAAGGAGCTCAATATCACTGGTTTGTTTCCTTGGTCATTGTTTCGGCGCATGCCTCTTTAATGGCGACCGAAATATCCCAAAAAACCAAACCTCAATGAGTGTAGTATCGAGTATCTACCAACTTCAAACTACACCAAAGCCGGTCATCTCACTACATCCTGATGGCCAAGTTGGTCAAGTAAAGGTTCTAAAAGTTCATTAGTGCTTCATGACATCACCCAGCGGCCCCGTGTTCTCCCTTATTAACTCAAGGGCTACCGGTAACCACAAATATGTCGCATTAACATAGCTATTACTTAGACCATGTCAGTATACCCCACACAGTTTCCATAACATATTGCTACTTACCTATAAGGTATCCCAAATCTGGGTAGAGGATTCAAACCCAAACAAAGAACCATAATGTAAAGAAAACAAGTCAAACAATAAAAGCAAGTAAATGTGATCTAACCCTAAGGTAACCCCACTTTTAGAATTTCCCAAGCAGAGTCGCCAGTTCTGTGATACGGTGGGAGAACTGACTTGAAGGTTTTGCATTTGATCGCAAGTGTTGCGGTTAGCAAGAGTCGCCACTGACTTTTCTTTTATCCAAAAGAAAAGGTGAAAAAGCACAAGAAATACCTTTTAGATTATTTCTTGAGTTCGAGGGGTAGATTATGAAAAGGGAAGGTATTAGCACCCTTTTCATCCATGGTTTTCCATGGGCTTTTAGTTACTTGCTAGATCACTTGCTTTTTTTTGAAGTTGTGCTTGGTGTGTTTTTTGAAAGTATTTTGTAAAGAGGCCAGTGTTTAGGCAATCTTTGTAATGATTCTCATTCATAAGAATGTATACAAAGATGTTTGATCTTTTGAAAATGTTTTCAAGTTTGAAAGATGTTTTTGAAAGTGTAAGTGTTTGTTTTGAAAATAGCAAGGATGTTTTGTTTGAAATTGAGAAAGTAATTAGGAGCATTCTACCTACTCAAAAGTCTTTCTTGTTCATTTTCTTTTCCTTTGACATTGTTATCTTACCATTAATTTGGTAAGTAACCCTATCTTTGGATGTAAACGGGACGAGTGTGGGTCATCGTATAACCATGATTAGCAATGTTGCAAGGTATCTTAGCATTCTTTTTTAGGGACTAATATCATTTTAAAGGCAACTTAGATAGCGTCATCGAGGGACTATGATCTTATACTTTTCTTGTTTTTGCTAAGATACCTCACATGCGTAATATGGCCATTTTGTGAAGGCAACCAAGTGGATTTACCCTAGGGGTGCTTGTGTGAAAGTGTATTGTTTTCATGCTTGATTTTGTCTTTAATTAGGGTTTTCTAAGTATTGGTTTTATTCTTTCCATACAAACCCTAATTACTAGCATGTTATATAAAGCGATAAATTGCAGAATTTAAAGTTACTACGCTATTACAATACTTGTGGGAGGGGGTGTACAAGTTGTAAATGGGGATTGCAAGAAAATAAACCTAATTAATCTATTACAACCATATTGAATTGGTACAAGAATTGAATAAATAAATTTACAAAAATAAATAAATATGCAAGAATGTAAATGCAAAGAAAATGGATTTCTTTTTTGGTTTTCATGAGAAAAGGGGTTTTGATTTTAACCTAATTAGCTAGAAGAAAATAATTAATTAAAAGTAAAACCTAAATTTACTAATAAAAGATTTTAAATAAAACCCTAAATCTATTAATTGATTAAAAAAGAAATTAAGTTTATAAGAAAAGTATTTTTTTTTTTAGTATTTTTGTCTTGAAAATAAATTATAGTATTATAAAATATTTTTGATCTTTTTTTGTTTTAAAATAATATATTTTTATGGTGTAAAAGAAAATAACTAAAAAAACCCCAGTTTTAATTAAATTTACAAAGATAATTAGTAAAATAAATAAAGTATGACTAATAAAATAATTTTTTGTGTGAGAAAAATAAATAAACTATGTCAAAATGTAAATCTATTATTTTTTGTTTTTTTAATGATTTTTTAATATTAGAAAAATATTTAAGAGAATAAAAAAAATAAAAAAATAAGAAAAAGAAAATAAAACTGGGCCGAGGGTGTGAGAAGCCAGCAGGGGGGGTCAGCAACAAGAATAAAACATAGAGGTCCAAAGGAAGGCCCAACGTCTGCTAAAAAGGAAGTCAGAAGTGCAAAAACATGTGAAAAATCAAAAGGGTACCACTGGTGCTCGAACCCAGGTCCCTCTGGTTACAGGCGCGTGCTTCTACTACTAGGGTGGATAAACATCCAGTTATATAAATCAAACAATAAATGCATATGGTAAACACGTTCCTGAGGCCAACTTCATCTTCAACCTCACGCCCAGCCAGAACCTCTGTAACTTGTTCAAATCTCAACAAAAAATGAAAACTGTAAACATGAAACTTGTAGCAAATTTACTCACGATTTCAGAAATGTAAAGCATTAAAACAATAGATCAAAGATAAATATGAATTTTAATGGCCCTATTCTGAACCCTAAAAAACTCAAAAACTTCAATCTTAAAATTCTCTAAGCTCAAGCAAAATTAATGGAAACTATGGACATGGTTAGCTTTAGGGCAATGATATCTACATGTTTTATTCACAAATAAATCAATGATGATGCCTGTATGAAAAGTTCCAAAGTTATAAAACTTACCTTGCAAGAGGGTATCGGGTTTGGAGTTTGAGCAGCTTTCAGTGAGTTCCAATGATTGGGTTAGCTTCCTCAAGTTCCTAGGAAGCTAATGGAATGCTTAGCTTGAGCTGAAAGTACCTGAGGAGTTCTGGAGAAGTCCAAGTGCAAAACTCTGGTTTTTGAAAATGGAGGATGGTGTTAATGGTGTTACAGTTCTGAAACAGGGTGTGGGATGAGTTCTAAATGATGTTTAGAAACTTTAGGAACCAAAAGGCTTGAAAACGCACGAGGGAGATGTGAGTTTTAAACCTTTGGTCAGGTTGGGCAACAATGGAGGTATGTGAAACAGTTCTGAGCTCTTGGGGTTTTTTAGGGGTTAAGCACGCGTGTATTTTGTGGCAAATGGTTCGTGTATCTATAAGCAAAAGGTCTTGATTGCATTGGCAAGTCAGAAGTACAAGTTACAAGCTATTTGCTATGTTACTTGATTTTCAAGAAAAGTGGGAAACCAAGTTTCAATGTGTTGTACAAGCATGGGCTGAGTGATTGTAAGTGTCTAACAAGTTTCTTATGGGTTATGGGACTTGTATGATCAGAAGAGAACAAGTGCAAGGTTTAAGAACAAGTTTTATGCAAAAAGTCACTTTATCAAAATGGCAATGTGCACTTTCTTCCCAAAATGGATATAAAGCATGGTCATGCATTGAATGCTTGAAATGAGACCTCTAACAGTTGTGCAAGCAATTAATTATGGAGTTCCTAACAAGTTTGAGCCCTGCAAAGTAGAGTTTATGCAATATAACTTTGAATTTGAATTTTGTTCATCACAAAATGCCTTGTAATTCAAGTGATAAAACCTTAACTTCATCTCTTCGATTCTCCCTACTCAAGAATGATCTTAAGATGTTCTTGGAAATTTTGGAAAGCTTGCAATGTTCTCTACAACCCATATTTGAATTTATTTTGAAAATTCCCCTTGGAACTATATGAAATAGTTCCATGAAGTTGGGTCAAAATCCTGACCAAATTAGGGCAAAATTTCACTAAGTGTTTTGTTTCATGATCATATGTTCTTAAAATTATAACTTGAGATCGAAGCACTTTTAGAAGAAGTTGTGTGAAGAAAAGTTGTAGATTTCATGGAGATCTACAACTTTCATGTTGGAAGTTTCTCTTGAATCATCTTGCATCATGGTGAAAAGTTTGCTCAAAGTTGTGAAAAAAATAAGAAATTTCCAACACTTAGAAAAATTTCTAAGTTTAGAAATTTTCACTTTTCAAAAATGAAATTTTGAATTTTGGATTTCTTGATGAATAAGTTTCATATTTTGACATGTTTTAATGAATTGTGATCTTTGGCATTTTATTTTGACCAAAAAGTCAAAGTTTGACTTTTCAATATACAATTGACTTTTGATCAGTTGATTGAAAAATTCATCTGTCAATCCATTGGGCTTGCAATGTTTTGAACCATGTCATTAGATCAAAATTATGAAATTGGACTCTTGAGATCATGCCTAAAACCACTTGATCATTTTCTAGGTCAAAAAACAGAAATTTCGATTTCCCAATCAAAACCCTAATTTTGACCATTTTGCCCTTTTGAAGATTTGATCAAATTTCTTGAGGAATTGTGGTCCAAACTTGATCAAATGATACATATGAGTTTAAAATGTTTAAGTGGATAAAAAATTATGAAGTTTGACTGTAAATTGGCCATAGTTGACTTTTTCCCATATACAGCTGATTTTTAGGTCAACTGCTCAATTGACTGAGCAAAATTGTGAACCAAGGCTTGAAACTTGACATGAGTAATCTTGGGGGTCCATAATGATCCATGAAAGTCATATTAAGCATTTAAAGTTCAAATATCCTTGTGCAATCTCAAACCCTAATTTTGGTCATCAGTGCTTAAGGAGGTGTCTTGAGTTGATCAACCCTAATGCAGTCTTGAGCTAAAGGAGATTTTGTGAGCAAAATTTTTGATAAGTGAGAGGGAAAATTTTGGGGTACAACACTAAGGTATTTATAGAGTTTTCGGGTGTTGGACATGTGTTGTAGGGTAGATATCAAGTGTGGTTTTAACGTCTCCACGGGGATTGGTTGTGTTTTAGATATTGTTTAATAGTTTAAATTACTTTAAGTTTGGTTCATTAGAAGATTGATTGTTTTGGGAAAACTTGAAAACTAAAATAACAGAAAATAAACATTTGGTGTTACATCAGTGAGAAAACTTTATTGGGGTTAGACTTTATTGACTTGTTCTTATGTAGCATCCTTGACCAGTAATATGCAATTATAATTCGTTATTACTTGTTTCTCTCATCGCATTTCATGTTTGAGTCAACAATGTGATATTAGTCGTATTACCTAATAGACAATCTCTAAGCATATTAACTAATACGCCAATATTAAGTTTCAACAGTGAATTCAAAAATTGGTGTTCCATTTTACCAATATCATTATTTGTGTTGATATTAAACCTAAATCTATGTCTAGACTTTAGAATCCAATAGATGATAAACTCAGATCTAGTATTGACTAGTACCTTTCGAATATAAAGCCTAAAAGTGAGAAAAATACACAAGAAGGGGGGTTGAATTGTGTATCTGGTAATCCTTTTTCTTCTTAAAACAGAAGCTACTAAATCTAACTAAGTTCAGATTCTGAGTTAGAGTAAATAACAGCGGAGCGATTTAAAGTAGAGAAGCAACAAGTAAATATACACATAAAATTATCATGGTTCCTCTATAATGAGAGTAGTTCAGTCCCCTTGTCCTAGAAGAGCTTTTCACTATAATCAACACCTGGTTACAACTTGCTTATACACACTAGTATAATACTTCCTTGCTCAATCACACATGAAAGATACTTCCTTTCCTAAACACACCCGTTCAGGACTTCCTTGCTCAGTCAAACCAGAAAGAGACTTCCTTGCTCAAATACTTAGTCTGAGACACCCTTGATCAAACTCTTAGTTTGAGACTTTTATAAATTCTAAACAAAATGTTTAGGATTACAAAAAGATGTACTTGATATAAAATCATAGGTACAATGAATTCATCACAAGAAAATACCTTGTTACTTGAGATTCAAAGATATACAAGTGTAAGAAAATTTGAAGACTACGTGCAACACAACAACTATATATATAGAAGCTTAGAGAGTGAAATAGTTCTTGTTCTTGTTGTGGTATCTTATTGTATGATGGTGTATCTTCCTTTGAATCTTTAACTCCTTATATAGATGGGGAAAAGAGACGTTGGAAGCTTTCTTGCACAAGTATTTTTGTTGAAGAAGTGGTTTCCAAGAGAGAGACGTTGGAGTAGGCACGATAAGGATCTTCAAATTATGAATAATCTATTTATCCATTTTGTCTTTCTCAACTAAGGAGACCATAGGCATGCTGAAGTAAACTGAATAAATCGTGTCAAATAGCCTTGGGCCTTGTGCTAGAACCCCTAGTTAACTTTCTCCATAATTCTAGTAGTTGACAAGATAGTGCTGCTTTACACAGAGTACAGACCATTGGCGTTGTACTATGTTTCCAGCTCATCAGAGGCCGAGTCAATAGGCATCGATGTTCTATGTGATAATCAGATTCTGATCTATTTAGAATTTGATTCAGATGCATCTTCTTCATTAGCTTTTTAACTGGGTCAAAACCAAGTTAATTTCACGCATAATGATCCTGCACACTTAAATGATGTCAGTATACCCTATTATTCTTTAAGTATTTATTATCATCAAAACCCAAGAAGTATGAACAAATTTTGTTCCAATAATCTCCCCATTTTAATGATGACAAACATAAGTATTTAAGAAGATTATTGTAAGAACAAGATTGGATTCTACATCTGGCCTTAAGTTTTGATGATAACATTACATGATATCTTAGAGAATAATTTAGTACTCTAACGATTTTTGTCTAGTGTGTAGATTTTTCTAAACAAGTTATGACTCTAAAGATAAGGCGTGTGACATCATCAGGTTATGAACACGACACACTCTAATTCTTGAAGAAACCAAGGGTTTTTACAAAGTATCAGTCAAGTTCTAAAATTCTTTTATAACAACGGTTCTGATGAATGTTTGTGATAGAGCTTCTGATCATGACTCTTTTCGAAGAGCTTCTGAAGACTTCTCAAGCTCATATTTTGTTTGTCCAAGTTCTGGAAGAACAAGTTCTAAAGATTCTAAAGACAAGGTTCTGGAAGAACAAGTTCTGAAGATTCTGAAGACAAAGATTCTAAAGACCAAGTGCTGAAGACTCAGAAGACAAGGTTCTGGATGAATAAGTTTGGAAGATTCTGAAGACTTAGGTTCTAAAGATTCTAGTTTTTATCCTTCTAAGCATGCTTCATCATCAACCATCAGAATCCTCTGAAGATTAGAAAATAAGATCAAAATTGGTTTACGTGAGATAATAATACAAGATACAAATGTTCTCAATACCCTAATAAGGTGGCGCAAGGAAAATACTATGGTACTATGTTGTCTACGACTATCTCACTGATTGTTATGGACAAAACAACTGGAATTAAGTACTCTTATTCTAACCTCCAAGGGATTTATTTTTGGCTATAAAAGGAAAACTTGGAAGATTGAAGACAATAACTAATTCTCTGCAAAACTTATGCTGAAACACTGCTCAATTCTATTTCAAATATTCATTTGTAAAGTTATGTAAACACATGAAATTTTTGTTCGTTAAATTGCAAGAAATGAGCTTTTGTTCATTAACTTGCTTATAAAATTATTGTATTATTTCATTGTACTCAAATTTGTGTAATCTGATATCAAGAAGCAACTTTGTAAACACACTCTTTGTATTTCAACTATTAAGTTGATAGTTCCTTGAGAGACTAGGGATTTAGTCAGGATTCTTAAGAAGACATTGACAAATAGTCTTTGTGGTTTGCAACATTGACAGTTGGTCTTTGTTGAGTAGGTAATCAGTTCATTTATAATGGATTAAGTCATTCTTTGAGAAAGAAAAATCACCTTGATGGGTGGACTGAATTAACTTTGTTTGCAGTGAATCAGGATAAAAATATATTTGTCATTTAATTGTTTTTTGTGTTCTTTTTTTTGTCTTCGGATGGTTTTTTTTTTAAATCCTGAAAAACAATTCACCCCCCCCCCCCCTTTCTTATGTTTCTCACACCTTCAATTGGCATTAGAGCTCTGATTATGGTATTGATTGTTATCAAACACTTAACCGTGTCAGATAAAGATCCAAAATATTTCTGTGGAACACAATGGCTATTCCATCACCACCAGTTGCACTCGTTATCAATGAAAGATATAACTATAACGCTAAACCTAAAATATTTAATGGAGAAAGATTTGATTACTAGAAAGACAAAACATAAAGTTTCTTTCTTGGTCACAGTGTTGATCTATGGAATATGGTAGTAAATGGCTACGAATATCCTGCGGATGCTAGCGGAAACAAGATTGAAATAAAATTGATGAATGAGCAACAAAAGAAAGATTATAAGGATCATAAAAAAGAAAGAACCATTCTTCTAAATGATATTTCTTATACTACGTATGAAAAGATGACAGTTAGAGACACTGTGAAGTCTATATTTGATTATTTGATAATGAATCATGAAGGAAATGCCCAAGTTAAAGAGACCAAGGTGCTTTCCTTGATTCAAAAGTATGAAGCATTCAAGATGGAAAATAATGAAACTGTTGAGAACATTTTATCAAGGTTTCAAACTCTTGTTGCAGGACTGAAAGTTCTGAACAAAGGGTATTCTACGGAAGATCACATAAAGAAGATCATCATAAGCCTTCCAAAAAAATGGAGGCCCATGGTAACTGCACTGAAGTTGGCCAAGGATCTAAACAACACTTCTCTAGAAGAACTAGTTAGTTCTTTGAAAATCCTTGAGATAGAGCTTGAAGAATATGAGCCTCAGAAAATAGGAAAATCAATGGCTCTGAAATCTTTTGGAAAGTATGAAAATACTAGAGCTCTTCAAGCTGAAAAAGAAGAGGAATCTGAAGAAGATTCAGAAGATGAAAATGAGATGTCTATTCTCTTCAAAAGAGTTAATCAATTCTAGAGGAAAAAAGAAAGGATGGGAATAGGATTCAGAAGGACATGTGGTCATTTCGAATCAACTTCTAGACAAAGAAAGTCAGGTGCAAACAAAGACATCTCGTGCTTTGAATGCAAGGAGCCAGGCCATTACAAGAATGAAAATCCCAAGTTTAGAAAAGACAAGGCAAAGAAAAAAGTCTTCAAAGGGGAGAAGAAAGGGATGATGGCTACATGTGATGACTCATATTCTTCAAAAGACGAGTCTGATGAAGAACAACCAAACATGGAATTGATGGAAAGAATCATAGCTTCTGATGCAAAGATCCAATCAGAAGCAAAAGTAGAATCTAATTCAGGCATATAAGAGATATTTTCTGATCTTTCTCATTCTGAATTAACATTTTAATTACTTGAAATTCTGGAAAAAACATGAGTTTCTTAAGAACGAATTCAAGGAACATAAAAAGGTCCATGAGTTTCTGATATTTCCAGAAATTTATTGCTAGAAGCCTAGGTAGAAGCGTCATGGCTTCAATGATCTATGGCATAAGCAGACATGGTACAAGAAGAACTGTTATGATCCTTATGAAGAATCCGATTCTAAAAAAAGAATATAAACCAAATACTCTTTATTCTTATTTTGTCTCTACTGGTTTTAAGCCTAAAGAAAAAGATAAAGATAAAAATATTTCTAAACCAAAGGCAAAAGCAAAAGCAAAATCTTGTTTTATTAATGCAATTAAATATGATTATTCTGCATCTAAACCCAAAGTTGTTAACAACTCTGAGAAGACTAACAAGAAATGACCCAATAAGTTATGGGTACCTAAGAAGAAGATAATCTATGTTACAGATATTATTATAAGCAAAGTTAAGACACCAGTCATGGAACCTGGAATCTGGCTACTCGCGAAAAATGAAGGGAAAAAGTCATATGTTCCAAAGCCTAGAACTTAAGCCTGAAGGAGACGTAGGTTTCAGAAGTGATCAAAAAGGGAAGATCATAGGCTCCGGAACAATTGGTAATGGTTCTCTCCCTTCTATTACTAATTTTTTTGCTTATTGATGGGTTAATGCATAAATTATTGTCCGTAAGTCAATTAAGTGACAATGATTATGATATAATATTTAATCAAAACTCCTGTAAAGATGTTAGTTAGAAGGATAGCTCTATCATTTTCAATGGAAAGAGGAAGAACAACATCTATAAGATAATTTATGATCTTAAAGAACAAAATATAAAATGTCTTATGTCTGTTACTGAAGAGAAATGGATGTGGCATAGACGATTGGGCCATGTTAGCATGAGAAGGATTTCTCAGCTAAACAAGCTTAATTTAGTTAGAGGCCTAGCTAATCTGAAGTTCTCTTAAGATCCCTAGCTTAATTTAGTCACCACACTTTTCCACTGGTCTGTGCCTTCTTTGGTTTCTGAGACTGACTACCAATGTGTCCTTCTTCACCACAATTGAAGCAAATCACCTCCTTATGCTTGCAATCAAATGCAACATGTCCATTCTTACCACAACAGATACACCTCTTCACCTCAGCAACACACACATTGCTCTTATGACCAGGTTTTCCACATTTAAAACAAACCACACTAGCAAGAGCATCTCCCACACTAGCTCTCTGACCCTGAGCAACTTTCTGTTTACCTTTACCAGATGGGGCATCATAAGGCTTACCGCGATTTTGTTGGTGTTTACCCCTCTTCTCATTGATAATCTTATAGTGAGCATTATTATCCTCTTCATAAATCCTGCAACTATCAATCAAATCAGCAAAGACACAAATCTTCTGATATCTAACTACCTTCTTGGTCTCTAGGAACAACCCATTCTCAAACTTGATACACTTCGAAAACTCAATATTTGCCTTACTATAGTTCGGATAAAACTTAGCCAACTCTGTAAACTTTGCAGCATATTCAACAACCGACATACTCCCTTGCTTCATCTCAAGAAATTCAATTCCCTTCTTACCACGAACGTCTTCAGGGAAATACTTCCTCAGAAACTCCGTACGAAACACAGCCCAAGTGACATTTTCACCTGCAACTTCCAACCTATAACCTGTCTCTAGCCACCCGTCATCAGCTTCGACTGCTAGCATATGAGTACCATAATGAACCTTCTGCACTGGAGTGCAGTCCATCACACGAAGGATCTCAATCTCTTTCAACCAATCTAACGCTATGTCAGGATCATACTTACCCTTGAAGGTAGGCATATTCTCCCTCTGGAAAGTCGCCAAACTACGAGATCCAGCATTCTCGTCAGTGTTCGGCTGATTCTCCATAGCATGTGCCATTGCTTCTAAAGCATCAGCAAGTGCAGCATCATTCCTTCCAGCCATCTCAACTTATCTCTACAACATAAACAAAAGTTAGAACTCAAGGTAACAATACCCGATTGTTAGACAACTACGACTCGAAAACTTGGTCGGACGGACCGACTTGATCTGATACCAACTTTATAACACCCCAATTCTACCCAACAATTATATATAAAATCATAGTTATAAAACTTACACAACTAAATCAAGATGCTACAAATTTCAACTTAAAACAACAATATTCATTGCAGATACATAACACATTAACTTGGATGAACCAACAACAACATAATTTAATCCTTTTAAAAACCAACAACTTTCATAACTTCGCAACGGAATCAAAAATTCAACTTAAAATAATATATCATCTTTGTCCACCTAAATAACTTCAAATAACAAGAATTAAACTAAAAACAACTTAAAGTTCAACAAATAAAATAATAACAACAATAAACTAGCAAGCGTTCATCCCCCCGAGTGTTACGTATCAGAGCAATGACACCGACTTGAACTACTAAAGGTAAACCGCCTTCACTCTTGATTACCTGCACGTTACCAACATAGGGAAACCTTCAAACAGAAGGGGTGAGATATCTAACATTATAATTAGATGTATGATAATATTACATTAGAATTAGTCTATGCAAAATCACCACTTCACAACTTTAAACAACATCAATCACAACAAAACATCAACGAAACATAATAATGAATTCATCAACACGACAACTCAACATGCAACGTGAAATGAAACTTGTCACTATGCACATGCATGTGGTACCAGCGGAGCAGAACTCCCAACTTAAAAATGGATCAGAACTCCTAACTTAATAATTGGAAATTAATAGAGGAATCAACAAGGCATAAGCCTTCTTCGCAGTTTGCCAATCCAGGTCGTCTTAAATATGCAAATGTATGTGACTCAATGAATGCACTATCACATACTCACAACAATCATCGTTCATCATAAGGCATAAGCCTATATCACCATTATTACCAGTAAATAGAGGTAATTCATCATCATTTAAAATTCCATGCAACTTCGCATTATCAACAAAATTCACAGCAACAATCACAATAACACAATAACATTGGCATAAGCCTACAACTTAATAATAATTCAGCATAAATCAACATAAATCAATGTTGTCCATAAGACTACAGCTTAATATCTTCCCATAATTAGAGGCATCTTAACATAAATCATCAACCTGTAATTTCTCAACTCAGAACAACTTACACAACAACTAAGAAGAATAACAACTAACTTACACTCCTCGGCCCAACCTGCAACTTTTTTCCGCTTGACAATAGTACTGTGTTCCTCTGCATGCCTCATAACCTAATGCCGCTCGACATCTAACACATATATTCCCCGACACACTTTGCAGCCTAAGTGCCACTCGACACCTAACACCATCAACATCCTCCTCGACCACTAGTTCGACCAGCATCACAGAATAACACGATGTCATAACGACCACATCAATACAATTCATAACTTCCGACCAACTGCTTGGAATACCATAGTAACGGGCAACTATATTTCCTATTAATATATTCGTTCATTGTATAAGACCGTCACACATAAACCCTCCTAATACAACCACAAGAACAACTCCTAATTTCCTGTCAACTACTCGGAACACCACAACATCATAATGACCACGCCACCCAGTGATAAAATACACTAACCTAATCATCGATCCTACCGGGAAATCATACATACAACTCAAAACACCCACAACACTACTAACGGGAAACTTCAACAACAGGTTCATTAATCATGCGATACAGTCATACCGTGACTCTCTAACGACCACAACATAGAGAAACGTGCAACTTCGATAACAAATCCAGAAACATCAACGTACACAGTCATACAAAGGACCAATTCCCACATGATACACATCATAAATCCCATTATAAGGTCAGAACCCCACCCTTACCTGGATTGATGTTTGCTCAACCAAAGCTTCGACCGTAATCCTTGTTTTGCTCTGCTCGACACCGGGAAACTTGCTCCTTCCTCCCTGCAGCTCTTACGGTCAGCATACAAACCCTTAATCACCAACTAAATCAATTCCTTGTGTCAGCTTATCCTTATATCATTAACCTATTGGGCTTAACTTTCACACCCCGACTTTACTACTTCCAACCAATAAAATAGGCCCAACACAATTATTCCATTAAATCCAACATTATTATTATTAATCAAATAATTAATTAATTAATAATAATCTAACAACTTATACCAACAATTCTCAACATCTCACAACTTTTCAACAAATAATCCAAAAATAATTTAATTAAATAAATAATTAAATAAACGGGCGTTATAACTCTCCCCCACTTAGAATATTTCCGTCCTTGAAAATTTACCTTATTCTAACAACTCAGGATAGGAGTCTCACATCTTGCTTTCTAACTCCCATGTCATGCTTTATCCGGCAGCTCCTAGCCAGACTACTTTCACCAAAGAAATTTCCTTGCCTCTTAAAGTCTTCATCTCCTAATCCGCGATTCGTACAAGCATCATCTCCATAATAAGATTATCCCGTACTTGCACATCAGCCATATGAATCACATGAGATGGATATGAAATATACTTCCGAAGTTGTGACACATGAAACACATCATGCAAATTCGAAAGATTAGCGGTAAAGCCACTCTATAAGCAACATTTCCAAGTCTTTCCGAAATCTGACACGGACCAATAAAACAAGAACTGAGCTTCTTAGACTTCAATGCTCGTCCAACACCAGTCACTTGTGTAACTCTAAAAAACACATGGTCACCTGCTTGAAATTCCAAATATCTCCTTCGCGTATCATGATAACTCTTCTGTCTACTTTGGGAAGCTTTCATCTTTTCTCGAATCAACTTCACTTTCTTAGTAGTCTCACGAACCAGTTTAGGTCCAACCATTATACTTTCTCCAGATTCATGCCAACATAAAGGAGTTCTACATCTCCGACCATACAACACTTCAAAAGGTGCCTTTCCAATATTAGAATGGTAACTGTTATTATAAGTGAACTTTAGTAATGAAATATAAGTATCCCATAGACCTCTCTGCTCAAGAACACATGCTCTCAACAAATCTTCTAACGGCTGAATAGTCCTTTCAGTTTGACCATCCGTCTGAGGATGATACGCCAAAATCAACTTCAACTTAGAACCCAACGCCTCTTGAAAACTCTTCCAAAAATCTGAAGTAAACCTCATATTTCTATCTGACACAATACGTAAAGGAACACCATGCAACTTTATAATTACACTAGTGTAAATCTCTGCCAACTTCGATATTGGAAAACTGATGTTAATAGGAATAAAATGATCTGAATTTGTAAGCCTATCAACAATCACCCAAATCGAATCATGTCCTCTTAGAGTATTAGGTAACCCCGTCACAAAGTCCATCGAAATGCTATCCCGTTTCCATTACGGAACTTTTAATGATTACATCCACCCTACAGGCTTCTGATGTTCAACTTTCGACTTTTGATAAGTCAAACATGCATACACAAATCGAGCCACATCACTCTTCATTCCAGGCCACCAAAACAAATTCTTCAAATCTTGATACATTTTTGTAGCTCCCGAATGAATACTCAACTTGATTCTATGACTTTCCTCAAGAATCACTTTCTTCATCTCCCCATCATCAGGAATACAATTACGACTACAAAATCTCAACACACCTTGCGCATCTAACTTGAAATCACTATTCTCAGACTGATCGATCCCAACCATCGAATCTACCAGTTTTACATCCAACTTCTGAGCTTCTTTGATACTTTCTAGAAAATCGTTATTAATCTTCAACATCCCTAACATAACACTCAGTGGTGCCACCTCGCAAACTAAGCTCATATCTTTGAACTATTCAATTAATTCGAACTCTTTAACCATCATTTCTGACATATGTAAAGTCTTTCGACTTAACACATCAGCAACCATATTCTCTTTTCCTGGATGATAATTCAAACTGAAATCATAATCCTTTAACAACTCCAACCATCTTCGTTGTCTCATATTAAATTCCTTCTGATCAAACAAATACTTTAAACTCTTATGGTCGCTAAATACTTCAAATCTAGAACCATAAAGATAATGCATCCAAATCTTCAACATAAAAACAACTACAACAAGCTCTAAATCATGCGTAGGATAGTTCTTTTCATGAGTCCTCAACTTCCTTGACGCATAAGCAACTACCTTTTCATTCTGTATAAGCACACCTCCTAAACCCATCTTGGAAGAATCACAATATACCACAAAAGGTTCTCGCGAATTAGGTAATGTCAAAATTGGAGCCGACGTCAACCTCTTCTTCAATTCTAAAAAACTTTCTTCACATTAAACATCCCATAAAAAGCTCTACCTTTACAAGTCAAATTAGTTAACAGAAGTGCCAACTTAGAAAAACCTTCAATAAACCTTCTATAATAACCAGCTAATCCCAAAAAGCCTCTAATCTTGGTAGCTGACTTTGGAGTTTCCCATTGCAACACAACATCTACTTTATATGGATCTACAGCAATGCCACTACCTGGGATAACATGACCAAGAAAACTAATCTCCTTTAACCAAAATTCACACTTAGACAACTTTGCATACAACTTCTTTTCTTTCAAAACTTGAAATACTATTCTTAAGTGTTCTCCATGCTCTTCTTCCGATTTAGAGTAAATCAAAATGTCATCAATGAATACCACTAAAAAATGATCCAAGTAAGTATGAAAGATACGATTCATGTACTCCATGAATACTCCCGGTGCATTAGTAACACCGAAAGGCATCACCGAATACTCATAATGTCCATAACGCATTCTGAAAGCCGTCTTCTGAATATCTTTATCTTTCACTTTAATCTGATGATAACCCGACCTCAAATCAATCTTACTAAACACACGAGCATCCATCAATTGATCCATTAAGTCATCTATTCTTGGAAGTGGATACTTGTTCTTAATTGTTACTTTATTCAATTGTCTATAATCAACAAAAAGCCTCATACTTCTATCTTTCTTATTTACTAGCAACAATGAAGCTCCCCACAGCAATACACTTGATCTTACAAATTCTTCTCAAGTAACTATTCTAATGACTTCTTTAGTTTCGACAATTCAGATGCAAACATCCTGTATGGTGCCATTGAAACAGGTCTGGTACCAGGTACAACATCAATAGCAAATTCAAATTCTCTCTCTGGCGGTACATCAGGAATTTCATCGGGGAAAACTTTAGGAAATTCACGTACCACTTGCAATTCCTCAATTACAGCTTGATTCTCGACAGATAGCAACACCATCAACAAGATCATCTGAGCCTTTTCTTGCATCAACTTCCTCAACTGTCTAGCAGACAACAGACCAGCTTCCTCTTCCTCAGAAGTAGAAAACCTCACTGACTTGTTATAATAGTTAATATGAACACAATTATGCTCTAACCAGTTCATACCCAAGATCACATCTAACCCACTTACAGGAAAACTAACCAAATCAACAACAAATTCTCTGTCGAATATCGACAAAGGACACTTTAAACACACAAAAGAAGTAGCCACCGACCCCTTGGCTGGAGTATCGATGACCATCTCTCCATTCATAGAAGAAAACATAAGACCCAATCTGTCAACACACTCAACAGCAATAAAGCAATGAGTAGCACCAATATCAATAATAGTAATTAAAGGAGTACTATTAATAAAACATGTACCTCTGATGAGCCAGTCCTCACCAGCCGTCTGATTTTCAGCCAAAGCGAACACTTTTCCACTGGTTTGCGCCTTCTTTAGTTTTTGACACTGGCTACCAATGTGTCCTTCTTCACCATAATTGAAGCAAATCACCTCCTTATGCTTGCACTCAGATGCAACATGTTCAGTATTACCACAACAAAAACACCTCTTCACTTCAGCAGTACACACATTGTTCTTATGACCAGGTTTTCCACATTTGAAACAAACCACACCAGAAGGAGCATCTCCCCCACTATATCTCTGACCCTGAGCAACTTTCTATTTACCTTTACCTGTTGGAGCATTGTAAGGCTTACCACGATTCTGTTGGTGCTTACCCCTCTTCTCATTGATAATCTAAAACTAAGCATTATTATCCTCTTCATAAATCCTGCAACTATGAATCTAATCAGCAAAGACACAAATCTTCTAGTATCCAACTGCCTTCTTGATCTCTGGGTGCAACCCATTCTCAAACTTGATATATTTCGAAAACTCAGCATTTGCCTCACTATAGTGCGGATAAAACTTAGCCAACTCTGCAAACTTTATAGCATATTCAACAACCGACATACTCCCTTGCTTAAGCTTAAGAAATTCAATTTCCTTCTTACCACGAACGTCTTCAGGGAAATACTTCCTCAGAAACTCCCTACGAAACACAGCCCAAGTGATATTATCACCTTCAACTTCCAACCTCTGACACGTCTCTAGCAACCTATCATCAACTTCGACTTCTAGCATATGAGTACCATTACGAACCTTCTGCGCTGGAGTGCAGTCCATTACATGGAAGATCCTCTCAATCTCTTTCAACTAATCCAACTCTCTGTCAGGATCATACTTACCGTTGAAGGTAGGAGGATTCTCCCTCTAGAAAGCCGCCAAAATATGAGATCTAGCATTCTCGTTAGTGTTCGGCTGATTCTCCATAGCATGCACCATTTCTTCTAAAGCAGCAGCAAGTGCAACATCATTCCTTACAGCCATCTTAACTTATCTCTACAACATAAACAACAGTTAGAACTCAAAGTGACAATACTCGATCGTTAGACAACTACGACTCGACAACTTGGTCGGACAGACCGACTTACTCTGATACCAACTTTGTAACACCCCAATTCTACCCAACAATTATATATAAAATTAGAGTTATAAAACTTCCACAACTAAATCAGGATGCTACAAATTTCAACTTAAAAGAACGACAGTCATTGCAGATACATAACACATTAACTTGGATGAACCAACAACAACATAATTTAATCCTTTTAAAAATCAACAACTTTCATAACTTTGTAGCGGAATCAAATATTCAACTTAAAAGAATATATCATCTTTGTCCAACTAAACAACTTCAAATAACAAGCATTCAACTAAAATCAACTTAAAGTTCAACAACTTAAATAATAACAACAATAAACTAGCAAGCGTTCATCCCCCCGAGTGTTACGTATCAGAGCAATGACACCGACTCGAACTACTGAAGGTAAACCGCCTTCACTCTTGATTACCTGCACGTTACCAACACAGGGAAACATTCAAACATAAGGGGTGAGATATCTAACATTATAATCAGATGTATGATAATATTACATTAGAATTAGTCTATGCAAAATCACCACTTCACAACTTAAAACAACATCAATCACAACAAAACATCAACGAAACATAATAATGAATTCATCAACACGACAACTCAATATGCAATGTGAAATGAAACTTATCACTATGCACATGCATGTGGTACCAGCAGAGCAGAACTCCCAACTTAAAAACGGAGCAGAACTCCCAACTTAATAATTGGCAATTAATAGAGGCATCAACAAGGCATAAGCCTTCTTCTCAGTTTTCCAGTCCAGGCCGTCGCAAATATGCAAATGTATGTGACTCAATGAATTCACTATCACATACTCACAACAATCATCGTTCATCGTAAGGCATAAGCTTATATCACAATTATTACCATTAAATAGAGGTAATTCATCGTCATTTAAAATTCCCCGCAACTTTGCATTATCAACAAAATTCACAGCAACAATCACAATAACATAACAACGTTAGCATAAGCCTAAAACTTAATAATAATTCAACATAAATCAATGTTGGTCATAAGCGTACAACTTAATATCTGCCCATAATTAGAGGCATCTCAACATAAATCATCAACATGTAATTTATCAACTCAGAATAACTTACATAACAACTAAGAAGAATAACAACTAGCTTTTACTCCTCGACCCAACCTGCAACTTCGTTCCACTTGACAACAATATCGAGCTCCTCGGCACGCCTTGCAGCCTAATTCCGCTCGACATCCAACACATTTATTCCCCAACACACTTTGCAGCCTAAACGCCGCTCGACACCTAACACCACCAACATCCTCCTCGACCACTAGTTCGGCCAATAACACATAACAACACGATGTCATAACGACCATATCAATACAATTCGTAACTTCCGACCAACTGCTCGGAATACCACAGTAACGGGAAACTATATTTCCTATCAATAAATTAGTTCATTGTATAAGATCATCACGCATAAACCCTCCTAATATGACCACAACAACAACTCCTAATTTCCTTTCAACTGCTCGGAACACCACATCATCAAACGACAACACCACTCAGTGATAAACTACAATAACCTAATCATCGATCCTACTGGACAATCATACATACAACTCAAAACTCCCACAACACTACTAACGGGTAACTTCAACAACAGGTTCACTAATCATGCGATACAATCATACAATGACTCCATAACTACCACAACATAGATAAACGGGTAACTTCAATAACAAATCCAGAAACATCAACGTACACAGTCATACAAATGACCAATTCCCATATGATACACATAATAAATCCAATTATAAGGTGAGAACCCCACCCTTACCTAGATTGAAGTTTGCTCAACCAAAGCTTCGGTCATAATCCTTGTTTTGCTCTGCTCGACACCAATCAACTTGCTCCTTCCTCCGTGCAGATTCTACGGTCAGCGTACAAACCCTTAATCACCAACTAAATCAAATCCTTGTGTTAGCTTAACCTTATATAATTAACCTATTGGGTTTACTTTCACACTCCCACTTTACTACTTCCAACCGATAAAATAGGCCCAACATAATTATTCCATTAAATCCAACATTATTATTATTATTAATCAACTAATTAATTAATTAATAATGATCTAACAACTTATACCAATAATTCTCAACATCTCACAACTTTTAAACAAATAATCCTAAAATAATTTAATTAAATAATTAATTAAATAAACGGGCGTTACAGAGGCATTCAACATAACTTGTTATATTCAGAACAATGTTGTGATACGGTGGGAGAACTGACTTGAGGTTTCGCGTTTGTGTTCGCAAATGTTTCAGTTTAGCAAGAGTCGCCACCGACTTTTTATTTTATCCAAAGGAAAGGTCAAAAAGCACAGGAAAGACCTTTGAGATGTTTTCTTGGGTTCGGGGGGTAGATTATGAAAAGGGAAGGTGCTAGCACCCTTTTCATCCATGGTTTTCCATGGGCTCTTAGTTACTTGCTTAGATCACTTGATTTTGCTTTTCAATTGTTTGAAATGGTGCTTTTGTGCGTGGTTTTGAAAATATTTTGAAAAGAGGCCTTTGTCTAGGCAACCTTTGTAATGATTCTTGTTTGAATGTATACAAAGGTGTTTGTCTTTTAAAAAATGTTTCATTGTTTGAAAGTTTGTTTTGGGAAATGTCTTGAAATTGTGTTGTGTGTTTTTTTTTGAAAATAGCAAGGATGTTTGCATGTTTGATCAAGTAACTAGGAGTTGTCTACCCTACCTACTCAAAAGTATTTCCTACACATTTTTAACCCTTTGACATTGTTGTTTTACCATTGTATTTGGTAAACAACCTTGTGTTTGGATGTTAAACGGGACAGGCGTGGGTCATCGTATGACCATGATAACAATTGTGCCAAGTATCTTAGCAAGTTTTTTGAGGGACTAGATCATTTTTGTATACGCAACCAAGGTAGCGTCATCGAGGGACTATGATCTTTTATTTTGTTTTTGTTTTGCCAAGATACTCAACATGCATACCATGGCCATTTTAAAGGCAACAAGTGGATGAAACCCTAGGGGTGTTTGCGTGAGATGAGTTATCAATTTTCATGCATTTTTGTCTTGCATTAGTCAAGCTATTTGTTTTGATTTTGGTTGTCATACAAACCCTAATATTTCTATCATGGCATATTTGAAAGCTATGAAGTGCATAAAAGTAAATCTACAACTATTACAACATTGATATGGGGAGGGGGATACAAGTTTGAATAGGGGGATATTTGCACAAAAATAAAACCCTAATTTCAACTATTACAACCAAATTGAATTCATTGTTCAAATGATAAATTGACAATATTTAAATATGCAATAAAAATAAATATGCAAAAATGATTTTGTATTTATTTTTATGTATGTAAAAATAAACTATTTAATGTATTAAAAATGAGAAAATGATTAGTTTTATTAAGGGTAAAAACCCTAATTTTTTGTTTAAGAAAATATATATATTATAATTATTTATTTATGTACAAGAAAATAAATAAAAAATATTCACAAAAATATTAAAAAAATAAAATATGTAAGAAAATATTATTTAAGTGTATAAATAATAAAAATAAATAATATTTTTTGTATTATTTATGAATTTAAAAGTATATATTATTTAATAACTATTTCTATGTCCAAAAAATAATAAAAAATAATAAAATAAAATGTGAAAATTTAAGAAAATATTTTTGGTAATTTTTTATATTTAAAAAAAAATAAAAGTCAGAAATGAAAAAGAAATAGAAAAATATACAAAAATAATTTAAATGGGCCAAGGGGGTGTGAGCAGCAAGCAGAGGGGTGCAAAAAGCAAGGCAAAGTCAAGCCCAACCATCATTCATCTTCGTCCCTGACCTTGTGAAACAGAAAAACACGCGCCAATGGTTCAAATTCGTATCTCCTGCATTTGTGCTTAAAAACAAAAACTTGCAACATGAAAGTTATAGAGCATGATCATACGATTCTAACCATATAAAAAACTTAATCTAACTCTCAAAGACCAGAGAGAATTTCTCTGGCCCTAATTTCTAACCTAGTTTTTTCAGAAAGTTCATCATTCAAATTCTCCCAGCTCAGTTAACTTAAATGAATTCTATGCATATGTACAGCTCAAGGGCAATGAGGACTACATTTTTTATTCACAAACCTAAGCCTAATGATTCCTAAATAGAGAGATAGAAGTTTGAACTTTACCTGTTTCAGTCAAGCTCAAGTATGGCAATGTAGGGGTTGTGAGTGAGGCCTGAGATACTTGTGAGCTTGCTTGAAGTTCCTTTGAGCTTTCCTAATGCTTAGCCTGCTTTGAAATAACTTGAATATGCTTGTAGAACTCAACCTGCAAAGTCAGAATTTTAAAATGGTGAAGTGTGTAAATGGAGTTACAGTGACTTGGGAATGGTTTGAAGTGGTGAAAAACACAAGAAGGGGGGGGGGGGGGGGGGGGTTGAATTGTAAAACTGAAATCTAATGCAATGAACAAGATATTTTTATCCTGGTTCGTTTGATCTCAAACTACTCCAGTCCACCCGTCAAGGTGATTTCGCCTCTCTCCAACGAGGTCTTAATCCACTATATTCAACTGAATATTACAGACTGCTTTAACAACTGCTAAAGCTTTCTTGATCCAAACCACAACCCGGTTTGTTAAGGTAACACTTTCTTACAAAGAGATAAAACTAAGTGTGTGGATGTTTTCTACAAAACTGTATCACAACTGTGATGTATACACAAATTGAAGCTTAGAAACTAGATTGCTAAATAATGATAGAATATCAGAATGTGTGGTTTAGCAAAACTGAGAGAAAGAAGATTATGATTAGCTTTTGTGCGTGTAGAGATTTGGAGAGCATTAGCCATTTCAATCTTCAAAGTCTTGTTTATATAGCACTGAGATGATGAACGTTGGATGCAATATTCTTGATTCAATGCTAATAACAAACTTTCCTTATTGAGCAGATCTTGTCTGGAATGAGGCCGTTGGAATTAATTTGCTTTCAATGCACAGTACCGTTGCTTACTTAATGCAAGTTCTGGCTTGGCTCATTCTGACTCTGCTTCGCTACTGATGAACTGTTGTGTTTCTTTATCAGAGTGTTGAGCGCAGTCTTGTTCATCAGGTTTCAGCATGTACGTGAGTTGATCATCTGATTCTGACATTCTGATATGGCAACTTCTGATGCTGGTGTCTGAAATCAAGTTCTGATGCTGAATAGATGTGATCTTGCTTATCTCAATCAGAGTATCTACAAGTCAGAACATAATAATTTTAGGCAGCAGATAGTTCATACATGAAACTTATAAATACTATATCTTTTCACATTGTTATCATCAAAACTTAAATATAGGGTAGTAGATTCAAACTTTGTTCTAACAATCTCCCCCTTTTTGATGATGACAAAAACTAGATATTTTTAAATGAAAATAACGTGAAAAGGTATCTGAGATATGTATCAGAGTAAGAAGTAAAAGGATAAGGAGTAAAGAGATATCAGAGTTGAGAGATACTCCCCCTGAGTTTATTACTTCCCTTTGATTACACGTGTTCTTCAGGATCAGATCTTTTTGCCTTTCTTTGAACATCAGAGTATCAGAGTCTTTGACTTATCAGAAGCTTTATGTCAGAGCAGAGCTTCAGAGCTTTTCTTGTCAGAGCTTTGCTTTGGATTAGAATATCAGAGCGGATCAGAACTTCATAGTGATTAGAGCTTCAGAGCTTCTAGTCTTCAGAGTGTCCAGGAGCTTCCTTGTACCTGTAGACTTTAAGCAAAACAGAAAAAACATTTTCAAGTAATAGAGTTAGAATGTTTGAGAATTTCTGTCTAGTTAGCCGTTATTGATTAAAATATCATTCTTGTTCTCCCCCTTTTTGTCAGCAATCAAAAAGTGTAGGTGATGTGCTAAAACAATTGAGATCAGAAAAACTAATCATATTAAGAGAGTTCAGAATCAAAACAAGAAAATAGTACAAAACATATTCAAACAGTACATCAGAAAATCAAGGAAAACATGAAAAAAAAAGGACATGAATGAAAAAAGAGACTAAGGTTGAGGAGGCAAGCGAGTGAACAGGTTCTCCAGCATGGCTTGGATCTTTTCAGCAGTCTCATTCTTCTTGTGCACCATGCTGACAATAGTGTCAATCTTGCTATCCTGCACATCCATTCTCTCTTTCATCTTCTGATCGCTTTCATCCATCCGCTGCTGCAGACGCATGTCATTCAGCCTTAGTTCTTCCAGAGTCTGCCTGTCCAAGGCAGCTTGAGAAGCATCAGAAGCAGGAAGCTTCTGAGAGCTTTCAGCAACATCTTCTGCTTGACTTTCTTCAGCTTGAATGGTCTTGTCTTCTTCTGATTGCACCTTTGCAGCTTGCTGTTTCTCAGACCAAGGTTCACTATCCAGAGGGAGCACGTCTTCTTTCAGAAGCTGACTTCCAACTTCATTCAGAAGCTTGCTGAAATTTTGTTGTGCCTGCTCATAGTTGATATCCTGCAACTTGAGGGCTTCAGCACGTACCCAAAGTCTGAATTGTGACCAGAGCTGATCAGAAGCAGCTGGGTCAATCATTCCAGGACAAACTTGCTTCAAAGAAGCAATCCATTGCAGCACACCTGTTTCAAAATTCATAATACCAGAGCCAACATCTGGTTGTTTTGGTTTTGGGATGGCAATTTTGTGTTTCAGATCAGCAAGACGGTCAAGACTGGTTAAGTCTATGAAAGTCCTGCTGGGGTTTTCGGAGGTTTTCTGAGCAGCTGTTTGTTTTGGAGATGGAGTATCAGAATCAGAGATTATGATTGGACTGGGTGGTGTTTTGGGAGTATTTGGTGGTGTAGATTCTGATGAGGATGGCAATTGTGCTAAGGTGATAGTTGTTCCACCTGGCAGCTGGATTGCCAAAGGTGATGGTTGAAGTGAATGAGGTTCAGATGGTTAAGGAGAAGGAGTTTCAGAGTGATGAAACTCTGTTTGAGGTGTTGGTGGATTAATTTCTGGTTGGGGAGAGGGAGACGGAATTGCTGGTTGAGGAGAAGTTGTTGGTTTCCTGTGGTTGAAGCACCCCAGAATTATCTTAGCCCACACTCTGTAATGATCCTTCAGATCTTTAATCTTGCTGCTGGGCACCCCATGAGTGAAAATCCTTGCAGCTATCACACCTACATCAGCATATCTTTCAGCCATGTCCACACAACGGACGCCACCGCCACTGTAACCGATTAGCCTGGCAATGTGATCCTCAGTGATCACAATCTTCTTCCCCATAACAAAGGAGGTGACTAGATGTGTTGAAGCCTTGGCGTGAATCCAGAATTCCTTGACTAGCATTGGGAATGTTGGTCCAACCAACCTGTCAAAATACCTTTCCCACTTCTGAGCCCTAACTTCTTCAGTTAGGTCAAAATCGTTCTCCTTCAAGCTTCCAAAATCAATGATTAATTTAGAAAGCACTTCAAGATTCTTCACATGAGTGAGGAGAGTTCTGAATGGCACTTGATATTGCTCAGATGATGCTTTCTTCTGAGGACCTGCAGAAGCACTGCTGGAGGTTGCCATGTTCACACTAAAAGGGTTTTGAGAATAAACTGAGGAAAATAGGTTTTGCAAGAGATGAACACAGAAATATGCAGAAGATGCTTGAGTATTAGTGAGAAAACGTAAAGAATGAGAATGAGAGATTAATGTGCTTAAATAGAGTTTTCAAAACTATTTTGAAAAGATAAATGTTTTTTAAGAGAGAGAAAAATCATGATTGCATTTTAAAAGCATGATTACTTTTCATTAAATGCTTGCTGATTTTGGGGGATTTGAGAAAGATACTTAAAAACGGTTACCAGACATGTGTCTCAATGCACCCAATCAGCGCTTTGCCTTCTCAGAAGCGTGCACGCGTTCTGCTTCAGAGATATGCTGATGATTGGATGACACTTGTTTGATGTAGTGATCAGCACGTCTGTCTTTGAGCTTAGACTCTCAGATCTTTAGACTTGCATCTGATACAATCTGCATGTTCTATCTTTCTGAAAGGAGATTGATCAGAAGTTCATAGTAAAACAATTACATTCTGAAGGTAAATATATGGAATTAAAACATTTTCACTCTGGACACACTTTCATGCTGAGATGTTTCAGAATGAAATTAAACCTATCTTCTGAAAGGGGTTTAGTAAAGATATCAGCCCATTGATGGTCTGTATCTATAAATTTTAAGTTCAAAATACCTTTCTGAATATAGTCCCTAATGAAGTGATGTTTTATTTCTATATGCTTAGCTCTAGAATTTAAAATGGGATTCTTACTTAAGCAAATAGCAGAAGTATTATCACAAAGTATAGGAATGTTACTCTCAAAAATCTGGAAGTCTTCAAGCTGACTTTTCATCCAGAGCATTTGTGTGCTACATCCTGCTGCTGCTATGTACTCAGCTTCTGCTGTTGATAGAGCAATTGTTGATTGCCTTTTGCTGGACCAAGAGATCAGATTTTCTCCCAGAAACTGGCAGCTTCCAGAAGTACTTTTACGTTCCACTCTGTCTCCAGCAAAATCAGCATCACAGTAGCCTACTAAGTTGTAATCACTAGATTTTCTATAAAACAAACCCAGATTAGTAGTACCTTTCAGATACTTGAAAATTCGCTTAACAGCTGTTAAGTGAGATTCTCTAGGATCTGATTGGAATCTAGCACAGATACAAACACTGAATAATATGTCAGGTCTTGAAGCAGTCAGATAGAGGAGAGAACCAATCATACCTCTGTAGACTTTATGTTTTACATTTTTGCTTACCTCTTCTCTTTCCAGAATGCACGTGGGATGAATTGGAATCTTTGATGGCTTACATTCTGAGAGGTCAAATTTCTTCAGAAGATCTCTGATGTATTTGCTCTGATGAATGTAAGTTCCTTCTGGAGTTTGATTGATCTGAATTCCTAGAAAGAATTTCAGTTCCCCCATGAGGCTCATCTCAAATTCTGCCTGCATACACTTAGCAAATTTTCTTCCAAGAGAAGGATTAGTAGAACCAAAAATAATATCATCAACATAAATTTGACAGACTAAGATGTCACTCTTAACTGATTTACAGAATAGAGTAGTGTCCACTTTCCCTCTGGTGAATTCATTTTCTAGCAGAAAGTTACTTAGCCTTTCATACCAAGCTCTGGGAGCTTGTTTCAGACCATACAGTGACTTCTTTAGTTTGAAAACATGTTCTGGATGTTTTGTATTTTCAAAACCTGGGGGTTGGTGTACATAAACTTCTTCTTCTATATAACCATTTAAGAATGCACTTTTGACATCCATCTGATACAGAGTGATGCCTCTATTAACAGCAAATGAAATTAAAAGTCTGATAGATTCTAACCTGGCGACTGGGGCAAAGGTTTCTGTATAGTCTATCCCCTCTTGCTGACTATAACCTTATGCAACCAGTCGTGCCTTGTTTCTGATGACTTCACCTTGTTCATTTAGCTTGTTTCTGAACACCCATCTTGTTCCAATGACGTTGAATCCTTTTGGTCTGGGAACGAGATCCCATACGTCGTTTCTGGTGAATTGATTCAGCTCTTCTTGCATTGCCAGAATCCAGTCATTATCCATAAGTGCTTCATCAATAGAAGAAGGTTCAATCAGAGACACAAGTCCCATAAGTGTTTCTTCAGAGTTTCTGAAGCTTGCTCTTGTTCTGATTGGATCTTCCTTTCTTCCTAGGATAGTCTCTTCTGGGTGATCCAAGCTGCTTCTGGGTAATCTCTTCTGAGGTTGATCAGTAGCTGTTGTAGGATTGCTAGCAGTGCTCCTTTCAGACGTTGAAGGAATGTCTGTGTTGAGAGCTTCTGATGACTTGTCTTCAGAACCTGCAAATTCAATTTCTATACCTGCAAAAATTTCATTCTGCTTTGACTTTTCAGAGTCAAGCTTATCATCAAAACGAACACTGATTGATTCTTCCACAATCTGTGTTTCTGTATTGTATACTCTGTACCCTCTTGAGCGTTCAGAGTATCCTAACATAATATACTTCTGTGCTTTAGAGTCAAACTTGTTCAAATAATTCTTTGTATTTAATATAAAGCAAGTACATCCAAATGGATGAAAATATGAAATGTTGGGCTTTCTGTTCTTCCACAATTCATATGGAGTCTTTTCCAGAATAGGTCTTATTGAGATTCTATTCTGAATGTAGCACGCTGTGTTTATTGCCTCTGCCCAGAAGGTCTTAGCAACGCTTGTCTCATTGATCATGGTTCTGGCCATTTCTTGCAATGTTCTGTTCTTTCGTTCTACAACTCCATTTTGTTGGGGAGTTCTAGGACAAGAGAAATCATGCAGAATGCCTCTGTCATTAAAGAATGACTCAAAATCTTTGTTTTCAAATTCTCCACCATGATCACTTCTGACTTTAACGATTCTAAGATCCTTTTCATTCTGAACTTGGTTACAGAAGGTAACAAACACAGAGTGTGACTCATCCTTGTGTCTTAAGAACTTTACCCATGTCCATCTGCTATAGTCATCTACGATTACTAACCCATACTTCTTACCACTGACTGAAGCAGTTTTAACTGGTCCAAATAAGTCAATGTGCAGAAGTTCTAATGGCTTAGAGGTAGAAACAACATTTTTGGATTTAAAAGAAGGTTTTGCAAATTTGCCTTTCTGACATGCTTCACACAGAGCATCTGAATTGAACTTCAAATTAGGAAGTCCTCTGACCAGATTGAGTTTGTTAATCTGAGATATTCTTCTCATACTAACATGCCCCAATCTTCTGTGCCAGATCCACTGCTCGTTGTTAACAGACAGAAGACATTTTACATTCTGACTCTTTAGTTTAGAAAGTTTGATTTTGTAAATGTTGTTTTTCCTCTTACCATTAAACAGGATAGTCCCATCTTTCTGACTAACAGCTTTACATGATTTTTGATTAAAGATTATATCATAACCGTTATCACTTAATTGACTTATGGATAACAGATTATGCATCAATCCATCTACTAGTAGAACATTATTAATAGAGGGAAGATTTCCATTACCTATAGTTCCAGGGCCAATTATCTTTCCCCTCTGATTGCCTCCAAAGCCAACGTGGCCTCCAGGCTTAAGTTCCAGGCTTTGGAACATATGCCTTCTTCCCGTCATGTGTCGTGAGCAGCCAGAGTCCAGGTACCATGACTGGTGTTTCTGACTTGCTGCTAAAGATATCTGCAACATGTATTATTTTATCCTTAGGTACCCAGATTTTCTTGGGTCCTGATTTGTTAGTTTTACCAAAACTCTGGTTGAATTTTGGTTTCACAGAGTGCTTACTGCTAGTGTATTTGATATCATGTGTGTGACCATATACAAAATGTGAATTCAGAGGAGTGTGTTTAATGGTTAAGTCCATGACATTCTTTGGTGTAGGAACCTTACCTTGGTATCCTATTCCTTTCCTACCGTTTCTGCTAACTCCATAGATCATTGAAGCCATTCTGCTTCTATCTATGCTTTTAGCTAGGAACTTCTGGAAACTGTGATCATACTTCTTGACGATCTCATCAGCGTTGCTGGGAGTTTCATAAATTGGTTCCTTCTGAGAGTTTTGTAAAGTGTTTTCTAATTTTGAAATCTTATTTCTCAGCTCAGAATTTTCCAATTTGAGACTCTCAGTCTTATTAGAGTCAGATTCAAGATTCCTTTTCAGGTCTCTGAATTTAGCTCTAATTTGCTGATAACGTTCCAGAATCTCATTAAGGCTTTCAGCAAGTTCAGCCTTTGTAAAGTTAACAGCAAAGTTAGGAAATACCTCTTCAGTGTCTGATTCTGAGTCTGATTCAGAAGCTTCACTATCTTCTGAAATGTTAGCCATGAGAGCTATGTTTGCCCTTTCATCATCTAATTCTGAGTCAGCTTCAGACGAGTCAGAGTCATCCCATGTAGCCATGAGACTTTTCTTCTTCTCTCTTCCAAACTTCTTTTTGGGCTTTTCCCTCTGAAGCTTTGGGCAGTCACTCTTATAGTGTCCTTGCTCATTGCACTCATAGCAGATGATGTCTTTGGTGTTTGGCTTTTTGCTACTGGAGGAGCCTTCAGATCTTCTGTATCCAGAGGAAGAATCTGTCCTTCTGTATCTGGAAGAAGACTCGTTCTGATCAGATCTTCTGGGATTCCTGAACTTCCTTTGTCTTTGCTTCCACAGTTGATTTACTCTTCTGGAGAGAAGGGAGAGTTCGTCTTCTTCTGATGAGGATCCATCAGATGTTTCTTCAACTGCCTGCAAAACTTTAGACTCAAATTTTCTGTTAGATTTTAATGCTAAAGGCTTACCTTGCTTCTGAGGCTCATCAGCTTCTAGCTCTATCTCATGACTTCTGAGGGAGCTGATAAGTTCCTCCAGAGTGATTTTGTTGAGATCTTTAGCTAGCTTCAGAGCTGTAACCATAGGTCTCCACTGCTTGGGTAAACTTCTGATGATTTTCTTGACATGGTCAGCAGTAGAGTATCCTTTGTCCAGAACTTTGATACCAGCTACCAGAATCTGGAATCTAGAGAACATGGTTTCAATGGATTCAGATTCTTCCATTTTGAACGCCTCATACTTCTGAATGAGCGCCAGAGCTTTTGTTTCTTTGACCTGAACGTTGCCCTCATGCGTCATTCTGAGTGAGTCAAAAATATTCTTTGCTGTGTCTCTGTTGGAGATCTTTTCATACTCAGTATAGGAGATGGCGCTGAGGAGGATGGTTCTGGCCTTGTGGTGATTCTTGAAGTCACGCTTTTGTTGATCAGACATTGTTTTTCTATCAATCTTCTGACCACTTGCATTCACAGGGTGCGTGTATCCATCTGTCACCATATCCCACAGATCAGCATCATGTGCCAGAAAGAAGCTTTCAATTCTGTCTTTCCAGTAATCAAAGTTTTCTCCATCAAGGACTGGAGGTTTGCCACTGAATCTGTCTCTGTCCTCATTGTTGTCATTGCTGATGTGAGAATTGTTTCCTGCCATTGTGTTTTTCTGACGCTGGATCTTGTACTGACACGGTTAAGTGTTTTAGCTCAGAACCAGGCGCTCTGATGCCAATTGAAGTGGTGAAAAACACAAGAAGGGGGGGGGGTTGAATTGTAAAACTGAAATCTAATGCAATGAACAAGATATTTTTATCCTGGTTCGTTTGATCTCAAACTACTCCAGTCCACCCGTCAAGGTGATTTCGCCTCTCTCCAACGAGGTCTTAATCCACTATATTCAACTGAATATTACAGACTGCTTTAACAACTGCTAAAGCCTTCTTGATCCAAACCACAACCCGGTTTGTCAAGGTAACACTTTCTTACAAAGAGATAAAACTAAGTGTGTGGATGTTTTCTACAAAACTGTATCACAACTGTGATGTATACACAAATTGAAGCTTAGAAACTAGATTGCTAAACAATGATAGAATATCAGAATGTGTGTTTTAGCAAAACTGAGAGAAAGAAGATTATGATTAGCTTTTGTGCGTGTAGAGATTTGGAGAGCATTAGCCATTTCAATCTTCAAAGTCTTGTTTATATAGCACTGAGATGATGAACGTTGGATGCAATATTCTTGATTCAATGCTAATAACAAACTTTCCTTATTGAGAAGATCTTGTCTGGAATGAGGCCGTTGGAATTAATTTGCTTTCAATGCACAATACCGTTGCTTACTTAATGCAAGTTCTGGCTTGGCTCATTCTGACTCTGCTTCGCTGCTGATGAACTGTTGTGTTTCTTTATCAGAGTGTTGAGCGCAGTCTTATTCATCAGGTTTCAGCATGTACGTGAGTTGATCATCTGATTCTGACATTCTGATATGGCAACTTCTGATGCTGGTGTCTGAAATCAAGTTCTGATGCTGAATAGATGTGATCTTGCTTATCTCAATCAGAGTATCTACAAGTCAGAACATAATAATTTTAGGCAGCAGATAGTTCATACATGAAACTTATAAATACTATATATTTTCACATTGTTATCATCAAAACTTAAATATAGGGTAGTAGATTCAAACTTTGTTCTAACATGGTTGGGATAGCTTAGGTATGTTGTATGGAGTGTGTTGGAACTGGTTCCAAGCAAAACGCACGAGTGGATTGTGATTTGGCTTATGATTTGCAGATCCTGCCCTGTTTTTGCAGAAAATGGGGGGTTTTTGGTGTACAAGGGTGTTTTAGAGGTTGCTAGCTCGTGTTTCTGGCTTAGTATAATGTGTCAAGTTAGTTCAAATGTTCACAAGCTTTGGTTTTATCAGATTGCAAAGATATGGACTTTTGGCATAATGACTTGGTTTTGAAGCAAAAGGTGATTTTGATAATGCAAAGGCTTGTACAATCTAGCTTAGGGTCTGCACATAGTTGGTATACTTTTCCCTATATTTGTGGATATGGTTTGCTTCAAAAGATTAAGTCCAATGCTCAAGACAAACAAAAATGCAAAAGTTGTGCTTTATGTAAATGGCATTGTTGCCTTTTTGCCAAAAATGGATTAATTCAATGTGTAATCTTCTAAAGCTCAGAACAAAGCCTTAATCAATTGTGTTTGCATTCAATTTTTGAGTGTGGAAGGGTTTAAGGACCTTTAAACAAGTACAAGCAAGGTTGGACATAATTTACAACTTGTATCAACATGAAAAATGCCATGGACAAAAGTGAGAAATGGCCATTTTCTTTTCTTCGATGCTCCATAACCATAATTGATTTTGGAGAGTTCTTAGACAATTTTGAAAGCTTGTAACATGCTCTACAATCCATCTTTGAAATGCATTTTGAGATTTCACTTGGAACTATGTGAAACATTTCCATGAAGATAGGTCAAAATCCTGCCTAAACTAGGGCAAAATTTCACTAAGTTAAAAGTTTCATGGACCTTTGTTCACAAAATCATAACTTGAGATCCAAGCATCTTTTGGGAAAACTTTGTGAATCAAAGTTGTAGATTTTGTGGAGGACTACAACTTTCATGTTGGAAGTTTTGTTTTAATCCAATTACAACATGGTGAAAAAGTTGGGAAAAAATAAGAAATTTTCATAACTTAGAAAATTTCTAAGTTATGAAATTTTTCCATTTTAAACCCTAATTTTCAAAATTAGGTTTCTTGATGAACAAGTTTCATGTTTTGACACATCTTGATGAAAAATGACCCTTGGCACTTGATTTTGACCAAAAAGTCAAAGTTTGACTTTTCAGTGTACAATTGATTTTTGATCAGTTGACTGGAAAATTCATCTGTCAATCAAATGCATTTGAGATCTTTTGAACCTTGTGATTAGGTCAAGATGATTACATTGAGTCCTTGAATCCATTCTTGAACCCAATTTGCCATTGGCTAGGTCAAAAATCAGGAATTGCCCTTCTGCAGTCAAAACCCTAAAAATGACCATTTTGCCCTTTTGATGATCTGATCAAATTTCTTGAGGAGTTGTGGTCCAAACTTAATCAAATGGTTCATATGAGTCTATAATGTTGTTGTGGATAAAAAATTATGAGGTTTGACTGTAAATTGGCCACAATTGACTTTTTCCCCAATATAGATGATTTTTAGGTCAACTGTCCAATAGACTGGGCAAAAATTTGATTCAAGGCTTGAAACTTGGTATGAGCAATATTATAAGTCCAACATGAAGTATGAGAGTCACATTAGGAATTGGAAGTCCAGAAATCCTTGTGCAAACTCAAACCCTAATTTCAGGTCAACAGTGCAAGGAGATGTCTTGAGCAGAGTAGACCCTAATCCTGTCTGGAGTCCAAAGAGTCTTGTGAGGGGAAATCTTGATAAAATGAGAGGGAAAATTTTGGGGTACAACAAATGTCTTTATCAAACCTATTCTAGATAAGACTCCTTATGAATAGTAAAATAATAAGAAACCCAACATTTCATATTTTCATCCTTTTGGATGTGATTGTTTTATTCTGAACACTAAGGAGAATCTTAACAAGTTTGATTCTAAAGCACAAAAATGTATCATGTTAGGATACGTTGGAAGTTAAAAAGGTTGTATAGTATACAACACTGAAACATTTATTGTTGAGAAATCAATTCATGTTAGACTCAATGATAAGCTTGACTCTGAGAAGTCAAAGCTAGTTGAAAAGTTTGCAGATCTGGAGATTAACTTCAGACTCTGAAGGTAATGGAGTTGTTATAAAAGAACAAGAGATAAAAGGCTCTGAAGAAGTTAAACTGGAAGCTGTTGAATCTTAGACTCCTTTAAGGAAGCACGTACAAGGATCCTCATATTCTAAAGAATTGATTATGGGTGACAAGATTGAACTAGTCAGAACCAGATCATCCTTCAAACCTTTTGAAGAAATGCTTATGAGTTTGGTGTCCCTTACAGAATCTACATCTGTTGATGAAGGGCTTCTGGATATATAGTGGATTTTAGCTATGCAATAATAACTTAATTAATTCTCCATTAATAATGTGTAGGATCTTGTGCATAGATCCAAAGGAACACATGTGATTGGAACTAAGTGGGTCTTCAGAAATAAGCTCAACGAAAAAGGAGAAGTGGTAAGAAACAAGGTTCGACTGGTTTCACAAGGATATAGTCATCAAGAAGGGATTGGCTATACAAAAACCTTTTCACCAGTTTCCATGTTAGAATTTTTTCTTCTCTTGATTTCATTTGATGTTAATCATAACATTATCTTGTATCAGATGGATATTAAGAGTATATTTTCGAATGGCTACATAACAAAGGAAGTGTATGTACACCAACCTCCTGATATTGAAAGTCATAAAAATCCAGATTATGTTTTTAAACTCAAGAAATCATTGTATGGTTTGAAATAAGCTCCTAGAACCAATTTTCTTATAGAAAATGACTTCCCCAGAGGAAAGGTTGATACCAACTTATTCTGTAAGACATTTAAAAATGATATCCTGGTAGTTAAAATATATGTTAATGATATTATATTTAGTTCTGCTAATGCCACTTTGTGCAAGGAATTCTATAAGTCTATGCATGCTGCATTGGAGATGAGTCTGATGGGAAAACTCAAGTTTTTTATGGTAATCCAAATCAATCAAGGTCTACAAGAGACAATTGTTCACCAGAGCAAGTACACCAAGGAACTTCTGAAGAAGTTTGACTTGTTATAATGTTAGACAGAAAAGACCCATATGCACCCTACTTGCATTCTAGATAAAGATGAGCACTCAGATCCTCTGGATGAAAAGTCAACTAGAAGATTTCCAAATATATGAGAGTAAAATTCCTATCTTATGCGATAACAGTTATGCAATTTGTTTATCCAAGAATCCCATTTTACATTCTAGGTCTAAACATATTGAGATTAAACATTACTATATACAAGAATATGTTCAGAAGGGAATCTTATCTTTAAAATTCATAGATACAGACCATCAATGGGCTGATATCTTTACGAAACCCCTTGCTGAAGATAGATTCGTTTTCATTTTGAAGAACCTGAAAATGGTGTCTTATCCAGAATGAGAAATATGTAATCTCAGAATGTTCACTTTATCAGAATGAGAAAATGAGATTTTGAAGTATTTCATTTTATTCGCTTATGGAATATGAGGCTTCAGAGACGTGAAGTTATAGTGCATCAGAAACGTCCTAGGTCATAATCTTTTCTTTTGAAAAACATATGTCCTCTGGAAACTGAAGAGTTTACTTCATTAATGAATTGTCAGGATAGTGAAAGGTTAATGATTCAATGAAAGACAAATGTTCTTTCTTGAAGCACGCTTAGATTTTGATGTGACGCATTGGGATAATATATTTTTTTGGATTAGGTTAAAATATTTTTGCTTTATCCCTTGTCAGAACTTTTTGCACTATTCAAATCATTTTCATCATTGCAAAAACTATATTTAAAACCCACTCATTCTCACTTCAAACACTTTTGCTACTCTATCCCACACCTTCACTCTTTAAAATCGTAAAAACTCTTTACAACCAAAACTCTTGCTCTTGCTCGTGTTCGCGTTCGCAATGTCTCAACAATAATAACAAATAGACACTCAACTTCTACAACAACAAGTTTCAACTTCTCAAGCTAAAGGATTATATTCTCAACAACCTTAGTATGTGAAAGAAGGACTTTCTGACCTTTGGTGTTTCATCCTTGTTTCTCAATTGATTGTTCTTAATAAGTTGCATGTAGATTTTGACAATCTCAAAGAAAACATGTGTGATCTTACTGAAGAAGCGGATTTTCATGGGTGGAGACTTTTCTTTCATCAACTCAACCACAAACACTCCCATCTCCAGTAATCTTAACCATTCATCTTCCACACAACCTAGATGCTCCTATGACCGCTTCAGAAGATTCTGAAATAGACACTAGGTTTATCAACTCCATGAAAGCTAAAGATTCTCTAACCAATCCTATTCATCTTGAACTGTCACATGATTCTGAAGAAGAAATTTAGATAATCATTGTTTTTCTAGATAGATATCCCAATCCTTACTTCACCCCTTCAAATCCTCTCCTTCTTCGAACCAACATACTTCCACCACCCTCTAATGAATTATTACTTCATTTTGGATATGAGACTATGGATCATCCGCGTTTCTTGGAAGATGCTTATTCTGAAGGATTGACTTCTGAAGCAACAAATTCCATCTCGTACGACTTCAAGAAATGGATGGCATCCAACTCTTCTCAAGTTAAATTATTTTGTTCAAGGATGCAATTAGAAAGCAAAATGTTGAGAATTTTGCATGTCAACCTCCTCCTCCAGTTCTTATGCTTCCTGCTTTGGAAGTGACAATGGCTGAAGAGACTACTTTTGAACAATAGGATCTCACCTTCATTGAGATTCCTTTTGAACATGAAGTAGGATTTACTTCAGGTGTTGAGAAGTTGCTTGCTTCTGGTTTTGGGGAATCCTCTACTTTGCTTCAGCAATTTATTGAAGAATTTAGAACTGAGAAGGCTCTAGTCAGAGAGCGGATGGATAAACTGGATTAAAGGAAAGAAGAACAACAGGCTGTCAATGTCAGGATTATGCGGTTACTGCAATAGATCTCTTCGAAGATTTCTAAGAAGCCAAAACCCTTGCCTATTTGTTTTTACCTTTGTTTTTCTTTTTATTTCAAAACTATGTACTTTATATTTTATCATTAAGTTTATCTTTCTTGATTATTTTGTTTAAAGTATTTTTGATTTTGGACAAAGGGGGAGAAAGTGATATGATTTTAATATACCTATTTCTCATAACTAGTCCCATACATGTTCTGATATTTTTTGCTTCTAACCAATGTTTGACTTAAGAACTTTGTGAAAGTTCACTGGATTTATCTAGACAGGCTGTAATACGGTGGGAGAACATACTTGTTTTGCATTTTATCACCAATGTTGCGGTAGCAAGAGTCGCCGCCGACTTTTCTTTTATTCAATATTTAGGAAATGGTGAAAATAACAGAAAAGACCTTGATAGATTTTGAGTTTGGAGGATAAGTTATGAAAAGGGAAGGTGTTAGCACCCTTTTCATTCGTAGTTATCTACAGGCTCTTAGTCGCTTAGCTCACTTTGAAAATTTCCTTTGTGATGTTTGAAAATATTTTTAAAAGCCAAAGTACGACCAACTTTGTAACGATTCTTGTATCAGTCCTCAAGAATACGCACAAAGTGTTTTTTGAAAATATTTGTTTGAAAATTATGATGTGAAAATGTTTTGAGAAATTGTGAGCAAGCGTTTAAAAGTATCCTACCCACTCAATTTCGTTCTTGTGCTTTTACTTCTTCTTTAGAGATAGTGTTATCCATATCATTAGTTGGTAGGTAGCCTTATCTATTGAATGGGAAGAGACAATTGAGTGTCGTTAATGAGTGCTAAATTGTTGTGAATTTGAGTGTGAATAATTAGCACTCATCGGCTTAATTTGTTTGCTTTTTATCAATAAACCTCAACTTTAGTGTATATTCGATATAGTTTATGTTATAGTGTATTTATTGTGTTATTATGTAAATATAATTAAGTTTAATTGATTTTATCTCATTTTTTAGGTATTCAAGCATTGATATTTAGGCATTGTTAGATAGAACATTGAATAAGCTTTCCAACGCTTCTGACCGTGCGTGAATCAGAGTTACAGTCCAGAACTTATGGTTGAATCTGTGCTGGTTTTTCATCTTCCTGTCATCTGTCGTCGGGCGACGCTTTTTGGTCGCCGGGCGATTCTGGAGTGACCTGAAGCATGGAAAAAAATGCAGTTTTGATCGCCGAACAACTCTTTTTGGTCTCCGGGCGATGCAGGACAGTCAAAAATGCGTATTTAGGGGTAAAAACACATTTTTTTGGGTATGATTTTGGGTATTTTTGACCCCAACTCCATCATACTTCATTTTTTGAAAGTTAGAGCTTAGAAAATAACATTGAAGCTTGCATACGAATGATCTGGGGTGGATTTCTCTTTAACCGGCACTAACAAACCAGTAGATTTGTGGTTCATTTCTCTTCTTCTTTGTGTATTCTTTATGTGTTGAGTTTGTATATGTATTTACTTTGAACTCATGTATATTTGTCGCCCATGGCATTATATTAAACTTGCTTTACAAATCTTTTTCGATTATCATCTTAGATTTTTTCTCTGTGCTAGGGATTTGAGTTGTTATATACTGCTTATATTCTTATCTAGGATGATTATTTGTTAGTTTATGAATTCTAGATATAAATTTAGAGCTGGCATCTACTTGGGTATTAGAGCTTAATGCCTTTGTGTGGTTGTGTTGTACTGAGAGATCGTCAGTGCGATTACATAGTTGTCTTCTATGTTGTTAAGGAGGTAGAGAGATCATTTCCTTTGTGATACAGTCGGTCTCTCAATTTGGGTTAGAAATGACAGGTTATGAGTGATACATAGTGACATTGATGAGTATTCTTAGGTTGAATATAATTGGTCGATATATTTAAGTCTGTGATGAGTAGATTATATTCAGGCTTGATAAATTCTTCCTTAGTTTTTACTTTTGTTTACATTTATTTTCTGTTGATAATATTTTCTTTACAAACCCATTTATCCCAAAACTCATTAACGAGAAATTTTTCAAATGACAATTTAATTACCAATCTCTATGGACACGATACGATATAACCTATATCACCCGGTAAATTAATAACTTACTTTTTACTTGTCGCTCTACCACTACAACAGTCGTCGTATGGTCATTGAAGGCAACTGATAAGGGTACTTTAGCAATTACCGGAGGGACTAGATCATTTATTCGTAGGCAACATTGAAGGATCGTCGAAGGAATATGATCTTTTATTAAGAGAAGCTTTGCTAAAGTATCCCTATTTTCGAGGGACATGACCGTTATTCCAAAAGGCAACGAAGAGAGGTTACCCTACATGTGTAAGTGCGCAAGTGCGTTCAATTCAGTTATTTATCTTGAAATTAGGGTTTTGCTATCAGTTGGTTTTCGATCTAGGGTATGATTTTTCGATCCAAGGAGGGATGTGATTTTTTTCGATCCAGGGAGAGATGTTTGTTTTTCGATCCAGGGAAGGAAGTTGCCTTTCGATGTGGATCTGCAAGACAAAAGTTAGCAAAAATGAAGATGCATGACCTGGGTATCGAACCCAGGTCCTTCGATCCTGTGCGTGTTTATCTATTTAGGATGGATCTGCAGTACAAGCGTTAGAGAAAAAAAAACCAAATGCAGACCTGGGTTTCAAACCCAGGTCCTTAGTTCTGAATACAAATCGAACGAACTATGAGTGTTAATATGTCATGCATATGTAAAGTTTGATCTTTTGCCCATTCTTACCAACGGTGTGATGTACGAATCGTTGACTTCAGGCATGGGTATGCTTGTTTAATAGTTGTTTTGATTTTGACAACCTCTTGAGATTTTGAGAAATTTGGTGGTCTTCTTCGGGAAATGTGTGTGTGTAGTATTTTTGAGGCAATTTGCGTGTGTTTCTTATCTCTTTTTTCCATCCTTGGCAATGTGTCCTTAGCCTTATATTTAAAGGGGTGTGAGGGGAGTGGAAATGGAAAGGGATAACCATTAAACAGGTTTTGAAGGCAAAAATCGGACAAATTAAAGGATTTCCTTTTTTGATGAATTCCTACCCTTTTGGGTCTTGGGATGAACCTGAACATGTTTCACTCCTTGACCCCTTTGAATACCTCCACGTCTTGCTCTTTGATTGGCCCTGAGTTACTTCGTTCGAATGGCTCCAGGCCACCTCATTGTGGTTTCTTTGATTGAGCCACTATCTGCCTTAGTAGCTTGACCTGAAGCTTTTCAACTAGCCCAATCAAAAACTCCTTTCTGGCCAGTCGAAGCTTCTTTCGTTACCTCCTTCGTATGTGATTATGCAAGAGGCTTGGGTTTGGCAGTATGTAGGACTTTGGCCAGAATCATCAAAAGACAAAACAAAACTTGTCTTCAACCATTGTGTGTCCTTCGACTGGACCAAATATATGTTCTTCGAAGGAACTATTTGTATGTCCTTTGAATAACCCACATGCACCCCTTGTGCATTCTTCGAATGGGTCACCGATGTGTGTTCCTAATGTAGCACTATTGTGCTTGTGAAACGAAGGCAGGCATGAAGAGGAAACCTTTGCTTTGTGAATCAAAGGACATTTGAAGAGGGAGCCTTTGCCTTGTGCGCTGAAGGTAAGCATAGAGGGAGTATTTGCCTAGTGGATCAAAGGCAAATCTGAGGAAGCCTTTGCCTTGTGAATCAAAGGTCAGTTGAAAGGGGACTTTTGCCTTGTAGATTGAAGGCAAGTTGATGGACCTTTGCCTTGTGAATTCAAAGCAAGCATGAGGAAGCTTTTGCCTAGTGGATCAAAGGAAAACATGAAGAAGCCTTTGCCTTATGGATCGAAGGCAAGTCTGAAGAAGCCTTTTCCTAAATGAAGCTTGCATGCAGGAGTCCACTACTTTGTGAATCAAAATAAACATCCAGGAGGCCATTACCAGTGAATAAAAACAAACTTGTAAGGGTTTTTTTCCTTGTGAATCGAAGGAAAGCCTAAAACAACCAATGCACAATCGAAGCCTTGTAAATTGAACTTGATCGAAGGGGGCCCAACTCCCAATTGAAGCTTGTGAATCAGGCCTTCATCGAAGGATTTTAGATGCCCAATTGAAATGCCTTGTTAAGGTGCCAATCGAAAGACACTTGACCATCTTCAAAATTTTATTTTCTTTAAGAAAGTGTTTGTAACCACCCATGCAAGGGAAGATCTTGGAAAACATGAGAGGGAAAATTTTTGGGTACAACAGCTGTCCCTGTTCAATCTTCTTAAACCTGAAGATTTAGATTGACTTGTTTGCCTTTCGTGATCTGAAGTTGGAAGATGATTGAACACTAGAGAACCCAGAAATTTTCACTCGCATGATGTGATGATTGACTGTGTAGGGAATGGGCTTGAAGATGCCATTTGGAGAAGATGACTGAGAGTTGTTGGAGACGGACTTAAAGATGCCATCCAAAGTAGATGTTGACTTCATAAGAGGTATCTTTGCGGGGGATTACTGTTCCTATTGTTTGAGGAGGAGTCTGCTGGGGAATGTTGATTTCTGTTGTTCTCCTGTTTGAGGAAAACTCTGTGGGGAATAGAGTCTAGGAACTTCAGTATTACAAGGCTCTACTGAGGAATTATCTCTGGCAAAGTTTGTTGTTTTCTGGTTGAACTCCAAGCTTCATAGTAACTTGCTGGGGAGGATGAAATTAACTGTTATATGGAAATGCATTAGAAGGAGCCTGTGTAGGGATGCTTCAAGATGAGTCCGTGTTAGACAGCATCTGAAAACTGCGAGAAGGAATCCGTGTAAGATTTCTTTAGGATGAGTCCGTGTTAGACTGCACCTGGAGATCATGAGAAGAACCCGTGTAAGATTTCTTCATCTGGTCATATAGATAGTTTCCCTGTCTGGTTTCAGGTATTAATCTACAATCATTCATTCATAGATAGTTGTCTTGTCTTGTTTCAGGTATTAATCCGGAACTTACTTTGGTTGTTGAGGTAGTTGTCCTGTCTTGTTTCAGGTATTAATCGCCGACCTTAGATAAAGAAAGATAGTTTTCCCGTCTAGTTTTGGGCATTAATCTTTGACCTGCTGTATAAGTTGACAATGTTTGTATGTCTGCTAATTTAACCTGAAAAGGTAAAATCAATTTCATGCGATGTCATGATGTATGAATTGCATGATGCTCTCAAAGTAAATGAGATTGTGATATATGCATTTGTGCTGCATATGCTATGATGTTTGTAGAATGGTGCATGAATGCAATGTATGAATGTGTCAACTGTTCTATTGCAGAGTTGTTGAATTAGGGAAAATAAATCCCTGACTGCTGCTGGGGGTGAAGAATGTAGGTCTTCGAATTTTGTTGAAGTTGAAATGCTGGGAAACAGATTTCTGTTGCTAGAGAAATAAACTCTGTTGGGGAAAGGAAACTCCGTGAATTGCTTGGGGATTTTGTTTAAATCCTACTGAGGAATCCTGACAAGCTTGTGAACCAGGTTAGGGAATTTTTTTTATTTAAAAAATGCCGGGGCAGTAATGGGAGATTCTTGCTCCACCGGGGATATAAGAACATCTGAAATCATTAGGTTGTGTGCTAAAGATATGGTAGTGACTTTATAGTAGGATGCCCTACCTCTGTACTTGCTGGAGAAAGTATCTGCTGGAGAAAATATCTGTGGGGATTTTCTGGATGGCCCTTAGACATTATCCCGTTTCTTAAAGCCATTAGTAACTGTATTTCTGTTTTTTTATGCGAGTATATGTAAACGGTAATCATATTCAAATGCATATGTTCAAAAATAATCACTGGACGTTTTCGCAAACAAAACAGAAAAATAAACAAATAGTTTTTCACTTTCGAAGAGATTGTTTTTTTTAATTAATTTGAATAAGCGTTTTTTGTACAAGGAGACGAACATCCTAGTAAGAGAATGTCGTCGTAAGAATGAAAACTATACAAAAATGGTATAAAAAAAACAGCTATGTGAAATGATCCCAATGGGTTCCCATTCTGCTATTGCCTTTATGTCTTTGAGCGTCTCATCTCTTTCGCTGCTTGTCCGAAGCTGACTGGATTAATTAACACCATTTAAGCTTGATAGTTGATACCGAATATTGGCTATAAGGTGATCCAACATTACATAGTTATACGCTTTAAATCCCTAACTTTTGCCTGTACCGCCTTTTCGGGTTTTCAGTCCACCAGGATACCCTTTTTTGCCCAAGCCGCCTTTTCAGGTTTTTGACTTGCCGGGTGTACAAATTTTTTTCATGTGTATATCCCTAAATTTTTCCCGAACCCTTTTGGTTCGCCGGGATGCCCTTATTTTTGCCTAGTCCAGTCAACCTAGCGTATCTTTGTTCATGCGTAGTATCTTTTAACTATGTCCGTGTTTACAGGGTGCAGAAGGTCGTCACTGTCCATAGTGGTTAGGATCATGGCTCAACCAGAAAATATGTTCTTGATTACAAATGGTCCTTCGCATGTAGGAGTCCATTTTCCCCTGGGATCACCTTGCGGCAATATGATGCGTTTGATTACTAAGTCACCGGCTTGATATACCTGACGTCTGACCTTCTTGTTAAAAGCTTTAATCATACGTTTCTAGTACATATGACCATGACAGACAGCCGCGAGCCTTTTCTCGTCAATCAGGTTTAATTGTTCAAGTCGAGTATGAACCCATTTGTCTTTATTCAAACCTGCATCCTTCAAGATTCTCAAGGAAGGGATCTTGACTTCAATGGGTAGGACAACTTCCATACCGTATACCAAAGAGAAAGGATTTACCCTTGTTGATGTGCGCACTATGGTACAGTAACCATGAAGAGCAAATGGTAACATCTCGTGCCAATCTTTATATGTCACCATCATCTTCTGTATGATTTTCTTGATATTTTTATTAGCAGCTTCTACAGTGCCATTCATCTTCGACCGGTAAGGAGAAGAGTTATGATGCTGGATCTTGAATTGCATGCAGAACTCGGTGATCATAGTATTATTGAGATTGGTACCATTATCCTTGATGATTCTTTTTGGAATTCCACACCGACGGATGAGGTTATGTCAGATGAATCGGGCAACAATGTTCTTGGCAACAGAAGCAAATGAAGCTACCTCAACCCACTTCATGAAGTAATCAATGCCAACCGGGATGAAGTGGTGCCCATTAGAAGCTGTAGGTCTAATATCTCCAATCATGTCGATGCCCCACATTGCGAATGGCCAGGGAGCAGTCAATACATTTAGAGGAACTGGAGGTACATGTACTTTATCAGCATAGATCTGGCATTTCTGACAAGTTTGTGAATGTGGGTAGCAGTACGCTTCTATAGTGGACCAATAGTATCCAGTCCATAGGATCTTTTTAGCCATCGTGTACCCACTAGAATGGGTGCCAAAGGTACCTTCATGTAAATCAACCATAATCTTTTCTTCCTCACTCTTGTCTATACACCGAAGCAAGGTAGAATCATGATTGCGCTTGTAGAGGATTCCATTACCGAGGAAGAACTTGGAAGAGAATCTCCTTAAGAACTTCTTATCATTGACTAAATCTCCCTCATGATACTCTTGGGCTTCGAGATATCTTCTGACTTCATAGAACCAAGGTTTGTCTGCTACCTCTTAAGTATTAATCTCATGACAATATGCTGGTTCGTCCATCTTCTCAATAGTGATCTAAGGAGCTTCATTATCCCACCTGACCTTGAACATGGAAGACATAGTAGCTAGTGCATCCGCTAGTTGATTTTCCTCTCATGCAAAATGCTCATAGGTAATTTCTTGAAAATATGGAATCAGTGTCAGCACATGCTCCCGATAAAGGATGAGATTATGATGCTTTGTGTCCCATTCTCCCTAGATTTGATTGATTACTAAGGCTGAGTCTCCAAATACACTCAAGAATTTGATCTTAAAATTGATAGAAGCTTTGAGACCCATGATGCATGCTTCATATTCAGCCATATTGTTGGTACAATTGAAACATAGCCGGACAATGAAAGGAGTATGACAACCTTCCGGAGATATGACAACATCACCGATTCCATTGCCGAGTGCGTTGGAAGCTCTATCAAAAACCATAGTCCATCGGGATCCTTTTTCAGGTCCTTCATCTGGTCCAAGTTCTTCACAATCAGTTATTAACACGATGTTCTCATCTGGGAACTCAAAATTCATGGATTGGTAGTCATTTGCAGCCTGATGAGCCAAATGATCAGCTAATACACTACCCTTAATTGCTTTCTGGGTTGTATATTGAATATAATACTTGGTCATGATCATTTTCCATCTTGCTATTCCTCCGGAGAGAGCGGGCTTCTCAAAGATGTATTTGATAGGATCCATTTTAGATATCAACAAAGTAGTGTGGGTTAATGTTGCACCCCAAAATTTACCCTCTTGATTCAGGCTTATGTTTCATCATAAACACCATATTGCATTGCATTCATACATGGTGTATGGATCAAGGTATTTTGGTTTATCAAGCCTCCCTCAAGCTTTGGAAGATTGATTATATTGATAAGTTTCCCAAGGAGAGCCTTATTATCTAAACCACTGGATCTTTAAAGCCCAAAGGTTTCACATATATCAAGGTATCTTATCCACCTCATTGGATCATCAGAAGATTGAGTATTGTGTTATTATAAGGAGAATCACATCTTTTTGATTCATCAGTCAAAACTAGGGCTTGAGTTTTAATCAGGGATTCTTTGGAATTTTTGAGTGGAAACTCCTTCCACAGTCTCTATTTGTTTGGAATATCATATGTTTGAAATTTTGATCATCATTTTTGAAGAGAAGTGGTTCAATTGAATCAAAGGGGGTAAAACATTTTACTCAAAGTCAACAAAGTCAAAGTTTACCAAGTGGACTTTTGGTCAACATGAAGCGTTTGACATGCGTTTTCATGTGGGATGATCAATAATGATTGATTTTGATGAGAATTGCAAGTTGGAGAGGTTACTTGGATTTGAAGTTTTCTTGGTGATTGAAAATTTCACTAAGTGTCCTTGATTCTTGGCCTGACTTTGCAAGGGCATAACTTTCTCATTTTTCAGAGGATTTTGGTGGTTCTTTTTGCCAATTGAAGAGGGGAAAAAGATCTACAAGGGACCACAGAAGACAAAAAACACACTTCATACTCAAAATCGAAAGTTATGAGCCTTTGAAGTTTAAGGAAAGTTGGTCATTTGTTGAGGCACCTTGGGCGTCTGGCCAGGAAAGGCAAGGCATTTGGCCTAGGGAATTCATCAAACAGTTGGTAACATGCCTATATCTTTTGGTTCGAGGCATAATTCAAAAATGTGCCTCGTGCATTTTGAAGGGGACTATGAAAACTTCTCATTGAACTTGGAATCAATCAATTTGATTTAAATTCGAAAGAGTTGTGGTTTGAGGAAGTTGGGTGCTGAAACTAGACTCGAGTGGCTCTCTCTGATTGCCTTTAGCTTGGACCATTCAAGTTGGCTTTGTGGGCTGGTCGAAGCCTCCTTGTGCTCCCTTTGATTTTTCTCAGTGTGGACCATTCGAAGTGTGACTTTGTGGGCTGGTCGAAGCCTCATTTCTTCTCTCTTCATTTGGATAGTTTGAAGTGTTATCTTGATGGATGGTCGATGCCTCTTTTCTTCTTTCTTCATTTGGACAGTTTGAAGTGTTATCTTGAGGGATGGTCGAAGCCTCATTTCTTCTCTCTTTGTTTGGACAGTTTGAAGTGTTATCTTGAGGGCTGGTCGAAGCCTCATTTCTTCTTTCTTCGTTTGGATAGTTTGAAGTGTTATCTTGAGGGCTGGTCAAAGCCTCATTTCTTCTCTCTTCATTTGGACATTCGAAGCATTATCTTGAAGGCTAGTCGAAGCCAACTTTTCTCTCTTCGCTTGGACATTCGAAGCATTATCTTGAAGGCTAGTCTAAGCCTCACTTTTCTCTCTTCATTTGGACATTCAAAGTATCACCTTATAGGTTGGTTGAAACCTCATTCATGCTCTCAATTTGGACCAATCGAAGTGTTATCTTGGGCAGACCAGCGTGCGCAGTTTTGGGCAAGTTAGTTGGATTTGCCCAGGAATCCTAAGCCTCATATCTTGCTCATCCCTCCATCATTTCTTTTGAACCTCAACTTGTTTCGAAGCTTAGAATATGTTCTTTAATTGGATCAAGAAAAATTTGAGAATGCACGAGCCAATTTTCTGTGGCCTCATTTAGAAATCAACTGACTCTTGGTGCACGTGTGGGTCATGTAAGTTGCAGGTTTTTTTACATCCTTCGATTCTGATTTTTGGTTCACACGTGGGTCATACAAGTTGCAGATTTTATACATCCTTCGATTCTATTTGGTTTCAGGGTGATATTGCACATGCTTGGCATGAACCACACACTTTGTTTCTTACTCCTTTTGGCCAAACAATCACACTTTCCTTTCCTCCCCACGCTTTCTGCATTTTTGCCAAAATTGGTAACTTTCATCACAAGCAAATTAGTCCCGTGTGCAATCCTTGCCACGTCACCCCCTCACACTTTGTTTGCCTCACTCATAGATCATCAAAACACAACATAAAAAGCCAAATAAGCAAACAAAACGCAAGGACATGATCTCACATTTCCATTCACCTGTTTTTGCCAAATTGCCCCCCAACGGATTTATATGAGTTATGACCCTATTGCCCTCACTCTAAACACTCTATATAAACAAGGCATTGTTCATTCAAAAAGGGGGAGGAGGAGAAGAGAGGAACGAAAGGCTGGAGAAAGCTCAAGATCTGAAACCACTTTTTTCTCTCAAAATCCATTTCTTTGATTCTCCCAGCTTGCTTGTGCATTTTGAGTGGTTCTTCTTGCATTCTCTTCTCCAAGTGCTGAAGATTGCAGATCGAGGCTTAGTTTGCAGCTGGAGTGAAGGAGACAGTAGATACACTTTTTCCTAAAAGGTTAGAATCCTCAACTTTGAATCCTGATTTATGTCCATAAATTGGATGATTTGAGTTTGGGACCATGTTGTTTGATGTTCATTAAGTGTTTCTGCAGCTTTAGAGCTTTTGATTTGATGAGATATGTATGTATGATGAATCTGAAAATTTCTGCTCAGTGTGTTTTCTAAATTTTCATGAGATCTGTTCTTGATTTGTGGTTAATCATTCAGTGTGATTCGAATAGCATAATGTAGATCTTATTTCTGGCTTTGATTTGCACAAAATTTCTTGAAAAATGGTGTGTAATTGAGTATGAACGATAGATCTGAACATGAGCCATATCATCTGTTTTTTTCACGCATATCGGGTTAAGGCAAGAGGTTGAAGACGAAGCGTGTCACCTCCTGATTGGTCTATTTTGAATTTTACATCTATTTGAATTTTGTTTTATAACTTGATCTTCCCTGATTTTATTTCTTGATCAAAACTTGATGAAAAATTCTGAAAAATTTCATGAAACTTAAAAATGATATTTTTGACCTTGTGTATTTTATTCAGAATTTTTTAAAATGTTTTGATTGGTTTTAAAATTTGTGTGTTTAATTAATTTCTTATTTATTATTTGATTTTATTTTGATATGTCTCTTGATCCAAAAAATTCACAAAAAATCGTAGAAGCTTATTTTTTAATTCTAATATTTGAATATAATTTTAGTTGAATATTTTTATGATTTTTGATTAGAATTTTATTTTAAAATTTGTATATTTGTTTAATTGTTTAATTGATTAAATTTTGATTTTATTTCTGACATTTCCTTAATGCAAAATATATGGAAAAATAATTTTTCAGATCCATGGAGTTTTCTTTATTTGTGTATGATTTTAGTTTGATTTATTTAGAATTGGAACTTGATTAATCAATAATTGAGTTTATTTTCTAAATAATTATGGTTTTTCTATTTCACTTGTTTGATTTAATTCCAAAAACTAATTTTCCTTAAGTTCCAATTGAATTAAGCTCTTGTTTAAAGTTCATAGATGGATTGAGAATCTGAAAAATATTTTTCTTGAATTAATTGATGAGGTTTGGTATTTTCCATTGATTTATTTTGAAAGTTTGCCTACTTTGGTAGTTTTGCCAACTAGTTTTGGTATTTGAGCCTCATTTGATCCTTTCCTCTACTATCCATAAACTTAAAATATGTTTTCTGACTTCTATACATCTCAAGGATGTTGAGAAATTTGTTTTTTGAATTATGGAAGCCCATTTTTATTTTTGATGAGTCTTCAAAGGGAAAGTGCCCAATTGATGTTGCATATCTTGTTGCAATTTATTTGATGGCCAATGAACTTGTGAGAGGACTATAATTTGACACTTGTTGATCATGATGCTCCTGTTTTCCTCACACCAATTCAAATCAATTCACTTGAGTTCCCATAAGTGGTTAATGAGCCCTTTTGATTCATGCCTCCTAACTAATGATTCTTTTTTTTTTTTTTTACTTTGAACTTTAAACTTTTGGTTTGAGTTTGAGGTCATCAAATGACCAATGATAACATGTTCAGGAATGATACATCAAGGTAGTCTCATAAAGACTTGAGATCACTTGACCCATAATGTTTGAACCATTCCATCTTATTGTGAATTTGATGTTCAATCCTTTCTTTTCTTTTGAATCTTTGAGGTATATTGAATGCACTTGTGCAACATGTATTAGAATCAACATTTTAAACTTTTAATTATATCCTCATAGCATTTTAGAAGCTTTATTTCAAGTCTTTGAATGGTTTAAGTCTTCTAACTTTGTCTTTGTTTGAATTCTTTGCCTTGCTAACTTTTGATCCAAGCTTTGTGATGCATTTTGTGGTATCCCTCTTCTTTGTTATGCTTGTGAACCATAATGAAAGGAATCAGTATGGTTGTGAAGTGTTTGCTACTGAATTCTAAAGTCTTTTTTTGTATTTTTTCTCTATCTCCTTTGATCCTTGATTTATATTTCCTTGTCAATTCAACATGGTGACATGAAAGAAGCAACAATTCTTTAGTTTTGACCTAGTTGTTGTTTGAGTTTGCTTGTTGCTTCTTACATCCACTGATTGGATGTTTTGTCATCATGTTCTTCTATTTCTTTGGCATACCATCTTCTATCCCTTATTGGTTCATCATCCATCTTTGAAATCACTAATTTGTCTGTTGAATGTGCGAGGTACTCTGAGGAAAGTTTCTCCATTTAGACTTGGTACTGTAGTGTTCCACTTTATTTGTGGAACACAATTTGTTGTGTTTGCGCCATTCCTGTGCTTTGTATATTTGTCAATTTTTTGCAGGATATATATGTGGTCATGAATTTTATACCTCACCTGTGGGATATGTTCATATTTGGAGCCACAACGCATATATTTGATGGCGTGATTTATGACTTGATTTGTTTACTGATGCTAGCTTTCTTGAAGTTTTCTGGGTTTGTTTTTCTTGCTCATTTGCTACGGATAGTTATCTGTTTGGTATTACACTATTTCCCTTTTACTGTTTCCGCTCCTTATTGCTTTCTATTGCATGATGGGATCTCCATTGTTGATATATGTCAGGAGTCCCTCTGGTTTATTTAAAGACGTGTTTAAGGCGATTCTGCATATGTACCTTGCTTGCTACTCATGTTTAAGCACTTGTTTGCTTACTTGTTTGGTATTTACAATGCTCCCTTAGGATTATTCGTGTAGGGTTTATCCTCGAGCTAGACCTTAGGATATAAATCCATGCATGCTAACATAGGGTAGAATCTCCCCTCTTTTATCCTCAACCTTAGAGTCAATCATTGTATGATAACATTAGGGCTAGAGATTATGATAGTATCCCTTAGTTATTTTCTTTTCCTTTGCATTCTTGCATCCTAAAACTAAAACTTCTTCTTGGCAAATCATAAAATACCTCTAATGAACTGAAACCCTTCTTTAAGGTAAAAAATACAAACCAATCTTATTTGTTTGCGCGCCTTTTGGTTTTGTTGTATCATCTGGTTTATTGATGTTTTGCCATCTTTGCCATGTTATCTTCCTATCTTTTAGCTGATGTTTCGCCATCGCATATTCTTTTAGCCGATGTTTCGCCATCGCACATGTTTGTTATCCTACTTTGATTCTCAATATCATTGTTAGGTGTAGTGTTTTATCATCTGATTTGTTTATGTCTTACCTTCTTCACCATGCTATCTTTCTATTCTTTTAGCCGAGTATTCGCCATCGCAAATTCTTTCAGCCGATGTTTCCCCATCGCACATGTTTGTTATCCTACTTTGATTCTCGATATCATTGTTAGGTGTGATGTTTTATCATCTGGTATATTGATGTTTCTCCATCTTTGCCATGTTATCTTCCTATCTTTTAGCTGATATTTCGCCATCACATATTCTTTTAAGTCGATGTTTCGCCATCACACATTCTTTTAGCCGATGTTCCGCCATCGCACATGTTTGCAATCCTGCTTTGATTCTCCATATCATTGTTAGGTGTGATGTTTTGTCATCTGGTTTGTTGATGTTTCATTATCTTTTCCATGTTACTTTGTTATCATTTAGTCGATGTTTCGCCATCGCCTTTGTTTGTTTTTTATCTTATGTTTTTCCATCTTGACTATTTCCTTTGTCTTTCTTAACTATAAAACACAAACCAACCAAAATATATGAGCCGAACTACGGCTGCTATGATTCCTTAAAAGGGATAAGTAGGCACTAGGATAGGGCCCAAGCGAGCACAACTTTTATTTTCCCTACATTATTTTCTCTTTTCTTTTGCATACATTCCCTCTTTGCATTTTCTTTTAGCTACTAACCTTTAGATATAGATTTACACACCCTTAGATTAGAATAAACAAGAGTGGATACCGTAGAGTACTATGAGCGTGTGGGGTGTTAATCTTTTCCCCTCGTGTAACAGACTCCCTTAACTGATCTCTCGGTTTCAAGACCGTGATTTTACCTTCTTTAGGTTTTCTCAATGTTTACCTTTCCCCTCTCGGCGAGATAAAAGACGTTCGGTGGCGACTTTATTGATTTCTATTATCTGATGACGGTTCAGCCGGTTGTTTCAGCTGGCGACTTCACTAGGGACAGGTCAACCTATTGCTGGTCCATCCCGGAGTCGATCCTGGCTCTTGTTTGTTTGTTTCTTTGGGTGTTTATTTATTTCCAGCTTTGTATATACTGTTTGCATGCGTTTTACCGCTTTCCATGTATTTGGTTATCTGTTGTGCTGGCTCTGCTATCATGTTGGGTGGATGTTACAAGAGGTAAAAGACCCAATACCCAGGCCAATTGACAACCATGGGAACCTTAGGAATAGAGTGGAACATGAACGGCTAGTCGACTCTGGTATTCTAGTGCGGTCATGTCGTCCACGCTCATATGAGATTACAAATGGGGTGCTATCGTTTCACATCGGTGTTTCGATGATAGTGGCTTCAGGCGTAGCCATGATTCTGAATTACCCTTGCCTTACCCTGACCTAGTTTGCACCTGTGAGCGGGGATGGAATGTTGATCCTTACAGGTAACATTGGTGACTTTTTTTGTTGGTGACTGGATTTCTAAAAAGGGAATGACTGGTTATTCTACAAAGTTTTGGATCTTGGTTTCCCAGCATATTCAGAACAGCACAGAAGATACCTTGATTCCTATGTATGATACGGTGGGAGAACTGACTTGAGGTTTTGTGTTTTGTCGCAAATGTCGCGGTTAGCAAGAGTCGCCACTGACTTTTATTTTATCTAAAAGGAAAGGTAAAAAAGCACAGGAAAGACCTTTGAGATGTTTTCTTGAGTTCGGGGGGGGGGGGGGGGGGGGGGGTAGATTATGAAAAGGGAAGGTGTTAGCACCCTTTTCATCCATGGTTTTCCATGGGCTCTTAGATACTTGCTTAGATCACTTGCTTTGCTTTTGAAATTGTTTGAAATGGTGCTTTGTGTGGTTTTGAAAGTATTTTGAAAAGAGGCCATCGTTTAGGCAATCTTTGTAATGATTCTCATTCGTAAGAATGTATACAAAGATGTTTGTCTTTTGGAAAATGTTTCAATGTTTTGAAAGATGTTTGGAAATGTTTAGAAATGTGTGTGTGTTTGTTTTTGATAATAGTAAGGATTGTTTTGAAATTGATCAAGTAACTAGAAGCATTCTACCTACTCAAAAGTCTTTCTTGTGCATTTTTATTCCTTTGACATTGTTGATTTACCATTGGTTTGGTAAACAACCCTATCTTTGGATGTTAAACGGGACGGGCGTGGGTCATCGTATGACCATGATAGCAATATTGCCAGGTATCTTAGCATGTTTTGAGGGACCAAGATCATTTTGTTTAGGCAACCTTTTGATAGCGTCATCGAGGGACTATGATCTTATTTTTGTTTTGTTTTGCCAAGATACCTCACATGCGTAACATGGCCATTTTTATTTAAGCAACCAAGTGGGTGAAACCCTAAGGGTGCTTGTGTGCAAAGTGTGTCATTTTACATGCATTTGATTTGTCTTGTATTAGGTCTTTTCTATTTGTTTGTTTTTGGTCTCATCATGCAAAACCCTAATTTACTACACAAGTATATAAAGCGATAAATTGCGTAAAAACTAAGCTATTACAACAATTATTATGAGAAGGGGGATACAAGTTTTTGAATGGGGATATTGCACAAAATAAACCTTAAAAATACTATTACAACCCAATTGAATATTGTGCAAAATAAATAAATATACAAATATTTAAATATGCAATGCAATGTATTTATGGAAAAAAATGTTTTGTATTTGTTTTTTGTATGAGAAAAAAAAATTAATTAACCCTAGAAAATAAGGAAAAATAATATTGTTATTTTTTGGAGGGGTGAAACCCTAGTTTTTGATTAAAGAAAATATATATTCTATATTATTATTTTGTCCATTTTTGTATAAGAAAAATAATAAATAATATAATATATAAATATTAAAAATTAAGTATGTGTAGGAAATAATATTTTATGTACATAAATAATATAATAAAAAATGTTAAGTTTTTTTAATATATTTACAATTTATTCAAGAAAATAGAAACTATTTGTCAAAAATAAACCATTTTTATGTAAGAAAATAAATAAAAAAATAAAATAAAATAAAAGTGTGGAAATAAATAAATTATTTTTGGGTATTTTTTTTATCATTAGAAAAATAAATGCAAGCAATAAATATCAAAATATGCAAGAAAATACAAAAAATATAAGAAAATCGTCAGGGGGGTGCAAAAGTAATCCAGGGGGTGTGAAAAGCAAAACTAAAAAGGTCAGAAGCAACAAAAATCCCATGACAACTTCGTCCCTGTCCTTGGCTTCTTCTCCTTCGTGTGTTCTGAGTTCAAATCTGTAACTTGCTATTGCTTGCAGAAAAACAAAAACTTATAACATAAAACATGTAGCATTTTATCTCACGATTCCAATGATATAAAATTTGCAATCTAACTCTCAAAGATCAGAGAGAATTTAATCAGCCCTAAATCCTGACCTAGAAATTTCAGTATTTTCAAACTTCAAATTCTCTCAGCTCAGATAATATAAATGGAAAGTATGCATATGTACAGGTTCACCAAGCTAGAGACTACATTTTTGCTTCACAAATCGTGGCTTGAGGATGCCTAAATAGAGAGATAGAGTTTTGAAAAATACTTCCTTCAGCTGGATTTGGATATGGCAATGTAGAGACTTTGAGTGAGGCCTGAGGATCGTGTGAGCTTCCTTGAAGTTCCTTCAAGCTATTCCAATGCTCAGCTTGCTTTGTGGATGGCCAGAAGTCTCTGTAGAAGTCAAGTTGCAAGCTTCCAAAGTAAATATGGAAATGGCTGAAACAGGGGTTACAACAATAATGTAAAGGCTTGGATAGCTTTGATATGAAGTGGATGAAGTGTTTCAAAGGTTAAAAGGCAAAACGCACGAGCCAAAATGAAGTTGGCAAGGATTTTGCAAAAGCTGGCAGTTTTGGCAGAAAAATGGAGTTTTTGTGTTTTGGGGAGTTTTAGATGTTATGCATTCGTCCCTTGGCTTGTGATAAGTTTTTGAATATGTATATAATGATACAAAGTCCACCCTTTATCATCTTGTACAAGTTCTTAACTTTTGGCCAACTTTCTTGCATTTTAAGAAAAGTGAGATGACTTGTGAAACATGCTTGTACTGGCTAGTTCTAGGGCTGCAAAGGGCTTGTAAAAGTTGCTTGATATCTGTGGAAATTTCCTGCACCAAAGGGACAACTCCAAGGCTCAATATTTGTAAAGTTTGCAAAATCTTGCCTTTATGAAAATGGCAATGTGCCCTTTATGCCATTAATGGAAAAATCTCTTGTATAATGCTCCAAAAGCAAATATAAAGCCATTAACCTCTGAGTTTGCAATTAATTATTGAGTGTAGAATGAGTTTAGGACCTGTAATGCAAGGTACAAGCATCCAATATCAGATTTGCAACTTGACACTTTGTAAAAATGGCTTGAACAAAAGTGATAAAATGCCAATTTCTCTTCTTCGATTATCCCTAACCACAAATGATCTTGGAGAGTTCTTGGACATTTTAGAAATCTTGCAACATGCTCTACAATACATCTTTGAAATGCATTTTGAGATACCTCTTGGAACTATGTGAAAAATGTCTATGAATTTGGGTCAAAAACCTGCCTAAATTAGGGCAAATTTTCACTAAGTTATTTAGTTCATGGACCTCTATTCACAAATTCATAACTTGAGATACAAGCATCTTTTAGGAAAACTTTGTGAATCAAAGTTATAGATTTCAGGGATGACTACAACTTTCATGTTGGAAGTTTTCTTTGTATCAAATTTCATCATGGTGAAAAAGTGGTGAAAAGTTGGGAAATATTAAGAAAATTTCCATACTTAGAAAATTTCTAAGTTATGAAAAATTTTCAAATTAAAACCCTAATTTGCAAAATTGATTTTATTGGTGAACAAGTTTCATGTTTTGACATATCTTGATGAATTATAACCCTTGGCACTTGATTTCAACCAAAAAGTCTAAGTTTGACTTTTCAATATACAGTTGATTTTTGATCAGTTGACTGCAAAATTCATCTGTCAATCATATGCATTTGAGATCTTTTGAACCATGTAATTAGGTCAAGATGATGCCATTGAATCCTTGAAATCATGTTTGAACCCAATTGGCCATTGGCTAGGTTAAAAATCAGAAATTGCCCTTTCTCAATCAAAACCCTAATTTTGACCATTGCCCTTTTGATGATCTGATCAAATTTCTTGAGGAGTTGTGATCCAAACTTGATCAAATGTTTCATATGAGTCTAAAATGTTGATGTGGATAAAAAATTATGAAGTTTGACTGTAAATTGGCCATGGTTGACTTTTTCCCCAATACAACTAATTTTTAGGTCAACTGTCCAATTGACTGAGCAAAAAAATGTGATTCAAGGCTTGAAACTTAACATGAGAAATCTTAGGGGTCCAAGATGGTGTATGAAAGTCACATGAAGCATTGGTGGTCCAAAAATCCTTGTTCAAACTCAAACCCTAATTTTGGGTCATTAGTGCAAGATGAAGTATCTTGAGCTGACCAAACCCTAATCTTGTCTTGAGTCCAAGAGGTCTTGTGAGAAAAGTCTTGATAAATGAGAGGGAAAATTTTGGGGTAAAACACTATGTGTTTGCATCACCTCATGGCATATTTATTTTCTAAAAAAAATGCAAGAAAAAATGTATGTATGTCTAATTCACATATGCATGTTATTTCCAGGGTTTTTAGAAGTTGTCATTGGCATCCGGATGAATAACAACATGAGCACGAGTGCATAAACTCTTAGGAAGAAGGTTGTTTATCATTTTGTGTTTTGTGGGGGTCGATTGTGAGAGTTGGGAGCCCTTGTGAATGGTCCGACTGAAAACATTTTAAGGAAACGGTATGGGAACTTGTTGCCACTGGTAAACGATTTTTATGAAGAATGGGCGTTAATAGTGCTTCTTCAGTTCTATGATCCACAACTACGTTGATTTACTTTTCAAGATTACCATCTAGCACCTACTCTTGAAGAATATGCATATATTCTTGATATAAAGATCACAGACAATATTCCTTTTTCTCAAGTGCCTAAAATTCCCAACTACCTGGCTATCGCTAAAGCTCTTTATTTGACCGTTAGCAAAGTGGAAGGCAATTGGATCAAGAAATGTGATGTACAAGGTATTTCTTAGGGTTATCTGATAAACAAAGCCAAGGGATTTGCAGAAGAAGGAAAGTGGACAGCCTTCAATGCGTTATTAGCCGTGCTAATTTATGGTTTGGTCCTCTTACCTGTGGCAGAAAGGGTGGTGGATTTGGCAGCAATTTGTGTCTTTATGAATGACAATCCGGTATCGACATTATTGGTTGACACTTACTTTACTATTCATTCTCGGCATGGCAAGAGGGGGGATGTGGTATGCGGTACAACTTTACTTTACAAATGGTTCATGATGCACATGCCCACCAGGGGACCGTTTGTTGACACTGCTGAGACGTCTCTTTGGGCCCCACGAATCATGGGACTCACTTCTTATGACATTGTTTGTTACAACATGGGAATTCTAAAGGAGTTCATTACGAGTTTTGGTGAGTTTCCTAACGTTCCACTCATGGGAACCAAAGTTTTCATCAATTATAATCCCATTTTGGCACGGCGCCAATTTGGATTCGTAATGAAAAATGGACCTACTAAGCGGGAGGTGAGGGAAATCATTTATTACAGAAAAGGAGGGGATGCTATTATATTTGAAAGAGTAAAAGTCACTTGGAAACACATTCATCAAAAGGGAAAGCAGTCTTTTGATAGAAGCGGAGATACGACTCTTAACGCCTATTCAAGATGGATTCAGGGTCAAGTGAAGGTGTTGTTATTGCCTTATAAGAGGGAAGAACCATTGTACCCGCAACCTATGTATGATCCATTGATAGATAATTTCCCATCTTATGGAAAGGAGGTTGATCACCTTTCTCATGGTAGGACATCTTCTAAGCAATCCGCGCCAGGAGAGTCCGAAGTTGTACCAATGGCGTGCCTCAAAAACACTAAAGCTAGGAATATTAAGCTACAAGCTGATATGGAAGATAAGAATATTGAACTTTCCTTTGCTCTACAAGAAAAGAAAAGACTTTGGAGGGAGAATCAGGAGAAAGATTATTTACTGGAGGGTCGTGGATCATGTGAACAATCAAAGAGGTCAAGGATTGGGAAGTCCAACTTAACTAATATTTAGGATATGGCACTTCTTAAAAGTCTTCAAAAGGTTAAGAATCTTCAAGTAGCAGAAGATAATTTAAAAGCATGTCATAGGAAGAGGGTTAAAGAATTGGAAAGGTAACTCAATGAAATCATATTGAGAGATCAGAAGCATGAAGAGAAAATGACTCGTGTAAGGGAAGAAAACGCTAAGCTCCAAAGTCAGATAGAAGAGCTGGAGTATGCACCTATACCTATTTCTCCTCCAGAATTCAAAAAATGTGATCACTTTCTGGAGCAATGTCAGTACTTAGAAGAACAACTATTTCGAAAGGATGTGGTGATTAAAAGCCTTGTTGAAGAACATGACTGCCCAAGGACAAGACAGCTATTCCAGGAGACTAAGGAGTGGAGTGAGGAGAATTTCCAAGAGAAGGTACCTTTATTTCATGTTGGGATGGGAGATTCACCCCTTTGATTTTCTTTACCGTTTTCTGTTAAGCGATCACCACCAGTCTTGTTGGATGGGATTTTTTTTATCTTATACAAATTCGGTGGATTTTGAGAATCGGTATTTTGACGTTTTTAAAGAAGTTTTGCACTATAATATTTATTATTTGTCTTTTGTGCTTGGTTGCTATTCCTGATGATTGACAAAACTTGTAAAAAAACCTGGAAATAACAAAACATATCATGCATATCATACATCTCATAACATGACAGGTCATCTCAGGATGGTATTCTTATTATTCTGTTTTTGTTATTCAGAATTCAAGACGACTACTCATCGGTATTCTACCAGAAACAATTTTCCAAGGAAGATGGAGCAAGGCCAAGCTGAACTCACTGAAATGAGAGCCCAGATGGCTACTCAAATGACCCAGTTCATGGAGGTCATCACCAATGTGAATCACCGACAGGAGGAATTGGATGCCATTGTCAACAATCAACGCTGCTATCTAGTGGATGGTGGGAATCAAGGGTTTTACCAGGATATTTTTGTGGGACTGGGGGATGTGAAAGATCATCCCATTGGGAATTTTCACGGGCCACCTGATAACCCTTTTGTGTGTAACATAGGGAAGTTTCCCCCGTCTCCAGGACCTCGTATTTTGGGGAACAAAAGAGATAATCAGGGCGGCGTAAGAAACTATCAGGAGCAGGATTATGACTATGATCAGGACGAAGATCAACTTTCTATTCGGTGTTCTGAGCCAAAGGTTCAGGTCGAGGATGGAAGGTATCAGTTATTGGAAGAACGTTTGAAGGCTGTGGAAGGGAAAGGAGTCCTTGGTATGGACGCTAGTGATTTTGGGCTAGTATCTGGGGTGAAGGTTCCTTCAAAGTTCAAACCACCGGTCTTTGAAAAGTACAACGGTTCGTCATGTACAGTTACTCAAGCAACTGCTTATATCTGGAAGATGCCGGTGCATACCGATGATCAGGGGCTCTTGGTTCATTTCTTCCAGGATAGCCTATTCGGGGCATCCCTGGAATGGTACATGAAGTTAGAGAAAACTCATATTCGTTGCTGGAACGATCTTGCTCGGGCTTTTGTCAAACATTATCAGTACAATGTAGATATGGCGCCTAATCGCACTCAGTTACATAATTTGTCATAATGACCAAAAGAATCTTTCAAGGAATACGCTCAGAAGTGGTGTGAGTTGGCTGCGAGGGTCCAACCTCCACTCATGGAACGAGAACTCATTGATATGTTTATGAGTACCCTGCAAGGGCCGTTTTATGATCACATGATAGGAATTGCTTCAGTAGGATTTACAAATTTGGTTATGGCTGGTGAAAGAATTGAGGTGGGTTTGAAATTAGGGAAGACTCAAATCAGTGGTTCTAGTGGTTCATCGGGGGGTGGTAAGAAACAATTCCATACTTACCCTAATAAGAGGGAAGGCGACACGAGTGCGGTTTATTCTCATGGAGGAAGAGGAGATGATCATCAACACCAACACATCAATGATGTGTCTATTCCTATTAATGCTCCTCCACAATAGAGATAGAATCCGGTACCCCAACAACAAAGATAACAAGACGCTCCCCGTTAGTATAATAATCAACAACAAAGACAGTTGAGAAAATTCGACCCCTTACTAGTATCTCCTACTGAAACACTCCACCACTTGCTCGATTTGAAGTTAATTAGCTTGAGAAGTATGCCACCACCCCCTGAAATACTTCCTCCTAACTATGATGCTAACGCAAGATGTGAATTCCATTCTGACGGAATTGGTCATTCAACAGACAAATGTTTTGTGTTGAAATGTAGAATACAAGACTTGTTGGATGCCAAGGCAATTGAGTTTACTCCAGTAACTGGTCTGAATATTACCCAGAACCTAATGCATAGGCATGGAGGGGCTGTTGTTAATATGATTGATGATAGTGGAGAAATGTTGAATTTAGTTATGGATGTAGAACAAGTAACTACTCCGTTATGGTATGTTAAGAGGTATTTGCTTGACAATTCTATTTTTCCGGGCTGTGCTTTAGACTGTGCCAAGTGTAGAGAGCAACCAAAGGGCTGCGATGATTTGAAAGCCGGTGTCCAAGTCATGATGGATGAGGGTTCCCTACAATTCGATAGAAAGCCAAGTTACCGAAAGGTTACTGAAGAAGAAGTTATTGTGGTATCTATTCCTTACACCCCCGCGTGCATTCAAGCTAGGACGCCTCCTTTAATGATTACAGTACCTGGTCCCATGCCGTATACTAGTGAGAAGGCCATCCCATGGCATTATGGTGCTGATTTTTATTACCATGGGGTGAAGCAAGAGCCAAATCCTGGTCCTTCCAAGAAAGAAGGTGTTGAAGACAATTAAGGGGAGGTTCATAATTTCTCTGGTGTAGCTCGAATGACTAGAAGCGGGAGAGTGTTTGGTCCTTCTAATGTACAAGATACGGCAGATGCCTCTGCAAGAGAAAAAGGAAAACAACAGGTGACGATTGGTAATCCAAGAGTTACACCAGCCAATGTGACTCAGCCAGATCCAATGCTAGAAACTTCCTCAGTTCCTGATGAAGTTGAGGAGTTGATGCGAATTATCAGGAAGAGTGATTATAGCATAATTGATCATCTAAGCCATACCCCTTCTAAGATGTCTATCTTGTCTTTTTTGATTTATTCAGAACCTCACATAAATGCTTTGACGATGTTGTTAAAGAATGCATTCATGCCACATGAAATAACAGTCAATCAGTTCGAGAATGTTTGTGCTAATATATCTGCTGGGAACAGTCTGGGCTTCACAAATTTTGATCTTCCTCCAGAAGGGCGAGACCATAACAAAGCATTACATATTTCTATGGAGTACAGGGGCACTACTCTATCTCGAGTTTTGGTGGATACAGGGTCGTCTTTGAATGTACTACCCAAGTCAGCATTAATGAAAATTGATTATTCCGGCCTGGAGTTACGTCCTAGCGATTTGATGGTAAAAGCCTTTGATGGGTCTCGAAGAGCAGTATTTGGGGAGGTGGAATTACCTATCAAGGTGGGTCCTCGCACTTTCAATGTTACTTTCTTCGTAATGGACATACAACCAGCATATTGTTGTCTGTTGGGGCGACCGTGGATTCACAAGGCGGGGGGCAGTAACCTCTACTCTTCACCAGAAGCTAAAGTATCCTGTAGAGGGAAAAGTGATCACTCTATGTGGATAGGAAGAGTATATCGTGAGTCATTTGACATCATTCCGCTATGATGAGGTGGAAGGTGAAATACATGAGACTCCTTTTCAAGCGTTTGAGACAATCCATGTGGTTAATTTTCCCCCTCCAGAATAAGAAAAGAAGCCGAAAACTGTTATGTCTTCTCCTAGGGGTGCTAAAGCAGTAATAGAGAATGGAAACCCTGAAGGTTAGGGTCGAGTGCTAGATGTTACCCTAAAATTCAACAAATTCGGTCTTGGTTTTATCCCGGGTCATCAAAGTGCAACTTCCAGAGCTTCTGGTTTATCTACTCCTGTACGATTCTCCTATCCTAATGTTACTCAAGAAGGATGCACCAATTCAATTGGTGACGATAAGGCTGATGGATACAATATTAAAGATTGGATCCGTCCAAGCGTCCCAGGCCAAGCGCTCAACAATTGGACTTCTGTGGATGTTATCCAAGTTTCAAGTGTGAGGAGTAATTTTTCTTGTTTACTTTTATTATCATATCATAATCCCTACGCTCTTCCCAAGGCGTAGTGGATCATTTGTGTAGGGCCACCATGTTTATTTTCAAAAGTTTGTCATAAATAAAGGACGTTTTTGCATTCAAAAAGCTTGTCCCATTCTTTTTATTTTATTTTCTTTTAAATGGCAATGTTTCACTTTCCACACACCGTCACTAAAACACCCAAAGTATCATTTATGCAAATGCACTTCCATCACAAATTATATTGATAACGACTCTGTTATTGCTCACTATGATTTTGATAATCCGATTTATCAAGCTGAGGAGGAGGCATATGAGGATTGTGATCTTCCCGAGGAATTAGCAAGGTTGTTAAAACAAGAAGAAAAGGTTATCCAACCGAACCAAGAATCAATTGAGGTGGTGAACATTGGCACAGAAGAGGTAAAGAGAGAGGTCAAGATAGGGGCAAATCTCAAGGAAAGTATGAAGGTCGGACTGATTGAGCTACTCCGTGAGTATTCTGATATCTTCGCTTGGTCTTATGAAGACATGCCGGGTTTGGATACAGATATTGTGGTGCATCGAATACCACTCAAATAAGGTTGCTCCCCTGTCAAGCAAAAGCTCCTAAGAACTCATCCTGAGATGTCCAAGAAGATTAAAGAAGAAGTTCAGAAACAGTTGGATGTAAATTTCTTAAAAGTCATCAATTATCCGTCATGGATTGCAAATATTGTGCCTGTGCCTAAGAAAGACGGTAAGGTCAGGATGTGCGTGGATTATAGGGATTTAAACAGGGCTAGCCCTAAGGATGATTTTACTCTTCCTCATATTAATGTGTTGGTCGATAATATTGCTCACTCTAAAGTGTTTTCCTTCATGGACAGTTTTTCGAGTTACAATCAAATTAAAATGGCTCTGAAGGATATGGAAAAGTCAACATTTATCACACCTTGGGGAACCTTTTGCTATAAGGTGATGCCGTTTGGTTTGAAAAATGCAGTGGCAACGTATCAGCGTGTTGTGGTTACTCTCTTTCATGATATGTGTGATACGGTGGGAGAACTGACTTGGGATTTTGCATTTGTGTTCACAAATGTTTCGGTTTAGCAAGAGTCGCCACCGACTTTTTATTTTATCCTAAGGAAAGGTCAAAAAGCACAGGAAAGACCTTTGAGATGTTTTCTTGGGTTCGGGGAGTAGATTATGAAAAGGGAAGGTATTAGCACCCTTTTCATCCATGGTTTTCCATGGGCTCTTAGTTACTTGTTTAGATCACTTGCTTTGCTTTTCGATTGTTTGAAATGGTACTTTGTGTGTGATTTTGAAAGATGTTTTGAAAAGAGGTCATCCTTGTGGCAACCTTTGTAATGATTCTTGTTTGAATGTATACAAAGGTGTTTTTGTTTTTTGAAAAGTTTTCAATATTTGAAAGTTGGATTTTGAAATTGTGTTGTGAAGTGTGTTTTGAAAATAGCAAGGATGTTTTGCAAGCTTTTGATCAAATAACTAAGAGTTATCTACCCTATTTTACTCAAAGATCTTTCTTATGTTTTTAACCCTTTTAACAGTGTTGTTTCACCATTGTGTTTGGTGAACAACCTTGTGTTAGGATGTTAAACGGGATAGGCGCGGGTCATCGTATAGACCATGATAGCAATTGTGCTAAGTGTTTTTGGCAATTTTCTTGAGGGACTTGATCATTTTGTTTAGACAACTCAGATAGCGTCATCGGGGGACTGTGATCTTTTGTTTTGTTTTTGTTTTGCCAAAGTACTTAACATGCATACCATGGCCCATTTTTGAAGGCAACAAGTGGATTGTAACCCTAGAGGTGCAAGTGTGGATTGTGTTTGTTTTTTATGCATTTTTGTCTTTGATTAGGTCAAACTATTTGTTGGTTTTGATTTTGTATACAAACCCTAATTCTCTAATCATGGCATAATTGAAAGCGTTAGGTGCGAGAATTTAAATTCTAAGCTATTACAACATGATTATGGGGACGGGGGTACAATTTTGGATAGGGGATTATTTTGCAAGAAATTTAAACCCTAAGTTATTACAACCAAATTGAATTTACAATGCATAATATTTAAATGTACAAAATTCAAATAAACAAAATAAATAAATATTAAACAAAATGTATTATGCAAAAAAGAAGTTTTGATGTATGTAAAAATATTTTCAATGTAAAGAAATATATATGGAAATAAATAAATAAAAGATTAATTTAATTTATAAAAGGGGTAAACCCTAATTTCTTTTAAGAAAATAATGTTATATATTATTTATATACAAAAATATATTAATATGTACAAAAATGAAATATATCGAAGAAAAGGTATTTTTTAGTATAAAAAATAAAAAGGTAATATTTTTATATTTTTATTCTAATTATTTAATAAAACAAAAGTATATATATATATATATATATATATATATATATATATATATATATATATATATATATATATATATATATATATATATATATATATATATATATATATATATATATATATATATATATATATATATATATATATATATATATATATATATATATATATATATATATATATATATATATATATATATATATATATATATATATATATATATATATATATATATATATATATATATATATATATATATATATATATATATATATATATATATATATATATATATATATATATATATATATATATATATATATATATATATATATATATATATATATATATATATATATATATATATATATATATATATATATATATATATATATATATATATATATATATATATATATATATATATATATATATATATATATATATATTAAGTATGTATAAAATAAAATAAAATATTTACAAAAATAAAATATATTCAAGAAAATATTTTTGGTGTGAATAAAAATAAGAAATAAAAATAAAAGTATTATTTACATTATTTTCAAGTTTTAATAAATAATATAAAGTATTTAAATTGTTTTTATGTTAGAAAAATCAAAATAAAATACCTAATAAATGTAAAAAAAATGAAAATATTTTTTAAGCATTTTTTATGTTTGGAAATAAAATAATAAAGTCAGAAATGAAATTAAAATGCAAAAATAATAAAAATACAAGAAATTGGGCCAGGGGGTGTGAAAAGCAAGCATAGGGGTGCAAAAAGTGAGAAACAGCCAGGCCCAGCCCAGCTATTTCATCTTCTTCCTTGTGACAACAGAAAACGCGCGCCCTGTATTCAAACTGCTAACTCCTGTATTTGTGATCTTTTGCCAAAACTCAAAACATGAAACTTGTAGAGCATCAAACCACGATTCTAACCATATAAAAAACTTAATCTAACTCTCAAAGACCAGAGAGAATTTCTCTGGCCCTAAAATCTGACCTAGTTTTTTCAGGATGTTCATCAATCAAATTCTCTCAACACACTTAACTTAAATGAAAACTGAGCATATGTACAGCTTAAGGGCTATGAGTACTACATTTTCATTCACAAACCTAAGCCTAATGATTCCTAAATAGAGAGATAGGAAGTTGCAAAATACCTGTTTCAGTTGGACACGAGTATGGCAACGTAGAGCTTTTTAGTGAGGCCTGAGATGCCTGATAGCTTGCCTGAAGTTCACTTGGTCTTTTCCAATAGCTAGTTTGCTTCTAATGTTTCTGAATCAGCCTCTAGAAGTCAACTTGCACAAGCTTGAAATGAAAATGATGAACACTGTAAATGGAGTTACAGTTGGCAATGGAGGTTTGGGATAGCTTGAGTGAGTTGAATGGAAGGTATTGGAACTGGCTGCAAGCAAAACGCACGAGTGGATGTGAAAATGGAAATGATTCTGCAGGGCCTGCCCTGTTTTGCAAGAAAATGTGATTTTTGTGTACAAGGGTGTTTGAGGGATGAATGGATCGTGTTTCTGGCTCACAGGGATGTGCAAAACTTATTTGAAATCTTGGCTTGAGTTGAATATATCAGATGTGCAAGTTGTGTCCTTTTGGCAAGTTGACTTGTTTTGAAAGGAAAGTGTGAAGTGAAATGAGATAGGCCTGTACATGCTATCTCCAAGTATGCACAAGTTTCTTGTACCTTTGCCTGAGTTTGTGGAACTTGTTTGCTGCAAAGAAAGAGGTCCAAGGCTCAAGAGAAGCAATGTTGACATAAAGTTGCCTTTATGAAAATGGAAGTGCTACCTTTATGCCAAAAATGGATTTGTTCATTGTGCTAAGCTCTAATGGTCAAAATAACACCAATGTCCAATTAGTTTGCATTCAATTTTTGAGTGTTGAAGGGTTTAGAGAGCTGTAATTATGTACCAAGCTAGTTTGGTCAGATTTTGCAACTTGTATGAACATGTATTGGCCATGGTTATAAAGTGAGTTTTTGCCAACTTCAAGCATTCGATTCTCCCTAACCACAAATGTGTTTGAGGAGTTCTTGGACAATTTAGAAATCTTGCAACATGTACTATAATCCATCTTTGAAGTGCAACTTGAGACTCCAAGTGGAACTATGTGAAAATGGCCAAGAAGATGGGTCAAAATCCTGCCTAAACTAGGGCAAAATTTCTCTAAGTTAAAAGTTTTAGGGACCCTTGTTCCAAAAATCATAACTTGAGATCCAAGCTTCTTTTGGGAAAACTTTGTGAATAAAAGTTGTAGAAGTTGTGGAGGACTACAACTTTCATGTTGTAAGTTTTGTTTGAATCCATTTGCATCATGGTGAAAATGTAGGACAAATTTAGGAAAAATTAAGAAAATTTCATAACTTAGAAAATTTCTAAGTTATGAAAATTTTCAATTTCAAACCCTAATTTGCAATTTTGGGTTTCTTGATGAACAAGTTTCATAAATTGACATATCTTGATGAAAAATGACCCTTGGCACTTGATTTTGACCAAAAAGTCAACGTTTGACTTTTTAGTGTACAGTCAAATTTTGATCAGTTGACTGAAAAATTTATCTGTCAATCCTATGCATTTGAGATCTTTTGAACTTGTTGAATATGTCAAGATAATGTCATTGAGTCCTTGAGTACATGGTTGAGCTTAATTTGTCACTGGCTAGGTCAAACAGTCAAAAATTGCCTTTTCTCAATCAAAACCCTAAAAATGACCATTTTGCCCTTTTGATGATCTGATCAAATTTCTTGTGGAATTGTGGTCCAAACTTGATTAAATGGTTCATATGAGTTTATAATATTGATGTGGGTCAAAATTCATGAGGTTTGACTGTAAATTGGTCACAGTTGACTTTTTCCCCAATACAGCTGATTTTTAGGTCAACTGTCCAATTGATTGCGCAAAAATTTGATTAAAGGCTTGAAACTTAGCATGGACAAACTTATGAGTCCAACATGAAGTATGAAAGTCAACTTGGGCATTTAAGGTCCAAAAATCCCTGTGAAAACGCAAACCCTAATTTAGGTCAACAGTGCAAGGAGGTGTCTTGAGCAGAGCAAACCCTAGCTTGATCTTGAGTTCCAAGAGTCTTGTGATGAGAAATGTTGATAAAATGAGAGGGAACATTTTGGGGTACAAAAGTTGCCCCTGTTCAATCTTCTTGAACCTGAAGAGTTAGATTGGCAAGTTTGTCTTTCGTGACTCAAATGTAAAAGAGGATTGGACACTAGAGTGCCCGTAAATTTACACTCATCAAAATATTGTTGAGGGAATGGGCTTAAAGATGCCATTTGGAGATGGTAGAATCTTGCTGAAGATGGGCTTAAAGATGCCATCCAAGAATGTTTGTTGAACTGCAATGTTGTAGGTCAGAAGAATGAGCATCAAAATGGTATCTGTGTCTGGAATGCATTTGAAATGTATCTAGAGATTGAGTCTGTATGAGAAAAGGAATGGAGTTCGTGTCTGGAGCGTATCCGGGCTATAACTGTATTCGATCTTTGAATGAATATCAGAATGACTATCGTGTCTGGAGTGTATCTGTATTCTGAATGGGTAACAGAGAAACATCTGTATATGGAGCAACTGTGTGCTGGGGATAAGTGCTGAATGAGTGGCAGAATGGCAACCATGTCTGGAGCGTATCTGGACTGTATCTGAAATTGAGATCTTTATGAGTAGCAGAATGACTTCCATGTCTAGAGTGTATCTGAAACTGTAATTGGGATCTAAATAAGTGACAGAATGACTTCCGTGGCAACTGCACTTGGGAGAATCAAACTTCTGTTGTAAGGGCCAGAATGGCATTCGTGTTTGGAGCGTATCTGAACTTGAAGCTGATAGTCGAATCTGAATGAGAAATAGAATGGCCTCCGTGTCTGGAGCGTATCTAGTATGTATCGGATTGTTAAAGTCTGAATGAGTAGTAGAATGACCGCCGTGTCTGGGGTGTATCTGTACTGTATTTTGACTTGAAATTCTGAATAAGTGATAGAATGACCGCCGTGTCTGGGGCGTATCCATACTGTATCTGAATAATTGTTAACGATAGCCTTTTAATCTTATCCTGAAAAGGGTAAAATGTTAGCTAAATCACAAAGTTATGTTGTATGGTATGTATGATGCAATAGAATATGTTTCATCAATGTTTATGATATATGAACGTAATGGATGTGCATGTAAGCTGAGTAGCTGTCTTGCTGAGGAAAATAAATCCTTGATAACTGGAGACAATGAAATCCTTGACTGCTGCCAGGGAAAGTGAATCCTGACTGATGCTGAGGACTAAAAAGTCTTTGTTGAAGATGAGAAACCCTTGCTGACTGCTTGGGGATTAAATATCTTTGATTGTTGAGAACAAGAAATCCTGGGACCACTGTTGGAGATTGAAAATCCTTAGTGATTTATGGGGATTTAACAAGAGCTTTGACAACTTCTGCGGGGAATGACATTCTTGGGAAATAAGGAAAACTCTGAAGACCTCTACTAGGGAATTTGAACCTGGGAGGCTTCCAATGGAGAAACAGGAACTAGAATCCTCAGTATGTTGGGAAGTAACTCTGTAGGGAGAGTGTTTACTTGGCCGTCAGGAGCTTGGGTTGTACGCCAATCTACTGGGGAAGTTGGGGAAAATTGAATGGTTCCCACTGGGGATTGATAGTTGGAAATTTTGACTTCGCTGGGGCAGAAGGTTTAGAATACTCTAGCTCCGCTGGGAGATAGGTATTTCAGGGTTTTCGGGCTCCACTGGGGATCAGGAGTTCGGAGACTTATCTCTGATGGGAATTCTAAAACTTAACTCCGCTGGGGGATAAAGCTTATAACACACTGGCTCCGCTGGGGATCTTGAAATTTAACTCCGCTAGGGATGTATACTTCAAGGTTTTAGCTTTGTTGAGAATCTGAATGACATATTGCAGGGGATTTCTTCTGGAATAGAATAAAGATATCTTCCTACACCTTCAACCTATCAGTAATTATCCTTTCTCAATTTCGTTTTATTTGTAAGCAGTGATTATATTCAAATGCATATGCCTATTTAACAAAATTTGGACGTTTTCAAATAAAACACAAGTGTAAAAAGAAAGGAAAGGCAAGCAAATTTCTACACTTTGAAGTATCTTTGTATTCTTTTGTAAGTATCTTTGTACAAAGGAGACATACATCCTAGTAAGAGAATGTTGTCATAAAATTGAGAAAAAATTTATACAAAAAGAAAGATGGATATGTGTAACAATTCCATGGGGTTCCCATTCTGCTATAGCCTTCACAACTCTGAGTATCTTGTCCATTCACTGCTTCGTCCGCCGATGATTGGATTGATTAGAAGCTTGGAGCTTGTTGGTGAAGAGATTGTTCTTAAAGTGATCCGACGAGACATAGTCATACGCTTTAATTCCCTAACTTTTGCCTGGACCTCCCTTTCGGGTTTTCGATCCACCGGGAAACCCTTTTTTGCCCAAGTCGCCCTTTCGGGTTTTCAACTTGCCGGGTGTACAAATTTTTGTTTATCCCTAATTTTTGCCTGAACCGCCCTTTCGGGTTTTCAGTTCACCGGGATGCCCATTTTTGCCCAAGTCTCCCTTTCGGGTTTTCAACTTGTCGGGTCGTTTTATGCGTAGTATCTTTTGACTATGTCTGCGTTCGCAGGGTGCGACAAGTCGTCGCCGTCCATGGTGGTCAGAATCATTGCCCCACCAGAAAGATGTTCCTGATCACAAATGGTCCTTCGTAAGTAGGAGTCCACTTGCCCCATGGATCACTTTGCGGCAAGATGATCCACTTGATTACAAGATCTCCAACTTGATATACCCGACGCCTGACTTTCTTGTTGAAAGCCTCGATCATCCGCTTTTGATACGTCTGACCATGACATACAATAGTAAGTAATTTCTCGTCGATCAAATTAAGTTGATCAAGTCGGGTCTGAATCCAATCGTCTTCACTCAAACTGGCATCCTTCATAATCCTCAAGGAAGGAATCTGAACTTCCATAGGTAAAACAGCTTCCATGCCATATACCAAAGAAAAGGGGGTTTCCCCTGTTGAAGTATGCGCCGTGGTACGATATCCATGCAGAGCAAACGGTAACATCTCATGCCAGTCCTTGTAGGTGACTGTCATTTTTTGAATGATCTTCTTGATATTTTTGTTCGCGGCTTCAACAACACCGTTCATCTTTGGCCGATAGGGAGATGAATTATGATGATATATCTTGAACTGCTCGCACGGAGCAGTGATCATAGTGTTGTTAAAATTTGTACCGTTGTCTGTGATGATCCTGTCGGGGATACCATACCGGCATATGAGGTTCTTCTTGATGAAGCGGGCAACCACATTCTTTGTAACTGAGGCGTAGAAAGCTGCTTCGACCCATTTGGTGAAGTAATCAATAGCCACCAGAATGAAGCGATGTCCATTGGATGTCGTAGGCTTGATCTCTCCAATCATGTCAATGCCCCACATTCCGAATGGCCAAGGAGCTGTTAGAACGTTGAGGGGAACATGAGGAATATGTACTTTGTTAGCGTAGACTTGACATTTTTGGCAAGTACGGGAATGTTGATGACAATCAGCTTCCATGGTAGACCAGTAGTAGCCTGCCCTTAGAATCTTCTTAGCCATCGTATGTCCGCTTAAGTGGGTGCCAAATGTGCCACTATGTATCTCGATCATGATCAACTCTGCTTCAACCTTGTCCACACAGCGAAGTAGAACACAATCATGGCTGCGCTTATAAAGGATGCCATTGCTTAGGAAGAACTTGGCAGTAAATCTCCTTAAGAACTTTTTGTCATTGACTGAAGCTCCTTCAGGGTATTCTCGAGTCTGGAGATACCTTTTGATTTCATGAAACCAGGGTTGTTCCACTACTTCTTCGGTATTAATCTCATGACAGTGCGCAGGTTCGTCCATTCGCTCGATGGTGATTTGGGGAGCCTCGTTATCCCAGTTGAGTTTAAACATGGAAGACATTGTAGCCAGAGCATCTGCTAGTTGATTTTCTTCTCGCAGGAAGTGCTCGAAAGTAATCTGCTCGAAATGAGGCGACAATGTCAAGACATGTTCTCTGTATGGGATACGATTAGGATGTTTAGTGTCCCACTCTCCTTTGACTTGACTGATAACCAAAGCCGAGTCCCCAAATACGACCAAAGATTTGATTCCCAAGTCTATAGCAGCCTTGACACCAAAGATGCAAGCTTCATATTCAGCCATGTTGTTAGTACAGCTGAAGCAAAGTCGGGCGGTGAAAGGTGTATGGAAACCTTCCAGAGAAATGAGTACCGCACCAATACCGTTGCCAAGTGCATTTGAAGCACCATCAAAGTACAGGGTCCATCGGAATCCTTGTTCAGGTCCGTCATACGGTCTGTTACCTTCAATGTTGTCCAATGTCATGATGTCCTCGTCAGGGAAGTCGAATCTCATAGATTGGTAATCTTCGACGGCTTGATGAGCTAGATGGTCCGCTAGTACACTCCCTTTTATAGCTTTTTGGGTAGTATACTGGATATCATACTCAGTTAGGATCATCTGCCATCTAGCGATCCTTCCAGATAAAGCAGGCTTCTCGAAGATATACTTAATCAGATCCATTTTGGAAATCAGCAAAGTGGTATGAGTCAACATATACTGCCTTAGCCGGCGAGCAGCCCATACCAAAGCGCATCAAGTTTTCTCGAGCAGTGAGTAGCGAGTCTCATAGTCGGTAAACTTTTTGCTAAGGTAATAAATGGCATGCTCTTTTCGGCCAGACTCGTCATGTTGGCCCAGTACGCACCTGTTGTACCCCAAAATTTTCCCTCCCATATTCTTCAAGATTTGTCAAGAATTATCTTCAACTGGTTCAAGACTACTCAAGGGTTGCACAGTCCAACTGCCTCCTAAGCCAGTCAAAATTAGGGTTTTGGTTCCTTCAATGAATTTGAGGTTTTCAATGGCTCAATCAATTCCCATAGGCCTATACATGTTCTCAAGCATCTACATGACAAGTCTCAAGACTCACAGCATCAAATTGCACAGTCAAAAGTCCCATTTGCTTCACAGTCAACTGCAGGGGTAAAATGGTCATTTTACAGTCAAAAATTTAGGTCAACATCTTATGTTGAGGCCACAATCATCATTTTATCAAGTCTTGATCATGATTCCACAAGAATGGCTCAAAAATCATCAAGGATGCAAAAGTTGCTATTTTTGGACAGCTGAAAAGTCAACTATAACTTGACCAGGGCATAACTTTTTCATGGTTCATCAGAAAAATACCATCCAATGCTCATTTTGAAGGGGATGACATTTCCTACAACTCATCTTCACATTCCAAGTCCAAGAAATGCTCTCACAAAAAGTTATCAATTTCTACATTATAGGTCAATTTCAAAAGTCAACAAAAAGGCATTTTAAGTCAAAGACCATAACTTGAGATTGGTAAATCCAAATGACATGGGACCAAAGGCATTGGTTAGAGGACTTCACGACCTTTCCAAAATGTCCAATAACATGTTCATATGATCAAAATTGAGCAAGATATGCATTGGAGAAGTTTGGAAATTTTTGGGAATTTGCAAAAGTCAACTTTGCTCAAAACACATCATTTTTGCTAATGGGCCTCAAATTTCTTCTTGAAACTTTGCCCAAAGCATATGCACGACCCATTGAGCTTAAATTGATTTATTTTCTCATTTTTAATTAATTAATTGAATTTTTTATTAATATTAATTCATTTAATTGATTTAAAATGTAGGAAATTCAAAGATATGGTTTTCAAATCTTTTTGTGAAGCAAATAAACTCAGGGCAAGTTGGCAAATTCGTGTATCAATCAAGGACATCAAAATCTCCATGTTTGGCAAGTTTTGTCAATCAAAAAGATTGGAAAATATTTGATTTTCAATCAAATATTGAAAACATGAATTCCATGGATTCTTGGCCAAGATTGTACCCTAATTCCATTCTACTACATATGCTGAACCTAAACCTAATCCCATTCACGTGAGATTGCTGCAAGAGAGGCCATAACAACATTGAAAAAAATTAAAGAAAAGTGAAAACTGAATTTCATGTTCTAGCACAATTCAAAGCTTTTTATTGATTTCAATCCATTGCAGGAGGTCCCCAGGACGATTTACAATCAATTTCCAGTTGCATAGCCCCAGGAATCACCCTAAACCGAATCACGGTTTGAACATCTTTTTCATAATCGAAATTCATATCTCATGACCATTTAACATGTTTTATTGGTTGTTTTGCATTGCTTGAATATACGGGAATCTTTTGACATAGGTTAATTGCATTGAGATGCATAGAATCAGAATTCGCCATTGATGAATTTTAGGTTTTCCAAGCTCTCAAATTGGGGGTTTGTGATACAGGAAAAATCAAGCCTCATGATGCCCATGGTTGTAATCGTTGCAACCAGACGAAGCTTAAACCATATTCGTGAAATATTTATCTTACATACAGACCTAATCGCTATTTTTGGTCATGCTATTTTGTGGGGGTTAAAAACCCCCGCTATCTCTTTACCTTTTTTCAGGACAATTGAAGAAGACGAAGGACGTGTTCAATCATGAGTGGTCCGTTCAAATAAAAAGGTGCGCTGTGTTTGCTTTACCACATATGCATTAACTTTTTTGTATTATATTCATTAACTATCATTATAACAAATGCGTTCAGTTGGCTTAGTGGATAGTGAGGTGTCTGGAAATCAATGGGACCTGGGTTCAATTCCCAGGTCCCCTATATAATTGTTCCTATTTTTTCTTGTGTTATCCAATGCAGGCTTCCAAGAGAGTTCCACCATGAACCTCATGCTTCATTATGCCAAGTGGCCACTAACAGCAATCCAATGGCCAAAGATGGATGGACACCATGTTCCTGGTCAATGCAACACACAGACAATTCCAGAAGTCAACGGGCTTATGTGCTTATTGGGCCCAGATTTCCAGTCAACACCTCCTAATGGGTCCAACACCCCCCCTGGTTTCCTTGTTCCTTTTTCTTTTTCTATTTTTATTTCTATTTAATTCTTTCATTAATTATTACTATTATTAATATATAATTAACAACTTAATTATTTTCCTAATAAAATTCAGAAAAACTAATATTTTTATTTTTATTATTATTTAGTAATTTCACCTTAATAATTATTTTGTAAATAAATGTAAATTAATTAATTTAGTTAATTAGGTTTAATTTTAATTTTCTTTTACAATAAATAAAAAATGAATTAGAATTAGGGTTTTCTTGACTTTTAATTTCTTTTATTTTTGTTTTTTCATTAAGACATAAAAAACCACAAAAAAAACATCTTTTTCTTGTAAATAATTAAATTAAATATTAAACCTAATTTAATAATTAATTAATTGCAAAAAAAAGGACCAAATTGAATTCTTTTCTCAAAAAGGGTCAAAACCCTAAGGACGTCCCAATTCAATCTTTCGCGCGCATGTTTATTTTAATTCATTAATGTTTATGTATCTGCTCCGGAAATGTAATAGTTAATTAGGCTTTTATCGCTTTCTTTTACTTTCTCGCACTTATTTTCCAAACGGGTTATGTTTTTGTCGATGTATAGACCCGCGCCTTGTAATAGCGTAGATTCACTTTCCGCACTTTATTTTCCGCACTCTTAACTGTTAATATGCATGAAAGACTTGTATGAAAAATAAAATCAATTTGTAGCTCACAAATAACATGTACAAGATAATCTTAACTGAATTCAACACACGTGCACATGCCACTCCTTGGGTACACCTCACTGGTTGCCTCGACGTGGTCATCAAGTATAGGGTGTCTTAGAGGTCGCCCTCCTGTCTAAAGATCCAGTTGCCTCAAAACGGTTGCCTCGGATAAAAAAGGATCTAGGACATTAGGGTTACTGCTAAGGCGTCCTACTATTGCTTAGGTGACCACACATGTCCCTTAATCGAATTGACCCGAACAACTCCAACGACGGTACTACCTACTTCTCAATAGTGGGATAGTACTGTCTAAAGGACTCTTACACAGCCTAATTCCTTAGAGTAGGTAGATTTCTCCTGGATACTTGCTCTTTCAAAAAACAAATAAAACATCTTTTCGCACTTACACTTTCAAAAAGTTTTCAAACAAACACTTCATACACTCTTAAGGACAGATACAAGAGTTACTTAGAAGTTTTTCAAACGAACTTTTTCAAAACCCACAAACACTTGAAAAGCAAACAAATTTTGAAAACATAGTGAGCAAGTACCTAAGAGCCCATGGATAACCATGGATAGAAAGGGTGCTAACACCTTCCCTTTCTATAAATCTACCTCCCGAACCGAGAAACATCTCGAAAAAGGAATTTTGCTGTGCTTTTGTCCTTTCCTTGTTGGAGAACATAAAAGACGGTGGCGACTCTTGCTTACCGCGACATTTCGCGAACCAGCTTTCAAACAGTCAGTTCTATTTCCACCGATCACAGCACCCCATTGAGTTATCCAAAACAGTCAGATACATGATTAACGGCCTTCCTTCAACGGGTGGCATCAAGATAGGAGGTTCCAGTAAATACTCCTTGATCTTATCAAAAGCAACTTGACAATCATTGTTCCATTCAACTACCTGATCTTTCTTCAACAACTTGAAGATTGGCTCGCAGGTAGATGTCAGGTGAGAGATGAACCTTGCGATATATTTTAAGCGTCCCAAGAAACCTCTAACCTCCTTTTCAGTGCAGGGGGAAGGCATTTCCTGTATAGCCTTGACTTTAGCAGGATCAACCTCAATGCCTTTGTTGCTGATGATAAATCCCAAAAGTTTACCAGACCTGACTCCAAAAGTGCACTTGCTTGGGTTCAGTCTGAGCTTATACTCCTTCAATCTGACAAACAGCTTTTGCAGATGATCAAGGTGTTCTTCTTCTGTTTGTGACCGGGCTATCATGTTGTCTACGTAGACTTCGATCTCATGATGTATCATATCATGAAACAAAGCTACCATGACGCACTGATAGGTTGCCCCGACATTCTTCAGTCCGAATGGCATCACTTTGTAGCAGAAGGTACCCAATTGCGTGACAAAAGTAGTTTTCTCCATGTCTTCGGTGGCCATTTTGATCTGGTTGTATCCCGAGAATCCATCCATGAAGGAAAATAGCTTGTGTTGAGCTGTGTTGTCAACCAAGATGTCGATGTGTGGTAGTGGAAAATCATCTTTAGGGCTAGCCCTGTTTAAGTCCTGATAGTCCACACACATTCTGACTTTGCCATCCTTTTTAGGCACGGGCACAATGTTAGCAACCCATTGTGGATAGGAAGTAACAACCAGAAAGCCAGCGTTGAATTGCTTCATTACCTCAACTTTGATCTTTTCAGACATATTGGGCCTCATTCGGCGGACTTTTTGTTTGATCGATGGACAATATTCTCTTGTAGGGAGACAGTGAACCACAATACCTGTATCTAGTCCCGACATGTCTTCATAGGACCAGGCGAAGATTTCAACATATTCATTCAACAACTCCACTAAGCGCTCTTTGACACTTGGTTCCAGGTTGGCACCCACCTTAAACTCTTTCTTGGCTTCCTCTGTTCCCAAGTTGATGGTCTCTAGTAACTCTTCATGGGGCAGGATAGCCCTCTCTTCTTGTTGCAAAAGTCTGGCTAACTCTCCCGGCACTTCACAGTCTTCGTCAACTTCGTACTCAGCATGATTGACCAAATCTTCAGAGTCACCGAAGGCTAAAGTAGAATAGTCACTCATGGAATCTGGAGTGGATGGGTACCTGCATTTTGTGAGTGTGGGTGTGTGTAAGGGATAGCCATCCTTAAACAAAACAAAATGTAAAAGGAAAGAAAATGAACACAATAGTTTATAGATGAAAATGTCCAATGATTCATTAAAACATGGCATATGATAATGAAGAAATCAAGCCCTTACAAATGGACCTATAGGCCCCGGTTAAGGCATAAGGTGAAAATAGTGTACGAATTGTTTAGTTATTACAAACCAAAATAGGAAATTGTTCAAAGATAAATTACTGGTTGATGAAAGTGATGGGAATAAAGTCCTTCACTTCCCAGTTGCTTAATCCTCCTTCAACGGTTGGAAAGATCCAATCTTCAAAGTTGTCCTCTTCATCATCATCTTCTAAGGCATTAATTCCATGGTGAGTGATTTTTACGGGTGGTCCTCCAGCCCTGGAGCGACGCACAACTTTCTGGCCAGCAGCAGTAAAACCTAGTCCGAACTTGTCTGTCTTGTGAGGAAACTCAGGCAATTGCCCCCACACTGTACTCCTTCCTTCTTTGATTACAACCTATGCATCCTTGAGAGATGCCATCCTAGACACATGCTTGGAAACGATAGGCACATCAATCATTGTCTTTGCAAATGCGACTTCAGGAGAAACTTCCTCAAAATGTTGGAAAGGCGTTTCTATGAATTCGCCATCCAACTCCACATAGAGGAAGGAGTTAAAGTGACTTATCATGTACTCTTCCTCACCGTGCACCGTTATATTCTTACCCTGAACAGGATACTTTAGAATTTGGTGTAAAGAGGAGGTAACTGCCCCAGCATAGTGGATCCACGACCTTCCCAATAAGCAAGAATATGAAGGACGAATGTCCATCACATAAAAGGTGGATTTGAAAATTTTTGTGCCCACTTTGATAGGAATGTCCACTTCTCCATGAACCATTCTCTTAGAACCATCGAAGGCTCTAACAACGATGTTACTGGGTTTGAGGGTCAATCCTTCACAGTCCAGTCCATCCAACGCCTTTTTTGGTAGTACATTCAGAGATGAACTGGTATCCACCAAGACATGGGCAAGTGTGGTTCCCCTGCATTCTATTGAGACATGCAGCGCGACATTGTGTTTCCTTCCCTTAGGGGTCAAATCAACATCGGAAAAACTAAGACCATTATCAGCAGTAAGGCTGGCCACACACTCTTGAAACTGGTCAACCGAAGTTTCCTGAGGCACGTGTGCCGTCTTTAAAAATTTGATCAAGGCCTTAGCGTGGGCCTCAGAGCAGAGTAGAAGAGCCAACATGGAGATTTTGGAAGGGGTCTGCCCAAGCTGCTCCACGACGTCGTAGTCGCTCTTTTTGATTATCTTTAAGATTTCTTCCATTTCTTTCTGGGTGGTCTCGGGGATTACCACAGTCTTAGCCTTCATCCTGACAGGCGTTTCTAGTATCCCCTTACCCTTATCGGTAGTATCAACAGAGGGCCTGACTTCAGGAGTATCCAATTCTTCAATTATCGGGCCTTGCATAGATGGCTTAACAGGCACAAAAGCTTTCGAGGGTCCGAAGACTGCTCGGGGGGGAGCAATCTCCGAAGAGAAAATCCGTCCGCTGCAAGTTATCTTGCTTGTTCCTGCAATGTTCCCTATATCAGGGGTTTCATCATCAGAATTCTCTTGGACTGATTCAATCTATTTGATACCATGATAGAAGATTTCTCCTCCATAGTTCCATGGTATCGTCTTAGATTTATACGGGACAGGCCCAGACATGGTGATTTTCAATGGTACAAATTTAGGATCTGGCGTAATCTTGACAGGCCTTTTGCAAGCCTTGGGAAGATTGTCAGAGATGGTTATTATTGCAATGTCATTGGTTGAAGTAACAAAGTTAGCAGGAGTAACAGGAGTGAAGGTATCAACAAGAGTCTTTTGGAAGAGAATCTCTTGGGTATCCATCAGGCGTTGGATGCCTGATTTCAACATTGGGCAGTCAGCTCGTATGTTTAAACAAAAGTAACAGTCTTTTCCACAGCCTGGGAATATCCCGACTCTCATCAAATTCACTTTAATCACTGTTAAGGGAGTCAAAAGGTCAGCAACATTGGTAACATGAAGATCTTCCATAACGACATGAACATTATGACCGTGCTTGGGCATTGGGGCATAAATCACATTTGGCTTTTCGGGCGCATCGAATTCTACCTCCTTGGCGTCGATCAGGTCTTGGATTTTGTTCTTAAGAGCCCAACAGTTGTTGGTATCATGCCCTATATTGTCAGAGTGGTAAGCATATTTTGCATTGGAGTGGTAATATGGAGAAGAGGTATTGGGGTTCTTTGGTGCTTCCTTCAAATTGGTAAGATTCAGCTTTAGCAAATGAGGGAGTACTTGAGCCGGTGTCATGTTGATTCGGGTGAATTGCCGTTGTGGCCTTTCTACCCTTTGCTGATTAGATCTTGGCTGATTGCTGCGAGGTTGATCATTTGAAGAGTTTTGGATCATCACAGCCCCCACAGTTGGCCGGCGCTTGATTCTTCCTTGGCTTTTCTGAGAATAAACAGCAGAAGCTTCCTTTTTAGTTGGGAAGGTCTTCTTAATAGCAGTGGATGCAGAGGCATCTTTCTGAATCTTACCACTTTTAATGCCGGCCTCGACCCTTTCACCGGTCAGAATTAATTCGGTGAATCCTGCAGAGGAACTCCTGATTAAATGATTGAAGAAAGGGCCAGACAGGGTCCCTAAAAACATGTCCACCAGCTCTCTATCCGACAATGGTGGCTGCACCCTTCCAGCCAGATCACGCCTCTTCTGGGCATACTCTTTAAACCCCTCGTTAGAAGCCATACCCATACTTTGTAGTTGAGTACGAGTAGGTGCTAAATCAGCATTGTATTGGTATTGTCGATAGAACGCAGCAGCTAAGTCTTCCCAGTTATGAACCTCAGATCTCTCAAGTTGATAGAACCAGTCCAATTGTGTGCCTGACAAACTATCTTGGAAAAAATGGACCCAAAGATCCTTATCAGATGAGTGGGGTTGGATCTTTTTGACGTAGGATCTCAGATGCATTTTTGGACAGGACAAACCGTCATACTTAGCAAATGTAGGAACTTTGAACTTGGGAGGAATGACGATCCCAACGACCAACCCTAGTTCTTCGATATCTAAACCAAGTACCCTTTGCAACTCCATGGCTGCCAACCGATCCTCAAGATTTTTAAATTTAACATCCGCCGGGGGATATTGCTGTTCGGAGTAATATTCTTCTTCTTCCTCTTCCTTCTTCTCCTTCAACTTCAGATTCAGAAGGCATTGCAGTTCCTTTTCCTTTACCAGCCCATTCATCAGACGTTGAGGGGAACTCGAGAACTTTTCTAGCATAGTTTTCAAACCTCCTTCCCATAATGACCACACCAGATCTTTTCTTCTTTTTCTCTTTATCTTTCTCCAACAGTGCTTTAAGGTCCTCTTGACCCTTTGCTAAGGTCATGAGGAGTTGCTGGAATTGAGAGTTCTGTGCTTGCAGATCCTTAACCGTCTGCTCCAAATCCATCTTGCTGAAATAAACAGCAGAAAGATAAGGAAACCTGGTGTGAAGACCTGTTTATGCATATGATGAATGATATGTTATTCATGTAATGCATTCAAGGATTCAGAAATTCAAATTTGTTGCAAACAAAAAGAACACACGTCATATTAAGAAGAAATTTGTTAGTACATAAGTGCCCCATGGGCAAAATATTACAAAATTCTTAATGTAAAAAGACATTTCACATCCTCTTTGGTGCGATGTAAGTGTTAAGAGTTTCCTCCTCATGAAGTCGGCGGGTAAGCTCCAAAACCTTCTTCTCACTGGAATAGAAGCTGGCTTCAAAAGTATTCCGTTCTTCTTTGAGTTGGACCCAACTCTTTTGTAATTCTTCCAATGATGTTGGCATGTCTGGATGTAGGAGGGTGTATGGAACCTCTCCTTCCATAACAGGCTCTTTGATCACGGGGAGAATGTGAGGGTATGGCATCATAAGATTCTGGGCGCGGGTTCGTACCCACTTGAGATAAGGCTCAAAGGGGATGGAATTCTTGTGCCCCAGTGTCTTACTATCCACCTTGTTGGGCATCCTCCAAGCTCTGATGAACCTTTGTCGAAGTCCTTGTGCATCGTTATCAAAGTCAAAAACCAAGTCAAGAATCAGCATGTCATGAGGGCCATCCCTCCGAGCATATCCAAACTGTCTTAGAGCTAAACAGGGGTTGTAGGTAATGCCTCCCCTAATGCCAAGTAATGGGACATTAGGGAATTCCCCACAACGATCAATGATGATGACATTTTCTCTAGACCGAGAATACCAATGAACATCAGAATGTGTGAGGGTCATGAACCGTTGTGACCACCTTAATCCCTGCTCATTCTTCAAAACTGATTGTGGAAGGTGAGAAATAAACCACCTTGCTAGAAGAGGAGTACAACACATGAGAACACCTCTTTTCCTCATTGTTCGTGTGTAAAATGAGTGTAGGATGTCCCCAAGTAATGTAGGCACAGGATTCCGAGATATGAAAATCTTGACAACATTCACATCTATAAGTTGATCAGGATTTGGGAACAAGACCAACCCATAGATGAGAAGTGCTACAATCTCCTCAAAAGCTTGTAGATCTAGAGAGTTCCAGCAGTCTTGTGACTTCTCAAACAGAAACTTTTCCAAGAAACCCTTGACACCACTTCTGGTTTCCCAATGTCCTTTGATATCATATGGTTGCAAGTGTAATGCTTGAGCAACATCTTCAGGCTTTGGTTCTTTTTTCGTACCATTGTAGGGTAGTTGATGAAGAATAGGAATTCTCAGGAGTTGAGAAAATTCCTCCAAAGTAGGTACTAGTTGGTAATCAGGGAATGTGAAACAATGGTGTAGGGGGTCAAAGAACTGGAAGAGAACTTTCACCATGTCTTCTTCAATGTTGGAGTTGACCAAGTTGAGAAGTCTACCATGTCTTTCACTGAAGAGAGAATTCTCTGGAATCTTGGAAGTAAGCTCCTTGAGTTGAGGAGGGATTCTCATAAGGTTGGCTTGAATTGTTTTCCTGCGAAGAGATTCCATGATCTACAAAACAAGAACAAAGATGAAGATCCAAACCCTTGAAATGGTTAGTGGATGTATATGATGTTTTATGATGTTCATGATGTATGCACAAGCACATGTACAAACAAGATCCTAGTTTCAGGCTTGCATGAAGTTTCATAGGTAAGTACCCTCTTGAGTTTAGTTGGCTCAAACCTGTCCTATAAATGGTAACCGGGTTCTAAGGAGCTCAATATCACTGGATTATTTTCTGTGTTCATTGTTTTGGTTTAGCCACTTAACTGGCGACCAAAATATTCCAAGAAAACAACCCTCAATGAGTGTAGTATCGAGTATCTACCAACTTCAGACTGCATCAAAGTCGGTCGTCTCACTACCCCTAAAAAAGGCCAAGATGGTCAAGTAAGGTTCTAAGAGTTCATTAGTGCTTCATGACATCACTCAGCGGCCCCGTATTCTCTTTGATTGACTCAAAGGCTATCGGTACTCACAAATATGTCGCACTAATATAGCTATTGCTTCAACCATGTCGGTATACCCCGCACAGTTTCCACAATGTATTGCTATTTACCTATGAGTGTTTCCCAAATCCGAGTGGAGGATTTCTAGCCCAAACAAGAGAACCAAATGTAAAGCAATCCAAGCAATCAAGATAAGCATGCAAAGGTGATCTAAACCCTAAGGTTACTCCACTTTTAGAATTATCCCCACCAGAGTCGCCAGTTCTGTGATACGGTGGGAGAACTGACTTGGGATTTTGCGTTTGTGTTCGCAAATGTTTCGGTTTAGCAAGAGTCGCCACCGACTTTTTATTTTATCCTAAGGAAAGGTCAAAAAGCACAGGAAAGACCTTTGAGATGTTTTCTTGGGTTCGAGGAGTAGATTATGAAAAGGGAAGGTATTAGCACCCTTTTCATCCATGGTTTTCCATGGGCTCTTAGTTACTTGTTTAGATCACTTGCTTTGCTTTTCGGTTGTTTGAAATGGTGCTTTGTGTGTGATTTTGAAAGATGTTTTGAAAAGAGGCCATCATTGTGGTAACCTTTGTAATGATTCTTGTTTGAATGTATACAAAGGTGTTTTTGTCTTTTGATAAGTTTTCAATATTTGAAAGTTGGATTTTGAAATTGTGTTGTGAAGTGTGTTTTGAAAATAGCAAGGATGTTTTGCAAGCTTTTGATCAAATAACTAAGAGTTATCTACCCTATTTTACTCAAGGATCTTTCTTATGTTTTTAACCCTTTTAACAGTGTTGTTTCACCATTGTGTTTGGTGAACAACCTTGTGTTAGGATGTTAAACGGGACAGGCGCAGGTCATCATATAGACCATGATAGCAATTGTGCTATGTGTTTTTTGCAATTTTCTTGAGGGACTTGATCATTTTGTTTAGGCAACTCAGATAGCGTCATCGAGGGACTATGATCTTTTGTTTTGTTTTTGTTTTGCCAAAGTACTTGACATGCATACCATGGCCCATTTTTGAAGGCAACAAGTGGATTGTAACCCTAGGGGTGCAAGTGTGGATTGTGTTTGTTTTTCATGCATTTTTTTCTTTGATTAGGTCAAACTATTTGTTGGTTTTGATTTTGCATACAAACCGTAATTCTCTAATCATGGCATAATTGAAAGCGTTAGGTGCGAGAATTTAAATTCTAAGCTATTACAACATGATTATGGGGATGGGGGTACAATTTTGGATAAGGGATTATTTTGCAAGAAATTTAAACCCTAAGTTATTACAACCAAATTGAATTTACAATGCATAATATTTAAATGTACAAAATTCAAATAAACAAAATAAATAAATATTAAATAAAATGAATTATGCAAAAAAGAAGTTTTTATGTATGTAAAAATATTTTCAATGTAAAGAAATATAAAGAAATAAATAAGAAAAGATTAATTTTATTTATAAAAGGGGTAAACCCTAATTTCTTTTAAGAAAATAATGTTATATATTATTTATATACAAAAATATATTAATATGTACAAAAATGAAATATATTGAAGAAAAGGTATTTTTTAGTATAAAAAATAAAAAGGTAATATTTTTATATTTTTATTCTAATTATTTAATAAAATAAAAGTATATATATATATATATATATATATATATATATATATATATATATATATATATATATATATATATATATATATATATATATATATATATATATATATATATATATATATATATATATATATATATATATATATATATATATATATATATATATATATATATATATATATATATATATATATATATATATATATATATATATATATATATATATATATATATATATATATATATATATATATATATATTAAGTATGTATAAAATAAAATAAATATTTACAAAAATAAAATATATTCAAGAAAATATTTTTGGTGTGAATAAAAATAAGAAATAAAAATAAAAGTATTATTTACATTATTTTCAAGTTTTAATAAATAATATAAAGTATTTAAATTGTTTTTATGTTAGAAAAATCAAAATAAAATACCTAATAAATGTAAAAAAATGAAAATGTTTTTTAAGCATTTTTTATGTTTGGAAATAAAATAATAAAGTCAGAAATGAAATGAAAATGCAAAAATAATAAAAATACAAGAAATTGGGCCAGGGGTGTGAAAAGCAAGCATATGGGTGCAAAAAGTGAGAAACAGCCAGGCCCAGCCCAGCTACTTCATCTTCTTCCTTGTGACAACAGAAAACGCGTGCCATGTATTCAAACTGCTAATTCCTGTATTTATGATCTTTTGCCAAAACTCAAAACATGAAACTTGTAGAGCATCAAACCACGATTCTAACCATATAAAAAACTTAATCTAACTCTTAAAGACCAGAGAGAATTTCTCTGTCCCTAAAATATGACCTAGTTTTTTCAGGATGTTCATCAATCAAATTCTCTCAACACACTTAACTTAAATGAAAACTGAGCATATGTACAGCTTAAGGGCTATGACTACTACATTTTTCATTCACAAACCTAAGCCTAATGATTCCTAAATAGAGAGATAGGAAGTTACAAAATACCTGTTTTAGTTGGACACGAGTATGGCAATGTAGAGCTTTTCAGTGAGGCCTGAGATGCCTGGTAGTTTGCCTGAAGTTCACTTGGTCTTTTCCAATAGCTAGTTTGCTTCGAATATTCCTGAATCAGCCTCCAAAAGTCAACCTGCACAAGCTTGAAATGAAAATGGTGAACACTGTAAATGGAGTTACAGTTGGCAATTGAGGTTTGGGATAGATTGAGTGAGTTGAATGGAAGGTATTGGAACTGGTTGCAAGCAAAACGCACGAGTGGATGTGAAAATGGAAGTGATTCTGCAGGGCCTGCCCTGTTTTGCAAGAAAATGTGATTTTTGTGTACAAGGGTGTTTGAGGGATGAATGGCTCGTGTTTCTGGCTCACAGGGATGTGCAAAACTTGTTTGAAATCTTGGCTTGAGTTGAATATATCAGATATGCAAGTTGTGTCCTTTTGGCAAGTTGACTTGTTTTGAAAGGAAAGTGTGAAGTGAAATGAGATAGGCCTGTACAGGCTATCTCAAAGCATGAACAAGTTTCTTGTACCTTTGCCTGAGTTTGTGGAACTTGTTTGCTGCAAAGAAAGAGGTCCAAGGCTCAAGAGAAGCAATGTTGACATAAAGTTGCCTTTATGAAAATGGAAGTGCTACCTTTATGCCAAAAATGGATTTGTTCATTGTGCTAAGCTCTAATGGTCAGAATAACACCAATGTCCAATGAGTTTTCATTCAATTTTAGAGTGTTGAAGGGTTTAGAGACCTGTAATTATGTACCAAGCTAGTTTGGTCAAATTTTGCAACTTGTATGAACATGTATTGGCCATGGTTACAAAGTGAGTTTTTGCCAACTTCAAGCATTCGATTCTCCCTAACCACAAATATGTTTGAGGAGTTCTTGGACAATTTGGAAAGCTCGCAACATGTAATATAATCCATATTTGAAGTGCAACTTTAGAATCCAAGTGGAACTATGTGAAAAATGGCCAAGAAGATGGGTCAAAATCCTGCCTAAACTAGGGCAAAATTTCTCTAAGTTAAAAGTTTTAGGGACCCTTGTTCCAAAAATTATAACTTGAGATCCAAGATTCTTTTGGGAAAACTTTGTGAATCAAAGTTGTATACTTTGTAGAGGAATACAACTTTCATGTTGTAAGTTTTGTTTGAATCCATTTGCATCATGGTGAAAATGTGGGACAAAGTTAGGAAAAATTAAGAAAATTTCATAACTTAGAAAATTTCTAAGTTATGAAAATTTTCAATTTCAAACCATAATTTGCAATTTTGGGTTTCTTGATGAACAAGTTTCATAAATTGATATATCTTGATGAAAAATGACCCTTGGCACTTGATTTTGACCAAAAAGTCAAAGTTTGACTTTTCAGTGTACAGTCAATTTTTGATCAGTTGACTGAAAAATTTATCTGTCAATCCTATGCATTTGAGATCTTTTGAACTTGTTGAATAGGTCAAGATAATGTCATTGAGTCCTTGAGTACATGGTTGAGCTTAATTTGTCACTGGCTAGGTCAAACAGTCAAAAATTGCCTTTTCTTAGTCAAAACCCTAAAAATGACCATTTTGCCCTTTTGGTGATCTGATCAAATTTCTTGTGGAATTATGGTCCAAACTTGATTAAATGGTTCATATGAGTTTATAATATTGATGTGGGTCAAAATTCATGAGGTTTGACTGTAAATTGGTCACAGTTGACTTTTTCCCCAATATAGCTGATTTTTAGGTCAACTGTCCAATTGACTGGGCAGAAATTTGATTCAAGGCTTGAAACTTAGCATGGATAAACTTATGAGTCATACATGAAGTATGAAAATCAACTTGGGCATTGAAGGTCCAAAAATCCCTGTGCAAACTCAAACCCTAATTTAGGTCAACAATGCAATGAGGTGTCTTGAGCAGAGCAAACCCTAGCTTGATCTTGAGTTCCAAGAGTCTTGTGATGAGAAATGTTGATAAAATGAGAGGGAAAATTTTGGGGTACAACAATATGATTCACAAGGAGATTGAGGTATATGTGGATGATATGATTGCTAAGTCTGACACGGAAGAGGAACATCTTGTTCATCTGGAGAAGTTGTTCGAGAGATTAAGGAAATTCCTGTTGAGGCTGAATCCAAATAAATGCACCTTTGGGGTGAGGTCTGGAAAGTTGTTGGGATTTATTGTAAGTGAAAAATGCATCGAGGTTGACCCAACTAATGTGAAAGCGATACAGGAAATGCCCGAACCAAAGACAGAGAAGGAAGTCTGTGGTTTCTTGGGGAGGTTAAACTACATTTCTAGATTTATTTCTCATCTCACGGCCACATGTGAACCTTTATTCAGATTGTTGAAGAAGAATCAGACAGTAAGTTGGAATGAATATTGTCAAAAGGCGTTTGACAAAATAAAGGAGTGTCTGCAGGAACCCCCAATACTCATGCCACCGGTGGAAGGAAGGCCTCTAATCATGTATTTAACTATGTTAGAAAACTCTATGGGTTGTGTTCTTGGTCAGCATGATAAGACAGGGAAGAAAGAGCAAGCCATTTATTACTTATGGAGTGCGAGTCAAGGTACTCATTGCTGGAAAAAACTTGTTGTACGCTTTCTTGGGCTGCCATACGCTTAAGATAATACATGTTAACTCACACCACCTACTTGATATCCAAAATGGATTCAATCAAGTACATTTTTGAGAAGCCGACACTTACAGGTAGGGTACCCGTTGGCTGATGATACTCACTGAATATGATATCTAGTACACTATGCAAAAGGCGATCCAAGGTAGTATATTGGTCGATCATCTTCCTCATTAGCCCATGGACGATTATGAACCAATGAAGTTTGATTTTCCAGATGAGGAAATAGTGTATATTCGAGATTGTAATATACCAGGCCCAGATGAAGGACCCGAGCCAGAATCGGGTTGGACGCTTGTGTTTGACGGTGCCTCCAATGCCATGGGCAATGGTGCCAGAGCTGTTATTATTTCCCCAGAAGGATTCCACATTCCTTTAATAACTCGTATTTGCTTCGATTGTACTAACAATATGGCCGAATATGAAGCTTGCATTTATGGCATTGAAGCAGCAATCGACCTGTGGATCAAATATTTGAAAGTTTACAGGGATTCCAATCTTGTTATAAGCCAGATTAATGGAGATTGGGAGACTCGTCATCATAACTTGATTCCCTATCGTGAGCATGTTATGAGGTTGATTTCATACTTCGAAGAGATCACATTCGAACACATTTCCAGAGAAGAGAACAATCTAGTTGATACACTAGCAACTTTGTCTTCCATGTTCAAAGTTAAGTGGGCTAACGAAGCATCTTCCATTACCATCAGAAGGTTGAAAGAGCCAGTTTTTTTCTTTGAAGCCAATTTGGAATCAGACGATAAACCATGGTTTCATGATGTCAAAATATATGCAAGAATACCCTGAAGAGGCGTCCGTCACATATAAGAAGTTCTTGAAAATATTTTCGGCCAAGTTCTTTCTCAGTGGTGGTGTGTTGTATAAGAGGAATCATGATGGTTTACTGCTCAGATGCATTGACAAAAGAGAAGCAGCTAGAATCATTAAAGAGATACACGAGGGTGACTTCGGGACTCACTCCAGTGGACATACCATGGACAAAAAGATTTTGCGAGCTGGTTATTATTGGTCCACCATGGAAACAGACTGTTACAATGATGCGCAGATTTGCCACAAATGTCAAGTCTATGCTGATAAGGTGCATGTGCCGCCCGTACCACTTAATGTCTAGACCTCCCCTTGGCCGTTTGTGATGTGGGGAATCCATATGATCAATAAAATCGAACTGACTGCATCCAACGGACACCGTTTCATTCTGGTTGCCATAGATTATTTTACTAAATGGGTTGAAGCTGCATCCTATGAAAATGTCACCAAGTAGGTGGTAACTCGGTTCATTAAGCACAATATTATCTGTTGTTATGGAGTGCCTGAAAAGATCATTACCAGCAATGGGTCCAATTTTAATAACAAGATGATGAAAGAGCTTTGTGAGTCTTTCAAAATCAAGCATCATAACTCTTCCCCGTATCAACCGAAGATGAACGACGCTGTTGAAGCGGCCAATAAAAACAGTAAGAAGATTGTACAGAAGATGGTGATAACCTATAAAGATTGGAATGAGATGGTGCCTTTCGCTTTACATGGTTATTGCACCATTGTGCGTACTTCGACTGGGGCAACCCCATTTTCTATGGTTTACAGCATGGAAGTAGTGTTGCCTATAGAAGTCGAAATTCCTTCTCTTAGGATCGTGAGGGATGTTGGGCTTTATGAAAGTGAGTGGGTACAGAATCGGTTGGATTAGTTAGAACTTATCGATGAGAAGATGTTGATAGCTGTGTGTCATGGTCAGGTATATTAACAAAGGATGAGGAAAGATTTTAAGAAAAAGCTGCAGCCCCAATATTACAAGCCAAGTGACCTTGTGCTCAAGAGGATAATTCTTCCCCAAGGGGATCCCAGAAGCAAGTGGGCCCCGACTTATGAAAGACCATTCGTGGTCAGAAAAGTTTTCTCTGGTGGAGCGATGATGCTCGCAACCATGGATGGAGAATACTTCCCTCTTCCTGTAAATATTGACGTAGTTAAAAAATACTTTGCATAAAAAAAAGAACCCTGCTAAGTTTAAAACCCGAAAGGGCAGCTTAGGAAAAAAAGAGGGTGTCCTGGTGAATTAAAAACCCCAAAGGGCGATTCAGACAAAAGTTAGAGACTTAAAGAAAATGACTGCGCTCAGCATGATTTCCTTTGTTTCTCTCTTTCGGTCACCTGGCAGAAGTTCAGAGCCAATCCAAGACGTTTGTGTCAAAAGTAGGAAGACGAAGGCGTTAAAGTCATAAGAGTTATAGCAGAGTCGGAACTTGATAGATATTCGTATTTGCATTTCCATTTATAAACACTTGTTTGTTTTGGTTTTGCACTTAGCTACTCCCAAATGTGAATGCCTTTTTCAAAGACTGGTTTTTCAAAATCAATAAAAGATCCTCTCTTATATGTTCACATAAATTCCTTTTTACTGTTCTGTAAGCAAAAACGTCCAATATTTTGATAAACATGTGCATATGAACATTGTTGTCCCTACATAAACACGATAATCTAAGTTATCGTTGCTTGAAATACGGATAATAAATACAATTGTCATGTTATGCAAGGGGCGTGTTAATTTTTCTTCTTGTTGATACTCAGCTACTTTTCTTGTGGGTATTTTGCTAAGTCGTTTCATGACTATGTACTTGGGGTAAAGGTTTATCGCTCCCTTTTGAATGCTCATTTCTTAGGAAAGACACAAAGAAAACCATTCGTAACTTCCCTTCATAATAAAGTGATGATGTGTCAGGATAGTGGTAAGTTTTCGGTACATTGACAAGTCTGGATAGAGACAATTCTCCCCCAGGGTGGCATTTTTCTCTTATGTACTTTCATGTGTGTTTTGATTGACTGATTTAACATTGTCTGCATGCAGGAACTTGTTTGTTTTTGAATGTCAACCCCAATGCGCTAAATATGTTTTCCTTGACGTGTTTCTTTTGTTTACTTAAACCGTTCATTGTCATTCTTTAAATGATTTTCTGGTATTTTCATACCAACTACGCTAACTCTTTTGCCTAGTCAAAAGATTGGAGGAAGGGTGATATCTATGATTGTATGCTTTTGAGTAGAACCTTGTTGACGATGTACATGTCTTGTTTCAATCCCCAAACACTGGTGATATAAGGGAGATAAACCCTCGTTAACCCCTCTGAACCTTCGAAGTAGGAGTTTCTTTTCTTTTAAAAAAAACCTTATTTTTAAACCCGAGGTAGGGTAGATGTTCAGGTGATTTAATTGAGCATTCAAATTTCAGAAGGAGTGTCCCATTTAGGGATTACCACATTTTATCCCTCGCATTATGAGGTCGGGAAAATGTCAAAATAACAATAGTTATTTCCCCAGTGCAAAAAAAAAACACAACAAAAAATCATGAGGTCGGGATAGAATCGATACAATAATGGTTATCCCTCGCCGACCAAGGAATGAGGCAGTCACTTTTCTTCCAAAAAGTTCAAAGACTTAGGGTTACAAGACTTGTTCAAAAAAGGAAAGTATGAATAAGAAAGAAACAAAAAGCCCCGCTAAGTCGAAACTTGAAAACAATCCGCTTAGGAAAAGTTAGGGCATCCAGCTGGACTTCCAAATTGAAATTGAAAAGAATTGGTCCAGGAAAAGTTAGGGAAAGAAAAAGAGGAGGGACTTGAAAAGCCTGAAAGGCAGAAAAGGATTATCTAATGAAAATCCTCATCAAAAGAAAAGTCGTGTAATCGAACACACAAAAAAACCCAAAAGTTAAAGTGACTGTCGTATCAAAGTAATTGTTGAGATTCCTCAATCATCATAGCCTCTTTTAAGAGATGAGTACTCGCATGAAGTTAACTGGGAGTATGACTGGAGAACATCATAGAGAATGGGTGGGCACCAAATAATTTTGAGCCTTAAAATTTTTTTTTCTCAAAAAAACCGAGAACCAGACCACGTTACAACCCTCAAAAGTCCTAACTAAAACATGGGTTTAGCTCGAAAGCATACTACAACAGGATAGTGTTTCCTAAACATGTGTTACATATATATGTTGGTATCTTATCACCTGCATCATGTTGTTTTAAAGAAGAAAAGTTTTTGAAATTATGTACTCTAACTAGTGATTCATTCATGACAGGGGTGCAACATCTTTTTCATTCAAGGTTTTCGATTTCAAGGTTTACATAATTGTCGCATCAGGGTTGTTGTTCCCATAATAAACATCCTTCTGCATACAAAACAATTGTTTGACATCAAAGAGAGATTACACAATGAACATCAGTAAGGAGCTTAATGTTGTCAGGAAGGGAAGATTTGGCTTCTCTGTTGAACAGAGGCCATTCGTGGCATGAAGAGGATCTTTCCCTATCCCCAGTGAAGTTTCGCTTCCTCAGCAGAGTTTTATTTCCTCAGAAATATTTTTCAAGAGAAAGACTTCGTTCTGAGACTCAAGTTTGAATATGTCGCATATCCCCAATGGAGTTGTCTAAATGGGAACTCACATTCTAAAGAAGTTTCAATTCTCTAGAAGGAGTTTCCAATTAGAGATTTATCATCCTGGCCTCTCATCTCTCGGCTAATCTGTTGCTTGGGGCATCCCTATGATAGAATCTTTCTGTATCCACAGTAAAGTCGATACTGTGTGACTATCTGCATGATCCATCCAATGGTTGCATTCTAAAATTTCAAAATTCTTCAACAAAATACTCTTTGATAGAGTTTTGTTTTCCCGGTGAAGTCCCATTTCCTCAACAGAGCTTTGTTCCCCTGCAAAGGTTTTTACCCCTCATACCTGATCTTCTCCCGCAATGTCCAATATTCATTTGGCATCCCTCTCTAGAAGCTACAGTGTTGATCTGATCTTCTCTAGGAGTTTGAAATTTATTTTTGCAACTCCTCTCTATGTTTGTAGCCTGTTCCTACCAGTTACTCATTTTTTACTCCCCGTAGAGTCTCATCTCCTAAAGGGTTTCTCTCCAGCGTTTCCTCATATCTTCTCCTCTTCAGCAGATTTTGCAATTTATTTTTGCAAAGTCTTGCCAAATCATGACTTCTTGGTTGTTGGCTTCTTATTTGGCCATTCCACAGTGAAACATTTAAACATGCATCATTATATTGCATCTTCCAAAACGCGTAGCATTTCTATTATATGGAGCATTACGTTGTAAAAAAAATTCAAACTTGCATCAGAATATAAGCCTTTACCATTTCTGTTTGTCCCCAGTGATTTGCTAATTCTGCAAGTTTATTCCCAGCAAGGTCTTTTTCCGCATTATCTCAAGTTTCACCCCATACAAATATCCTTTTGATGTTAATCATTTGATTGATTGAGTGCCCACTCTTGACTGTAGTTCAGTTTTTCCCTGGCACAGCCTTCTCGGGTCTTCACTACCTTCATCGGTTTATCTCAATGTCGATTGATATACCTTTTGAATACTTGTTTCGCCCTGGTTATTCACTTTCAGCAGGTCTTTAGTTTTACGCTCTAATCATCTCGCTTTTGGTCGAGCTCTGAGTTTCGTCTCCTCACCTGCACATGAAATCCAGTTTCTTCTTGGTACTCATCTAGTTTAGTTTCTCCTAACTAGTTATTGAGTCGAGTTTCACCTCGTTTTTGTTTTCATACCTTGGACCCTTTGATGGTGTTCGTTTACCGAGTGCAGTGTTTGTGCTGCGTCCCTGGTTAAAATCAGTCTCTTTTGACCCTTGGATTCTTCTATCAATTTTCGTCACTGTTTATCCGTTGATCTGAGACCAACAGGTGCTCTAAGAAACATGCGCTCTCATCACTTTGCTTTGGGTCGAGTTTCGATCTCGTCGCCTGTGCATGAAATCCAGTTTCATCCTGATAATCATCTAGTTTAGTTTCGCCTAACTAGTTATGAGTCGAGTTTCGCCTCATTTTTGTTTTCATACCTTGGACCCTTTGACAGTGCTCGTTTACCGAGTGCAGTGTTCATGCTGCGTCCCTGGTTGAAATTAGTCTCTTTTGTTCCTTGGATTCTTCTATCAGTTTTCGTCACTATTTATCCATTGATCTGAGACCAGCAAGTGCTCTGAGAAACATGCACTCTCACCACTCTTGCTATGGGTCGAGTTTCGTCTCGTTACCCATGCGTGAAATCTAGTTTCATCCTGGTACTCATCTAGTTTAGTTTCGCCTAACTAGTTTTTGGGTCGAGTTTTGCCTCGTTTTGTTCCTCACTCTTGGGATTCTTTTAGTTCCTTCAGATTGTCTATCTTAGGTTGAGATTTGCAGGTGCCCCTAGAATAACGCACTCTAGTCACTTTGCCCCGCGTACTTTTTCTTTTCCAGAGTCTAGTATCGCCTATTCTCAGTGGTTTGAAGCCCAGCTTTGCCCTGGCACATTTACTCTGAAGTTTAGTTTCGTCTAATTTTCTAAGTCTTAGCTCTGTTTGAACTTTATTAAAATCTACGTCACAACTTCATTCTGACGCATGTCTTGGGAGGTCCAATGTTCATTAAACCCCTTATTTGCTAAATCCAATTTCATTCTGGTATCTTCTTAATCCCGCGCCTGTTAGTTTTCTTTGTCTTTGGTGGGTTCTACTGTTTCTTTAAGAGTGTAAATTTTCGGATTCTTTCGTATTCAATCATCTTCAACTCTGAATGCTCGAAAGCTTTCACTTTTCTCACTTATCCAGTTAAAGATGATTGAATAGGGCCAGTTGTTGCACCCTAAAATTTACCCTCTTGATTCAGGCTTATGTTTCATCATAAACACCATATTGCATTACATTCATACATGCTGTAGGGATCAAGGTATTTTGGTTTATCAAGCCTCCCTCAAGCTTTGGAATATTGATTGTATTGACAAGTTACCCAAGGAGAGCCTTATCATCTAAACATCTGGATCTTTCAAGCCCAAAGGTTTCACATATCTCAAGGTATCTTATCCACCTCATTGGATCATCATAAGATTGAGTATTGCGCTGTTATAAGGAGAATCACTTCTTTTTGACTCATCAGTCAAAACTAGGGCTTGAGTTTTAATCAGGGATTCTTTGGAATTTTTGAGTGGAAACTCCTTCCATAGCCTCTATTTGTTTGGAATATCATATGTTTGAAATTTTGATCATCATTTTTAAAGAGAAGTGGTTCAATTGAATCAAAGGGGTAAAACAGTCATTTTACTCAAACTCAACAAAGTCAAAGTTGACCAAGTGTACTTTTGGTCAACATGAAGCGTTTAACATGTATTTTCATGTAGGATGATCATTAATGATTGATTTTTATGAGAACTGCAAGTTGGAGAGGTTACTTGGATTTCAAGTTATCTTGGTGATTGAAAATTTCACTAAGTGTCCTTGATTCTTGGCCTGACTTTGCAAGGGAATAAATTTCTCATTTTTCAGGGGATTTTGGTGGTTCTTTTTGCCAATTGAAGAGGGGAAAAAGATCTACAAGGGCCACAGAGGACAAAAAACACACTTCACACTCAAAATCGAAAGTTATGAGCCTTTGAAGTTTAAGGCAAGTTGGGCATTTGTTGAAGCACCTTGGGCATCTGGCCAGGCAAGGCAAGGCATTTGGCCTAGACAATTCATCAAACAGTTGGTAACATGCCTATATCTTTTAGTTCGAGGCATAATTCAAAAATGTTCCTCGTGCATTTTGAAGGGGACTATGAAAGCTTCTCATTGAACTTGGAATCAATCAATTTGATTTAAATTCGAAAGAGTTGTGGTTTGAGGAAGTTGGGTGCTGAAACTGGATTCTAGTGGCTATCTCTAATTGCCTTTAGCTTGGACCATTCAAGTTGGCTTTGTGGGCTGGTCGAAGCCTCCTTGTGCTCCCTTTGATTTTCCTCAGTGTGGACCATTCAAAGTGTGACTTTGTGGGCTGGTTGAAGCCTCATTTCTTCTATCTTCGTTTGGATAGTTTGAAGTGTTATCTTGAGGGTTGGTCGAAGCCTCATTTCTTCTCTCTTCGTTTGGACAGTTTGAAGTGTTATTTTGAGGGCTGGTTGAAGCCTCATTTCCTCTCTATTCGTTTGGACAGTTTGAAGTGTTATCTTTAGGGCTGGTCAAAGCCTCATTTCTTCTCTCTTCGTTTGGACAATTTGAAGTGTTATCTTGAGGGATGGTCGAAGCTTCATTTCTTCTCTCTTCATTTGGACATTCGAAGCATTATCTTGAAGGATAGTCGAAGCCTCACTTTTCTCTCTTCGCTTGGATATTCGAAGCATTATCTTGAAGGCTAGTCTAAGCCTCACTTTTCTCTCTTCATTTGGACATTCAAAGTGTCACCTTATAGGTTGGTTGAAACCTTATTCATGCTCTCAATTTGGACCAATCGAAGTATTATCTTGGGCAGGCCAGCGCGTGCAGTTTTGGGCAAGTTGGTTGGATTTTCCCAGGAATCCTAAGCCTCATATCTTGCTCATCCCTCCATCATTTCTTTCGAACCTCAGCTTTTTTCGAAGCTTAGAATATGTTCTGTAATTGGCTCAAGTAAAATTTGAGAACGCACGAGCCAATTTTCTATGGCCTCATTTAGAAATCAACTGACTTTTGGTGCACGCGTGGGTCATGCAAGTTGCAGGCTTTTTTACATCCTTTGATTCTGACTTTTGGTGCACGCGTGGGTCATACAAGTTGCAGATTTTATACATCCTTCGATTCTGTTTGGTTTTAGGGTGATATTGCACATGCTTGGCACGAACCACACACTTTGATTCTTACTCCTTTTGGCCAAACAATCACACTTTCCTTGCCTCCCCACATTTTCTGCATTTTTGCCAAAATTGGTAACTTTCATCACAAGCAAATCAGTCCCATGTGAAATCCTTGCCACCTCACCCCATCACACTTTGTTTGCCTCACTCATAGCTCATCAAAACGCAGCATAAAAAGCCAAATAAACAAACAAAATGCAAGGACATGATCTCACATTTCCATTCACCTGTTTTGGCCAAATTTCCCCCCAACGGATTTATATGACTTATGACCCTATTGCCCTCACTCTAAACACTCTATATAAACACGACATTGTTCATTCAAAAAGGGGGAGGAGGATAAGAGAGGAACAAAAGGATGGAGGAAGATCAAGATCTGAAACCACTTTTTTCTCTCAAAATCCATTTCCTCGATTCTCCCAGCTTGCTTGTGCATTTTGAGTGACTCTTCTTGCATTCTCTTCTCCAAGTGCTCAAGATTGCAAATCGAGGCTTGGTTTGCAGCTGGAGTGAAGGAGACAGTAGATACACTTTTGCGTCAAAGGTTAAAATCCTCAACTTTGAATCCTAATTTTTGGCCATGAATTGGATGATTTGAGTTTGGAACCAAGTTGTTTGATGTTCATTAAGTTTTTCTGCAGATTTAGAGCTTTTGATTTGATGAGATATGTATGTATGATGAATCTGAAAATTTCTGCTCAGTGTGTTTTCGCAATTTTCATGAGATATGTTCTTGATCTGTGGTTAATCATTCAGTGTGATTCGAATAGCATAATGTGGATCTTATTTCTAGCTTTGATTTGCACAAAATTTCATGAAAAATTGTGTCTAATTGAGTATGAACGATAGATTTGAACATGAGCCATAACATTTGCTTTTTTCGCGCGTATCTGGTTAAGGCAAGAGGTTGAAGACAAAGCGTGTCACCTCCTGATTGGTCTATTTTGAATTTCACATCTATTTGAATTTTGTTTTATAACTTGATCTTCCTTGATTTTATTTCTTGATCAAAACTTGATGAAAAATTCTGAAAAATTTCATGAAACTTAAAAATAATATTTCTGACCTTGTGTATTTTTTTCCAGAATTTTTGAAAATGTTTTGATTGGTTTTAAAATTCGTGTGTTTAATTAATTGCTTGTTTAATATTTGATTTTATTTTGATATGTCTCTTGATCCAAAAATTCACAAAAAATCATAGAAGCTTATATTTTAATTCTAATATTTGAATATAATTTTAGTTGAATATTTTTCTGACTTTTGATTAGAATTTTGTTTTAAAATGTGTATATTCTTTTAATTGTTTAACAGTTTAAATTTTGATTTTATTTCTGACTTTTCCTTAATGCAAAAAATATGGAAAAATAGGTTTTTTGATCCATGGAGTTTTCTTTATTTGTGGATGATTTTAGTTTGAACTATTTAGAATTGGAGCTTGATTAATCAATAATTGAGTTTATTTTCTTAATAATTAGGGTTTTGGTAATTCACTTGTTTGATTTAATTCCAAAAACTAATTTTCCTTAAGTTCCAATTGAATTCAGCTCTTGTTTAAAGTTCACAGATGGATTTAGATTCTCAAAAATATTTTTATTGAATTAATTGATGAGGTTTGGTATTTTCCATTGATTTATTTTGAAAGTTTGCCTACTTTGGTAGTTTTGCCAACTAGTTTTGGTCTTTGAGCCTCATTTGATCCTTTCCTCTACTATCTATAAACTTAAAATATGTTGCTGACTTCTATACATCTCAAGGATGTTGAGAAAATTTTTGTTTGAATTATGGAAGCCCATTTTTATTTTTGATGAGTCTTCAAAGGGAAAGTGCCCAATTGATATTGCATATATTGTTGCAATTTATTTGATGGCCAATGAACTTGTGAGAGGCATATAATTTGATACTTAATGATCCTGATGCTCCTGTTTTCCTCACACCAATTAAAATCAACTCACTTGAGTTCCCATAAGTGGTTAATGAGCCCTTTTGATTCATGCCTCCTAACTAATGATTCTTTTCGTGTTTTTTTTATACTTTGAATTTTAAACTTTTGGTTTGAGTTTGAGGTCATCAAATGACCAATGATAACATGTTGAGGAATGATACATCAAGGATAGTATCATAAATACTTGAGATCACTTGACCCCGAATGTTTGAACCATTCCATGTTATTGTGAATTTGATGTTCAATCCTTTCTTTTCTTTTGAATTTTTGAGGTATATTGAATGCACTTGTGCAACATGTATTAGAATCAACATTTTAAACTTTTGATCATATCCTCATAGCATGTTAGAAGCTTGATTTAAAGTCTTTGAATGGTTTAAGTCTTCTAACTTTGTCTTTGTTTGAATTCTTTGCCTTGCTAACTTTTCATTCAAGCTTTGTGATACATTTTGTGGTATCCCTCTTCTTTGTTATGCTTGTGAACCATAATGAAATGAATTAGTATGGGTGTGAAGTGTTTTCTACTAACTTCTAAAGTCTTTGTTTGTATTTCTTCTCTAGCTCCTTTGATCCTTGATTGATATTTTACTTGTCAATTCAACATGGTGACATGAAAGGAGCAACAATTCTTTAGTTTTGACCTAGTTGTTGTTTGAGTTTGCTTGATGCTTCTTACATCTACTGATTGGATGTTTTGTCATCATGTTCTTCCATTTCTTTGGCATACCATCTTCCATCGTTTATTGGTTCATCATCCATCTTTGAAATCACTAATTTGTCTGTTGAATGTGCGAGGTACTCTGAGGAAAGTTTCTCCATTTAGACTTGGTACTGTAGTGTTCCACTTTACTTGTGGAACACAATTGGTTGTGTTTGTGCCATTCCTGTGCTTTGTATATTTGTCATTTTTTGTAGGATATATATGTGGTCATGAATGCTATACCTCACTTGTGGGATATGTTCATATTTGGATCCTCAATGCATATATTTGATGGCGTGATTTCTGACTTGATTTGTTTACTGATGCTAGCTTTCTTGAAGTTCTCTTGGTTTCTTTTTCTTGCTCATTTTCTATAGATAGTTATCCGTTTGGTATTACACTATTTTCCTTTTACTGTCTCCACTCCTTATTGCTTTCTATTGCATGATGGGATCTCCGTTGTTGATATATGTCAGGAGTTCCTCTAGTTTATTTAAAGACCTATTTAAGGCGATTCTGCATATGTACCTAGCTTGCTACTCATGTTTAAGCACTTGTTTGTTTACTTGTTTGGTATTTACCATGCTCCCTTGGGATTGTTCGTGTAGGGTTAGCCCTCGAGGTAGACCTTGGGATAGGAATCCATGTATGATAACATAGGGTAGAATCTCCCCTCTTTTATCCTCAACCTTAGGGTCAATCATTATATGATAACATTAAGGCTAGAGATTAGAATAGTCTCCCTTAGTTATTTTCTTTTCCTTTGCATTCTTGCATCCTAAAACTAAAACTTCTTCTTGGCAAATCATAAAATACCTCTAATGAACTGAAACCCTTCTTTAAGGTAAAAAATTAAAAACCAGTCTTATTTGTTTGTGCGCCTCTTGGTTTTGTTTTATCATCTAGTTTATTAATGTTTCCCTATGTTTGCCATGTTATCTTCCTATCTTTTAGCCGATGTTTCGCCATTGCTAATTCTTTTAAGCCGATGTTTCGCCATCGCACATTCTTTTAGCCGATGTTCCGCCATCACACATGTTTTCTATCCTGCTTTGATTCTCCATATCATTGTTAGGTGTGATGTTTTGTCATTTGGTTTGCTGATGTTTTGTTATCTTTGCCATGTTACTTTGTTATCATTTAGTCGATGTTTCGCCATCGCCTTTGTTTGTTATTTTATCTTATGTTTTTCCATCTTGACTATTTCCTTTGTCTTTCTTAACTAAAAAACACAAACCAACCAAAATATATGAGCCCAACTACGGCTGCTCTGATTCCTTAAAAGGGATACGTAGGCACTGGGGTAGGGCCTAAACGAGCACAACTTTTATTTTCCCTAGATTATTTTCTCTTTTCTTTTGCATACATTCCCTCTTTGCATTTTCTTTTAGCTACTAAGCTTTAGATATATATTTACACACTGTGATCGGTGGATTTAGAACTGACTGTTTAACGTTGGTTCGCGAAATGTCACGGAAGCAAGAGTCGCCACCGTCTTTTATTTTCTCCAACATGGACAGGACAAAAGCACAGCAAAATTCCTTATGAGATAGTTTCTCGGTTCGGGAGGTAGATTTATAGAAAGGGAAGGTGTTAGCACCCTTTCTATCCATGGTTATCCATGAGCTCTTAGATACTTGCTCTTATGTTTTCAAAGTGTTTGCTTTTCAAAATGTGAGTGGGTTTGAAAAAGTTTCGTTTAAAGATTTCTGAATAACTCTTGTATCAGTCCTCAAGAGTGTTTGAAAAATTGTTTTGAAAGCTTTTTGAAAGTGACGGTGTGAAAAGGTTTTTGTTTTGTTTTTTAGAGAGCAAGTATCCATGAGTCATCTACCTACCCTAAGGAATTAGGCTGTGTAAATGTCCTTAAGGTAGTGCCATCCCACCATTGAGAGGTAGGTAGCACCACCGTTGGAGGTGTTCGAGTCAATTCGAGTGTAGGGACATTGTGGTCACCGAAGCAACAGTTAGGATACCTTAGAAGCTACCCTTATGTCCTTGATCCTTTTTTAATCCGAGGCAACCGTTTCGAGGAAACTATTTCGAGGCAACTGATTCGAGGCAACTTGTTTCGAGGCAACTGGATCATGGACATAAGGACTTACTAAAACGTCCTATACTTGACGACCACGTTTCGAAGGCAACAGGTGAGGCGTACCCTAAGAGTGGTGTGTGTATTTATGTGTTATTTTCAGTTTAACAGTTATCTTTGATCATGGCATTGTGAGCTACGCTCGTTTTTAATTAGCATTCATTCTTTCATACAAGTTAGAATTTAAGAGTGCGAAAATTTAAAAGACGAAAATATAAAAGCTACGCTATTACAAGGCGCGGGTCTATACATCGCCAAAGTACAAAGACCTGTTTGATAAAAGATGCGGAAAGTAAATAAATGCGGTAAACTTAATTACTATTACATCCTTGAGCAGTTACATAATATTCAAAAGAAAATAATGCGCGAAAAGAATAAATTGGACGTTCGAGGGTTTTGACCCTTTTGAGAAATTAAATTAAATTAAAGCCTATTTAATTATTTAATTAAAGAAAATAAAATGTTTTTATTTTTTTGGTATTTATGAAATAAAGAAAATTAAAATTAGAAGGAGACCCTAGTTCTAGATTATTTTTAGTTATTAAAGAAAATATCCAAGTTAACCTAATTTACACTAATTAATTAATTTACATGTTTATTTACAAAAATAAATAGTAATTAACAATAATAATAAATAATGAGAAAAAGGATTTAATTAAGAAAAAGATGAAAATGTCAAAAAACCCTAATTTTATGCATTTTTCTTTATTAAAAAAAAGGTGTTAAAATTAAAACCTAAATTAACTAAGTTAATTGTTATTGAAATTTATTTACAAAAATATTTTAATGGTGAAATTAATAATAATTAAACATATTTTACAATTTTTGGTTTCTGATTTTTATATTATGGAAATTATTTTTATGGTGAATTAATGAAAACAATTAAAAACAATTAAAAAGAATTATAAATAAAATTAAAAAAAATAATGCAAACCAGGGGGGGTATCAGGCCCAGAATGGAGGTTAATTGGAAGTAATTCAGGCCCATTAACACCAGCTCGTTTGACTTTCCATGCTTGAGTGCGCCTTGGTTGACTGAGGTACATGATAGACCTCCTTTTGTGGCCTTCAGATTGTGGGTCAAGGCCATCTGGCAAGCATGAGCATGTGTACGTATGGTGGACCACTGAACCATTGCTGCACATGAACACGTTAAAACAAAAATTATGCAATATGTGGGGGGACCTGGGAATCGAACCCAGATCCTAGCGTTTACCAAGCGTGTCCCTTGCCAATTGAGCTGTTGTGCGCGTTTGTATAAATTATGAATAGAAAATATAATATACAAAAAACAATGGTTAGTGGTATGAGACAAAAAATTACGCGCCAGATTTGAATGCTCCTATCATGCCTGGACACCTCAGCTTCTTCTTCATCTTTTTCCTGCAAATAGAAAACAAGTAGCGGGGGTTTTAAACCCCCACAAACTGAAAGTATGGAAAATAGCGATTACGCCTACAGGTAACATAAATTGAGCGCGAGGTGTTGGTTTGTTTCGTCTTGAGCTTCTGAATTCAGCTGTATAGGTCTAAAGGTCCAATTTTTCCTCTACATGAAAGCCCTATTTTGAAGCTTTGGAAAACCTAATTTTCGTCCATGGCAGATCTTGATACGAGCAGTTTTAATACAATTGAGTTATACCAATCGCTTCAGAAGGTTAATATTAGTGTAAATCAAACAAGAAAAATGATTAAAAGTGCATGAATCATGAGATGTATTTCTGGAAAATATGGCAAACCGTATGGCTTCGTGGTGACGATTCTTTGCGCGTTTGGACTAGTCCTTGATTGCAAACGCTTCCTGGATGTTTAGGCAACGTGTTGGAATCCTTCAGAAGCTTTGAATTATGCTCTAACTATGAAATCAGTTTTCAAGTTTTTGGTGAAATTTTGCAATTTGGTTATGGCTCTCTAGCAGCTTTTTCGTGTCTTGTGGAATAGGGTTGAGTTGTGCATAAGTATGTGAACGAATTTAGGTCAAGAAACAAGCCCATAAGTCCATGAATTGATGTTTTGAATCTTTGATTTTCATCATATATTTTTCAATCTTTTTTCATTGAAATCTTTGCCAATCATGGATGATTTTCCTTTTTTGGATGTGAAACGACCTAGCCAGCTTGCCCTAGTATGATTTGCTGCACAAAAAGATTTGAAAAAACATTATTTGATATTTTCTCATAATTAAATCTAATTAAATGAATTAATAAGAATAAAAATTCAATTAATTAATTAAAAATAAGAGAATAAATCCCTTTGAGCTCAATGGGTCGTGCATATGCTTTGGGTAATGATTCAAGGAAGAATTTGAGGCCCATTAGCAATTTTGAAGTGTTTTAGGCAAAGTTGACTTTTGAAAATTCCCAAAAATTTCCCAACTTCTCCAATGCATATCTTGCTCAATTTTGAGGCTATGATCATGTTCTTGGACATTTTGGAAAGGTAGTGAAGTCCTCTAACCAATGCCTTTGGTCCCATGTCATTTTGATTTACCAATCTCAAGTTATGGTCTTTGACTTAAAGTGCCTTTTTGTTGACTTTTGAAAATGACCTATAATGTTGAAATTGATAACTTTTTGTGAGAGCATTTCTTGGACTTGAAGTGTGAAGCTGAGTTGTAGGAAATGTCATTCTCTTCAAAATGAGCTTTGGATGGGATTTTTATGATAAACCATGAAGAAGTTATGCCTTGGTCAATTTGCAGTTGACTTTTCAACTGTCCAAAAATAAAAACTTTTGCATCTTGAGACTTTTTGAGCCATGCTTGTGGAATCATGATCAAGAATTGATCAAATGATGATTTTGGCTTCAAAATAAGATGTTGACCAAAAATTTTGACTTTTGACTGTCAAATGACCATTTTGCCCCTGCAGTTGACTGTGAAGCATTTAGGGTTTTTGACTGTGCAATTTGATGCTGTGAGTCTTGAAACTTGACATATGGATGCTTGACAATGTATATAGGCATATGGGACTTGATTGGACCTTTGAAAACCTCAATTTCTTTGCAAGAACCAAAACCCTAATTTTGACTGTGTTAGGAGGCAATTGGACTGTGCAACCCTTGAGAGATTTTGAATCATCTGGAGATTGATCTTGGCAAACCTTGAAGAATATGGGAGGGCAAATTTTGGGGTACAACAGTTGCCCCTGTTCAATCTTCTTAAACCTGAGGATGTAGATTGGCTTGCGTGCCTTTCGTGATCCGAAGGTGGAAGATGATTGAACACTAGAGTGCCCAGAAATTTGCACTCGCATAGTGTAGCATCAGCAATGTGATGTCGGGAATGGGCTTACTGATGCCATTTGGAAAGATGATGGATAGGAGGATGGGCTTATAGATGCCATCTGGATATGTAATGGATAGTTGCGGAGATGGGCTTAAAGATGCGATCCAGGGGTGTCGATCGCGTAAGAGATTCCTTAGCGAGAACTTGCATACCTGAGAAAGAAAGATAATTTTCCTGTCTAGTTTCAAGTATTGATCTTCAATATCTTCATGCAGATGCTTTCCTGGCTAGATACAGGTGTAGATCTACAATCAGTCACTCACAGATATGCCCTGGCTAGATATAGGTATCGAATCTGGAACTTCAAAAGGTTGGTCGAGATAGCTTTCCTGGCTGGATACAGGTGTTGATTTTCAATCTCTTCATGCAGATACTTTCCTGGCTAGATACAGGTATAGATCTATAATCAATCGCTCACAGATATGCCCTGGCTAGATACAGGTATCGAATCTGGAACTTCAAAAGGTTGGTCGAGATAGCTTTCCTGGCTGGATACAGGTGTTGATCTACAATCTCTTCATGCAGATACTTTCCTGTCTAGATACAGGTATATATCTACAATCAATCGCTCACAGATATGCCCTGGCTAGATACAGGTATCGAATCTGGAACTTCAAAAGGTTGGTCGAGATAGCTTTCCTGGCTGGATACAGGTGTAGACCTCTGACCTGAGAATGAAAGATAGTTTCCTGGCCTGTTACAGGTGTTGATATTCAAACTCTTCATGCAGATACTTTCCTGGCTAGATACATGTATAGATATACAATCAATCGCTCACAGATATGCCCTGGCTAGATACAGGTATCGAATCTGGAACTTCAAAAGGTTGGTCGAGATAGCTTTCCTGGATGGATACAGGTGTAGACCTCTGACCTGAGAATGAAAGATAATTTCCTGGCCTGTTACAGGTGTTGATCTTCAAACTCTTCATGTAGATACTTTCCTGGCTAGATACAGGTATAGATCTACAATTAATCTCTCACAAATATGCCCTGGCTAGATACAGGTATCGAATCTGGAACTTCAAAAGGTTGGTAGAGATAGCTTTCCTGGCTGGATACAGGTGTAGACCTCTGACCTGAGAATGAAAGATAATTTCCTGGCCTGTTACAGGTGTTGATCTTCAAACTCTTCATGCAGATACTTTCCTGGCTAGATACAGGTATAGATCTACAATCAATCGCTCACAGATATGCGCTCGCTAGTTACAGGTATCGAATCTGGAACTTCAAAAGGTTGGTCGAGATAGCTTTCCTGGCTGGATACAGGTGTAGACCTCTGACCTGAGAATGAAAGATAGTTTCCTGGCCTGTTACAGGTGTTGATCTTCAAACTCTTCATGCAGATACTGTCCTGGCTAGATACAGGTATAGATCTACAATCAATCGTCCATAGATATGCCCTGGCTAGATACAAGTATCGAATCTGGAACTTCAAAAGGTTGGTAGAGATAGCTTTCCTGGCTGGATACAGGTGTAGACCTCTGACCTGAGAATGAAAGATAATTTCCTGGCCTGTTACAGGTGTTGATCTTCAAACTCTTCATGCAGATACTTTCCTGGCTAGATACAGGTATAGACCTACAATCAATCGTCCACAGATATGCCCTGGCTAGATACAGGTATCGAATCTGGAACTTCAAAAGGTTGGTCGAGATAGCTTTCCTGGCTGGATACAGGTGTAGACCTCTGACCTGAGAATGAAAGATAATTTTCTGGCCTGTTACAGGTGTTGATCTTCAAACTCTTCATGTAGATACTTTCCTGGGTAGATACAGGTATAGATCTACAATCAATCGCTCACAGATATGCCCTGGCTAGATACATGTATTGAATCTGGAACTTCAAAAGGTTGGTAGAGATAGCTTTCCTGGCTGGATACAGGAGTAGACCTCTGACCTGAGAATGAAAGATAATTTCCTGGCCTGTTACAGGTGTTGATCTTCAAACTCTTCATGCAGATACTTTCCTGGCTAGATACAGGTATAGACCTACAATCAATCATCCACATATATGCCCTGGCTAGATACAGGTATCGAATCTGTAACTTCAAAAGGTTGATGGTAATCGTCTTTGGATTGACCCTTTTCCTGAAAAGGTAATCATTAGTCGTATGCAATGTCATGATGTATGAAATGCATGATGTCATGATGTTCTCAAGAATAAATGAGATTGTGTCGTATGCACTTTATCATGTATGTAAGCAAGAGATATGAAATATAAAATGTTTATGAATGTATTTTCGTCTGGGAAAATAAATCCTTGACGAATGCCGGGAGTTTGTTAAATCCTGGGCTGATGTTGAAGAGTAGAGTTCTTCGTTTCCGCTGAGGATGATGAACAAAGATGTTTGCAAGAATAAACCGGTAGGAGAAGATGACTCCGTTGGGGAATAAACCTGATGGAGAGATTACTCTGCGGGGAATTACTCTATGGGAAGAGATACTTCGCTGAGATTTTGATGATAACTCCGTTGGGGATTCCTGTTGATAAGCTCTGTTGGGGAATTTGATGAACTCCGCTGGGGATAGGAAGAACTTCGCCGAGGACGATCCTTCCGTTGTAATTTGCTGAGGATAACCCAGTTAGGCTCTGGTGGAGAATAACCTCTGAATATGGCTGGGGAGAGATGTTCGTACTCTGCAGGAGACAAGCTTCCAGAATCTACTGGGGATGGTTCAACTCTCCTGGGGAAACTTTGGACTACACTGGGGAAATGGCTCCATTGGGGTGTCTGTATTCCGCTGGGGAACAATCTTATATTTCTGTCGAGGAATATTAAGACTGTCGGGGATGCTTGTTGAGGAATATCTGTATACTCTGTTGGAGAATATTGAGATCTTATAGGGATATCCAACTTCCTTAGGGATGACAATAGCCTAACTCTTCTTGGGGAGAGTGTTGCTGACTTGCTAGGGATACTGTGCCTTTTTGGGGCTGATGGGGGACCAACTCTGCTCGGAAAGAGTATTGCTGAGTCTTTTCTTACTGTGTTGGGAGTGAAGGTATCCTGGTTACATTCTTCAGTCGAACCTACCTTGGTACCTTGGTGGACAGAGCAACTAAACCATTTAGACAATTATTATTGCCCCTGTTTCTGATATCACCCGTAATTAGTCCTTTGTTTCGCATGCAAATATTTATGATTAGCAATTAATGTCAAATTCATATATCAAAAATGAACATTGGACGTCCTTTGCAAAACAAAACAGATAAAGGAAAAACAATTGGCAATTCGTCTGAAAAGTGAGCTTGTATTGATTTTGAAATTTGCCTGTAAATAGGCGTTTTGTGTACAAGAGGCTGACGTCCTAGTAAGAGAACGCCGCCGAACAAAATAGAGTTTATACAATTTGTGAAAAGGAAACAAAACAGCTATGTGACAAAATAATCCCACTGGGTTCCAACTCTGCTATCGCCTTTATGTCTTCAAGTGTCTCATCACTTCGCCGCTTAGTTGAAGATGAAGCTGATTGATTGGTGCCGTCTGAGCCCGATAGTTGATGCCGAATTCTGGATGCAAGGTGATCCAATGAGACATAGTATTACGCTTTAATCCCTAACTTTTGCCTGGACCGCCCTTTCGGGTTTTCAGTCCACCGGGATACCCATTTTTGCCCAAGCCGCCTTTTCAGGTTTTCGACTTGCCGGGTGTACAGATTTTTTTCACATTTCATCCCTTATTGTTGCCCGAACCCTTTTGGTTCTCCGGGAAGTCCTTATTTTTGCCTAGGTGTGTCAACCTAGCGGGTCTTTAATCATGCGTAATATCTTTTTACTATGTCTGCATTGGCAGGGTGAGGAAGGTCGTCACCATCCATGGTGGTTAGAATCATTGCTCCTCCTGAGAAGATGTTCTTGACCACAAATGGCCCTTCGTACGTAGGGGTCCATTTGCCCCTGGGATCACCTTGAGGTAGAATGATGCGCTTGATTATCAGGTCTCCAACTTGGTACTCTTGGCGTCTGACTTTCTTGTTAAATGCCTTGATTATCCGTTTTTGGTACGTCTGACCATGACAAATAGCAGTGAGTCTCTTTTCGTCGATTAGGTTTAATTGATCAAGCCGAGTCTGGATCCAATCATCTTCGCTCAAACCTGCATCCTTCATTATCCGGAGAGAGGGTATCTGCACTTCAATGGGTAGGACTGCCTCCATGCCATAGACCAAGGAAAAGGGAGTTGCCCCTGTTGATGTTCGTGCTGAGGTACGGTACCCATGAAGAGCGAACGGTAACATCTCGTGCCAATCTTTTTAGGTCACTGTCATCTTCTGCACAATCTTCTTGATGTTCTTGTTCGCCGCTTCTACAACCCCATTCATCTTCGGCCGGTAAGGAGAAGAGTTGTGGTGTTGTATCTTGAATTGCTCGCAGAGTTTAGTGATCATCTTGTTGTTAAGATTGGTACCATTATCCGTAATGATCCTCTCAGGTACACCGTATCGACAGATCAGGTTATGCCGAATGAACCGTTCCACGACATTCTTGGTTACAGTGGCAAAGGAAGCTGCTTCGACTCACTTCGTGAAGTAATCAATCGCTACCAGGACGAAGCGATGCCCGTTGGATGCCGTAGGTCTGATATCGCCGATCATATCAATGCCCCACATTGCAAAAGGCCAAGGTGCTGTCAAGATGTTCAAAGGAACTGGAGGAACGTGCACCTTATCAGCATAGATCTGGCATTTGTGACATGTCCGAGAATGTTGGTAACGGTCAGCTTCCATTGTGGACCAGTAATATCCTGCCCGAAGGATTTTCTTTGCCATGGTATGTCCACTGGAATGAGTTCCGAAGGTACCTTCATGCAGCTCTGCCATGATCCTTTCTGCTTCAGTCTTAACCATACAACGCAGTAAGGTTGAATCATGGTTTTGTTTGTAAAGGATATCATTGCTGAGGAAGAATTTTGCCGCGAACCTTCTCAGAAACTTCTTGTCATTAACAGATGCGCCCTCGGGGTATTCTTGAGCTTCAAGGTACCTCTTTACCTCATGATACCAAGGCTTTTCTGTTACCTCTTCGGTCTCAAGATCACAGCAATGTGCAGGTTCATCCAATTTCCAAATAATGATCCGGGGAGCCTCGTTGTCCCATTTGACTTTGAACATAGAAGACATTTTAGCCAGCGCGTCCGCCAATTGATTCTCCTCTCTTGGGAAGTGTTCAAAGGTTATCTCCTCGAAATGGGGAATCAAAGTCAATACATACTCCTTATAAGGAATAAGATTTGGGTGTTTCGTATCCCACTCGCCTTTGATCTAACTGATCACGAGAGCGGAATCTCCGAAGACACTCAGAAACTTGATCCTTAGGTCAATTGCAGCTCGAAGACCCATGATGCAGGCTTCATACTCTGCCATGTTGTTAGTGCAGTTGAAACATAGTCGGGCAGTAAGTGGAGTATGAGTACCCTTAGGAGATATGATCACAGCGCCAATACCGTTGCCCAAAGCGTTTGAGGCTCCGTCAAAGTGCATAGACCATCGGGATCCTTCTTCAGGTCCTTCATCCGGTCCAGGTACTTCATAATCAGTCACTACCATGATGTTCTCGTCTGGAAATTCAAAGTTCATAGATTGGTAGTCATCCACTGCTTGGTGTGCCAAATGGTCTGCCAGCACACTTCCCTTGATTGATTTCTGAGTTGTGTACTGGATGTCATATTCTGTCAAGATCATCTGCCATCTTGCTATTCTTTCGGACAAGGCAGGCTTTTCAAATATGTACTTGATCGGATCCATTTTTGAAATCAACAGAGTAGTGTGAGTCAACATATACTGTCTCAGCCGGCGAGCAGCCCATACTAAAGCGCAGCAAGTTTTCTCGAGCAGTGAGTATCGGGTCTCACAGTCGGTAAACTTTTTGCTAAGGTAGTAAATAGCATGCTCTTTTCGGCCAGACTCGTCATGCTGCCCCAACACACACCCCATTGAGCTGTCAAGTACTATCAAGTATAAGATTAGAGGTCTCCATTCAACCGGTGGCATAAGGATGGGTGGTTCTTGGAGATACTCTTTGATAATTTCGAAAGCGGCCTGGCATTCATCGTTCCAACGTACCACTTGATCTTTCTTCAGTAGCTTGAAGATTGGTTCACAAGTAGCAGTTAGGTGCGAGATGAATCGGGCAATGTAGTTCAGCCGTCCTAGAAAGCTTCTGACTTCTTTCTCTGTCTTGGGAACTGGCATCTCTTGTATGGCTTTCACTTTGGCAGGTTTCACTTGAATACCTTTATCGCTTACGACGAAGCCTAGCAATTTTCCAGATCTCACCCCAAAGGTGCACTTGTTCGGGTTCAACCTCAGCTTGTACAACTTCAGACGGTCAAATAGCTTCTGTAGATGGTCAAGGTGTTCCTCCTCAGTTTGGGACCTTGCAATCATATCATCGACATATACTTCTATCTCATGATGGATCATGTCATGAAACAAAGCAACCATGGCACGTTGGTAGGTTGCCCTAGCATTTTTCAACCCAAAAGGCATGACCTTGTAGCAAAAGGTGCCCCACTGAGTAACAAAGGTGGTCTTCTCCATGTCTTCAGGAGCCATCTTGATTTGATTATAACCGGAGAAACCGTCCATGAAGGAGAATACCTTATGCTGAGCCGTGTTGTCAACCAGAACATCGATGTGAGGCAGAGGGAAGTCATCCTTAGGGATCGCCCTGTTCAAATCCCTGTAATCAACACACATTCGGACCTTACCATATTTTTTCGGTACTGGAACCACATTGGCAACCCACTGAGGGTAAGAGGTCACTGCTAGAAACCCGACATCAAATTGTTTCATAACCTCAGCTTTGATTTTCTCGGACATCTCTGGACGCATACAGCGGACCTTCTGTTTTACCGGAGGGCATTCTTCCTTGGTAGGCAGGTGATGAACCACAATGTCAGTATCCAACCCAGGCATATCTTCGTAAGACCAGGCAAAGATTTCCACGTAGTCATGCAGCATCTGAATTAACCGTTGTTTCACATTAGACTCCAGATTGGCACCAATCTTGACTTCCTTTCTGTCTGTCTCAGTACCCAGATTTACCGTTTCCACTGGCTCTTCATGTGGTTGAATGGCCCTTTCTTCCTGGAGTAGCAGTCTTGCAAGCTCACCAGGCACTTCACAATCATCTTCACCTTCGTCTTCGGCTAAGTTGATCGGATTTTCGAAGTCATAACTGGCAGTAGCAGAGTCGTTACCAGTGAGATCCAGAGTGGATTGGAACCTGTATAGGTGAGTGTGTGTAAATATAGCTATTTTGCAATATATAATAAAGAAAGACAAGGAGCGCAAGATTTGAAATGCAAAAATCGTCCAATGCTTTTATTAATGATATATGAAAATGACACACAAAAGCCCTCACAAATGGAGCCACGGTGCCCCGGGTAAGACACCGGGCCATAAAGTTTCAAATTATTGTTTTTACAAATTCAAAACAAAGGAGTTCATTACTGAGTGACAAAAGTAATAAGTATGAAGTCTTTCGTAGTCCAGTTGCTTGGTCCACCGTTGGTCGTTGGGTAGATCCAGCTGTCGAATTCGGATTCCTCCCCGCCATCTTCAATAGCATTTACTCCCGGGCCTTACGAACAACCCTCTGAGCCTCTGCAGTGAAACCCAAACCAAACTTGTCAGTCTTCGGAGTGAAATCAGGAAGTCGGCCCCAGTTTGCATACTCACCCTTCTCAATAACAGCCCGGGCATCCTTTAAGGAAGCCATCTTCAAAGGAGAATCTTCGATCATAGTCTCTGCTGATGCCAGTGTCGGAGGAACCTCTTCAAAGTGTTGAAAGGGGGTCTCAATGAACTCCCCATCCATTTCTAGGTACCAGAACGAGTTAAGGTGGCTGACCATATATTCTTCCTCCCCCTGAACTGTCACAATCTTCCCTCTGACCGGGTATTTCAGCTTCTGATGTAGTGTGGAGGTCACAGCTCCAGCCTTGTGGATCCAAGGACGACCCAGCAAACAAGAATAGGATGGTCGGATGTCCATAACATAGAATGTAGAATCAAAGACCTGAGAACCAACCCTGATTGGAATGTCGACCTCGCCATGTACCATCCTTTTAGACCCGTCGAAGGCCCGGACCACAATGTTACTTGGCTTCAGCTCCAAACCCTCGCAATCCAACCTGTCTAGAGCTTTCTTAGGTAATACGTTCAACGAGGAACCAGTGTCAACCAGCACATGGGCTAGAGTAGTGCCCCTGCATTCAATGGAGACATGCAGGGCATCGTTATGGTTCTTCCCCTTAGCGGTCAGATCAGCGTCGGAGAAACCCAAACCATTATCAGCAGTTAAGTTGGCCACACAATCGGTAAATTGATCAGCTGACGTCTCTTGTGGCACGTGGGCCGTCTTCAGGAAGGTAATCAGGGCCTTGGCATGGGCCTCTGAACACAATAACAGTGATAGCATAGAAATCTTTGATGGGGTGTGCCCCAGCTGCTCAACTACATTGAAATCACTCTTCTTGATAATCTTAAGAATTTCTTCCATCTCTTGCTTGGAAGCTTCAACATTGGTTGTCTTCGGTGCCTCCGTCTGGACAGGCATATCAGTAGTGATCCCTTTGTCCCGAGCGTCAGATGACTCGGCAACAGGGGTAGAAATTGGAACTTGGTCAGGAAGGGGAGCAGGCACACTTGCAGGTGTGATGATAATAGGTCTCTGGATAGCCGGTGGTGCAATATCTGGTGAGAACAGTCTACCACTACGAGTGACTTTAGCAGGCCCGGTGATGTTGCTGACGTCGGTACTAGTATCAAACTCTTGTTTGACTCCAAGCACATACACATCTTCCCCATAGTGCCAAGGGACAGCTTTGTCAGATGTATATGGGAGGGGCCCCGGAACAGTGATGATGATAGGAGAAATCTTCTGAGTAGACATGATTTTGACAGACTTCTTTGAGGGAGCCTTAGGAGAGTTGTTGAAAGTAGTAACAATGGACACTTCTTCAGTAGGGATAGCAGGAACAACAATCTTCTCGAACAAGATCTCTTTGTTATCCATCAGGTTTTGGACGCCTGACTTCAACAAAGGACAACCAGCAGGTGAAACAACACATAGATGGCAACCTTTACTACATCCCGGAAATAAACCGGCTAGCAACAGGTTCCTCTTGACAGTCAACAACAGAGTAACAATATCATCCACCGAGGCTACATACAGGTCTTCCTCAACAGCATTCACTCCATGCTTGGGCATGGGAGCAGTCACAACATTGGGCCTTTCGGGCGCCTCGAACTCTATCTCTTTAGCATCAATAAGGTCCTGAACCTTATTCCTCAGAGCCCACCAATCATTCGTAGTATGCCCCGGGCTGTCAGAGTGATAAGCGCAGCGGGCGTTAGGATTGTACTTTGGAGATGTGGTGTTTACAACCTTCAGAGCTTCTTTTATAGTTACCAGATTGGTTGACCGTAGTTGCGGCAATATCTGGGACAAGGTCATACTGAGCCGAGTGAACTGCCTTTTAGGTCTCTCACCCCTTGGTTGGTTATATTGCTGAGGAACAGCAGCAAGCTTTGAAATTACCACCGCGTTGACAGCTTGGCGGCGTTCTGGTTTATTCTGTCTCCTTGAACCATAAACAACACTAGATTCCTTCTTGAAGGGCTTCTTTTCAGAGCTCGAGGAGGCCCCTTTTTGTATCTTCCCAGACTTGATACCAGCTTCTATTCTTTCACCAGTCAAGATCAAATCTGTAAACCCAGCAGAAGAATTCCCAATCAGATGGTTGAAGAACGGACCAGACAGGGTCCCCAGGAACATATCAACAAGCTCACGGCCCGTCAAAGGTGGCTGCACCCTTCCAGCCAGGTCTCTCCACTTTTGGGCATATTCCTTAAATCCTTCACCCGTCCCTAGTGACATACCCTGGAGTTGGGTACGCGTAGGAGCGAGGTCAGAATTATACTGATACTGCTTATAAAACGCAGTAGCCAAGTCCTCCCAGTTACGGATACTGGCTCCATCCAGTTGATAGAACCATTCGAGTTGAGTCCCTGAAAGACTATCCTGGAAGAAATGGATCCACAAATTCTTGTCTGCAGTATAAGGTTGGATCTTCCTTACATATGATCTGAGATGCAGCTTAGGACAGGAAGCTCCGTCGTACTTTGCAAAAGCAGGCGCCTTGAACTTATGTGGGATCACCACCCCAGAGGATAAGCCTAGGTCTCCGAAGTCCAACCCGGGCACATGTTGAATCTCCATAGCACTTAGGCGGTCCTCCAGCTGTTTGTACCTATCCTCAGCAGGAGGGTACTGCTCATCATTATAATCTGTCTCGTTGTCGGAGACCACGGGACTAGGAACCCTTCTCTCTTAAGGACTGTCTTTCCCTACAGAGGAAGTAGCCAGATCAGCCTCATTTTGCAGTCCATTCCCAAATCTGCGTCCAGTGTTGAACATCACAGTCCTCTTCTTCTTCTTCTTCTTCAGAATCAGAGTCTTCAACTCCTGTTGACCCTGGGCTAAGCTCATGACCAACTCCTGGAACTGGGCATTCTGGGCCTGGAGGGCCTTGATAGCTTGTTCAGTGGAAGGTTCGACACACATGATGATTGCTGAAATAAACAGCGAAGAAGATAAGTGACCTGTAAAAAGGGTACCTGTTATGCATATGATGAAATGAAATGCGTACGATTTATGTTTTCAAAGACAATCGGGATTCAAATTTGTAGACAAAAAGGAAACACACTTTATTAGATTCAAACTTTAGAATTGTTCAAGAAATTGCCCTTAGGCGTTACATAAATGAAAATACTGAAAAGTAAATAAAAGCTGTAAAAGAAACATCAAATGCTCATCACTGCTCCCATGGCCTCTTCTTCTCGGTGCGGATATAGTCATTCAGGATCCGTTCATTCTCCAATTGCTTCGTCAGCTTCTGGATCTTTTGTTCCTGCTCATTGAACTTTTCCCTATAAGAATCCCGTTCTTCCTGTAGTTGCGCCCAAGACCTCTTCAGCGTGTCAACATCAGTGGGTATCTGAGGATGGAGAACAGTTGGAGGAACCCCGTCTCTATCAGGAACTTCAAGAATAATAGGCCTGACAGCTTCGTATGGCATACCTAATTTCTGAGCACGGATGCGGACCCATCTGAAGTAGGGCTCCATAGGCAGAGAAGTCTTTGGTCCCAACTCATGTGGGTCAGCTTTGTGATTTCTGTCCCAAGCCCTGATGAATCTACGGCGCAGCTCGTCACTATCTACCTGAAACTCAAAACTGATGTGAGGTACCAACATCTCATGAGGCCCCGCTCTTCTGGCTCTTCCAAACTGACGGAGAGCTAAACATGGGTTATAGGAGAGTCCTCCTTGGGTTCCGATTAATGGAACATTAGGATACTCTCTGCAACGATCAATAACAGCCACCTCATCCAAACCTCTGAGAGTCCAAATGATGTCATTATCAGTAAGAGACATTATCCTATGAGCCCAGCCTCTTCCTTCTTTGTTCTTCAGCACGAACTTAGGGAGGTGCGAAATAAACCACCTCACTAACAAAGGAGCACAACACCACAAAGTTCCCCGTCTTCGGGCAGTACGAGCATAGAGTTGTTGCAGGATATCACCCAAGAGAATGGGCACAGGGTTCTGAGAGATGAAGATCCTTATGGCGTTGACATTGACAAAGGTATTAGGATTTGGAAACAATACCAGACCGTAGATTAAGAGATCTAGAATGTCTTCGTACGCCCTGAAGTCTAAGTCATTCCAGAAACTGTTAGCTTTACCAACCAGAAACTTAGCCAAAAATCCCTTAACTCCACTTCTAGTCTCCCAGTTATCCATTACCTCTTTGTTGGTCAAAGGAAGGGCTGCAGCAATCTCCTCAAGCCTAAGAGTCTTTTCCCAACCAGTGAATGGAGTCTGTTCCAAAACAGGGATACCAAGCAAATCAGAGAATTCTTCCAGGGTAGGGACCAGCTGGAAGTCTTGAAAGGTGAAGCAATGGTATAACAGATCATAAAACTGGGTCAGGACACTCATCAGCTGTTGGTCCCACTTTGAAGTGACTAAACCAAGAAGAGAACCATGCCTCTTGATGAAGGAAGTAGTATTTGGAATTCTGTCAACCAATTCTTTAAGCAAATCAGGTGGGTGAACAAAGTTGAGCCGGATAGTATTCCTTCGCATGGGCATCATGATGTCCTACAAAACAGAGCAAAGATGAAACCCTCTTGTCTTTGAAATGGGTCAGTCCTTATGCAGGATGCATGCAATGTTATGATGGTATGATGTTATGATAAAGCACACCACAAGTATTCACAGAAGGCAAACATGGTAAGGCACACAAGTCACACAAGACAACCCTTAGAGTTTAGGCCAGCGTGAAGTTTAGGTACTACCCTCTTTCAGTTTCGTTGGTTAAGACATGTCCTAGAAAATAGTAACCGGGTTCTAGAGGATCTCAATATCACTGACTACCCTCAATCGGTCATAACTCCAGCTTCGCAATCTTTTCTTGCGGCCAGAACCATCGCGAGAGTTTAGCCTCAATGAGTGTAGCATACTGCTATTGTTCTATGGCCAAGTTGGGTCAATTTAGGTTTCTAAGGTCGGTTGGTGCTTAATGACTCCCCCGAAGACCCATATTCTCCTCGTTCTAACACAAGGGATATCGATACAGACCGAGGTGTCACACCAACGTAGCTACTGCTTCACCCGTGTCGGTCTACGCTGGACAGGTCCCTCACAGCTTATTGCTACCTAAAGGGTATTCCCCAGATCTGGGTTAAGATCTATGAAACTCCGATGCAAGCCCACAAAATTAAAGCAAACAAAGCATACAATTGAAAACAAGATTGGTCAAATCCTAAGGTACACCTCACTTATTAAGTATTCCCCAGCAGAGTCGCCAGTTCTGTGATTGGTGGAAATAGAACTGATTGTTTTGAAATGCTGGTTCGCGAAATGTCGCGGTAAGCAAGAGTCGCCACCATCTTTTATTTTCTCCAACAAGGAAAGGACAAAAGTACAACAAAATTCCTTTTCGAGATGTTTCTCGGTTCGGGAGGTAGATTATAGAAAGGAAAGGTGTTAGCACCCTTTCTATCCGTGGTTATCCACGGGCTCTTAGGTACTTGCTCACTATGTTTTCAAAAATTATTTGCTTTTCTTGTGTTTGTGGGTTTTGAAAAAGTTTAGTTTGAAAACTTCTAGGTAACTCTTGTATCAGTCCTCAAGAGTGTATGAAGTGTTTGTTTGAAAACTTTTTGAAAGTGTTGGTGCGAAAAGTTGTTTTTTTGTTTTGAAAGAGCAAGTACCCAGGAGAAATCTACCTACTCTAAGGAATTAAGCTGTGTAAATGTCCTTTAGACAGTACTATCCCACTATTGAGAAGCAGGTAGCACCGTCGTTGGAGTTATTCGGGTCAATTCGATTATAGGGACATGTGTGGTCACCAAAGCAATAGTAGGACACCTTAGCGGTAACCCTAATATCCTAGATCCTTTTTATCCGAGGCAACCATTTCGAGGCAACTGGATCTTTAGACAAGAGGCCGACCTCTAAAACACCCTATACTTAATGACCACCTCGAGGCAACCAAGTGAGGCGTACCCTAAGAGTGGCATGTGTGAGTGTGTCAGGATTCAATTAAATTATCTTTGCACATTTTTATGGTGAGCTACGAGTTGGTTTTAATTTTCAGGCAAGTCTTATCATGCATAGTTAGCAGTTAATAATTGTGCGGAAAGTAAATTGCGGAAAGTAAATCTACGCTATTACAAGGCGTCGGGTATTTACATCGCCAAAAACATAACCCTTGGAAAATAAATGCGAGAAAATAAAGAAAGCAAATAAAAGGGGTCCTAATTATCTATTACATTCTCGGAGCAATTACATAAATATAATCAAAAATAAATATGCGCGAAAAGAAATTGAATTGGAAAAGCCCTTAGGGTTTTGACCCTTTTTGAGAAAAGAATGAATTTTTGGTCCTTTGCATTTAATCAATATTAAACCTAATTTATTAATTAATTAAATAATTAAAATAAAAAGTATTTTTTATGTTTTTTAGGTTTTAATGAAAATAAAATAAAAGAAATTAAGTCAAAAGTTAGTAAAAAAACCCTAATTCTAATTTATTTTATTTATTGTGAAAAAGTCAAAATTAAACCTAATTAAACTAAATTAATTTGTTAGAATTTATTTACAAAAAATAAAGTGGAATTAATAAATAATAATATTAATAAAAATATTTATATTTTTTAGTTGTCTGAATTTATTATGAAAAATATTAATTATGTTAATTAAATAAATAATAATAATTAGTAAAAATAATTAAAAAGAAAGAATAAAAAAAGAATAAACCAGGGGGGTGTGCTGGCCCATTAGGAGGTGTATTAGCAATCTGAAGCCCATTAAGCTACCAAGCCACGTTTGACTTTGGAGATCCCCTATGGCATAGTTGACTGGGAACATGGTGGTCTACCCATCCTGATCATTGGATTAATGACTCTGGCCACTTGGCGCTTGGATCACTGGAGGTATATGGTGGAATACGTTGAAAAGCCTGCATGCAATCACGTTATGAAAAACAATAGAAACATTTTGGGGGACCTGGGAATCGAACCCAGGTCCCAATGGTTACCAGCCAACGCATCTTCCACTCCACCAACTTGCACGCTTTGTTAATATAATAAGAAACAAATATAATATATAAAACAATTAAACATGTTGTACACAAACATAAAAACGCGCGCTCTTTTGAATCATCCAACCAGGAATCAGCACGTCATCGTCTTCCTCGTTTGCCTGTAAAAAACACAGTTAAATAGCGGGGGATTTTAACCCCCACAACCTGCAACCACGAATAATAGCGATTAGGCCTATGAGCAACAAAAATATTTCACGATGGTCTCCTTAGATTCGTCTGGATGCAACGGTTTCAACCATGGGTCTTAAAGGCTCCAATTTTTCCTGGATAATAAAGCCCCAAAATCAAAGCTTAGGAACCCTAGAATTTGTCAATGGTATCTTTTTATTTAGGTCTCTATAATTCAATTAACCTGTACCATTAGCTTTATATGAATTCAAGCAACACAAAACAATGATTAAAACATGTTAATTATGCATGAAATATGAGTTTCGATTATGAAAAAAATCATCAAACCGTGTGATTGTTCTTGGTGATTCTTTGAGCCTTAGCGTGTGGTTTTGATTGCAAAACGTTCCTCACACTCCCAGCAACGTGTTTGAATCCTCAAAAGTCCTTGAATTGGCCTGGAACCTGGAAAACAGTTTTCAAGTTTCTTGGGATTTTCTTGAATGTGGTTATGGTTTTTCTGCAGCAAATTCACGTCCAATGCATTAGGGTTGACTTGTGTACTTATAGAGGAAGAGAATTAGGTTAAATCCTTGGGCAAAGATCCATGAAATAATGGTTTGAATATTTGATTTGCAATAACATCTTTTTGATTGAAGAAACTTGCCAAACTTGGAGATTTTGATATCCTTGATTGATACACGAAATTGCCAGCATGATTAGGTCATTCTTGCTTCACAAAAAGATTTAAAAACCATATCTTTGAATTTCCTACAATTTAAATTAATTAAATGAATTAAAATCAATTAAAAATCCAATTAATTAATAAAAATAAGAAAATAAATTCAAATAGGCTTGATGGGTCGTGCATAGGCCTTGGATAAAGTTTCAAGAAGAAATTTGAGGCCTATTAGCAAAAACAAAGTGTTTTGAGCAAAGTTGACTTTTGCAAATTCAAAAAAATTTCCCAACTGTCTTCTTGGCACTCTGCCCTGTGCTGATTGTTTTGTTGTTGATTTGATGCAGGATTGGAAATCATAACAGCCCCTACCGCCGGGAGACGTTCAATTTTATTCTGATTTCTTTGGGCATAAGCAGCACTGACCTCCTTCTTTCCAGTGAAGGGTTTCTTTGTTGTACTGGAGGATGCATATTTCTGGATTTCACCACTCTTGATGCCAGCTTCTACCTGTTCACCAGTCAGCATCAGTTCAGTGAATCCAACAGAAGAGCTTCCAATCATATGGTTAAATAATGGACCAGACAACATGCCCAAGAACATGTCCACTAGCTCTCTATCAGACAAAGGAGGATGGACTCTCCTCGTAAGGTCTCTCCACTTTTGGGAATAATCTTTGAAACCCTCGCCGGAACCCATAGACATACTTTTCAATTGTGTACGAATTGGGGAGAGGTCAGCATTATATTGGTACTGCTTGTAGAAAGTAGCAGCCAGATCTTCCCAATTGCGGATATTGGTTCTCTCCAGCTGATAGAACCATTCCAACTGACTCCCTGCCAAACTTTCCTAGAAGAAATGTACCCACGGATTCCTATCAGCAGTGTAGGGTTAAATCTTCCTAACATATGATCTTAAGCGCTGCTTAGGACAGGAGACACCGTCGTACTTAGCAAATGTGGGGACCTTGAATTTCTGTGGGATGACCACCCCTGAGACCAGTCCTAGCTCTTCAAAATCCATCCTGGATACCCTCTGAATCTCCATAGCATTGAGACCACCCTCCAGCTATTTGTATTTATCATCAGCAGGAGGATATTGTTCTTCAGAATAATCAGCCTCTTCCTCATCAGTTCTAGGATTATTGTTTTCTTATATTGGCTTATCTTCTTGATTGTCCCCCTCATTTGACGGAGTTGCGAAATCTAGAGCTCGCTTAGCCGGTCCTCTGAACCTTCTACCCAAATTCAAGACACCAACTGGTTTCTTTGCCTTCTTGGTCTTCTCCTTGACGATAAGAGCTTTCAAATCTTCTTTCCCTTAGCCAAAGCCAGGAACATTTGCTGGAACTGAGCATTTTGAGCTTGAAGATCCTTTACTGTTTGTTCAAGATCCATTTCTTTTGCTGAAATAAATAGCGAAAAGAATAAGAAACCTGTCTCGAAATACCTGCTTATGCACTGAAATTCATGATATGCTTATGCAATGTTTTCAAGGACTTTTAAGATTTTAAATTTGCTTAGACGAAGAAATAACAAACATTAATTACATTCATAAGTTTAAATGATTACAACGATGCCCCTTGGGCTTACAATGGAAGACACAAAGAAAAAATGAAACTCCTAAATCAAACAGGGCTCAGGCTTCCCATGAGAGCATCCTCTTTGGTGCAATGTAGGCATTCAAACTCTGTTCTTCATGCATTTTCCTTGTAAGCTCCAAAACCCTTTTCTCGCTTGCATATAATTGGGTTTCAAAGGTGTCTCGTTCCTCTTTGAGTTGAACCCATGATTTTTGCAGTTCCTCGAGAGTAGTCGACATGTCGGGATGGAGAATAGTATGGGGTACATCCGTCTCGGCAATAGGTTCCATGATAATAGGCAGGATGGTGGGGTAAGGCATCATGAGATTTTGAGCACGTGCTCGTACCCACTTAAGGTAAGGATCCAAAGGGATGGAGTTCTTATGCCCCAATGTCTTGCTATTCACTTTGTTCACCATGCCCCAAGCTCGAATGAACCTCTGATGGTACCCTTGGACATCTTTCTCATAGTCAAATGCAATTCCCTGAACTAGTGCATCATGAGGACCATCTCTCCTAGCATACCCAAACTGTCGCATATCCAAACAAGGGTTATAATTGATTTCTCCCCTAATGCTTAGGAGAGGGACATTAGGGAATTCCCCACAGTGATCAATGACGGTGACATCTTCTACAGATCGAGGACACTAGTGAATATCCGAATGCGTGAGGGACATCAACCTATTAGACCATCTTAAGCTTTGTTCGTTCTTCACAATAGACCGGGGTAGGTGCAAAATAAACCACCTAGCCAACAGGGGAGTGTAACAGATAAGGGTTCCTCTTCTCTTTATGGTGCGAGTGTCAAAAGAGTGCAGAATGTCTCAAAGCAAAGTAGGCACTGGGTTACGAGACATGAAAACCTTGACCTCATTCACGTCTATGAGTTGGTCCTAATTAGGGAACAATACTATCCAATAGATGAGAAGGGCCAACACCTCTTCGAAGGCTTGTAAGCTAGAAAACCTTGGCTAGAAAACCTTTGACACCGCTTCTTGTTTCCCAATTGGTCGCAATGTCAGACTGTTGTAAATACAGGGATCGAGCAATATCCTCAGGCTTTGGGTCTCTTTCCATACCATTGAAAGGTAATTGATTGAGAATAGGCACTCCCAATAACTGAGAAAACTCTTCCATGGTAGGCACCAACTAGTAGTCAGGAAATGTAAAGCAATGATGTAAAGGGTTAAAGAACTGAAAGAGAACTTTCACCATGTCTTCATCAGGGCTTGAGGTGACCAAATTGAGGAGTCGACCATGTATTTTAGTGAATGGGGAATTCTCAGGAACCCTCGATGCCAGCTCTTTGAGTTAAGGAGACACCCTTACTGGTTTTGTGTTTATATTTGCAAATATTGCGGTAAGCAAGAGTCGCCACCGACTTTTATTTTATCCAACAAAGGAAAGGGTGAAAAGAACAGAAAAAGACCTTTCGAGAGTTTTCTGAGTAAGGGGGGTAGATTATAGAAAGGGAATGTGTTATCACTCTTTCCATCCGTAGTTTTCTACGGGCTCTTAGATGCTTAACTCATTTGAAAAAAAAAATCCTTGTGCTTTTTGTGTGTTTTGAAACGTATTTTTGAAATGCCATAGTGAGGCAGTTGGCTTTATGATAACTCTTGTATCAGTCCTCAAGATTGTTGATAAAGCATTTGAAAATGTTTTTGGAAGTTTTTTTGTGTAAGTGTGAAAATTTGGTTTTTGTGCAAGCATCTAATAGCTATCTACTTTTACTCGAAAGGTTTGTTCTTTTCCTCTTTTCCTTTAGACGATGCTATCCTACTATTAGTGAGTAGGTAGCCCTATCGTTGGATGTTTGAAGGACATTCGAAGGGAGGTTTTATAATCACAAAGGCAACTGGGTGAGAAACCTTAGTAACTACCCTAGGGTTTAAAGATCATGTTTACCGAGGCAACTTCGAGAGGGTCATCGAGGGAATTATGGTCTTTTTAAACCTGAGGGTAGCCACTAAAATCTCTCACGTTTCGAGAGTTGTGACTATTTTCCGAAGGAAACCAAAGTGGGAATACCCTAGAGGTGTATCTGTGCAAATGTGTTGTATTCACTTATTTTTTGTCTTTTGTATTAGGTTTGCTAATGTTTGATTTTATGTTCTTATCATGCAATTTTATTAATCATACATCTAACAGTTAACAAGTACAGGAAATAAAATGCGGAAAGTAAATCCTACGCTATTATATCCCATGAGCAGTTACAATATTTAAAGAAAATGCAAAAAGATAAACTAACTATTACAAAGTCAAGTATGCGACCTATACACTCTTTCTAGAATTTAAATAACAAAAGAAAAATAGAAAACAAAAAAAATGAGAATAAATTGTTTAGAAAGAAAATCAAATGTCCTAAAAATCCTAAGTATTAAGAAAACAATATTTTTGGTATTTTTGTGGTTTGATTTTAGTATTTAAGACCTACGTCTAAATTAATTTTACTTTTAGGAAAAATGTTAAAGTAATTAAATAATTAATTAAAAAAATTTAATCTAAAAAAAGAAACAAAGCCTAATGTTTTTTTATGATTTTTGATTTTTATGTTGATTTAAATAATAAGGTCAATAAAGAAATGAACAAAAAAACAAAATGAAAAAATAAAAAGGGTTATCCTTCTATCCAGGGTATGATTTTTCGATCCAAGGAGGGATGTGATTTTTTTCGATCCAGGGAGAGATGTTTATTTTTTGATCCAAGGAAGGAAGTTTCCTTTCGATCTGGATCTGCAAGACAAAAGTTAGAAAAAAATGAAGATGCATGACCTGAGTAACGAACCCAGGTCCTTCGATCCTGTACGTGTTTATCTGTTTAGGCTGGATATGCAGTACAAGCGTTAGATAAAAAAAACAAATGCAGACCTGGGTGTCGAACCCAGGTCCTTAGTTCTGAATACAAATCGAACAAACTATGAGTGTTAATATGTCATGCAAATGTAAAGTTTTATCTTTTTCCCATTCTTACGAACGGTGATGTACGGATCGCTGACTTCAGTCGTGGGTATGCTTGTTTAAGGGTTGTTTCGATTTTGACAACCTCTGGAGACTTTGAGAAATTTGGTGGTCTTCTTCAGGAAATGTGTGTGTGTAGTATTTTTGAGGCAATTTGCATGTGTTTCTTATCTCTTTTTTCCGTCCTTGGCAATGTGTCCTTAGCCTTGTATTTATAGGGGTGTGAGGGGAGTGGAAATGGAAAGGGACAACCATTAACCAGGCTTTAAAGGCAAAAATCAGACAAATTAAAGGATTGCCTTTTTGATGAATTCCTACCCTTTTGGGTCTTGGGATGAACCTGAACATGTTTCACTCATTGACCCCTTCGAATACCTCCATGCCTTGCTCTTCGGTTGGCCCTGAGTTACTTCCTTCGAATGGTTCCAGGCCACCTCGTTGTTGTTTCTCTGTTTGAGCTACTATCTGCCTTAGTATCTTGACCTGAAGCTTTTAAACTAGCCCAATCGAAAACTCCTTTCTGCCCAGTCGAAGCTTCTTTCGTTACCTCCTTCGAATGTAATTATGCAAGAGGCTTGGGTTTGGCAGTATGCAGGACTTTGGCCAGAATCATCAAAAGACAAAATAAAACTTATCTTCAACCATTTTGTGTCCTTCGAATGGACCAAATGAATACCCTTAGAAGGCACCATTTGTGCGTCCTTTGAATAGCCCACATGCACCCCTTGTGCATTCTTCGAATGGGCCACCAATGTGTGTTCCTAATGTAGCAATCCCGTGCTTGTGAAACGAAGGAAGTCATGAAGAGGAAACCTTTTCTTTTTGAATTGAAGGCCAATTGAAGAGGGAGCCCTTGCCTTGTGCGCGGAAGGAAAGCACAAAGGGAGTATATGCCTAGTGGATCAAAGGAAAATATGAAGAAGCCTCAGCCTTATGAATCGAAGGTCATTTGAAAGGGGCCTTTTTCCTTATAGATCGAAGGCAAGTTGATGGACCTTTGCCTTGTGAATCCAAGGCAAGCATAAGGAAGCTTTTGCCCAGTGGATCAAAGGAAAGCATGAAGAAGCCTTTGCCTTGTGGATCAAAAGAAAGTCTGAATAAGCCTTTTCCAAAATGAACCTTGCATGCAGAAGTCCACTGCTTTGTGAATCAAAATAAACATGCAGAAGGCCACTGCTGGTGAATCGAAACAAACTTGTAGGGAGTTCTTGCCTTGTGAGTCGTAGGCAAGCCTGAAGCATCCAATGCGTAGTCGAAGGCTTGTGAATTAAACTTGATTGAAGGGGGCCCAACGCCTAATTGAAGCTTGTGAATCAGGCCTGCATCAAAGGATTTTAGATGCCTAATCGAAATGCCTTGTTAAGGTGCCAATCGAAAGACACTTGGCCATCTTCAAAATTTTATTTTCTTTAAGCAAGTGCTTGTAACCACCCATGCAAGGGAAGATCTTGGAAAACACGAGAGGGAAAATTTTGGGATACAACAATGAGAAACACACGACCTTTACATTTATCTAAGAAAATAAATAGAAGAGGAAAAAGATTTTGAAAAAATGTTTCAATGTTTTTTAGAAAAAATACTTTTTAATGATAAAATACAATTAATAAACCTAAAATTAATAATTGATTTTAATATTTTTTTAAAAAAGGTTTAATTAATTTAATTAATAAAAATTAAATTTTATTATTATAAAAAACTTTAAACCTAATTTAATTAGTGTTAGAAAAATATTAGGTTAAAAATATAATTAGGGTTAGTTAAAATAATTAGAAAATAATTGAAAAAAATAAGAAAAAGGGTTAGTAAAAGAGAAACAAAAAAATGGGAGGGGTGGGTGTTGAACCCACACCCTCTTATTTCACAGGCGCTTCCTCTACCACCAAGCCATGCTGCTGTTGTTGTTAAAAAACCAACACGTTTTAGGATATATAAAACCTGCAAAAATATGGAAAAAAAACAAAGAGATTTTGCAAAAGACAAGGATCGAACCTACGCCCTGATATAATAATGCCTTAACGTGCGCGCTTCTATCCCTGGAGTGACCATACATCCATTAATTTTATCAAATAGAAATATATATAATATAAACTGATCAGGATGACTAGAGAAGTGTCGGAGCCCTAGCTCCGGTCGTCTTCTCTAGCTGGGTGTTTCCCAAACCTGCAAAATAAAGAGTGTTAGTAATCCAAAGGGACCCTAACTCCCTAAATCAACCCTCTTAAATCCAATGGTGGACTTGGTTTCTAATAATTATTCCTGTATGATGAGATACGAAGGGGATAGTGCAAAACAGTTCAAACATGACAACCTTCCATATGGGCATTATAGGAGTCATGCAATGATTCTATCCTGTACTAATACATCTCAGAAGCACATTAGTAATGTTAGTATGCATCAAAGCAACATGAAAACAAAAATATGAATTTACAAAAACAAGGAAACCGGAGATGCATGTATGCGATTTTCGGGATCTTTGGATCATCAAGATCGATCCATTCTTTACCCTACAATGCCTCAGCGATCAATTGGAATAACTGGCTTGCTTGGAGAGAGGCTGCAAATAGAGTTTGAAGTTTGCCCTAGTTTTGACAAATTTTGAAGTTTTGGGGAGGTGATTTTCTTGCAAGGTTTCGTGTGTATCTCTTGTCTAAATGTGTGGAATACATAGAGGAAAATTAGGTCAAGAAGAATGGGCTTGGACCTTTGTATGAAAACTTTTGATTTTATTTAATTAATTTTAAATTTAAATTAATAAAAATCAAAATAAATGGAATAAAAATAAAATGGGTGTATGAATAGATTTAGAGGTTAACTATGAAGCCTAAAACACGTTTGGACCTTGAAAGATAAGCCATTTAGCCCAACAATTCAAGTTTGATCAATTTGGGTTTCATGCATTTTCTCAAAATTACCCAACTTGTACCAATCATAACTCTCTCAATTTTTATCATATGAAGGTGATCTTAGACTTTTTGGAAAGCTCAAGATATCCCATACAACCTGTATGTTGATCATTTTTCAATTTGATTACTTTATCTTGATGTAAGTTGCCTTGACAAAAAAGTATCTTTTTGTTAACTTTTGAAATGACCTATAATGTTTTGGCTCATATCTCTCAAATGAAGCATTTTTTTGACTTGAGATTATAGAGACAAAGTTGTAGAGAAATGAATTTCCTTCAAAATGAGCTTTGGTTGAGAAAAATCTGATGAATCATGTGAAAGTTATGCTTGGTCAAAGTTCAGTTGACTTCTCTTTAAAAAAACCCTAATTTGGTAACTTTTGACTTTTGGTAAATTGGGATTTTTCTTGATGAATCGTGATTAACCCTTGATCAAATGATGAATGTGACCTTAAAATATTGATGTTGACCAAAAATCTTGAAGTTTAACTGTATGTTGACCAAAATTGTCTTTTTGTCCAATATAGTTGATTTTCAATCATTTGAGCAATTGACTGAGCAAACTTGTGATGCAAGGCTTGAAATTTGGCATGAACATTCCTTGAGACACATGAGGAACCATTAAATCCACTTGAGGCATTCTGAGCTCAAATTTCCTTGAGAAAAGTGAAACCCTAATTGTAGGCCAACTGCTTAGGAGAAGAATTTGTCTGACCAAACCTTGAGTAGCCTTGAGAAATAGAAAACCCTAGGAGCATAAGAAGATATCTTGAAGAAAATGGGAGGGAAAATTTTAGGGTACAACACAAGAAAAGTTCAGAAAGCCTGAAGGGTATTCAGAAGAAATGGTTAAGAATTATTAGAAACCATGTAAAGTTAAGAAGTTATGGACATGATCAAGGTTCATGATGAACTAAGTTCTAATGCTTGGTGCATATTCACAACTCAGGTTCTGATACTTCACTGTGTTCTGATATCAAGCCCAAATATGAGATGATGAACCATACAGTTCTAGTCATACTCTGATGAAACTGCAACAGGTAAGTATTCCTTTCCCACTACCTGTTTATACTTCAAAATTATTTTGTAAATCTTGAGCTCATGGTGTTCCTCTGAACAAGATAAAATGAATTTTTGGAGTAAAGAACTCAGAGGGAGCTAGTTAGATAACTCTGAATATGTTTTTATGTGATTAAACCTAGTATAAATTGTTCATCAAAATACATGTTTTTATCATCACCAAAAATGGGGAGATTGTTGATAACGAGAAATCGTATCATATAATTGCTACCTTTTTAATCGATTTTCATACTGCATTAACCCATTTAACTCCCGAATGTTCCGAGTTTTTATGTCTTTTCACAGGTACAACATGTTTCAAATCAAATTAGTGAAAAAAAAGATCACATGAAGAAAGCTAACATAAAAGTCAGAAGAAAAAGAACTAATCTGCAAAATTCAGCAAAGTTTGATGTTGTGACGGTCGTCACACCTCCATTACGAGCGTAACGCGCTCACAACCTAAAGAATGCTCGTCACACATTATTGACGAACGTAACACACTATTTAAGCGCATTACGACCGTCACCGCTTCATTACGACCGTCACACGCGTAATTCAACGTCATGCAGAACAGGAGACGTGGGCAACGTAATGGAAGGATCTTTTCAAACTCCTACAAATTCTCAACTTCAGCAACGACCAGTCCGGGTCTTCCTCCACTCAAGCAGTGCAAGTCCATGTTCCTAAATTTTCTTAACCGCAAAAATCCTCTTCTATAAATAGGAGATATTTTAATGGAACGAGAGAGTGGTTTTTCTACAGATTTTCTTGCCGAAGCCCTGCCAAATTTAATAACTGCAATTTTTTTGTTCTTGCTTTATTTTCCCTTTTACCAATTAATAGCTATTTCCAACATTAGGAAATTGCTATTGTAGTCAAAATTTATTTTTAGCCTCAGAATTTGTTTCAAGTTCCGATTTCGAAGTTCCAATCTTTCCGACTTGTGGAAGAGGGAGCTTGAGGAATAATATTGTTATTCAGGTTTTTAATCGCATTTAATTTAATTTTAATACGATTTGTTTATGTTTATTTATTTATTATTTTATCATGAATGTTTTATTCTTTCTCGATTATATTTTCTGTATGTCTATTTCGAGTACTATGATTAGCTAATTTTCTAGAGTCGGGATGTGATAATAGTAACCAAATGGATTAAATTGTGCCTAAGCTAAAATCTAAATTAACTTAATTTCTGGCTGTGACTTTTTATAATTAAAATAAATATTTTTGTTACGAGAGTAAAAAAAGTAGAATAGGTTAGGATCGAGACAACGAGAGTGTGAGGTTTTAACCGGATAGCTAAATTTAGGCATTTTATTTAAATACAGCGAGAGCGCTTTAAAACGAATTAGATTTTATTAAGTTTTCAAAGAGTATTTTCTAAACACCTATGGGATAGCGAGAGTAGGCATAGGGCTTTAGGGGTATAATCCGAGATAAGACCACGAGAGTGTGAGTTGAGGGTTTTTAAACTGATAATTTCTACAGAACCATCTAAGTTAAACATCTTTATATGCTTAGGTTCGATTAGATCCACTTAGGTTCACTATATTACATACCGACCGTTTTATTACTATTATTCCCTTAATTCGATTTACTTTTCCCCTACCATAACCTCTAAGAACCAAACGTGACAACATCCTCCTTAGCTAAACTAGCAAACCTTTATAGCACTAGAGTGATTACAAAGTCCATGTGGGTTCGACATCTTTTTATTACTACCGCGATAGGCTGTGCACTTGCAGTTAAGATACTGTTAGACACATTAGGTTGATCACACATCAAGTTTTTGGCGCCACTGCCGGGGACTTTGATTTAGTCACTAGTGCACTCGTAAAGTAGTACTGTATAGACTAAGGCAGCTATTTATTTTTCCCTCTGTTGTATGCCAAATACTCGCTCCCAAAGCGAGCCTTTGCATTTACAAATCAACGATATCGAGCGCTATCTCAGAGTAAGACGCCGAGTTCAAGAATACCGTGATCTCAACAATCTTCCTCCGACTAAGCTTCCTGATATCTCAATCCCTGAATTAATTGAAGAATCTAAAATGGCTGACGTGCCAAATCCACCTCGTGCTCTTAAGGATTACGCAGTTCCTTCTCAAGCGGAGCCCCACAACAGCATTGCCGCTCCTGCTATCGCTCGAAACAATTTTGAGCTGAAACCTTCGCTTCTATCCGCCGTTCAGCAGAACCAATTTTCTGGATCTCCTACTGACGACCCAAACCTACATCTGTTAGTGTTTGTGCAGTACGCAAACATTGTAAAAGCGAATGGTGTAAACCCCGAGACGATACGATTGCGCTTGTTTCCCTTTTCTTTAGGAGACAGAGCTCGAGCATGGCTCCAATCTCTTCCTTCAAACTCAATCACCACATGGGATGAGTTGAAAAAAGTATTTTCAGCTAGATATTTCCCACCAAGCAAAACTGCTATGCTCAGAGCCAACATCAATGGTTTTAGACAAAAAGATAACAAATCACTTTTTGAAGTGTGGGAACACTATAAGGACACGATCAGACTCTGTCCTCATCATGGTTTAGAAGAATGGCTGATTATTCATACGTTCTATAACGGTCTCTTGTACAACACAAGAATGACTATAGACGCTGCTGCTGGTGGCGCATTGATGGATAAGCCGTATACCGAAGCAAATCAACTTATCGAAAGCATGGCTCAAAACCATTATCAATGGGGAAGCGAAAGAGCTAATATGGAAAAAACTCAAACAAAAGGTGGCATGAATGAAGTGAATAGTCTGGATCAAGTCAACGCTAAAGTAGAAGCCCTTACCCAAAATCTAGAAAATCTTACTACTGCTCCCGCAGCTACCGTAGCTGTAGTAGCTCAAGCTAGCGATCTATGTGGTCTTCAATCACATCCTGCTCCAGAATGCCCACTTCTAACAGGAGTTCCAGCTGAACAAGCGAATTACATGCAGGGAAACCCTTATAGCAATACCTACAACCCTGGTTGGAAGAATCATCTGAACTTTTCATATAAAAGCAACAATGTGTTGTACGCACCTGGACAAGCTCCTGCCACACCACCTGGCTATCCAAAAGCTGCCCCAAATCACCCCAATAACGGACCTAATACATCCAATGCCCCTAGGAAGTCTAATCTAGAAATCATGATAGAAAATTTCATTGCTTCCCAATCTCAAACTAATAAAGATGTTCTAAATCAAAATTTACATACTAATGAGAAGATTAAACAATTATCTAGTAAAGTTGACGCTTTGGCTACCCATAATAAGATGCTTGAAACTCAAATTTCATAAGTGGCTAAACAACAAGCATCTACTGCTTCCCCAACTGGATTTTTCCCTGGTCAACCACAACCTAACCCGAAAGGACAAGCTAACGCTGTAATACTGAGAAGTGGAAAAGAACTTAACGGACCGGTTGATCCAAGACTCAAAAATCCAGCCATATACCAAAAGAAGAACAAACCAACTGAAATTGAGAATGAACCAAAGGAAAAGGAAAACGAGAACCAAGAGGAAGTGGAGAAAGAATAGCCTTATGTGCCTCCACCACCCTATAAACCGCAGATTCCGTACCCTCAGAGACTTACCAATTCTAAAACGATGGGCCAATTCAAGAAATTCGTTGAACTTGTGAAACAACTGAATATCACAATATTGTTTACAGAAGCTATCACTCAGATGCCCTCGTATGCTAAATTTCTCAAGGAAATACTATCTAACAAGAAAAAGATAGAAGACAACGGAACAATTACACTTACTGCTGAGTGTAGCGCTATTATTCAAAATGATATGACCTCTAAGTTAAAAGATCCAGGTAGTTTCTCTATACCTTGTAACATTGTAAAGTTTGTCATAGACAAATATCTATGCGACTTGGGAGCAAGTATCTGTGTCATGCCCCTATCAATTTTCAAAAAGCTAGAAATGGGAGAACTTAGACCGACAAAAATGTTCGTTTAATTAGCTGACCGATCAGTAAAATACCCTGTAAGTATACTGGAAAACGTCCCAGTTAGAATAGGTCAATTCTATATCCCGATCGATTTCATAATCATGGACATTACTGAGGACTCAGTTACTCCTATCATATTAGGAAGACCCTTCCTAGACACAATTGGAGCTATAATTGATGTAAAGAAGGGAAGACTGACATTCGAAGTTGGAGAGGAAAAAGTGGAATTGATCCTCACTCAATTCTTACAAGCACCAGCCATGAATGACACATGTTATCTAATCGACGTTATATACAAGTGCGTAAGAGAGATGGAAGCGGAACAAACCACATACTCTGAAATAATGAAAATCCAAACCCCTCTGATATTCGAAGACGACAATTGGCGTGAACCATACCAAGATGATAGTCTAAGCGAAAGTCTAGCACTTACACCGGATCATATGCCATGTCCGAAGAAACCAGGTTTAGAATTAAAAACCTTACCCAGGAACCTAAGATACGAATTCCTAGATACCAAATGTACGCAACTAGTAATAATCAATTCCAGTTTAGGAATGCTCGAAACTGAGAAACTTTTAGACGTCCTAAGAAAGTACCCGACTGCATTAGGTTATAACATATCCGACTTGAAAGGAATATGTCCTTCAATTTGTATGCATCGTATTATGCTAGAAGAAGATTGCAAAACCTCTACAGAACCCCAAAGAAGGATTAACCCAATCCTTAGCACTGTAGTCAGAGATGAAATTAAGAAGCTATTGGAAGCAGGAATCATATATCCGATCTACGACAGTAAATGGGTCAGCCCAGTACACGTCGTACCAAAGAAAGGAGGTATCACTGTTGTGAAAAACGCAAAAGACGAACCGATAATGCAAAGAGTAGTAAATGGGCATAGAGTGTGCATTTATTATAGGAAACTAAACAAAGCTACTCGAAAAGACCATTTTCCTCTACCCTTCATAGATCAAATGTTAGAACGACTAGCCAAACATTCCTACTTATGCTATCTAGATGGTTATTCCGGAATTTTCCAAATTCCTATTCACCCTGATGATCAAGAGAAGAGTACATTTACATGTCCCTATGGAACATTCGCTTATAGACGAATGCCCTTCGGATTGTGCAATGCCCCAACAACCTTTCAACGATGTATGATGTCAATCTTTGCGGATTTCATCGATAACATCATGGAAGTGTTCATGGACCACTTCTCTGTGTGCGGGCAAAGTTTTGAAGGATGCCTATTAAACCTAGAAAAGATTTTAGAAAGATATGTGAGAGTAAACCTCGTGCTTAACTGGGAAAAATGCCATTTCATGGTCAGAGAAGGAATCATACTAGGACATGTTATATCTAACAAAGGAATTGAAGTTGATAAAGCCAAGATAGAAGTCATAAAACAACTTCAACCGCCTAAGACCGTTCGAGAAATACGAATTTTTTTAGGACACGCCGGTTTCTACCAACAATTTATCAAGGATTTCTCGAAGATCACTAAACCACTTACCGGTCTATTAATGAAAGACGCTGAGTTCATATTCGACGAAGATTTTCTTAAAGCTTTTGAAACTCTAAAATCAGCCCTCATCACCGCACCAATCATGCAACCACCCGATTGGAGATTACCTTTTGAAATCATGTGCGATGCGAGCGACTACGCCATAGGCGCAGTTCTTGGACAAAGGAAGGACAAGAAACTTCATGAAATCTACTACGCTAGTAGAATGCTAGACTCAACTCAAATGAACTACGCCACAACTGAGAAAGAACTGTTAGCAGTTGTCTTTGCGCTTGACAAATTCCGTTCTTACCTAGTAGGAGCAAAGATAATCATCTACACAGACCACACTGCTATCAGATATCTACTAACTAAGAAGGATGCAAAACCAAGACTCCTCAGATGGATCCTACTTTTGCAAGAATTTGATCTAGAAATTAAGGATAAGAAAGGAACGGAAAACATCGTAGCAGACCACTTGTCAAGATTAGAAGGTATAAAACCCGAACAAGTACCGATTAACGACGATTTTCCGTATGAACAGCTAATAGCACAAATAAGAATCGATCTAGCTCAATTGGACCAAAACAAACCAAAAGCCAAAGAAGCCGTGGAAGCGATCCATACAACCATGGGACTGCCATGGTATGCCGACATAGTCAACTACTTAGCTGCATGCGCGCTCCCACCACACTTAACCTACCAACAGAAAAAGAAATTCTTCCATGATCTCAAGTATTATTATTGGGATGAACCTTTATTATTTAAAATAGGACCGGACGGAATTTTCCGCCAATGCGTACCTGAAGAAGAAATGAAAGATGTTATCTCTCACTGTCATTCATCTCCCTATGGAGGACATGCCAGCACTTCTAAAACTTATGCAAAGATCCTACAAGCCGGCCTATTTTGGCCTAATCTATGGAAGGATGTCCACATCGCTGTTAAAAACTGCAATCGGTGTCAACGCACCGGTAATATTTCAAGACGCAATGAAATGCCTCAAAGAGGAATACTAGAAGTAGAAATCTTTGATGTCTGGGGAATCGATTTCATGGGACCTTTCCCATCTTCTTTCGGAAACAAGTATATACTCTTAGCCGTCGATTATGTTTCAAAATGGATTGAGGTTATGGCCTCTCCTACAAATGACACACGAGTAGTAATTAAGCTATTTAAAAATACAATCTTTCCAAGATTTGGTGTGCCTAGACTTGTCATTAGTGACGGTGGCTCCCATTTCATTTCGAAAATATTCGAAAAATTATTATCTAAGTATGGAGTCAAACACCGAGTAGCAACACCGTATCATCCACAAACCAGTGGACAGGTCGAAGTCTCGAACAGAGAAATTAAACAAATCCTAGAGAAAACGGTCGCCATATCTAGGAAAGATTGGTCATCTAAGCTTAACGAGGCCTTATGGGCTTATAGGACAGCCTACAAGACCCCTATAGGAACTACACCCTTCAAACTTGTGTACGGAAAGTCATGTCATCTCCCGGTAGAATTAGAACACAAGGCATATTGGGCAATTAAAACGCTCAACATAAACTACACAGTTGCTGGAGAAAAACGAATCCTCGACTTGAATGAATTAGAATAATTAAGATTAGACGCTTATGAGAATGCTAAAATATATAAAGAAAGAACCAAAAGATGGCACGATAAGCGTTTATCCCGGAAGGAATTTAATGTAGGAGACGTCGTGCTATTATTTAACTCTAGACTTAGGCTTTTCCTGGAAAATTGAAATCCAGATGGTCCGGTCCTTTTGAAGTAACAAAAATATTCCCTAGCAGAGCAATAGAAATTAAGGGTAGGAATAGTGACCCGTTCACAATGAATGGGCAGCGATTAAAACAATATCATCATATTGAGAATAGAAATTATGCGAACAGTCTAAAACTCTTAGAATTATCCACTATTTCCCCTGAATGATCTACTGCTTGGCACTACGTCAGGCTTATGACATTAAAAACAACGCTTAGTGGGAGGCAACCCACCTATTTGTTTTGGTTATTATTTCCGTTTGTTTTTATTTTTCATTTTTTGATTTTCTTTTCCGTTTCTACATTAATTTCTTTTAAAGCCTTATTTTCATTATTTTCTTTTTCATTTTTCCTAAAAATCTTTATACAACTGCTGCCGATTTTTAAACAACTTTACAGGTTTTCTGAAAAAGTCTTTTTCTATCCTACCTTCTCCCCTGATTTGCTTCCCCCATTTACTATTTACTATGGAAACCACTTTTAGAGGAAGGAACCAAATAAGGAGATTTGAGGAATTATCACACAGGAATATTGGTATGACCTTATATTATGATGAACCAACAATGGACACTTTAGGCATTAAGGATAGTGTCCTTTATCTGTTTAACCAACTGGGATGGGAAAAAGCCCACATTAAATCTAGGTTTGTTACATACCGCAAGCTTACCCTTGTATTTTTGAGCTCCTTAGTTCATATACCTGAGCGCGGTTTCGGAACTAGAAAGGGATTTATAGCTTTCAGGTTATTTGGTTTTGAATTTGCTTATAACCATAAAGAATTAGCCGACCTTCTAGGATTCCCTAGCGGACCTTTTGCTTTTTCTACCACCCAGGCAAAATTAATGGATTTTGAGCTAGACTACTTTTGGGGGACTTTAACCGGAAACTACCACCCTGAGCCGAATAGCATGGACAATAATGAAATACACAACCCCGTTATCCGCTATTTCCATAAGATTCTAGCCCATACCATTTTCGGAAAAGAACAAAACCGTACTGCAGTATCTAAAGATAAGATGTTTTTACTGCAGTGTATGACCCAAGGCCGACCTGTTAATGTAGTTACATTCTTGATGCAGACCTTTTCTCGCATTGCTCAGAACCCTAATGAACCAATCATCATAGGAGGCCTAGTCACCATGATTGCCAACGCCCTCGGACTTAGATATCAACTGCATAGGTGTACACAATTTGGTTCAATCCGCCCTATGAATATTGATCTTTGTTTCCACCTACGAATAATAGGTAATCTAGGTCCTGCACCCTTCGAATACCTGATAAGGGATGAAATAGTCACGGTATTTACACTTCCTAACCATGCCAAAGTAAGTGCCCACAATCGCGACAATTGGTTGTATGAGCTTAACCCTCTCGACCATCCTTCAACACCTGAGACACCACAATACTACCAAGTTAATGATACCATAATGTATGATGAGAGTGATCCCGAGACCCCTTCTGGTTACCATGATGGTAACAACATTGCTGAGGATATTGATGCCCCTGCAATAACAAAAGGAGAATATGCTGAAAATTTGAATAAAATCTTTACTACACTGGATGTTTATCAGACGAACATTAATGGAATCAAGAACGAGTTAAAGAGCATGCGTATGGACGTGATAGGCTTAACCGATATAACTGTGGAGCAGTTTTATCACATGAATGCAGCTTTCGAAGATTTGAAAATGCGACTGGGATGAAGCAGCAGAATCAACATTTATTTTTACTTTGTGTTTTATGTTTCTAGGCAGTTTAAGATTTCATTTTAAACAAGTTTACTTTCTACAGTTTTTAAAGTTCTGTTAGGAACAAATATTTATTTCAATTTCAGTTTATTTTCATTTTCATTAAATTTACTACGTGTTACATCAAATACTAAATTCACTATTCATATTATCATTTTGCAAAATTTTGTTATAAGATGTGTGTTGGAAATACTCTGCATGTTTATTGTGTTGAATTAATGTGTTATAAGGTCTTGGAATTAAACTGTTTCGTTCATTTCATAAATATAATTCTTTGAATCCATAACGATCGTAACATCCCCATGACAAGCGTAACACGCATTTCACCGTGTTACGCCCGTCAGCCCACTGTGACGGTCGTCACGCGCGCTCAATAGCATATTCTGCTATTACAGAAGTTGTTCCACTTCCCATTCCTTCTTTCCTTTTTCCCAAAACCGTAACAGCACCCACTCAATTTTCTCTTAAATTCCATCACTCTAACACTTAATTTCCATCCCCTCACTACTCAATCCACATTCAAAACCCTTTCATGATTCAATTTCTTGCATGCAATATGGCCAACAACCAGCAAATCCCAAATCTCACTTTCAGAGCCGGAGAGCAAGGTGAAACCCAACGACTAAAATTCCAGAAATTCCAACGCCGCGGTCTCCAACCTACTCGGTATGTTGACCTTGATTGTCTGAGGAATTTGGGACTGCTAGAGAGCGTCTGACAACTTTTGCAGAATGTGAACTTATGGAACTTGTGCCGCCAACCGCAACCCATCTACGAAACTCTCACCTTGGAGTTTCTGAGTTCCTTTGCATACATTACTCCCACTGGAGCCACAAATGAACTCTCAGGCATGGCCAAATTCCGTATGTTTGGCACTGAGCATCAGCTGTCCCAAACTGATATCGCACGGCTTCTCGGTTTCAGTTCTGACGAAGGTGTCCACCTCCGGGTGCCGGATAATTTCAGCGAGGAAGCTTTTAATTTATGGCACAGTATGACAAACATTCATGCCGGATGTTACGACCACCTCAACACCACACATATCCATAATACGGCTATCCGATACTTTCACCACATCCTCTGCAACACCATCTTCGCCCGAGACAGCAACCACAAGCTCAACTCCAAGGAGCTCTTCTTCATGCACTGCGCATTCACCAGCCAGAAGATCAACGCCGCACCATTTTTATTGGCCCATATTCACTCCATTTGTGCTAGAGGCGGAAAACCCTTCTATTTCGGAGGGATTGTCACTTCTCTTGCCATAGCCCTGAATTATGGTGCCGCTCTCACATATATGCCTTTTATGGCACCGGCATTGCTGACTCTGGACCACTGCAAGGCAACACACCTCATTTATGAGCGGGAGGATGGCAGATTCCATCCTGTGATCCGAAACATTGTTTATAATAACATTACTTTGCCTTGCCGGGACCAAATCGACCCACAAAACAGAGCCAACTGGTTATTCGATCCTGTAGCTCCCGAGGGCCATGTTCCTATTCGTGAAGACCAGCCTATTGCCCCCGCAGACGAGATGCAAGAAGAGTTGGACAGTGCTGCCCCCGTTCACGACATTCCAGGACCTTCGTCCGCACCACCTCCTATTACTCTTGAAGAAGTTCTCCGTGCCATCCATCAGCAAAATCAAATGAGTGTCGCACTTGAAAGAAGACAACATGAGCAATATGACTATTTGTGGGCACAAAACGCTCAGATTCTGACTGGCCATCGGAGCATGAATGAGAGGTTGGATGAGGCCCTGTCTGAACTTAACGCCTTAAGGTTGGACGTCAGCACCCTTGGCTACCAGGACACTGATACCGAAGCCACGCCTACCAGGCGATCACACACCAGGAGTAGAGGACGTGTCCATCAGTAGGTTTTTATTTTCTAAGTAGTTTACTTTTTCTATTTCTTTTTCTTTCTATTTGTTTTTGTACTTGTATTTCCCCTCCTTTATACCGCAACATTGAGGACAATGTCGAATTTAGTGTGGGAGAGGTACCTTTCCATCTACCATAAACAAGTAATTTTTTACGATATTTCTCAGTTTAAATTCTTCCCCGCTTTATTTAGCCATACCAAAATTTTTTGCTTTATCTTCGTATTAGCCCGACATACCTATCTTAATGAAATCCTAGTTAAGGAAGCCGAGAATGATTCAACAAGATCGATACGGTTATGACACCTTATACTTCCTACTTACGCGATCCGTTTTAATAACCGTTATACCTATATCTTGAGTTTTAGTTCTAAAGTAACCCCTAGTAGTATATACTAGCTGTGATCGGTGGATCTGGAACTGACTGTTTAACGCTGGTTCGCGAAATGTCGCGGAAGCAAGAGTCGCCACCGTCTTTTATTTTCTCCAAATGGAAAGGACAAAAGCACAGAAAAATTCCTTAAAGAGATTGCTCTCGGTTCGGGAGGTAGATTATAGAAAGGGAAGGTGTTAGCACCCTTTCTATCCATGGTTATCCATGGGCTCTTAGATACTTGCTCATTGTGTTTTCAAAAAATGGTTTGTTTGCTTTTCAATGTGGGTTTTAAAAAAGGTTCTTTGAAAGTTCCAGTTTGACTCTTGTATCGGTCCTCAAGAGTGTTTGAAAAATTGCTTTTTGAAAGCTTTTTGAAAATGTGTTGGTGTGAAAAGTATTTTTGATTTGTTTTGAAATTAGAGCAAGTATCTAGAGTTATCTACCTACCCTAAGGAATTCGTCTGTGTAAATGTCCTTTAAAGTAGTGCCATCCCACCATTGAGAGGTAGGTAGCACCACCGTTGGAGGTGTTCGGGTCAATTCGAGGTTCGGGACATGGTGATCACCAGAGCAATGGGAAGACACCTTAGAAGCTACCCTCATGCCAGGTTCCCGGATCATGAGGACTTACTAAGACATCCTCTACTCGACGATCACCTTTCGAGGCAAGGCAACAGTGAGGCGTACCCTAGGGGTGGTGTGTGCGATTTGTGTGTCGTTTTCAGATATTTTGTCTTTTGTCATGTCATTGGTGATCTAACGTTTGTTTTTATTTTTGTCCATACATTCTTTCATGCTTTTATTTAACAGTTAAAAAGTGCGAGAAAATTAAAGATTCTAAGCTATTACAAAAGGCGCGGGTCCACATCGCCAAAAGTTCTCGAACCCGATTTGACAGAAAAAGTAAAAATAAAGTGCGAGAAATAATTACACGGCTTTGGGAGAGATACATAAATATTAAAACGAAAATAAAATAAATATGCGAACTAATGAGAATTAAACGAGGGCGTTGGACCCTTTTGGCAAAATTAAATTAAAGGATGGAATTAATTAATTAAAAAGAAAAGGAAATTGTTTTTGGGATTTTTAGGGATTTTATGTTTTTAATGAAAAAAAGGATAAAATGCAATTAAACCTAATTCTAGTTGTTTTTAATTTATTAAAAAAAGAAGATTAAAAAACCTAATATCAACCCTAATTAATTTACATGCAAATTTAATTATAAAAATAAATATCTAATATTTAATTATTATGGAATAAAAGAAAAAAGATGAAAATTAATTAAACCCTAATTCTAGTGTTTTTTTTATAGATTTTTTATTAAAAAAAAAGTTCAAATTAAAACCTAATTTAAAACTAATTAATTTATGAATTTATTTACAAAAATACTAAAATAAATATTTATTATTTTAATTCTTTTCTGATTTTTTTTGTGTGTTTTTGATATTTATGAAAATATTAAATTAATTAATAAAGCAATAATTAAAAGAAAGTATAAATAATAAAAAATAAAGAAAGAAAATAAATTGGCAAACCTAGGGGGTTCAGACCCCAAATAGGAGGTTTCCTTTTAGCAAATCTGGCCCATTTACCTTGGCCTGTTTGACTTTCTCCAGGCAGCGTGTGATGCATTGACTAGGGTTTACCATGTGCCTCAGGACGTGGCCTTTGGATTGATGAAATTGGACAGGTGGATGGCTTGATGGAGAAGGTGTATTGTGGTCTTCAGTATGGGCACTACATGTGAACGTTAATTGAAAAAAAACATATGGAAAGGGTGAAGACCTGGGACTCGAACCCAGGTCATTAACATTACCAGCCTACACGTATGCCACTAAGCCACTTCGTTCATCTGTAAATTAATATAATAAACAAATATAATAAAACAAACGCGTTAATGTTTGGTTTTTTCGCGCGAACTTTTAAACGCCCCACTCAGAGCCTTACACATCATCATCTTCCTCACGTCTTCGTTCTTCCTGAAAACATAACAAACATAGGCAACGGTTTTTACACCGTTCCCTTAGGCAACATATCAGAAAATAGCGACTAGCCCCAGGGGCTCCATAAATTAGGCGCGAGGGTAGCCTTGTGATCGTCTGAGCATGCTGGATTCAATGGTCCAAGTCTTGAAGGCCAATTTTTCCTTATTTGAAAAGCCCTAATCCAAGGTCCTGTAAACCCTAAAACACGACCATGGCATCTTTGCATACAGCGCATAATAATCCAATCAAAGCATATGGTTAGCTTGCAAACATTATTCTAAACACAAAAATAACAATGAAATATGTTAACAATGCATGAATGATAGAAAGCGATTCTGAAATTTTCTTTACCAACTTCAATGGTGATTTCACGTTTCCTTGAGTATGAGGCTTAGTTTTTGATTGGAATCGTTTACTGGCAACCCTGGCAAGCTAATGGAATAGGTTTTGAGGCTTGAATCGACCTGCAAGTAGGTTTTCAGAATTTGAGTTTTCAAAGAAAATTTCAAGTTTGTGCAAGGGTTTTCTGCGCAGCTCAGTGGTTCTTTTCATTAGGTTTGTGATCAGGCTTAAGTATAGAATGAATTAGGTCAAGAATTTTGATCAAAATCCATGCATTGATGGTTTATGAGATTTGATTTTTCAAGCATTAGTTTTTCAATCTTTTTCATGCAAATTGATACCAAATCATATCCAATCCTTCCCTAATTGGTCATGCACGAATTTGAGTGTCCAATGAGAATAATTTCTGCACAAAAAGATTTTATTTCATTAGTTTTGTATTTTTCATGTATTTTATTTAATTAAATGAATTATTAATGATAAAAAATCCAAATAAATAAATAAAAATGGAGAAAAAATTCCCTTTGGGCCTAATGGTCGTGTGCATGCTTGGGATGATGAATTGTGGAAGAAAAATAGGCCCATTAGCAATTTTAGGTCATTTGAATCAATGTTGACTTTTCAAAATATCCAAAAATTTCCCAACTTCCACAAGGCATAACTTGCTCAATTTTTAAGCTTTGCTCATGTTCTTGGACATTTTGGAAAGGTCTTTGAGTCCTCTAACCAGTGCCTTTGGTCCCATGTCATTTTGATTTACCAATCTCAAGTTATGGCCTTTGACTTAAAGTTCCTTTTTGTTGACTTTTGAAAATGACCTATAATGTTGAAATTGATAACTTTTTTTGAGAGCATTTCTTGGACTTGAAGTATGAATATGAGTTGTAGGAAATGTATTTCTCTTCAAAATGAGCTTTGGGTGGAATTTTTCTGATAATCCATGTGAAAGTTATGCCCTGGTCAATTTACAGATGACTTTTTCAGCTGTCCAAATAAGGAAACTTTTGCATCTTGATGATTTTTGAGCCAAGCTTTGAGAATCATGATCAAGCATTGATCAAATGATGTTTGTGACTTCAAAATGAGATGTTGACCAAAAATTTGAACTTTTGACTGCCAAATGACCATTTTGCCCCTACAGTTGACTGTAGTGCAATTAGGGTTTTGACTGTGCAATTTTGTGCTGAAAGTCTTGAAACTTGATATGAGGATGCTTGACCATATTTGTAGGCATGTGACACTTGATTGGACCTTTGGAAACTTCATTTTCTTGATCAGAGACCAAACCCTAATTTTGACTGCTTAGGAGGCCCTTACACTGTGCAACCCTTGGGGAGATTTTGAAGCTTGACTTTGCAATTCTTGAAGAATATGGGAGGGCAAATTTTGGGGTACAACAGTTGCCCCTGTTCAATCTTCTTAGACCTGAGGATGCAGATTGGCTGACGTGCCTTTCGTAATCCGAAGGTGGAAGATGATTGAACACTAGAGTGCCCAGAAATTTGCGCTCACATAGTAGCAGTGTGATGGTGGAATGGGCTTATAGATGCCATTTGGAGATTGATGGATAGGATGATGGGCTTATAGATGCCATCTGGATGTTGGTCGCGTAAGAGATTCCTTGGCGAGAACTTGCGTACCTGCAAAAGAAAAATGAATACCTGACATGTTGCAGGAGTTGGTCTTCAGATGCTTGGTATAGATGTGTCCTGACTGGCTACAGGAGCTGGATCTGGAGCTTCACAAGATGATGAATGAACCAGGGATGGTTACTACCTCAGCATGAACGGTGAGATAACCTTGGGTGACTTTAACTTCAACAACGCTCGTTGAGAAAATCTTGGTGGGAATTACCATCTTCGCAGTATCGGGAAGAGAACCATAGGCAATTATAATCCCAAAAGCGAACGTTTGAGAAAAACCTGGGATGGAATTATCATCTCCGCACCGCTGGGGAGAGAACCATAGGAAATTATAATCTCAAAAGCGGACGTTTGAGAAAAACCTGGGTTGGAATTACCATCTCCGCACCGCTGGGGAGAGAACCATAGGAAATTATAATCTCAAAAGCGGACGTTTGAGAAAAACCTGGGATGGAATTATCATCTCCGCACCGCTGGGGAGAGAACCATAGGAAATTATAATCTCAAAAGCGGACGTTTGAGAAAAACCTGGATTGGAATTATCATCTCCGCACCGTTGGGGAGAGAACCATAGGAAATTATAATCTCAAAAGCGGACGTTTGAGAAAAACCTGAGATGGAATTATCATCTCCGCACCGTTGGGGAGAGAACCATAGGAAATTATAATCTCAACAGCGGACGTTTGAGAAAAACCTGGGTTGGAATTACCGTCTCCACACCACTGGGGAGAGAACCATAGGAAATTATAATCTCAAAAGCGGACGTTTGAGAAAAACCTGTGATAACTTCTACTGAGTCTTCATCAGAAAAATCTGTTGGGAGTCGATTTAGCTGGACTGGAGAAGGCCTTGGACTGGATAAGAAATCTTTGGAGTCGATTAACTGAACTGGTCTAGGTCTTGAAATATGGTTGAGAATTTAGCTGAATCTTTCCTGAAAGAATAGAGGTCAGTCATATGCAATGCATGATATGAATCAAGCAATGATGTTCTCAACATAAATGGGATTTGTAAGATATGATGCGTATATGCATGTTATGATGATGTATGTGATGTTTTAGGAATGTATGTTTTCGTCTAGGAAAGTAAATCCTTGACGGGTGCCGGGAAGTCACTCCTGGGCTGATATTGAAGAATAAGCTTTTACTTCCGCTGGGGATGATAGTTGCAAGAATACCGGTAGGAGAAGATGACTCCGTTGAGGAATAAACTTGGCGAATGGAAGATTCTGCGGGGAGAAAAGTACTCTGATGGTCTTGCTGGGGAGCAATACTCTGTGGGGAAAGAGGTATTTTGCTGTGCGTTAAAAATAACTTGCTGGGGATATCTTTGCTGTGCTGGAAGTGTTGATAGACTTCGCTGGGGGTAAGAGAACTTCGTCGGGGACGCTCTTTCCATGGCTTTTGGCTGAGGATAACCCAGTTATATCCTGTTAAGGAAATAACTCTTTAAATAAAGCCGGGCGACGCGTTCGTGCTCTGCGAGGGATAAGCTTCCAGAATCTATTGGGGATAAGCTTGCTGCTTGGGGGAGATGAATTCCAATTTTCCTGGGGGAATTGGATTGGACTCTCTTGGGGAAGTTTTGACTGCGGGGAAGTGATTCCTTTGAATGTTGATATACCGCCGGGGAACAATGTTTAGACCAAGACTGCCGGGGATGCTTGTTATGGGTATGTATGATGCTGGGGGAGGTTGAGATCTGCGGGAGGATACCCAACTTCCTTAAGGTTGATAACTGCTTTGCTCGAGGAGAGTATACTGTCTTGCTGACTTACTCTCTGGGGAATTGGAATGTACTGGTTATGTTCTTTAGCTGAACCTACCTTGGTACCTTGGAGGACAGAACAATTAGATTGCTTAGACAACTCTTTTATTGCCCCTGTTTCTAATGTTACCTGTAATTAATCCTTTGTTTCGTATGCAAATATTTATGAGTTAGCAAATTATTGTCAATGCATATATCACAAATTGAACTTTGGACGTTCTTCGCAAAACAGAACAGAAAAAGAAAAACAATTGGCACTTTTAACTGAAAATATATTTGTATTGATTTTGAGTGGCCTGAAAATAGGCGTTTTGTGTACAAGAGGCTGACGTCCTAGTAAGAGAACGCTGCCGAACAAAAGAGTTTATACAAATTTTGTACAAAAGAAAGTAAAACAGCTGTGTGAAATATGAATGATCTCACTGGGTTTCAACTCTGCTATTGCCTTTATAACTCTGAGCGTCTCATCACTTGATGACCTAAACGAAGATGAAGCTGACTGATTGATGCCGTCTGACCTTGATGCGGATACCGGATTCTGGATGCAAAGTGATCCAATGAGACATAGTATTACGCTTTATCCCTAATTTTTTCCTGGACCGCCCTTTTGGGTTTTCAGTCCACCGGGATACCCATTTTTGCCCAAGCCGCCTTTTCAGGTTTTCGACTTGCCGGGTGTACAGTTTTTTTTTCATTTCATCCCTTCATTTTGCCCGAACCCTTTTGGTTCGCCGGGAAGCCCTAATTTTTGCCTAGACATGTCAGCCTAGCGGGTCTTTTTTTTTTCATGCGTAGTATCTTTTTACTATGTCTTCATTGGCGGGGTGAGGAAGGTCGTCACCATCCATGTTGGTTAGAATCATGGCTCCTCCTGAGAACACATGCTTAACCACAAATGGCCCTTCGTATGTAGGGGTCCATTTTCCCCTTGGATCACTCTGAGGAAGGATGATTCGTTGATTACCAGATCCCCAACTCGATACTCCTGTGGTCTGACCTTTTTGTTAAATGCCCTGATCATCCGTTTCTGATACGTCTGACCATGACAGATAGCAGCAAGTCTCTTTTCATCAATAAGGTTGAGCTGATCAAGTCGTGTCTGGATCCAATCATCTTCGTTCAGATTTGCATCCTTCATTATCCGGAGAGAGGGTATTTGCACTTCGATCGGCAAGACTGCCTCCATGCCATAAACCAAAGAGAAAGGAGTTGCCCCGGTTGACGTCCTAGCTGAGGTGCGGTACCCATGTAGAGCGAACGGTAACATCTCGTGCCAATCCTTGTAAGTCACTGTCATCTTCTGCACGATTTTCTTGATGTTCTTATTTGCTGCTTCTACAGCCCCATTCATCTTCGGTCTGTAAGGAGAAGAATTGTGGTGCTGTATTTTGAACTGCTCGCAGAGCTCAGTGATTATCTTGTTGTTCAGATTAGTACCGTTGTCTGTAATAATTCTCTCAGGGACGCCGTATCGACAGATCAGGTTATGCCAAATGAATCGTGCCACAACAGTCTTGGTTACCGTAGCGTAGGAAGCTGCTTCAACCCACTTCGTAAAATAATCAATCGCCACTAGGATGAAGCGATGCCCATTAGATGCCGTAGGTTTAATCTCGCCGATCATGTCTATACCCCACATTGCAAACGGCCAAGGCGCAGTCAGAACATTCAGGGGAACTGGAGGAACATGCACCTTGTCTGCATAAATCTGGCACTTATGGCATGTCCTGGAATGTTGGTAGCAGTCAGCTTCCATTGTGGACCAGTAATACCCTGCCCGAAGGATCTTCTTAGCCATAGTGTGCCCACTGGAATGTGTACCAAAGGTCCCTTCATGTAGCTCTTCCATGATCCTTTCTGCTTCAGTTTTATCCATACAACGCAGTAGGGTTGAATCATGGTTTCGCTTATACAAGATGCCATTGCTAAGGAAGAACTTTGCTGCGAATCTTCTCAGGAATTTCTTATCATTGACAGATGCACCTTCAGGGTATTCCTGAGCTTCCAGATATCTCTTCACTTCATGGTACCAAGGCTTCTCGGTCACCAATTCAGTTTCGAGATCACAACAGTATGTCGGCTCGTCCAGTTTCCAGATGATGATCCGGGGAGCTTCATTATCCCATTTGACCTTGAACATAGAAGCCATTGTAGCTAACGCGTCCGCCAACTGATTCTCTTCTCTTGGGAAATGTTCAAAGGTTATCTCTGTGAAGTGAGGGATCAATGTCAACACACATTCTCTGTAAGGAATAAGATTCGGATGTTTCGTATCCCACTCTCCTTTGATCTGATTAATAAAAATTAAATTTTATTATTATAAAAAACTTTAAACCTAATTTAATTAGTGTTAGAAAAATATTAGGTTAAAAATATAATTAGGGTTAGTTAAAATAATTAGAAAATAATTGAAAAAAATAAGAAAAAGGGTTAGTAAAAGAGAAACAAAAAAATGGGAGGGGTGGGTGTTGAACCCACACCCTCTTATTTCACAGGCGCTTCCTCTACCACCAAGCCATGCTGCTGTTGTTGTTAAAAAACCAACACGTTTTAGGATATATAAAACCTGCAAAAATATGGAAAAAAAACAAAGAGATTTTGCAAAAGACAAGGATCGAACCTACGCCCTGATATAATAATGCCTTAACGTGCGCGCTTCTATCCCTGGAGTGACCATACATCCATTAATTTTATCAAATAGAAATATATATAATATAAACTGATCAGGATGACTAGAGAAGTGTCGGAGCCCTAGCTCCGGTCGTCTTCTCTAGCTGGGTGTTTCCCAAACCTGCAAAATAAAGAGTGTTAGTAATCCAAAGGGACCCTAACTCCCTAAATCAACCCTCTTAAATCCAATGGTGGACTTGGTTTCTAATAATTATTCCTGTATGATGAGATACGAAGGGGATAGTGCAAAACAGTTCAAACATGACAACCTTCCATATGGGCATTATAGGAGTCATGCAATGATTCTATCCTGTACTAATACATCTCAGAAGCACATTAGTAATGTTAGTATGCATCAAAGCAACATGAAAACAAAAATATGAATTTACAAAAACAAGGAAACCGGAGATGCATGTATGCGATTTTCGGGATCTTTGGATCATCAAGATCGATCCATTCTTTACCCTACAATGCCTCAGCGATCAATTGGAATAACTGGCTTGCTTGGAGAGAGGCTGCAAATAGAGTTTGAAGTTTGCCCTAGTTTTGACAAATTTTGAAGTTTTGGGGAGGTGATTTTCTTGCAAGGTTTCGTGTGTATCTCTTGTCTAAATGTGTGGAATACATAGAGGAAAATTAGGTCAAGAAGAATGGGCTTGGACCTTTGTATGAAAACTTTTGATTTTATTTAATTAATTTTAAATTTAAATTAATAAAAATCAAAATAAATGGAATAAAAATAAAATGGGTGTATGAATAGATTTAGAGGTTAACTATGAAGCCTAAAACACGTTTGGACCTTGAAAGATAAGCCATTTAGCCCAACAATTCAAGTTTGATCAATTTGGGTTTCATGCATTTTCTCAAAATTACCCAACTTGTACCAATCATAACTCTCTCAATTTTTATCATATGAAGGTGATCTTAGACTTTTTGGAAAGCTCAAGATATCCCATACAACCTGTATGTTGATCATTTTTCAATTTGATTACTTTATCTTGATGTAAGTTGCCTTGACAAAAAAGTATCTTTTTGTTAACTTTTGAAATGACCTATAATGTTTTGGCTCATATCTCTCAAATGAAGCATTTTTTTGACTTGAGATTATAGAGACAAAGTTGTAGAGAAATGAATTTCCTTCAAAATGAGCTTTGGTTGAGAAAAATCTGATGAATCATGTGAAAGTTATGCTTGGTCAAAGTTCAGTTGACTTCTCTTTAAAAAAACCCTAATTTGGTAACTTTTGACTTTTGGTAAATTGGGATTTTTCTTGATGAATCGTGATTAACCCTTGATCAAATGATGAATGTGACCTTAAAATATTGATGTTGACCAAAAATCTTGAAGTTTAACTGTATGTTGACCAAAATTGTCTTTTTGTCCAATATAGTTGATTTTCAATCATTTGAGCAATTGACTGAGCAAACTTGTGATGCAAGGCTTGAAATTTGGCATGAACATTCCTTGAGACACATGAGGAACCATTAAATCCACTTGAGGCATTCTGAGCTCAAATTTCCTTGAGAAAAGTGAAACCCTAATTGTAGGCCAACTGCTTAGGAGAAGAATTTGTCTGACCAAACCTTGAGTAGCCTTGAGAAATAGAAAACCCTAGGAGCATAAGAAGATATCTTGAAGAAAATGGGAGGGAAAATTTTAGGGTACAACACAAGAAAAGTTCAGAAAGCCTGAAGGGTATTCAGAAGAAATGGTTAAGAATTATTAGAAACCATGTAAAGTTAAGAAGTTATGGACATGATCAAGGTTCATGATGAACTAAGTTCTAATGCTTGGTGCATATTCACAACTCAGGTTCTGATACTTCACTGTGTTCTGATATCAAGCCCAAATATGAGATGATGAACCATACAGTTCTAGTCATACTCTGATGAAACTGCAACAGGTAAGTATTCCTTTCCCACTACCTGTTTATACTTCAAAATTATTTTGTAAATCTTGAGCTCATGGTGTTCCTCTGAACAAGATAAAATGAATTTTTGGAGTAAAGAACTCAGAGGGAGCTAGTTAGATAACTCTGAATATGTTTTTATGTGATTAAACCTAGTATAAATTGTTCATCAAAATACATGTTTTTATCATCACCAAAAATGGGGAGATTGTTGATAACGAGAAATCGTATCATATAATTGCTACCTTTTTAATCGATTTTCATACTGCATTAACCCATTTAACTCCCGAATGTTCCGAGTTTTTATGTCTTTTCACAGGTACAACATGTTTCAAATCAAATTAGTGAAAAAAAAGATCACATGAAGAAAGCTAACATAAAAGTCAGAAGAAAAAGAACTAATCTGCAAAATTCAGCAAAGTTTGATGTTGTGACGGTCGTCACACCTCCATTACGAGCGTAACGCGCTCACAACCTAAAGAATGCTCGTCACACATTATTGACGAACGTAACACACTATTTAAGCGCATTACGACCGTCACCGCTTCATTACGACCGTCACACGCGTAATTCAACGTCATGCAGAACAGGAGACGTGGGCAACGTAATGGAAGGATCTTTTCAAACTCCTACAAATTCTCAACTTCAGCAACGACCAGTCCGGGTCTTCCTCCACTCAAGCAGTGCAAGTCCATGTTCCTAAATTTTCTTAACCGCAAAAATCCTCTTCTATAAATAGGAGATATTTTAATGGAACGAGAGAGTGGTTTTTCTACAGATTTTCTTGCCGAAGCCCTGCCAAATTTAATAACTGCAATTTTTTTGTTCTTGCTTTATTTTCCCTTTTACCAATTAATAGCTATTTCCAACATTAGGAAATTGCTATTGTAGTCAAAATTTATTTTTAGCCTCAGAATTTGTTTCAAGTTCCGATTTCGAAGTTCCAATCTTTCCGACTTGTGGAAGAGGGAGCTTGAGGAATAATATTGTTATTCAGGTTTTTAATCGCATTTAATTTAATTTTAATACGATTTGTTTATGTTTATTTATTTATTATTTTATCATGAATGTTTTATTCTTTCTCGATTATATTTTCTGTATGTCTATTTCGAGTACTATGATTAGCTAATTTTCTAGAGTCGGGATGTGATAATAGTAACCAAATGGATTAAATTGTGCCTAAGCTAAAATCTAAATTAACTTAATTTCTGGCTGTGACTTTTTATAATTAAAATAAATATTTTTGTTACGAGAGTAAAAAAAGTAGAATAGGTTAGGATCGAGACAACGAGAGTGTGAGGTTTTAACCGGATAGCTAAATTTAGGCATTTTATTTAAATACAGCGAGAGCGCTTTAAAACGAATTAGATTTTATTAAGTTTTCAAAGAGTATTTTCTAAACACCTATGGGATAGCGAGAGTAGGCATAGGGCTTTAGGGGTATAATCCGAGATAAGACCACGAGAGTGTGAGTTGAGGGTTTTTAAACTGATAATTTCTACAGAACCATCTAAGTTAAACATCTTTATATGCTTAGGTTCGATTAGATCCACTTAGGTTCACTATATTACATACCGACCGTTTTATTACTATTATTCCCTTAATTCGATTTACTTTTCCCCTACCATAACCTCTAAGAACCAAACGTGACAACATCCTCCTTAGCTAAACTAGCAAACCTTTATAGCACTAGAGTGATTACAAAGTCCATGTGGGTTCGACATCTTTTTATTACTACCGCGATAGGCTGTGCACTTGCAGTTAAGATACTGTTAGACACATTAGGTTGATCACACATCAAGTTTTTGGCGCCACTGCCGGGGACTTTGATTTAGTCACTAGTGCACTCGTAAAGTAGTACTGTATAGACTAAGGCAGCTATTTATTTTTCCCTCTGTTGTATGCCAAATACTCGCTCCCAAAGCGAGCCTTTGCATTTACAAATCAACGATATCGAGCGCTATCTCAGAGTAAGACGCCGAGTTCAAGAATACCGTGATCTCAACAATCTTCCTCCGACTAAGCTTCCTGATATCTCAATCCCTGAATTAATTGAAGAATCTAAAATGGCTGACGTGCCAAATCCACCTCGTGCTCTTAAGGATTACGCAGTTCCTTCTCAAGCGGAGCCCCACAACAGCATTGCCGCTCCTGCTATCGCTCGAAACAATTTTGAGCTGAAACCTTCGCTTCTATCCGCCGTTCAGCAGAACCAATTTTCTGGATCTCCTACTGACGACCCAAACCTACATCTGTTAGTGTTTGTGCAGTACGCAAACATTGTAAAAGCGAATGGTGTAAACCCCGAGACGATACGATTGCGCTTGTTTCCCTTTTCTTTAGGAGACAGAGCTCGAGCATGGCTCCAATCTCTTCCTTCAAACTCAATCACCACATGGGATGAGTTGAAAAAAGTATTTTCAGCTAGATATTTCCCACCAAGCAAAACTGCTATGCTCAGAGCCAACATCAATGGTTTTAGACAAAAAGATAACAAATCACTTTTTGAAGTGTGGGAACACTATAAGGACACGATCAGACTCTGTCCTCATCATGGTTTAGAAGAATGGCTGATTATTCATACGTTCTATAACGGTCTCTTGTACAACACAAGAATGACTATAGACGCTGCTGCTGGTGGCGCATTGATGGATAAGCCGTATACCGAAGCAAATCAACTTATCGAAAGCATGGCTCAAAACCATTATCAATGGGGAAGCGAAAGAGCTAATATGGAAAAAACTCAAACAAAAGGTGGCATGAATGAAGTGAATAGTCTGGATCAAGTCAACGCTAAAGTAGAAGCCCTTACCCAAAATCTAGAAAATCTTACTACTGCTCCCGCAGCTACCGTAGCTGTAGTAGCTCAAGCTAGCGATCTATGTGGTCTTCAATCACATCCTGCTCCAGAATGCCCACTTCTAACAGGAGTTCCAGCTGAACAAGCGAATTACATGCAGGGAAACCCTTATAGCAATACCTACAACCCTGGTTGGAAGAATCATCTGAACTTTTCATATAAAAGCAACAATGTGTTGTACGCACCTGGACAAGCTCCTGCCACACCACCTGGCTATCCAAAAGCTGCCCCAAATCACCCCAATAACGGACCTAATACATCCAATGCCCCTAGGAAGTCTAATCTAGAAATCATGATAGAAAATTTCATTGCTTCCCAATCTCAAACTAATAAAGATGTTCTAAATCAAAATTTACATACTAATGAGAAGATTAAACAATTATCTAGTAAAGTTGACGCTTTGGCTACCCATAATAAGATGCTTGAAACTCAAATTTCATAAGTGGCTAAACAACAAGCATCTACTGCTTCCCCAACTGGATTTTTCCCTGGTCAACCACAACCTAACCCGAAAGGACAAGCTAACGCTGTAATACTGAGAAGTGGAAAAGAACTTAACGGACCGGTTGATCCAAGACTCAAAAATCCAGCCATATACCAAAAGAAGAACAAACCAACTGAAATTGAGAATGAACCAAAGGAAAAGGAAAACGAGAACCAAGAGGAAGTGGAGAAAGAATAGCCTTATGTGCCTCCACCACCCTATAAACCGCAGATTCCGTACCCTCAGAGACTTACCAATTCTAAAACGATGGGCCAATTCAAGAAATTCGTTGAACTTGTGAAACAACTGAATATCACAATATTGTTTACAGAAGCTATCACTCAGATGCCCTCGTATGCTAAATTTCTCAAGGAAATACTATCTAACAAGAAAAAGATAGAAGACAACGGAACAATTACACTTACTGCTGAGTGTAGCGCTATTATTCAAAATGATATGACCTCTAAGTTAAAAGATCCAGGTAGTTTCTCTATACCTTGTAACATTGTAAAGTTTGTCATAGACAAATATCTATGCGACTTGGGAGCAAGTATCTGTGTCATGCCCCTATCAATTTTCAAAAAGCTAGAAATGGGAGAACTTAGACCGACAAAAATGTTCGTTTAATTAGCTGACCGATCAGTAAAATACCCTGTAAGTATACTGGAAAACGTCCCAGTTAGAATAGGTCAATTCTATATCCCGATCGATTTCATAATCATGGACATTACTGAGGACTCAGTTACTCCTATCATATTAGGAAGACCCTTCCTAGACACAATTGGAGCTATAATTGATGTAAAGAAGGGAAGACTGACATTCGAAGTTGGAGAGGAAAAAGTGGAATTGATCCTCACTCAATTCTTACAAGCACCAGCCATGAATGACACATGTTATCTAATCGACGTTATATACAAGTGCGTAAGAGAGATGGAAGCGGAACAAACCACATACTCTGAAATAATGAAAATCCAAACCCCTCTGATATTCGAAGACGACAATTGGCGTGAACCATACCAAGATGATAGTCTAAGCGAAAGTCTAGCACTTACACCGGATCATATGCCATGTCCGAAGAAACCAGGTTTAGAATTAAAAACCTTACCCAGGAACCTAAGATACGAATTCCTAGATACCAAATGTACGCAACTAGTAATAATCAATTCCAGTTTAGGAATGCTCGAAACTGAGAAACTTTTAGACGTCCTAAGAAAGTACCCGACTGCATTAGGTTATAACATATCCGACTTGAAAGGAATATGTCCTTCAATTTGTATGCATCGTATTATGCTAGAAGAAGATTGCAAAACCTCTACAGAACCCCAAAGAAGGATTAACCCAATCCTTAGCACTGTAGTCAGAGATGAAATTAAGAAGCTATTGGAAGCAGGAATCATATATCCGATCTACGACAGTAAATGGGTCAGCCCAGTACACGTCGTACCAAAGAAAGGAGGTATCACTGTTGTGAAAAACGCAAAAGACGAACCGATAATGCAAAGAGTAGTAAATGGGCATAGAGTGTGCATTTATTATAGGAAACTAAACAAAGCTACTCGAAAAGACCATTTTCCTCTACCCTTCATAGATCAAATGTTAGAACGACTAGCCAAACATTCCTACTTATGCTATCTAGATGGTTATTCCGGAATTTTCCAAATTCCTATTCACCCTGATGATCAAGAGAAGAGTACATTTACATGTCCCTATGGAACATTCGCTTATAGACGAATGCCCTTCGGATTGTGCAATGCCCCAACAACCTTTCAACGATGTATGATGTCAATCTTTGCGGATTTCATCGATAACATCATGGAAGTGTTCATGGACCACTTCTCTGTGTGCGGGCAAAGTTTTGAAGGATGCCTATTAAACCTAGAAAAGATTTTAGAAAGATATGTGAGAGTAAACCTCGTGCTTAACTGGGAAAAATGCCATTTCATGGTCAGAGAAGGAATCATACTAGGACATGTTATATCTAACAAAGGAATTGAAGTTGATAAAGCCAAGATAGAAGTCATAAAACAACTTCAACCGCCTAAGACCGTTCGAGAAATACGAATTTTTTTAGGACACGCCGGTTTCTACCAACAATTTATCAAGGATTTCTCGAAGATCACTAAACCACTTACCGGTCTATTAATGAAAGACGCTGAGTTCATATTCGACGAAGATTTTCTTAAAGCTTTTGAAACTCTAAAATCAGCCCTCATCACCGCACCAATCATGCAACCACCCGATTGGAGATTACCTTTTGAAATCATGTGCGATGCGAGCGACTACGCCATAGGCGCAGTTCTTGGACAAAGGAAGGACAAGAAACTTCATGAAATCTACTACGCTAGTAGAATGCTAGACTCAACTCAAATGAACTACGCCACAACTGAGAAAGAACTGTTAGCAGTTGTCTTTGCGCTTGACAAATTCCGTTCTTACCTAGTAGGAGCAAAGATAATCATCTACACAGACCACACTGCTATCAGATATCTACTAACTAAGAAGGATGCAAAACCAAGACTCCTCAGATGGATCCTACTTTTGCAAGAATTTGATCTAGAAATTAAGGATAAGAAAGGAACGGAAAACATCGTAGCAGACCACTTGTCAAGATTAGAAGGTATAAAACCCGAACAAGTACCGATTAACGACGATTTTCCGTATGAACAGCTAATAGCACAAATAAGAATCGATCTAGCTCAATTGGACCAAAACAAACCAAAAGCCAAAGAAGCCGTGGAAGCGATCCATACAACCATGGGACTGCCATGGTATGCCGACATAGTCAACTACTTAGCTGCATGCGCGCTCCCACCACACTTAACCTACCAACAGAAAAAGAAATTCTTCCATGATCTCAAGTATTATTATTGGGATGAACCTTTATTATTTAAAATAGGACCGGACGGAATTTTCCGCCAATGCGTACCTGAAGAAGAAATGAAAGATGTTATCTCTCACTGTCATTCATCTCCCTATGGAGGACATGCCAGCACTTCTAAAACTTATGCAAAGATCCTACAAGCCGGCCTATTTTGGCCTAATCTATGGAAGGATGTCCACATCGCTGTTAAAAACTGCAATCGGTGTCAACGCACCGGTAATATTTCAAGACGCAATGAAATGCCTCAAAGAGGAATACTAGAAGTAGAAATCTTTGATGTCTGGGGAATCGATTTCATGGGACCTTTCCCATCTTCTTTCGGAAACAAGTATATACTCTTAGCCGTCGATTATGTTTCAAAATGGATTGAGGTTATGGCCTCTCCTACAAATGACACACGAGTAGTAATTAAGCTATTTAAAAATACAATCTTTCCAAGATTTGGTGTGCCTAGACTTGTCATTAGTGACGGTGGCTCCCATTTCATTTCGAAAATATTCGAAAAATTATTATCTAAGTATGGAGTCAAACACCGAGTAGCAACACCGTATCATCCACAAACCAGTGGACAGGTCGAAGTCTCGAACAGAGAAATTAAACAAATCCTAGAGAAAACGGTCGCCATATCTAGGAAAGATTGGTCATCTAAGCTTAACGAGGCCTTATGGGCTTATAGGACAGCCTACAAGACCCCTATAGGAACTACACCCTTCAAACTTGTGTACGGAAAGTCATGTCATCTCCCGGTAGAATTAGAACACAAGGCATATTGGGCAATTAAAACGCTCAACATAAACTACACAGTTGCTGGAGAAAAACGAATCCTCGACTTGAATGAATTAGAATAATTAAGATTAGACGCTTATGAGAATGCTAAAATATATAAAGAAAGAACCAAAAGATGGCACGATAAGCGTTTATCCCGGAAGGAATTTAATGTAGGAGACGTCGTGCTATTATTTAACTCTAGACTTAGGCTTTTCCTGGAAAATTGAAATCCAGATGGTCCGGTCCTTTTGAAGTAACAAAAATATTCCCTAGCAGAGCAATAGAAATTAAGGGTAGGAATAGTGACCCGTTCACAATGAATGGGCAGCGATTAAAACAATATCATCATATTGAGAATAGAAATTATGCGAACAGTCTAAAACTCTTAGAATTATCCACTATTTCCCCTGAATGATCTACTGCTTGGCACTACGTCAGGCTTATGACATTAAAAACAACGCTTAGTGGGAGGCAACCCACCTATTTGTTTTGGTTATTATTTCCGTTTGTTTTTATTTTTCATTTTTTGATTTTCTTTTCCGTTTCTACATTAATTTCTTTTAAAGCCTTATTTTCATTATTTTCTTTTTCATTTTTCCTAAAAATCTTTATACAACTGCTGCCGATTTTTAAACAACTTTACAGGTTTTCTGAAAAAGTCTTTTTCTATCCTACCTTCTCCCCTGATTTGCTTCCCCCATTTACTATTTACTATGGAAACCACTTTTAGAGGAAGGAACCAAATAAGGAGATTTGAGGAATTATCACACAGGAATATTGGTATGACCTTATATTATGATGAACCAACAATGGACACTTTAGGCATTAAGGATAGTGTCCTTTATCTGTTTAACCAACTGGGATGGGAAAAAGCCCACATTAAATCTAGGTTTGTTACATACCGCAAGCTTACCCTTGTATTTTTGAGCTCCTTAGTTCATATACCTGAGCGCGGTTTCGGAACTAGAAAGGGATTTATAGCTTTCAGGTTATTTGGTTTTGAATTTGCTTATAACCATAAAGAATTAGCCGACCTTCTAGGATTCCCTAGCGGACCTTTTGCTTTTTCTACCACCCAGGCAAAATTAATGGATTTTGAGCTAGACTACTTTTGGGGGACTTTAACCGGAAACTACCACCCTGAGCCGAATAGCATGGACAATAATGAAATACACAACCCCGTTATCCGCTATTTCCATAAGATTCTAGCCCATACCATTTTCGGAAAAGAACAAAACCGTACTGCAGTATCTAAAGATAAGATGTTTTTACTGCAGTGTATGACCCAAGGCCGACCTGTTAATGTAGTTACATTCTTGATGCAGACCTTTTCTCGCATTGCTCAGAACCCTAATGAACCAATCATCATAGGAGGCCTAGTCACCATGATTGCCAACGCCCTCGGACTTAGATATCAACTGCATAGGTGTACACAATTTGGTTCAATCCGCCCTATGAATATTGATCTTTGTTTCCACCTACGAATAATAGGTAATCTAGGTCCTGCACCCTTCGAATACCTGATAAGGGATGAAATAGTCACGGTATTTACACTTCCTAACCATGCCAAAGTAAGTGCCCACAATCGCGACAATTGGTTGTATGAGCTTAACCCTCTCGACCATCCTTCAACACCTGAGACACCACAATACTACCAAGTTAATGATACCATAATGTATGATGAGAGTGATCCCGAGACCCCTTCTGGTTACCATGATGGTAACAACATTGCTGAGGATATTGATGCCCCTGCAATAACAAAAGGAGAATATGCTGAAAATTTGAATAAAATCTTTACTACACTGGATGTTTATCAGACGAACATTAATGGAATCAAGAACGAGTTAAAGAGCATGCGTATGGACGTGATAGGCTTAACCGATATAACTGTGGAGCAGTTTTATCACATGAATGCAGCTTTCGAAGATTTGAAAATGCGACTGGGATGAAGCAGCAGAATCAACATTTATTTTTACTTTGTGTTTTATGTTTCTAGGCAGTTTAAGATTTCATTTTAAACAAGTTTACTTTCTACAGTTTTTAAAGTTCTGTTAGGAACAAATATTTATTTCAATTTCAGTTTATTTTCATTTTCATTAAATTTACTACGTGTTACATCAAATACTAAATTCACTATTCATATTATCATTTTGCAAAATTTTGTTATAAGATGTGTGTTGGAAATACTCTGCATGTTTATTGTGTTGAATTAATGTGTTATAAGGTCTTGGAATTAAACTGTTTCGTTCATTTCATAAATATAATTCTTTGAATCCATAACGATCGTAACATCCCCATGACAAGCGTAACACGCATTTCACCGTGTTACGCCCGTCAGCCCACTGTGACGGTCGTCACGCGCGCTCAATAGCATATTCTGCTATTACAGAAGTTGTTCCACTTCCCATTCCTTCTTTCCTTTTTCCCAAAACCGTAACAGCACCCACTCAATTTTCTCTTAAATTCCATCACTCTAACACTTAATTTCCATCCCCTCACTACTCAATCCACATTCAAAACCCTTTCATGATTCAATTTCTTGCATGCAATATGGCCAACAACCAGCAAATCCCAAATCTCACTTTCAGAGCCGGAGAGCAAGGTGAAACCCAACGACTAAAATTCCAGAAATTCCAACGCCGCGGTCTCCAACCTACTCGGTATGTTGACCTTGATTGTCTGAGGAATTTGGGACTGCTAGAGAGCGTCTGACAACTTTTGCAGAATGTGAACTTATGGAACTTGTGCCGCCAACCGCAACCCATCTACGAAACTCTCACCTTGGAGTTTCTGAGTTCCTTTGCATACATTACTCCCACTGGAGCCACAAATGAACTCTCAGGCATGGCCAAATTCCGTATGTTTGGCACTGAGCATCAGCTGTCCCAAACTGATATCGCACGGCTTCTCGGTTTCAGTTCTGACGAAGGTGTCCACCTCCGGGTGCCGGATAATTTCAGCGAGGAAGCTTTTAATTTATGGCACAGTATGACAAACATTCATGCCGGATGTTACGACCACCTCAACACCACACATATCCATAATACGGCTATCCGATACTTTCACCACATCCTCTGCAACACCATCTTCGCCCGAGACAGCAACCACAAGCTCAACTCCAAGGAGCTCTTCTTCATGCACTGCGCATTCACCAGCCAGAAGATCAACGCCGCACCATTTTTATTGGCCCATATTCACTCCATTTGTGCTAGAGGCGGAAAACCCTTCTATTTCGGAGGGATTGTCACTTCTCTTGCCATAGCCCTGAATTATGGTGCCGCTCTCACATATATGCCTTTTATGGCACCGGCATTGCTGACTCTGGACCACTGCAAGGCAACACACCTCATTTATGAGCGGGAGGATGGCAGATTCCATCCTGTGATCCGAAACATTGTTTATAATAACATTACTTTGCCTTGCCGGGACCAAATCGACCCACAAAACAGAGCCAACTGGTTATTCGATCCTGCAGCTCCCGAGGGCCATGTTCCTATTCGTGAAGACCAGCCTATTGCCCCCGCAGACGAGATGCAAGAAGAGTTGGACAGTGCTGCCCCCGTTCACGACATTCCAGGACCTTCGTCCGCACCACCTCCTATTACTCTTGAAGAAGTTCTCCGTGCCATCCATCAGCAAAATCAAATGAGTGTCGCACTTGAAAGAAGACAACATGAGCAATATGACTATTTGTGGGCACAAAACGCTCAGATTCTGACTGGCCATCGGAGCATGAATGAGAGGTTGGATGAGGCCCTGTCTGAACTTAACGCCTTAAGGTTGGACGTCAGCACCCTTGGCTACCAGGACACTGATACCGAAGCCACGCCTACCAGGCGATCACACACCAGGAGTAGAGGACGTGTCCATCAGTAGGTTTTTATTTTCTAAGTAGTTTACTTTTTCTATTTCTTTTTCTTTCTATTTGTTTTTGTACTTGTATTTCCCCTCCTTTATACCGCAACATTGAGGACAATGTCGAATTTAGTGTGGGAGAGGTACCTTTCCATCTACCATAAACAAGTAATTTTTTACGATATTTCTCAGTTTAAATTCTTCCCCGCTTTATTTAGCCATACCAAAATTTTTTGCTTTATCTTCGTATTAGCCCGACATACCTATCTTAATGAAATCCTAGTTAAGGAAGCCGAGAATGATTCAACAAGATCGATACGGTTATGACACCTTATACTTCCTACTTACGCGATCCGTTTTAATAACCGTTATACCTATATCTTGAGTTTTAGTTCTAAAGTAACCCCTAGTAGTATATACTAGCTGTGATCGGTGGATCTGGAACTGACTGTTTAACGCTGGTTCGCGAAATGTCGCGGAAGCAAGAGTCGCCACCGTCTTTTATTTTCTCCAAATGGAAAGGACAAAAGCACAGAAAAATTCCTTAAAGAGATTGCTCTCGGTTCGGGAGGTAGATTATAGAAAGGGAAGGTGTTAGCACCCTTTCTATCCATGGTTATCCATGGGCTCTTAGATACTTGCTCATTGTGTTTTCAAAAAATGGTTTGTTTGCTTTTCAATGTGGGTTTTAAAAAAGGTTCTTTGAAAGTTCCAGTTTGACTCTTGTATCGGTCCTCAAGAGTGTTTGAAAAATTGCTTTTTGAAAGCTTTTTGAAAATGTGTTGGTGTGAAAAGTATTTTTGATTTGTTTTGAAATTAGAGCAAGTATCTAGAGTTGTCTACCTACCCTAAGGAATTCGTCTGTGTAAATGTCCTTTAAAGTAGTGCCATCCCACCATTGAGAGGTAGGTAGCACCACCGTTGGAGGTGTTCGGGTCAATTCGAGGTTCGGGACATGGTGATCACCAGAGCAATGGGAAGACACCTTAGAAGCTACCCTCATGCCAGGTTCCCGGATCATGAGGACTTACTAAGACATCCTCTACTCGACGATCACCTTTCGAGGCAAGGCAACAGTGAGGCGTACCCTAGGGGTGGTGTGTGCGATTTGTGTGTCGTTTTCAGATATTTTGTCTTTTGTCATGTCATTGGTGATCTAACGTTTGTTTTTATTTTTGTCCATACATTCTTTCATGCTTTTATTTAACAGTTAAAAAGTGCGAGAAAATTAAAGATTCTAAGCTATTACAAAAGGCGCGGGTCCACATCGCCAAAAGTTCTCGAACCCGATTTGACAGAAAAAGTAAAAATAAAGTGCGAGAAATAATTACACGGCTTTGGGAGAGATACATAAATATTAAAACGAAAATAAAATAAATATGCGAACTAATGAGAATTAAACGAGGGCGTTGGACCCTTTTGGCAAAATTAAATTAAAGGATGGAATTAATTAATTAAAAAGAAAAGGAAATTGTTTTTGGGATTTTTAGGGATTTTATGTTTTTAATGAAAAAAAGGATAAAATGCAATTAAACCTAATTCTAGTTGTTTTTAATTTATTAAAAAAAGAAGATTAAAAAACCTAATATCAACCCTAATTAATTTACATGCAAATTTAATTATAAAAATAAATATCTAATATTTAATTATTATGGAATAAAAGAAAAAAGATGAAAATTAATTAAACCCTAATTCTAGTGTTTTTTTTATAGATTTTTTATTAAAAAAAAAGTTCAAATTAAAACCTAATTTAAAACTAATTAATTTATGAATTTATTTACAAAAATACTAAAATAAATATTTATTATTTTAATTCTTTTCTGATTTTTTTTGTGTGTTTTTTATATTTATGAAAATATTAAATTAATTAATAAAGCAATAATTAAAAGAAAGTATAAATAATAAAAAATAAAGAAAGAAAATAAATTGGCAAACCTAGGGGGTTCAGACCCCAAATAGGAGGTTTCCTTTTAGCAAATCTGGCCCATTTACCTTGGCCTGTTTGACTTTCTCCAGGCAGCGTGTGATGCATTGACTAGGGTTTACCATGTGCCTCAGGACGTGGCCTTTGGATTGATGAAATTGGACAGGTGGATGGCTTGATGGAGAAGGTGTATTGTGGTCTTCAGTATGGGCACTACATGTGAACGTTAATTGAAAAAAAACATATGGAAAGGGTGAAGACCTGGGACTCGAACCCAGGTCATTAACATTACCAGCCTACACGTATGCCACTAAGCCACTTCGTTCATCTGTAAATTAATATAATAAACAAATATAATAAAACAAACGCGTTAATGTTTGGTTTTTTCGCGCGAACTTTTAAACGCCCCACTCAGAGCCTTACACATCATCATCTTCCTCACGTCTTCGTTCTTCCTGAAAACATAACAAACATAGGCAACGGTTTTTACACCGTTCCCTTAGGCAACATATCAGAAAATAGCGACTAGCCCCAGGGGCTCCATAAATTAGGCGCGAGGGTAGCCTTGTGATCGTCTGAGCATGCTGGATTCAATGGTCCAAGTCTTGAAGGCCAATTTTTCCTTATTTGAAAAGCCCTAATCCAAGGTCCTGTAAACCCTAAAACACGACCATGGCATCTTTGCATACAGCGCATAATAATCCAATCAAAGCATATGGTTAGCTTGCAAACATTATTCTAAACACAAAAATAACAATGAAATATGTTAACAATGCATGAATGATAGAAAGCGATTCTGAAATTTTCTTTACCAACTTCAATGGTGATTTCACGTTTCCTTGAGTATGAGGCTTAGTTTTTGATTGGAATCGTTTACTGGCAACCCTGGCAAGCTAATGGAATAGGTTTTGAGGCTTGAATCGACCTGCAAGTAGGTTTTCAGAATTTGAGTTTTCAAAGAAAATTTCAAGTTTGTGCAAGGGTTTTCTGCGCAGCTCAGTGGTTCTTTTCATTAGGTTTGTGATCAGGCTTAAGTATAGAATGAATTAGGTCAAGAATTTTGATCAAAATCCATGCATTGATGGTTTATGAGATTTGATTTTTCAAGCATTAGTTTTTCAATCTTTTTCATGCAAATTGATACCAAATCATATCCAATCCTTCCCTAATTGGTCATGCACGAATTTGAGTGTCCAATGAGAATAATTTCTGCACAAAAAGATTTTATTTCATTAGTTTTGTATTTTTCATGTATTTTATTTAATTAAATGAATTATTAATGATAAAAAATCCAAATAAATAAATAAAAATGGAGAAAAAATTCCCTTTGGGCCTAATGGTCGTGTGCATGCTTGGGATGATGAATTGTGGAAGAAAAATAGGCCCATTAGCAATTTTAGGTCATTTGAATCAATGTTGACTTTTCAAAATATCCAAAAATTTCCCAACTTCCACAAGGCATAACTTGCTCAATTTTTAAGCTTTGCTCATGTTCTTGGACATTTTGGAAAGGTCTTTGAGTCCTCTAACCAGTGCCTTTGGTCCCATGTCATTTTGATTTACCAATCTCAAGTTATGGCCTTTGACTTAAAGTTCCTTTTTGTTGACTTTTGAAAATGACCTATAATGTTGAAATTGATAACTTTTTTTGAGAGCATTTCTTGGACTTGAAGTATGAATATGAGTTGTAGGAAATGTATTTCTCTTCAAAATGAGCTTTGGGTGGAATTTTTCTGATAATCCATGTGAAAGTTATGCCCTGGTCAATTTACAGATGACTTTTTCAGCTGTCCAAATAAGGAAACTTTTGCATCTTGATGATTTTTGAGCCAAGCTTTGAGAATCATGATCAAGCATTGATCAAATGATGTTTGTGACTTCAAAATGAGATGTTGACCAAAAATTTGAACTTTTGACTGCCAAATGACCATTTTGCCCCTACAGTTGACTGTAGTGCAATTAGGGTTTTGACTGTGCAATTTTGTGCTGAAAGTCTTGAAACTTGATATGAGGATGCTTGACCATATTTGTAGGCATGTGACACTTGATTGGACCTTTGGAAACTTCATTTTCTTGATCAGAGACCAAACCCTAATTTTGACTGCTTAGGAGGCCCTTACACTGTGCAACCCTTGGGGAGATTTTGAAGCTTGACTTTGCAATTCTTGAAGAATATGGGAGGGCAAATTTTGGGGTACAACAGTTGCCCCTGTTCAATCTTCTTAGACCTGAGGATGCAGATTGGCTGACGTGCCTTTCGTAATCCGAAGGTGGAAGATGATTGAACACTAGAGTGCCCAGAAATTTGCGCTCACATAGTAGCAGTGTGATGGTGGAATGGGCTTATAGATGCCATTTGGAGATTGATGGATAGGATGATGGGCTTATAGATGCCATCTGGATGTTGGTCGCGTAAGAGATTCCTTGGCGAGAACTTGCGTACCTGCAAAAGAAAAATGAATACCTGACATGTTGCAGGAGTTGGTCTTCAGATGCTTGGTATAGATGTGTCCTGACTGGCTACAGGAGCTGGATCTGGAGCTTCACAAGATGATGAATGAACCAGGGATGGTTACTACCTCAGCATGAACGGTGAGATAACCTTGGGTGACTTTAACTTCAACAACGCTCGTTGAGAAAATCTTGGTGGGAATTACCATCTTCGCAGTATCGGGAAGAGAACCATAGGCAATTATAATCCCAAAAGCGAACGTTTGAGAAAAACCTGGGATGGAATTATCATCTCCGCACCGCTGGGGAGAGAACCATAGGAAATTATAATCTCAAAAGCGGACGTTTGAGAAAAACCTGGGTTGGAATTACCATCTCCGCACCGCTGGGGAGAGAACCATAGGAAATTATAATCTCAAAAGCGGACGTTTGAGAAAAACCTGGGATGGAATTATCATCTCCGCACCGCTGGGGAGAGAACCATAGGAAATTATAATCTCAAAAGCGGACGTTTGAGAAAAACCTGGATTGGAATTATCATCTCCGCACCGTTGGGGAGAGAACCATAGGAAATTATAATCTCAAAAGCGGACGTTTGAGAAAAACCTGAGATGGAATTATCATCTCCGCACCGTTGGGGAGAGAACCATAGGAAATTATAATCTCAACAGCGGACGTTTGAGAAAAACCTGGGTTGGAATTACCGTCTCCACACCACTGGGGAGAGAACCATAGGAAATTATAATCTCAAAAGCGGACGTTTGAGAAAAACCTGTGATAACTTCTACTGAGTCTTCATCAGAAAAATCTGTTGGGAGTCGATTTAGCTGGACTGGAGAAGGCCTTGGACTGGATAAGAAATCTTTGGAGTCGATTAACTGAACTGGTCTAGGTCTTGAAATATGGTTGAGAATTTAGCTGAATCTTTCCTGAAAGAATAGAGGTCAGTCATATGCAATGCATGATATGAATCAAGCAATGATGTTCTCAACATAAATGGGATTTGTAAGATATGATGCGTATATGCATGTTATGATGATGTATGTGATGTTTTAGGAATGTATGTTTTCGTCTAGGAAAGTAAATCCTTGACGGGTGCCGGGAAGTCACTCCTGGGCTGATATTGAAGAATAAGCTTTTACTTCCGCTGGGGATGATAGTTGCAAGAATACCGGTAGGAGAAGATGACTCCGTTGAGGAATAAACTTGGCGAATGGAAGATTCTGCGGGGAGAAAAGTACTCTGATGGTCTTGCTGGGGAGCAATACTCTGTGGGGAAAGAGGTATTTTGCTGTGCGTTAAAAATAACTTGCTGGGGATATCTTTGCTGTGCTGGAAGTGTTGATAGACTTCGCTGGGGGTAAGAGAACTTCGTCGGGGACGCTCTTTCCATGGCTTTTGGCTGAGGATAACCCAGTTATATCCTGTTAAGGAAATAACTCTTTAAATAAAGCCGGGCGACGCGTTCGTGCTCTGCGAGGGATAAGCTTCCAGAATCTATTGGGGATAAGCTTGCTGCTTGGGGGAGATGAATTCCAATTTTCCTGGGGGAATTGGATTGGACTCTCTTGGGGAAGTTTTGACTGCGGGGAAGTGATTCCTTTGAATGTTGATATACCGCCGGGGAACAATCTTTAGACCAAGACTGCCGGGGATGCTTGTTATGGGTATGTATGATGCTGGGGGAGGTTGAGATCTGCGGGAGGATACCCAACTTCCTTAAGGTTGATAACTGCTTTGCTCGAGGAGAGTATACTGTCTTGCTGACTTACTCTCTGGGGAATTGGAATGTACTGGTTATGTTCTTTAGCTGAACCTACCTTGGTACCTTGGAGGACAGAACAATTAGATTGCTTAGACAACTCTTTTATTGCCCCTGTTTCTAATGTTACCTGTAATTAATCCTTTGTTTCGTATGCAAATATTTATGAGTTAGCAAATTATTGTCAATGCATATATCACAAATTGAACTTTGGACGTTCTTCGCAAAACAGAACAGAAAAAGAAAAACAATTGGCACTTTTAACTGAAAATATATTTGTATTGATTTTGAGTGGCCTGAAAATAGGCGTTTTGTGTACAAGAGGCTGACGTCCTAGTAAGAGAACGCTGCCGAACAAAAGAGTTTATACAAATTTTGTACAAAAGAAAGTAAAACAGCTGTGTGAAATATGAATGATCTCACTGGGTTTCAACTCTGCTATTGCCTTTATAACTCTGAGCGTCTCATCACTTGATGACCTAAACGAAGATGAAGCTGACTGATTGATGCCGTCTGACCTTGATGCGGATACCGGATTCTGGATGCAAAGTGATCCAATGAGACATAGTATTACGCTTTATCCCTAATTTTTTCCTGGACCGCCCTTTTGGGTTTTCAGTCCACCGGGATACCCATTTTTGCCCAAGCCGCCTTTTCAGGTTTTCGACTTGCCGGGTGTACAGTTTTTTTTTCATTTCATCCCTTCATTTTGCCCGAACCCTTTTGGTTCGCCGGGAAGCCCTAATTTTTGCCTAGACATGTCAGCCTAGCGGGTCTTTTTTTTTTCATGCGTAGTATCTTTTTACTATGTCTTCATTGGCGGGGTGAGGAAGGTCGTCACCATCCATGTTGGTTAGAATCATGGCTCCTCCTGAGAACACATGCTTAACCACAAATGGCCCTTCGTATGTAGGGGTCCATTTTCCCCTTGGATCACTCTGAGGAAGGATGATTCGTTGATTACCAGATCCCCAACTCGATACTCCTGTGGTCTGACCTTTTTGTTAAATGCCCTGATCATCCGTTTCTGATACGTCTGACCATGACAGATAGCAGCAAGTCTCTTTTCATCAATAAGGTTGAGCTGATCAAGTCGTGTCTGGATCCAATCATCTTCGTTCAGATTTGCATCCTTCATTATCCGGAGAGAGGGTATTTGCACTTCGATCGGCAAGACTGCCTCCATGCCATAAACCAAAGAGAAAGGAGTTGCCCCGGTTGACGTCCTAGCTGAGGTGCGGTACCCATGTAGAGCGAACGGTAACATCTCGTGCCAATCCTTGTAAGTCACTGTCATCTTCTGCACGATTTTCTTGATGTTCTTATTTGCTGCTTCTACAGCCCCATTCATCTTCGGTCTGTAAGGAGAAGAATTGTGGTGCTGTATTTTGAACTGCTCGCAGAGCTCAGTGATTATCTTGTTGTTCAGATTAGTACCGTTGTCTGTAATAATTCTCTCAGGGACGCCGTATCGACAGATCAGGTTATGCCAAATGAATCGTGCCACAACAGTCTTGGTTACCGTAGCGTAGGAAGCTGCTTCAACCCACTTCGTAAAATAATCAATCGCCACTAGGATGAAGCGATGCCCATTAGATGCCGTAGGTTTAATCTCGCCGATCATGTCTATACCCCACATTGCAAACGGCCAAGGCGCAGTCAGAACATTCAGGGGAACTGGAGGAACATGCACCTTGTCTGCATAAATCTGGCACTTATGGCATGTCCTGGAATGTTGGTAGCAGTCAGCTTCCATTGTGGACCAGTAATACCCTGCCCGAAGGATCTTCTTAGCCATAGTGTGCCCACTGGAATGTGTACCAAAGGTCCCTTCATGTAGCTCTTCCATGATCCTTTCTGCTTCAGTTTTATCCATACAACGCAGTAGGGTTGAATCATGGTTTCGCTTATACAAGATGCCATTGCTAAGGAAGAACTTTGCTGCGAATCTTCTCAGGAATTTCTTATCATTGACAGATGCACCTTCAGGGTATTCCTGAGCTTCCAGATATCTCTTCACTTCATGGTACCAAGGCTTCTCGGTCACCAATTCAGTTTCGAGATCACAACAGTATGTCGGCTCGTCCAGTTTCCAGATGATGATCCGGGGAGCTTCATTATCCCATTTGACCTTGAACATAGAAGCCATTGTAGCTAACGCGTCCGCCAACTGATTCTCTTCTCTTGGGAAATGTTCAAAGGTTATCTCTGTGAAGTGAGGGATCAATGTCAACACACATTCTCTGTAAGGAATAAGATTCGGATGTTTCGTATCCCACTCTCCTTTGATCTGATTGATCACCAGAGCGGAATCTCCGAAGACACTCAGAAACTTAATCCTTAGGTCGATCGCAGCTTGAAGACCCATGATGCACGCCTCATACTCCGCCATATTGTTGGTACAGTTGAAACATAGTCGGGCAGTGAGGGGAGTATGAGTGCCTTGAGGTGATATGATTATGGCGCCGATACCGTTTCCCAAAGCGTTGGAGGCTCCGTCAAAGTGCATAGACCATCGGGATCCTGGTTCAGGTCCTTCATCCGGTCTAGGTACTTCACAATCAGTCACAATCATGATGCTTTCATCCGGAAACTCGAAGTTCATTGACTGATAGTCATCTACGACCTGATGTGCCAAGTGGTCTGCCAATACACTTCCCTTGATGGCTTTCTGGGTTGTGTACTGAATGTCGTATTCCGTCAAGATCATTTGCCATCTTGCAATTCTCCCAGCACTATACCAAATTTGGCTTTTAGCAGCACCCCTACGAAAGCGCTTTTAGGAAAAGCGCTGGCATAGGCTTCGCTAAAGACAAAATTAAAAAACACGCTAAAAAAGCGCTCTTATAGTGGGGGGGGTATGAAAGCGCTTTTAAAAAGCGCTCTGGTAAGGGGGGGTATGAGAGCGCTTTTGAAAAGCGCTTTGGTAAGGGGGGGTATGAGAGCGCTTTTGAAAAGCGCTTTGGTAAGGGGGTATGAGAGCGCTTTGGTAAGGGGGTATGAGAGCGCTTTTCAAAAGCGCTCTGGTAGGGGGTGGGGTACAAGAGCGCTTTACCCTTAAAAGCGCTGGTATAGCTACATCTACTAAGGCGCTTTTCAAAAGCGCTTTCATAGCCTTTTTAAAATTAAAATTTTTAAAAACAAAATTATACAAACCCCATTCGTCTTCTCACATCAACCTTCATTCCAAAGTCCAGACCTTCCATAACCTACATCTACTGTTACGAACTTCCATAACCTTCACTCCTGCCTCATCTCCGCGACCGTTACTTCACTGCTGCCGCCATTCTTCTTCTATTTCCATTTGTTCAAAGCTCCGTCACTTGCCGTCACCGTCACTTGCCGTCACTTCCTCAGCCATCTCCGTCGCTCCTACTTCAAAGCTCTTTGTCAAGTCCAAACGTGGTTCCCTGTTATCATCATCAACAACATCCAACTTCCAATTTTCTACAAATTATCTTAGGTAACATTACTTGATTTTCATAGTTTTGTTGAATACTTGAGTAATTTCTGCATGCATATTATGTGTTTGTGATAATGTTTATGTGAATTTGTGATGTAGATTTTAACATAGATTTGTAGACATAACATTTGCACATTAGGTGTACGTAGAAATTCCTCATAGAATTGAATTGCTAATTCTTGACATAAGAACTAATTCTTGATATTGTGCTAATCTATTGACATAGAATCGTGATTACTAACTACTGTTGTGTTTGTTCTATGCTATTCACCTCAATGTGCACAATCATGTTTACTAATTTCTAGTAATGAAAATGATCTTTACAGTGTTCTTCACTATCCATTTCAATTGTTTTCAACAACAAACAAGCTAAAGCGCTCAAGATTTAAGGTATCACTATCTTTTGATGCTTCACTAAGTAAGTCATTTGTGATGGATGTCAAGGAAACTTGTGTATTTTTATACTCTTCATTCAACAGTTTCTTCAAAATAATGTCAAAGAAACTAATGTCATTGTTCTTGTTTACCCTAACCAATTGATATTTTCGCATTCCAGGAGAACAATTTCTTTCTCTCGTTCAATTGCTTAAGTAATCTCTCTCATTCAAGTAATCTCAATCCTCCAGAGGCCTTCACGAACTGGTTTTTAGAAGTCCATCTTCTTCATCTAACTTGCTTCCTTCCTCTTAAATCTTAAGTAAGATTTAACATTGTTTTTAAAAATTAATCTTGAAGTAATCTTGTGTTGTTGTAGGTTGGTGTTTTAGTTTGAAGTATAATATTGTGATAATGTGATAATGTGTTTTTGGTTTGTTTTATTAAGTTGATGTTCTGGTTTGAAGTATTGTGTTTGTATTGTGATAATGTGATAATTTTTTTTAGTTTGGTGCCTTAGAAGTTGAAATTTTGTAAACTTTAATTATTAGTTACATAAGACATTAATAGAAAAATGGTAGTGTTTATTTTTTAATTTGTTAGGAGTAGAAGGAATTTGTTTATATTAGAGGTGGTTATATTTTTAATGCGCTATAATGTAGTGGAATTGGAATTTAGAGAATTGGTACTTACTAATATGTGTAAGATTGGAACTTAGATAATTTTGAGATTTTGTTGTGTTGTGTTAATTTATTTAATTGATTATGCATCACAAAAGTGATAATGAAGAGTAGAAAAAATGATTCTTTTTTCAATAGGAAAGAAATAGATGAAGAGAACTTAACCCCTATTAGTAGTGGAAGTAATAGGATGGCCTTGAATCTGTGCAATTTAGGAATTCCAGTTATGAAAGTCATGGACATGCCTTCCAAAACAACATCAAGAATGGGGAGGGAATGTATTTGCTGTAGTAATGAAACTGTTATTTCCCACCCATAACAAACAATGTAGACTAAGGTTTATATATTTAAAGTTCCTTAAATAAGCTTATTGTTCTAATCTAAGGTTTATATTATTGTGTTTATGAAGTCTGTTTTGAACTTTGTGTGAGTTTTAATAGTTTTGTTCTTTGTGTGAAACTCGTCTCATTGGTTGAAGAATGTCGATGTTTATAAATTATCTTTAGTCCTGATTCTTAAGCAACATAATTTTTTGATTCAAGTGTTAGCATATGTTCGGCCTTTATGTATCATGTTCTTAATAGAATTTAAATAATTAAGATGATGACAAATAGGTGAAAGAAATACTCTATAAATTTGAAGTGAAAGTTAGGTTAGTGTGAAACATGTTGTTAGATTATGATGACAAATAGGTGAAATAAATACTAAATTTGAAGTGAAAGTTAGGTTAGAGTGAATCATATATATCTTATATATTAAAGTTGTGAAGTCTATTAAATTATTTTGGAGTTAAAATTAAGGTTTTTTTTTAGTAATTTTATATATTTATTTTATTTTATTTTATTAGTTATTTATTAAAATTAATTTCCTCTCAGTAACTCTTTAATTTCGTCTATCGTTAAGTGAGGTACTTACTAACTTTGTGAATTGAATTCGCCATAGGGGTTACTTGTGAAGAGTGAAAGTTTGACCGTTTTTGTTTAGCTTAATTAAGACATGGATAAGACATGGATGAATTCAAACCGATTGTCGAAAGAGTACGAGAAAGGGGTATGGGAATTTGTTGAGTTTGCGGTTGCGCACTCCAAAGACCCGCTTCGAATGCCGTGTCCTTGCTTGGGTTGCTGTTATGCCGGGGGTAAGGTTGACGGGAATCAGTTGGGATCTCATTTACTACGGTTTGGAATTGATAGAAGTTATACATGTTGGACAATGCATGGTGAGAAAAGTACCGGGAATGCTGAGTCGAGTTGTAATAGGAAGTATGCTTCAAACGACGATTGCACAGACACATACGATTGTGATCGAGTCGAAGAGATTGCAGAAGCGCTTGAAGAAGATCTTGCGGATTGTCCCAAAATGTTTGAGAGGTTGGTAAGCGATGCAGAGAAACCGTTGTATGTTGGTTGTTCAAAATTCACAAGATTGTCTGCGGTGTTAAAGTTGTACAACTTAAAGGCGGACAATGGATGGTCGGATAAAAGTTTCACAGAGTTATTAGCCCTTATGAAAGATATGCTACCAGAGGATAATGTTCTTCCCAATCGAACGTATGAAGCCAAAAAGATGTTGTCTTCTATTGGAATGAGCTATGATAAGATACATGCATGTCCAAACGATTGCGTTTTGTTTCGAAACGAGTATGCAGCGTTGAATGAGTGTCCTAAATGTGGTGCCCCTCGATATAAGAAAAAGTTGTCTCCTGCTAAAGTCTTATGGTATTTTCCTATAATTCCGAGATTTAGACGCATGTATCGTAGTGAGACCGATTCAAGACACTTGACTTGGCATGCAGATGAAAGAATTATTGATGGAAAGTTGCGACATCCGGCAGACTCACCACAATGGAGTAAAGTTGATACTGAATATCCTGAATTTGGAAAAGAAGCAAGAAACCTTCGGTTGTCATTGTCTACTGATGGAATGAACCCGCATGGTATTCAAAGTATCTCGCATAGCACATGGCCTGTGATTCTTATGATTTATAACTTACCTCCGTGGCTATGTATGAAGCGTAAGTACATGATGTTATCTATGCTAATTTCTGGGCCTAAACAACCAGGGAATGACATAGACGTATACTTGGCACCCTTAATCGAAGATTTAAAGTTTTTGTGGGAGAGAGGTGTGGAGGTTTACGATGGGTATAGGAAAGAAAGTTTCAACTTGAGGGCGATGTTGTTTGGAACAATTAATGATTTTCCAGCATACGGAAATCTATCCGGGTACAGCAACAAGGGTCAAAAGGCGTGTCCTGTTTGTGAAGATGAAACCGATACGACACGATTGGCGCTTTGTCAGAAGAATGTCTTTCTCGGCCATCGTAGATTCTTAAATTCTAATCATCACTACCGTGGGTGGAGAAAAGCATTCAATGGAGAGGCCGAACATCGTACAGCCCCGCCTTTTTTGTCAGGTGATCAAATTTTTGAAAAGGTGAAAGATGTGAGCACTCAGTTTGGCAAGCCTTTTGCACATTCAATTGTCAAGGGTGGGTGGAAGAAGAAGTCAATTTTCTTTGAACTTCCATATTGGAAGTCGTTGCACGTAAGACATTTCCTGGATGTTATGCATATTGAAAAAAATGTATTTGACAGCGTTATAGGTACGCTACTCAATATACAAGGAAAGTCTAAGGATGGCGTTAACATAAGGAATGACATGGTAAACATGGGGATGAGAACTGAATTGGGGCCCGTGACGAAAGGAAGACGAACATATCTGCCACCTGCTGTTTACACTCTATCTAGAAAGGAGAAGAAAACATTGTGTAAGTTCCTCAGTGAAGTAAAAGTTCCAGAAGGCTACTCTTCAGATATTAGAAGACTTGTGTCCATGAAAGACCTCAAGTTAAAGAGTTTGAAGACGCATGATTGCCATGTTATAATGGAACATTTTTTACCAATAGGTATACGTTCTATTCTGCCAGAAAAAGTAAGAAGCGCAATAACTAAGCTGTGTTTCTTCTTCAGGTCTATTTGCAGTAAGGTGGTCGATCCCGCGATCTTACCAACATTGCAAAATGAGATAGTTGTTACTTTATGTGATCTTGAAATGTATTTTCCTCCCTCGTTTTTTGACATAATGGTTCATCTAGTCGTTCATCTTGTGAAAGAGACACAACTGTGCGGACCAGCTTATATGAGATGGATGTACCCTGCTGAACGTTATATGAAAATATTAAAAGGGTACGTGAAAAACAGAAGTCGACCAGAGGGTTGTATTGCCGAGCGATACGTTGCTGAAGAAGCGGTTGAGTTTTGTACTGAATATCTGTCAAATGTTCAATCAATTGGACTCCCCAAATCTCATATTGTCGAAAAAAAAGAAGGAAAAAGGCTAATTGGAAATAAAGTTGTGACAGTATCAATGGTCGAACGGGATCAAGTGCACTTGTATGTTCTGCACAATGAGATTGAGGTTGAGCCGTTTGTTGAAATGCACAAAGTTGTTCTCCGAGATTTAAATCCAAATAGAAATGAGAACTGGATAGTACGAGAGCACAATCGAAGTTTCATACCGTGGTTTAGAGATCATATTTATTCAAAGTATCGTTCAGATCCTGCTTCAGTAACAGAAAGGTTGAGATGTTTAGCCTATGGTCCATCTGTAATTGTGCTTTCTTATAGCGCATACGCAATTAATGGATACACATTTTATACCAAAGAACAGGATGATAAAAGTACTATGCAAAATAGTGGTGTTACCTTGGTAGCTGAAGCTATGCACATATCAAGTGCGAATGACTTAAATCCGAAATTTGCAAATTTGTCATATTTTGGGGTTATCGAGCGCATTTTGGTGTTTGATTACGCGAAGTTTCAGATTCCTGTATTTGGTTGCAAGTGGGTTGAAAATAATAGTGGCGTACGAATGGATAAGTCAGGATTTTTGCAAGTGGATCTCAATAGGGTAGGGTACAAAGATGAGCCTTTCATTCTAGCCTCTCAAGCTAAACAAGTGTTCTATGTCAATGATCCGACAAGTACGAAATGGTCTATAGTGCTTTTATCTAACAAAATAGTTGATGAAAAAATTGAAGATCAAGGTGATATTGGTGTTGGCATTGAATCTTGTACAAGAAACGATCAAAATGAGAATGAATCTTGTATTAGAAATGATCATAATGAGGGTATTTGGATCAATCCAACCGTCCGCATTGTTAAGAGACGCGTAGTACACAATCCTACCAAGAAAAGAAAGAGACGTTAGTGATAAAGTTAGTGTTAATAGTGTCAATGTTTTAGTTTGTTTGATACAGGTTCAAAATTTGAAGCATTTTTGTATGCTATGATGACTTGTTGCAATGATGAAACTTGATTGTTGTACATGTTCAAATATATACATGTTCTCTCTATTTCAATCTTGATTGTTGGTACTGTAATGTTAGTTTAAAGGTGTACTAGTTCAAATATATACATGTTCTCTCTATTTCAATCTTAATATGAGTATCATCTAATATTATTTTTGTCATTTTTGTCTCCTTCATTTTCCTTCATTTTTGTCTTACTGGTTCATATACCATCTACATATTATCTAGTTGTTCAAGAGTTAAGGGGTAATTCGAATTAAAGGTATTATCTTTTTATTTTGTTTTAAAGTTTTCATTTTTGTTTTTAGTATATCCTCCAACAGTGTTTTGTTTTTATTTTAATATTAAGATGTTTTTTCTAACATTTTTTTTATGTTTTAGGTATCTCTTCAAAGCAAGAAAAATATTACTGGACTGCTTATTTATTATCTATGGGTTTAGTTTCTTTTGTTGTTAAATACTTTATTATTTTTAGTAAAAGGGGGTTGAGTTTTGAGGACATCTTTATTATTTTTATGTAATTTTTTGAAATGTTTCTCATATAAAGTTAGTGTTAATAGTGTACTAATGTGCTTTAGTTTGTTTGATACAGGTTCAATGGCTCCAGATAGAGATGCTCCACCTCAAAACCCACCTGAAAACGCACAAGAAAACTCACAAGAAAGAGTTGCTTCAGATACAAATGCTCCACCTGATACTGAAGCAAAAGAGGTGGCACGAGGCATCACTATTATGAAGGGAATCATTCGACATAGAGACCAAGGATTAGTATACCGATTGGAATGGAATTCTGATAAACAACCAATTGGTCCTAATTCTGCAAAGTTGACAAGTTATATTGGTACACTTGTCCGTATGCATATTCCGGTCTCCGTACCTACCTGGAAATCGAAAACGAAAAATTCAGAATTGGAGGAGAAAAAACAAGCGATTTGGGAAGAGCTTCAGGTATATATCATATATGGTTAATTGTTGTTATTATCTTGACGATAAATTGTTTAAATTACTTATACTAACACTTCAGGTATATATCATATATGGTTAATTGTTGTTATTTTTGCAGAGGACTTTTGAGATACCAGATGAACGTAAAAGCTACATACTTAGTTTGGCCGGCAAAAGATATAGAGGGTGGAAAAGTTTTTTGACAAACACCTATCTTAAGGATAAAGATGGAAAATTTCTTGAAGAGGCACCGGGACGGCCAACAAAGTATGCGACATTCATTGATGAAGCAGATTGGGCTGAGTTTTTAAAGCAAAGAGATGAAGCATTTCAGAAAAAGAGTGCCACGAATAGTAAGAGAGCATCCAAACCCGCGTATCCATACAAGAAAGGGCGTTTGGGATATGCACGCTTAGAGGATAAAATTGTAAGTAAATAGAAATGCGTTTTAATTAATTGTCTACATGTGCATGTTTTAATTGACGATTTTATCGTTTGTGTCAATGCATAGTTAGAGGAGACTAAAAGTGAGGAAGCTTCACTTCCTGTACATGTGTTGTGGAAGGAAGCTCGTGTGGGCAAAAATCAAGCTGTCGATCCCGATGTTCAGAGAGTTTATACTGAATGTGTAAGTATAATACTGTGTCTTTAATTAAATCAAATGTTTTTTAATATATAAATGATTTTTTATCTCCACTAATAATTATTTAAATGTAAATGAATTACAGGAGACCTTGTCGCAATCGGCATCCACCGGTGAGGAGAGCGTACTTAGTAGAGTACTAGATGCTCCCGAGTATCCCGGTCGGGTGAGGGGTAAGGGTCATGGTGTGACTCCAACCTCTTTTTATAAGAGTTCTAGGAGAAGATCAAATCTTACCAATGAAGAAGTGTTGCAAAAGTTGCAGGAATTGCAAGCACAGGTCTCTGAATTGCAAAGAGATAAAGATATGTATATGAGAGAAAAATGCAACACTTCATCGGTGAGAGATACTAGTGATAAGGCTAGTATCAACTATCAAAAGAAATTTCCCGAGGTAATTATAAGTTTTTTTCCTTACAAACTGTTCTATTTTATTAATGATAATGACTTTATATTTTCTATTTGTTTAGGGCATTTCATCTTGCCAACTATACTTATCGTCACCGAATTATCGACTAGTTGGCAAGGGAAAAGTGCACAACACTTCGGGAGATTTACTTCACCACAGACCCCTCCCTGATGGACACCTGAAAGTATCGGTGGATGTTGTATTAGATCGTGATGCGATTCTACCGGTACCCGACATGGTCTCAGAGACGACATTGCTGCGAGATGCAATAGGATCATTTGTTGCATGGCCCTCGGAGCTCATTACCATTAGTGATGAGGTATACTGAAAACGATTATGAATCATTTAGTTTTCGAATGTCAATTCTAAACCGTTTATTAATTATTTTTTACATTTTAATTTTAGACTGCTCCTATAAAACCCGCAATTAAGGGTAAAGGGATTTTACAGGAGGAGGAGTCTGTTGCATCACTAAAAGAGGTACATTTAAAGTGTTAATATATAGTCTGAATCTAAATCTGCATGATTTTATATTTTACCTAACTTATATGATTTTTAGGCATCCGCTCGGGAGTCACAACAAGTGACGCAGCAGGTTCGTAGCTTACCACCCACTGGTCCTCCGAAGCAAGCGGCAAAAAAAGGCGGTGCTTTTGTGCCTCGATACCGTTCGACACTCGCAACCATGGTTGATATGTCCGATTTGAAGGATGGTGGTTTACGTGAAATCAACATGGATGAAAGTGTCTTCGGTATTGAATTCCAGTCACATATTACATTTGATGACTTGGAAGAGATTTTTACCCATGATCAACTAGGCGTCAGTAATATGCACTCATACATCCGGTAATATTCACTCATCCGATATATTATTTAATTAGTCCCACAATATAATTTATTTACATATTTCAATGAAAATAATCTAATGTTTATTATGTTTTTATTTAAGGTTGTTGTATGACAGAGTGTTGCGCGGGACTGCATTGTCTGACAGATTCCGTTTCGTGTCTTCCGCCCATTGCAGCGGAATGACAATTGCTTCGGAACCGGAATCAGTTAGACAGCGCTTAGTAGATAGATTCATGTCCACCGGCAATACAGAAAGTCTGCATCTTTGGGCGTATAATACCCGACCAGTAGGGTTAGTTTCTCATTCTTGGTTCATCTAATCTCTGTTTCTTTTGTGTATAGCAAAATTTTCATATAACCTATTGTTTTAATTTATAGAGCACACTGGTTGCTGCTTGCTATCAACCCGATAAGAGAAGTCGTGTATTATCTGAATTCGGTAAATGGTGAATGGACCAATTATCCGGCTATGAAGGAAATCGTTGATTTGTAAGTGGGATCGTTCTAAATATATATTCGTGTATATTTATATATTTTCTTATTTGTGGGATTGATTTAAACATATGCTTTTATATATTTAATAATTAGATCAATACAAGTGTTCCGTAGTCAACGGGACGCACAGGTATCCCGAACTAAATCGAACAACATCACTTGGATCCAAGTGCAGGTACATTACTTTTCACAATTTTGCTTATAATATTTATGCTACTTGGTAAAACAAGACAACTATAGAATCTTATTTGTTTTATTATGTAGTGTCCGCAACAGCGAAACAGTCATGATTGCGGATACTTTGTTTTGAGGTTCATGAAAGAAATCCTTCAGGCGAATCAATTAGAGATTCCGCTCACGGTATGAATTTATAACTTAAGATAATTTCATATAATTTATTACATTTAACTAAATATATCATTTATATTATGTTTTTGTTTTGTAGTACCTTGACGAATTCCGTGCTGCTGCGTACCCGAAGCTTAAGTTGGAAGAAATTAAAGAAGATTTGTGTCAATATTATATTAGGCAATTTTTCATGTAGGATTTGTGTCGATTTGAACTATAATATTATTGATGTAATGATGTATATATATAATTTTGGATATTATAATGGTATTATATTAGTACATATATTGTCTTACTGATGGCTGAAATAATAGCGTCGAAAATATATTACAGGTCAAAAATATATTACAGGTCGAAAATATTACAGGTCGAAAACATTACAGGTCGACTGGGAGGATTAAATTATAGGCTGCACATAAAAATACCTCATTTAGAAACGACAGCGCTTTTAAAAAGCGCTCTTAAAGGTCCACCTACTAAAGCGCTTCTTAGTAAAAGCGCTGCCAAAGACCAGTAAAAAGGCAAAAAAAATTAAAAAAAAACGTAGCCTACAAAAGCGCTTTTGTAAAAGCGCTCTGGTAGGCCCCCCTATAAGAGCGCTTTTTCTGGAAAAAGCGCTCTTATAGGGGGGCCTACCAGAGCGCTTTTACAAAAGCGCTTTTGTAGGCTACGTTTTTTTTTAATTTTTTTTGCTTTTTTACTGGTCTTTGGCAGCGCTTTTAAAAAGCGCTCTTAAAGGGGGGTCTACCAGAGCGCTTTTTCCAGGAAAGCGCTCTTATAGGGGGTCCTACCAGAGCGCTTTTTCCAGGAAGCGCTCTTAAAGGGGGGGTCTACCAGAGCGCTTTTAGAAGCGCTTTTGTTACCTACGCCAGCGCAAGCTTTTAAAGCGCTTTTAAGCGCTTTTAAAGCCCAAAAAAAGCGCTTTTAAAGGTCTTTTTTGGCGTAGTGCAGACAGAGCAGGCTTTTCAAATATGTACTTTATAGGATCCATCTTTGAGATCAACAAGGTAGTTTGAGTCAGCATATACTGTCTCATTCGGCGAGCAGCCCATACCAAAGCGCAGCAAGTTTTCTCAAGCAGTGAGTATCGGGTCTCACAGTCGGTAAACTTTTTGCTAAGGTAATAAATGGCGTGCTCTTTTCGGCCAGACTCGTCATGCTTCCCCAGCACACACCCCATTGAGTTGTCAAGCACTGTTAGATATAGTATCAGAGGTCTCCCTTCAACCGGTGGCATAAGGATGGGTGTTTCTTGGAGATACTCTTTGATTCTGTCAAAAGCAGCCTGACATTCATCGTTCCAACGTACTACCTGATCTTTCTTCAGCAGCTTGAAGATTGGCTCACAGGTAGCAGTCAGGTGCGAGATGAACCGAGCAATGTAATTCAGGCGTCCTAAAAAGCCTCTGACCTCTTTCTCTGTCCTAGGAACCGGCATCTCTTGAATAGCTTTGACCTTGGCAGGGTCCACTTGAATGCCCTTGTCGCTTACCACGAAGCCTAGCAATTTTCCAGATCTTACCCCGAAGGTGCACTTGTTCGGGTTCAACCTCAGCTTGTACAGTTTCAACCGGTCAAACAACTTCTGCAGGTGATCTAGGTGCTCTTCCTCAGTCTGGGACCTTGCGATCATGTCGTCAACATACACTTCTATCTCATGATGGATCATGTCATGAAATAAAGCAACCATGGCACGTTGGTAGGTTGCCCCAGCGTTCTTCAACCCAAAAGGCATGACCTTGTAGCAGAAGGTGCCCCACTGAGTGACAAATGTAGTCTTTTCCATGTCTTCAGGTGCCATCTTGATCTGATTGTAACCTGAAAAGCCGTCCATGAAAGATAACACTTTATGCTGAGCAGTATTATCAACAAGGACATCAATGTGAGGTAGAGGGAAGTCATCTTTGGGGCTGGCCCTGTTCAGATCCCTGTAGTCGACACACATTCTGACCTTACCATCCTTCTTAGGTACCGACACCACATTAGCAACCCACTGAGGGTAAGAAGTTACCGCAAGGAACCCAGCGTCAAATTGTTTCATAACCTCGGCTTTAATCTTCTCAGACAACTCTGGACGCATCCGGCGGACCTTTTTCTTAACCGGAGGGCAGTCTTCCTTAGTCGGCAAGTGATGGACCACAATATCGGTATCCAAACCGGGCATGTCTTCGTAGGACCAGGCAAAGATCTCCATATAATCATGCAGCATCTGAGTCAACCGTTGCTTCACGCTGAGCTCTAGGTTGGCACCAATCTTTACCTCTTTCCTGTCTGCCTCAGTACCCAAGTTTATTGTTTCCACTGGCTATTCATGGGGTTGAATTGCCCTCTCTTCCTGAAGCAGCAGTCTTGCAAGCTCGCCAGGCACTTCGCAATCATCTTCACCTTCGTCTTCGGCTAAGTTGATCGGATTTTCGAAGTCATAACTGGCAGTAGCAGAGTCGTTACCAGTGAGATCCAGAGTGGATTGAAACCTGTATGAGTGAGTGTGTGTGTAAATACAACTATTTTGAAAAAGATGTAAAGGAAAGAAAGACAGAAAAGGAGCATAAGATTTGTAATGCGATAAAACGTCCAAGATTTTCATTCATGATATATGAAATGACAATTTATATGCCCTCACAAATGAGACCACGGTGCCTCGGGTAAGACACCGGGCCATAGAGTTTATTTATTGTTTATTACAAATAACGAAACAAAGAAATTTATTACTGCGTCACAAAGGTAACAGGAGTATGGTCTTTGGCAATCCAATTGTTCAATCCGCCTTCGGTCGTCGGGTAGATCCAGCTATTGAATTCTGCTTCATCCACTTCATTGTCTTCCCCAACAGCATTCACTCCTGGATTTGTAATGAACACAGGAGGTCTTCCGATCTTCGCTTTCCTCATAGCTTTCTGACCCTCTGCAGTAAAACCCAGCCCAAACTTATCAGTCTTCTGTGTAAAGTCTGGAAGCCTGCCCCAGTTAGCACCTTCACCTTTCTGAACCACAGCCCGGGCATCCTTCAGGGAAGCCATCTTCAAAGGAACAATTTCTTCTGCTGCTGTTTCTGTTGCTGCTGCAATTGGAAGCACCTCCTCGAAATGCTGAAAGGGGGTTTCAATAAACTCCCCGTCCATCTCAATGTATCTGAAGGAGTTCAGGTGGCTTACCATATACTCCTCCTCTCCCTGCACAGTGACGATCTTCCCTCTGACGGGGTACTTCAGCTTCTGGTGCAAGGTAGAGGTTACTGCCCCAGCCTTATGTATCCAAGGTCGACCCAGTAGACAAGAGTATGATGGACGGATATCCATCACATAAAAAGTAGAGTCAAACACCTGAGATCCCACACGAATCGGAATGTCAACCTCTCCATGAACCATCCTTTTTGAACCGTCAAAGGCCCTGACGATGATATTGCTGGGTTTCAATTCCAGGCCTTCACAATCTAAACGGTCCAAAGCCTTCTTGGGCAGCACATTCAAAGAAGAACCAGTATCCACCAATACATGTGCCAGAGTAGTGCCCCTGCATTCGATAGAGACATGCAGGGCATCATTGTGGTCTCTTCCCTTCGCGGTCAGGTCAGCATCTGAGAAACCCAAGCCATTGTCTGCTGTCAGATTTGCTACGCAATCAGTGAACTGGACTGCAGATGTCTCATGTGGCACATGGGCCGTCTTGAGGAATGAGATTAAGGCCTTAGCATGGGCCTCGGAGCACAGCAATAAAGAGAGCATGGAGATTTTGGAGGGCGTGTGCCCCAGCTGTTCCACAACATTGAAATCACTCTTCTTTATAATTTTTAGAATCTCCTCCATTTCTTGTTGGGAGGCTTCAACAGTTACAGGTATAGGTGCCTCCATCTGGGCAGGCTCAACTTCAATTCCTTTGCCTCGAGCATTGGATGACTCGGCAGCAGGAGAAACAACTTGATCAGTAATAGGAACAGGTACACTTGTAGGAGTTATAAGGAGTGGTCTTCGAGCAGCAGGCGGTGCAATATCAGGCGAGAAGAGCCTGCCACTGCGGGTAACCTTGGTTGGGCCAGTGATGTCACAGATGCTGGCGCCAGCGTTGAACTCTTGTTTAATCCCATTTACATACACATCTGCCCCATAATGCCAGGGGATAGCTTTATCAGATACATAGGGCAGGGGCCCCGGAACTGTGATAACAATAGGTGCGACGGTCATGATTTGAACAGGCTTCTTCGGGAGAACCTGGATTGGATTATTGAAGATGGTAACCACAGAAACTTCTTCCACCGGAACCAACTGAACAGCAGACTTCTTAAACAGAATCTCCTTGCTATCCATTAGGCTTTGGATGCCTAACTTCAGCAAGGGACAACCAGATAGGGACACAGCACAGAACAGGCAACCCTCACTGCAACCCGGAAATAAACCGGCCAGCAGCAGGTTCTTCTTGACAGTCTTCAGAGGAGTGGCTAGATCATCCACAGAAATAGCATAAACATCTTCGTCAACAGCATTTACCCCATGCTGAGGCATAGGAGCAGTAACTACATTTGGCCTCTCAGGCGCTTCGAACTGTATCTCCTTTGCGTCGATAAGGTCTTGCACCTTACTCCTTAATGCCCAACAGTCATCAGTGGAATGCCCCGGGCTATCTGAATGGTAAGCACAACGAGCATTTGGGTTGTACTTAGGAGATGCAGTATTTGGGAACTTCGGCGCCTCTCGGACAGTCACTAAGTTGGTTGAGAGCAACTGTGGCAAGATCTACGACAAGGTCATACTCAAGCGGGTGAACTCTCTCCGGGGTCTTTCGGCCCTTTGAGGATTGGTTGGCCGAGGAGCGGCAACAGGCTTGGCAATCGTTACCGCACTGACAGATTGGTGGCGCTCAAATCTTTCTGATCTCCGGGAGCCATACACGGCACTGGCCTCCTTCTTGAAGGGTTTCTTTTCAGAACTAGATGATGCACCCTTCGGAATCTTACCAGACTTCAACCCATCCTCAATTCTCTCTCCAGTCAAAATCAGATCAGTGAACCCTGCAGACGAATTCCCAATAAGATGGTTGAAAAACGGTCCAGATAGGGTCCCCAAGAACATGTCTACCAACTCCCGATCAGTCAACGGAGGCTGCACCCTGCCAGCCAGATCTCTCCACTTTTGAGCATACTCCTTAAAACCTTCACTTGAACCTAACGACATACCCTGGAGTTGGGTACGTGTAGGGGCAAGGTCGGCATTATATTGATACTGCTTATAGAAAGCAGTAGCCAACTCCTCCCAGTTACGAACCTTGGTCCCATCCAGCTGATAGAACCATTCGAGATGAGTCCCTGAAAGACTCTCCTGGAAGAAGTGGATCCACAAATTTTTATCCGCTGAGTACGGTTGGATTTTCCGAACATAGGACCTGAGATGTAACTTGGGACAAGACGCCCCGTCATATTTAGTGAAAGATGGTGCTTTGAACTTCCGAGGAATGATCACACCAGTTGACAAACCCAGATCTCCAAAATCCAGCCCAGGTACCTGTTGGATCTCCATAGCATTCAGCCTATCTTCCAGCTGCTTGTAACGGTCTTCTGCCGGAGGGTACTGCTCTTCATCAAAATCAGTCTCGTTGTCGGAGACCACCGGACTAGGACCCTTTTCTGCTTGAGGAGTACTCTTGCCAACAGAAGAACCAGCCTCTTCGTGCTGCAGAGTGTTGCCAAACCTTCGGCCCGAGTTGAACAGAACAGTCCTTCTCTTCTTCTTCTTCTCCTTCTTCAGGAGCAGAGCTTTCAGCTCTTCTTGGCCTTGAGCCAAACCCTTGATTAATTCCTGGAATTGCGCATTCTGCGCCTGAAGAGCTTTGATGGATGTCTCAGTTGATGACGAGTCAGGATTCATGATGCTGAAATAAACAGCGAAGAACTGTAAGCAACCTGAAAAGAGGAAAAACCTGCTATGCACATGATGAATGATATGTGTTTATGCAATGCATTCAAGGGTTCGAAAGTTCAAATTTTGTTGTAGACCAAAAGGAACACACGTTATCATTAAGGAAATAATTGTTTAGTACATCAAAGCCTCATGGGCAAAATAATACAAAAGCAAATCAATCCCAAAATATACTACGCATCCTCTTTGGAGCTATGTAAGTGTTGAGATTCCTCTCCTCATGCAACAGGCGGGTGAGCTCCAAGACCTTCTTTTCACTGGCATGTAGACTAGTCTCAAGAGAATTCCGTTCTTCCTTAAGCTGGATCCAGCTCTTCTGCATCTCTTCCCAGGATGTGGGCATATCAGGGTGCTGAATAGTATAGGACACTTCTCCTTCCAAGACTGGCTCTTTGATCACAGGGAGCATATGAGGATAAGGCATCACTAACTTCTGGGAGCGGGTGCATACCCACTTGAGATAAGGTTCCAACGGGATGGAGTTCCTGTGCCCCAGTGTCTTGCTGTCTATTCTACTTGGCATCCTCCAGGCTCTGATAAATCTCTGGCGAAGTCCTTGAGTATCGTTGTCGAAGTCAAAAACTATGTCAGGAATTAACATGTCATGGGGACCATCCCTCCGAGCATAACCAAACTGTCTCCAAGCCAGGCATGTGCTGTAAGTAATGCCTTCTCTGATTCCAAGTAAAGGAACATTAGGGTACTCCCCGCAACGATCAATGATAGTGACATCTTCTCTGGACCTAGGGCACCAATGTATATCTGCATGTGTAAGAGTCATCAACCGTTGTGACCATCTCAAACCCCGCTCATTCTTCAAAACTGATTGTGGAAGGTGCGAAATAAACCACCTTCCCAGGAGAGGAGTGCAACACATAAGGACACCTCTTTTTCTCATGGTTCGAGTGTAACATGAGTGAAGGATGTCCCCCAGCAACGTAGGTATAGGATTCCTGGACATAAAGATCTGGACATCACTGATATCTATAAGCTGATATGGATTAGGGAACAACACCAGACCATAGACAAGGAGGGCCACAACCTCTTCAAAAGCTTGCAAGTCAAGGGAGTTCCAACATTCATGGGCCTTTTCAAACAGAAACCTGGCTAAGAACCCTTTGATACCACTCCTAACTTCCCAATGTCCCTTGAGGTCAGATGACTGTAGGTGCAAGGCTTTAGCAATCTCTTCAAGCTTAGGTTCCTTTTCCGTACCGTTGAAGGGTAGCTGATCAAGGATAGGGATCTTCAGGAGCCGGGAGAACTCCTCCAATGTAGGTACCAACTGATAGTCCAAGAAGGTGAAACAGTGATGCAGAGGGTCAAAGAACTGGAACAGGACCTTTATCATATCTTCCTCAATGTTGGTATTGACCAAGCTGATGAGGCTTCCATTTCTTTCACTGAATGAAGAGTTCTCGGGAATCCTGGATATAAGCTCCTTAAGCTGAGGAGGGATCCTTACAAGACTCACTTGAATTGTCTTTCTACGAACAGTTTCCATATCCTACAAAACAAGAACAAAGATGAAAATTCGAACCCCTGAAATGGTTAGTCAATGCATATGATGCTGGATGATGTCATGATGCTATGATTAAACACACCACAGATATTTACAAAGACAAACATGTAAGGCACACAAGGCACACAATACAAGCCCTTAGGGTTTAAGGCCAGCATGGGGTCTGGGTAGTACCCTCTTGAAGTTGGTGGGTTCAACCTGTCCTATCAGAAGTAACCGGGTTCTAAGGGTCCCAATATCACGGGATTGCTTTCATTGTTCATTGTTTCGATTTAGCCACTGAACTGGCGACCGAAATATTCCAGGGAAGCAACCCTCAATTAAGTGTAGTATCGAGTATCAACCAACCTCGGACTGCACCAAAGTCAGTTATCTCACTACCCTAAAGAGGCCAAGATAGTTCAATTAAGGTTCCTAAGGTCTGTTGATGCTTCATGACACCACGCGGAGGCCCCGTACTCTCCTTGACTGAACTCAAGGGTTACCGGTACACACCAAAGTGCCACATCAACGTAGCAGACTGCTTCAACCATGTCGGTATACCCCGCACAGTTCCCTCACAGCCTTGTTGCTACTTTCTAAGAAGGTATCCCCCAGATCCGGGTTAGGATCTATAGAACTCCCAAGCAACCCACAATTTAAAGCACACAATGAAAACAATTGAAAACACAGTTATGAACTAGCCCTAAGGTACACCTCACTTTATAAGAGTCCCCAGCAGAGTCGCCAGTTCTGTGATCGGTGGATCTGGAACTGACTGTTTAACGCTGGTTCGCGAAATGTCGCGGAAGCAAGAGTCGCCACCGTCTTTTATTTTCTCCAAATGGAAAGGACAAAAGCACAGAAAAATTCCTTAAAGAGATTGCTCTCGGTTCGGGAGGTAGATTATAGAAAGGGAAGGTGTTAGCACCCTTTCTATCCATGGTTATCCATGGGCTCTTAGATACTTGCTCATTGTGTTTTCAAAAAATGGTTTGTTTGCTTTTCAATGCGGGTTTTAAAAAAGTTTCTTTGAAAGTTCCAGTTCGACTCTTGTATCGGTCCTCAAGAGTGTTTGAAAAATTGCTTTTTGAAAGCTTTTTGAAAATGTGTTGGTGTGAAAAGTATTTTTGATTTGTTTTGAAATTAGAGCAAGTATCTAGAGTTGTCTACCTACCCTAAGGAATTCGTCTGTGTAAATGTCCTTTAAAGTAGTGCCATCCCACCATTGAGAGGTAGGTAGCACCACCGTTGGAGGTGTTCGGGTCAATTCGAGGTTCGGGACATGGTGATCACCAGAGTAATGGGAAGACACCTTAGAAGCTATCCTCATGCCAGGTTCCCGGATCATGAGGACTTACTAAGACATCCTCTACTCGACGATCACCTTTCGAGGCAAGGCAACAGTGAGGCGTACCCTAGGGGTGGTGTGTGCGATTTGTGTGTCGTTTTCAGATATTTTGTCTTTTGTCATGTCATTGGTGATCTAACGTTTGTTTTTATTTTTGTCTATACATTCTTTCATGCTTTTATTTAACAGTTAAAAAGTGCGAGAAAATTAAAGATTCTAAGCTATTACAAAAGGCGCGGGTCCACATCGCCAAAAGTTCTCGAACCCGATTTGACAGAAAAAGTAAAAATAAAGTGCGAGAAATAATTACACGGCTTTGGGAGAGATACATAAATATTAAAACGAAAATAAAATAAATATGCGAACTAATGAGAATTAAACGAGGGCGTTGGACCCTTATGGCAAAATTAAATTAAAGGATGGAATTAATTAATTAAAAAGAAAAGGAAATTGTTTTTGGGATTTTTAGGGATTTTATGTTTTTAATGAAAAAAAGGATAAAATGCAATTAAACCTAATTCTAGTTGTTTTTAATTTATTAAAAAAAGAAGATTAAAAAACCTAATATTAACCCTAATTAATTTACATGCAAATTTAATTATAAAAATAAATATCTAATATTTAATTATTATGGAATAAAAGAAAAAAGATGAAAATTAATTAAACCCTAATTCTAGTGTTTTTTTTTAGATTTTTTATTAAAAAAAAGTTCAAATTAAAACCTAATTTAAAACTAATTAATTTATGAATTTATTTACAAAAATACTAAAATAAATATTTATTATTTTAATTCTTTTCTGATTTTTTTTGTGTGTTTTTTATATTTATGAAAATATTAAATTAATTAATAAAGCAATAATTAAAAGAAAGTATAAATAATAAAAAATAAAGAAAGAAAATAAATTGGCAAACCTAGGGGGTTCAGACCCCAAATAGGAGGTTTCCTTTTAGCAAATCTGGCCCATTTACCTTGGCCTGTTTGACTTTCTCCAGGCAGCGTGTGATGCATTGACTAGGGTTTACCATGTGCCTCAGGACGTGGCCTTTGGATTGATGAAATTGGACAGGTGGATGGCTTGATGGAGAAGGTGTATTGTGGTCTTCAGTATGGGCACTACATGTGAACGTTAATTGAAAAAAAACATATGGAAAGGGTGAAGACCTGGGACTCGAACCCAGGTCATTAACATTACCAGCCTACACGTATGCCACTAAGCCACTTCGTTCATCTGTAAATTAATATAATAAACAAATATAATAAAACAAACGCGTTAATGTTTGGTTTTTTCGCGCGAACTTTTAAACGCCCCACTCAGAGCCTTACACATCATCATCTTCCTCACGTCTTCGTTCTTCCTGAAAACATAACAAACATAGGAAACGGTTTTTACACCGTTCCCTTAGGCAACATATCAGAAAATAGCGACTAGCCCCAGGGGCTCCATAAATTAGGCGCGAGGGTAGCCTTGTGATCGTCTGAGCATGCTGGATTCAATGGTCCAAGTCTTGAAGGCCAATTTTTCCTTATTTGAAAAACCCTAATCCAAGGTCCTGTAAACCCTAAAACACGACCATGGCATCTTTGCATACAGCGCATAATAATCCAATCAAAGCATATGGTTAGCTTGCAAACATTATTCTAAACACAAAAATAACAATGAAATATGTTAAAAATGCATGAATGATAGAAAGCGATTCTGAAATTTTCTTTACCAACTTCAATGGTGATTTCACGTTTCCTTGAGTATGAGGCTTAGTTTTTGATTGGAATCGTTTACTGGCAACCCTGGCAAGCTAATGGAATAGGTTTTGAGGCTTGAATCGACCTGCAAGTAGGTTTTCAGAATTTGAGTTTTCAAAGAAAATTTCAAGTTTGTGCAAGGGTTTTCTGCGCAGCTCAGTGGTTCTTTTCATTAGGTTTGTGATCAGGCTTAAGTATAGAATGAATTAGGTCAAGAATTTTGATCAAAATCCATGCATTGATGGTTTATGAGATTTGATTTTTCAAGCCTTAGTTTTTCAATCTTTTTCATGCAAATTGATACCAAATCATATCCAATCCTTCCCTAATTGGTCATGCACGAATTTGAGTGTCCAATGAGAATAAGTTCTGCACAAAAAGATTTTATTTCATTAGTTTTGTATTTTTCATGTATTTTATTTAATTAAATGAATTATTAATGATAAAAAATCCAAATAAATAAATAAAAATGGAGAAAAACTTCCCTTTGGGCCTAATGGTCGTGTTCATGCTTGGGATGATGAATTGTGGAAGAAAAATAGGCCCATTAGCAATTTTAGGTCATTTGAATCAATGTTGACTTTTCAAAATATCCAAAATTTTCCCAACTTCCACAAGGCATAACTTGCTCAATTTTTAAGATTTGCTCATGTTCTTGGACATTTTGGAAAGGTATTTGAGTCCTCTAACCAGTGCCTTTGGTCCCATGTCATTTTGATTTACCAATCTCAAGTTATGACCTTTGACTTAAAGTTCCTTTTTGTTGACTTTTGAAAATGACCTATAATGTTGAAATTGATAACTTTTTGTGAGAGCATTTCTTGGACTTGAAGTATGAAGATGAGTTGTAGGAAATGTCTTTCTCTTCAAAATGAGCTTTTGGTGGAATTTTTCTGATAATCCATGTGAAAGTTATGCCCTAGTCAATTTACAGTTGACTTTTTCAATTGTCCAAATAAGGAAACTTTTGCATCTTGATGATTTTTGAGCCAAGCTTTGAGAATCATGATCAAGCATTGATCAAATGATGTTTGCGACTTCAAAATGAGATGTTGACCAAAAATTTGAACTTTTGACTGCCAAATGACCATTTTGCCCCTACAGTTGACTGTAGTGCAATTAGGGTTTTGACTGTGCAATTTTGTGCTGAAAGTCTTGAAACTTGATATGAGGATGCTTGACCATATTTGTAGGCATGTGAGACTTGATTGGACCTTTGGAAACTTCATTTTCTTGATCAGAGACCAAACCCTAATTTTGACTGCTTAGGAGGCCCTTACACTGTGCAACCCTTGGGGAGATTTTGAAGCTTGATTTTGCAATTCTTGAAGAATATGGGAGGGCAAATTTTGGGGTACAACACTAGCAGTCAGCACTGTCTTGACACAAACCACGTGGGGAGCCGATGAAAATAAGTGTTTGATGCCTGATCAATGAAATATCCTTCTTATCTCGCTGCTAAAAAGGAAAAAAATTGCACCAAAATACAAGGTCGCATATAAGAGATGAGCAAATAATGAAGGAGTCCACTGTTGGTTGGTTCAGAGGTATCTGGTTCTGAACTTGGTAGGGCGTGCTACGGCTCGATCCCCCACAACCTCCAATTTGGATAATATATGTAGGGTTTCCACATTCGTGTACCAGACCCCGTGCTAAAAGGATCAAAGTCACTAACCGGTTACTCCACTACGTGCGTGCTAAGACAAAGGGCTTAATGTGATTGCGCTAGAAAAAAACAGGGTGAAATAGATATAAGAAACTCTGGGCAGAATTATAACGGAACTATTGGACAGTTCGTTTAAAATGGAAGTTCATGACTTAGCCTATTGCTTGTGTCATTAGCGTATCGTTAGTGTTTCACTTAAGTATCGGTCGAACTGATGACGATTTCCCGTAATTGCTTTAAAAATCAAAGGTATGTTAGGCATGTGCGCCTGATAAAACTTGTCCGATCTTTCTAAATGATTATTTTCTTTAGGACAAGCAAAGGTTTAAGTATGGGGGAATTTGATAACAAGAAATCGTATCATATAATTGCTACCTTTTTAATCGATTTCCATACTGCATTAACCCATTTAACTCCCGATTGTTCCGAGTTTTTATGTCTTTTCACAGGTACAACATGTTTCAAATCAAATTAGTGAAAAAAAAGATCACATGAAGAAAGCTAACATAAAAGTCAGAAGAAAAAGAACTAATCTGCAAAATTCTGCAAAGTTTGATGTTGTAACGATCATGACACCTCCATTACGAGCGTAACACGCTCACAACCTGAAGAACGCTCGTCACACATCATTGACGAACGTAACACGCTATTTAAGCGCATTACAACTGTCACCGCTTCATTACGACCGTCACACGCGTAATTCAACGTCATGCAGAACAGGAGACGTGAGCAACATAATGGAAGGATCTTTTCAAACTCCTACAAATTCTCAACTTCAGCAACGACCAGTCCGGGTCTTTCTCCACTCAAGCAGTGCAAGTCCACGTTCCTAAATTTTCTTAACTGCAAAAATCCTCTTATATAAATAGGAGATATTTTAATGGAACGAGAGAGTAGTTTTTCTACAGATTTTCTTGCCGAAGCCCTGCCAAATTTAATAAATGCAGTTTTTTTGTTCTTGCTTTATTTTCCCTTTTACCAATTAATAGCTATTTCCAACATTAGGAAATTGCTATTGTAGTCAGAATTTATTTTTAGCCTCAGAATTTATTTCAAGTTCCGATTTCGAAGTTCCAATCTTGCCGACTTGTAGAAGAGGGAGCTTGAGGAATAATATTGTTATTCAGGTTTTTAATCGCATTTAATTTAATTTTAATACGATTTGTTTACGTTTATTTATTTATTATTTTATCATGAATGTTTTATTCTTTCCCGATTACATTTTCTGTATGTCTATTTCGAGTACTATGACTAGATAATTTTCTAGAGTCGGGATGTGATAATAGTAACCAAATGGATTAAATTGTGCCTATGCTAAAATCTAAATTAACTTAATTTCTGGCTGTGACTTTTTATAATTAAAATCAATCTTTTTGTTACGAGAGTAAAAAAAGTAGAATAGGTTAGGATCGAGACCACGAGAGTGTGAAGTTTTAAGCGGATAGCTAAAGTTAGGCATTTGATTTAAATACAGCGAGAGCGCTTTAAAACGAATTAGATTTTATTAAGTTTTCAAAGAGTATTTTCTAAACACCTATGGGCTAGCGAGAGCAGGCATAGGGCTTTAGGGGTATAATCCTAGATAAGACCACGAGAGTGTGAGTTGAGGGTTTTTAAACTGATAATTTCTACATAACCATCTAAGTTAAACATCTTTATATGCTTAGGTTCGATTAGATCCACTTAGGTTCACTATATTACATACCGACCGTTTTATTACTATTATTCCCTTAATTCGTTTTACTTTTCCCCTACCTTAACCTCTAAGAACCAAACGGGACAACATCCGCCTTAGCTAAACTAGCAAACCTTTATAGCACTAGAGTGATTACAAAGTCCGTGTGGGTTCGACATCTTTTTATTACTACCGCGATAGGATGTGCACTTGCAGTTAAGATACCGTTAGACACATTAGGTCGATCGCACATCAAGTTTTTGGCGCCGTTGCCGGGGACTTTGATTTAGTCACTAGTGAACTCGTAAAGTAGTACTGAATAAACTAAGGCAACTATTTATTTTTCCCTCTGTTGTATGCAAAATAATCGCTCTCGAAGCGAGCCTTTGCATTTACAAATCAACGATATCGAGCGCTATCTCAGAGTAAGACACCGAATTCAAGAATACCGTGATCTCAACAATCTTCCTCCGACTAAGCTTCCTGATATCTCAATCCATGAATTAATTGAAGAATCTAAAATGGTTGACGTACCAAATCCACCTCGTGCTCTTAAGGATTACGCAGTTCCTTCTCAAGCGGAGCCCCACAACAACATTTCCGCTCCTGCTATCGCTCGAAACAATTTTCAGCTGAAACCTTCGCTTCTATCCGCCATTCAGCAGAACTAATTTTCTGGATCTCCTACTGACGACCCAAACCTACATTTGTCAGTGTTTGTGCAGTACGCAGATACTATAAAAGCGAATGGTGTAAACCTCGAGGCGATACGATTGTGCTTGTTCCCTTTTCTTTAAGAGACAGAGCTCGAGCATGGCTCCAATCTCTTCCTTCAAACTCAATCACCACATGGGATGAGTTGAAAAAAGTCTTTTTAGCTAGATATTTCCCACCAAGCTAAACTGCTATGCTCAGAGCCAACATCAATGGTTTAAGACAAAAAGATAACGAATCACTTTTTGAAGCGTGGGAATGCTATAAGGACATGATCAGACTCTGTCCTCATCATGGTTTAAAAGAATGGCTGATCATTCATACGTTCTATAACAATCTCTTGTACAACACAAAAATGACTATAGACGCTGCTGCTGGTGGCGCATTGATGGATAAGCCGTATACAGAAGCAAATCAACTTATCGAAAGCATGGCTCAAAACCATTATCAATGGGGAAGCGAAAGAGCTAATATGGAAAAAACTCAAACAAAAGGTGGCATGAATGAAGTGAATAGTCTGGATCAAGTCAACGCTAAAGTAGAAGCCCTTACCCAAAAGCTAGAAAATCTTACTACCGCTCCCGCAGCTACCGTAGCTGCAGTAACTTAAGCTTACGATCTATGTGGTCTTCAATCACATCCTGCTCCAGAATGCCCACTTCTAACAGGAGTTCCAGCTCAATAAGCGAATTACGTGCAGGGAAACCCTTATAGCAATACCTATAACCCTGGTTGGAAGAATCATCTGAACTTTTCATATAAAAGCAACAATGCGTTGTACGCACCTGGACAAGCTCCTGCCACACCACCTGGCTATCCAAAAACTGCCCCAAATCACCCCAATAACGGACCTAATACATCCAATTCCCCTAGGAAGTCTAATCTAGAAATCATGATAGAACATTTCATTGCTTCCCAATCTCAAACTAATAAAGATTTTCTAAATCAAAATTTACATACTAATGAGCAGATTAAACAATTATCTAGTAAAGTTGACGCTTTGGCTACCCATAATAAGATGCTTGAAACTCAAATTTCACAAGTGGCTCAACAACAAGCATCTACTGCTGGCCCAGCTGGATTTTTCCGTGGTCAACCACAACCTAACCCGAAAGGACAAGCTAACACTGTAATACTGAGAAGTGGAAAAGAACTTGACGGACCTGTTGATCCAAGACTTGAAAATCCAACCATGTACCAAAAGCAGAACAAACCAACTGAAATTGAGAATGAACCAAAGGAAAAGGAAAACGAGAACCAAGAGGCAGTGGAGAAAGAAAAGCCTTATGTGCCTCCACCACCCTATAAACCGCCGATTCTGTACCCTCAGAGAGCTACCAATTCCAAATTGATGGGCCAATTCAAGAAATTCGTTGAACTTATGAAACAACTGAATATCACAATACCGTTTACAGAAGCTATCACTCAGATGCCCTCGTATGCTAAATTTCTCAAGGAAATCCTATCTAACAAGAAAAATATAGAAGACAACGGAACAGTTGCACTTACTGCTGAGTGTAGCGCTATTATTCAAAATGATATGCCCCCTAAGTTAAAAGATCCAGGTAGTTTCTCTATACCTTGTAACATTGGAAAGTTTGTCATAGACAAAGATCTATGCGACTTGGGAGCAAGTATCAGTGTCATGCCCCTATCCATTTGCAAAAAGCTAGAAATGAGAGAACTTAGACCGACAAAAATGTCCGTTCAATTAGCTGACCGATCAGTAAAATACCCTGTAGGTATACTGGAAAACGTCCCAGTTAGAATAGGTCAATTCTATATCCCGACCGATTTCATAATCATGGACATTACTGAGGACTCAGTTACTCCTATCATATTAGGAAGACCCTTCCTAGCCACAGTTGGAGCTATAATTGATGTAAAGAAGGGCAGACTGACATTCGAAGTTGGAGAGGAAAAAGTGGAATTCATCCTCACTCAATTCTTACAAGCACCAGCCATGAATGACACATGTTATCTAATCGACGTTATAGACAAGTGCGTAAGAGAGATGGAAGCGGAACAGACCACATACTCTGAAATAATGAAAATCTAAACCCCTCTGATATTCGAAGACGACAATTGGCGTGAACCATACCAAGATGATAGTCTAAGCGAAAGTCTAGCACTTACATCTGATCATATGCCATGTCCGAAGAAACCAGGTTTAGAATTAAAAACCTTACCCAGGAACCTAAGATACGAATTCCTAGATACCAAATGTACGCGACCAGTAATAATCAATTCCAGTTTAGGAACGCTCGAAACTGAGAAACTTTTAGACGTCCTAAGAAAGTACCCGACTGCATTAGGTTATAACATATCCAACTTGAAAGGAATATGTCCTTCAATTTGTATGCATCGTATTATGCTAGAAGAAGATTTCAAAACCTCTAGAGAACCCCAAAGAAGGATTAACCCAATCCTTAGCACTGTAGTCAGAGATGAAATTAAGAAGCTATTGGAAGCAGGAATCATATATCCGATCTCCGACAGTAAATGGGTCAGCCCAGTACACGTTGTACCAAAGAAAGGAGGTATCACTGTTGTGAAAAATGCAAAAGGCGAACCGATAATGCAAATAGTAGTAAATGGGCATAGAGTGTGCATTGATTATAGGAAACTAAACAAAGCTACTCAAAAAGACCATTTTCCTCTACCCTTCATAGATCAAATGTTAGAACGACTAGCCAAACATTCCTACTTCTGCTATCTAGATGGTTATTTCGGATTTTTCCAAATTCCTATTCACCCTGATGATCAAGAGAATAGTACATTTACATGTCCCAATGGAACATTCGCTTATAGACGAATGCCCTTCGGATTGTGCAATGCCCCAACAACCTTTCAATGATGTATGATGTCAATCTTTGCGGATTTCATCGATAACATCATGGAAGTGTTCATGGACGACTTCTCTGTGTGCGGGCAAAGTTTTGAAGGATGCCTATTAAACCTAGAAAAGATTTTAGAAAGATGTGTGAGATTAAACCTCGTGCTTAACTGGGAAAAATGCCATTTCATGGTCAGAGAAGGAATCATACTAGGACATGTTATATCTAACAAAGGAATTAAAGTTGATAAAGCCAAGATAGAAGTCATAAAAGAACTTCAACCGCCTAAGACCGTTCGAGAAATACGAAGTTTTTTAAGACACACCGGTTTCTACCGACGATTTATCAAGGATTTCTCGAAGATCACTAAACCACTTCTCGAAGTTCATATTCGACGAAGATTGTCTTAAAGCTTTTGAAACTCTACAATCAGCCCTCATCACCGCACCAATCATGCAACCACCCGATTGGAGATTACCTTTTGAAATCATGTGCGATGCGAGCGACTAAGCCATAGGCGCATTTCTTGGACAAAGGAAGGACAAGAAACTTCACGCAATCTACTACGCTAGTAGAACACTAGACTCAGCTCAAATGAACTACGCCACAACTGAGAAATAACTGTTAGCAGTTGTCTTTGCGCTTGACAAATTTTGTTCTTAACTTTGTCCAGGTGGACTGGATTAACTTTGTTAACAATGAACTAGGATAAAAACATTTGTGTCATTTATTTTTGTTCTTGTGTTCTTTGTTTTATCTTGGGACAATTTTTTTTAAATCCAGAAACCTAATTCAAACCCCAAATTTCTTCTATTTCTTACACCTTCAATTTACATTCGAGATTCGGTTCTGGTATTAATTATTATCAAACACTAAAAGCAGTACAAAGTGAAAGAGAAAGACAAACATAATAAAAATATGTACTTGATATACAATCAGAGGTACAACGGATTCATCACAAGCAAAGACCTTGTTACTTGAGATTTCAAAGATATACAAGTGTAAGAATATATCAAGACTATTTGCAACACAACAACTATATATAGAAGCTTATAGAGCGAAAGAGTTATGGTTATTGTTATGGTATCTTGTTGTATGATGGTGTATCTTCCTTTGAATCTTCAGCTCCTTATATAGAGGGAAAAAAGAGACGTTGGAAGCTTTCTTGCACAAGTATCTTTGCTGAAGAATTGGTTTCCATGAGAGACACGTTGGAGTAGGTACAATAAGGATCTTAAACTTATGAATAATATCTTTATCCATTGTGTCTTTCTCAAGTAAGGCGACCATAGGCAAGCTGGAGTAGACTGAATAAATCGTGTCAAACAACCTTGAGCCTTGCGCTAGAACCACTAGTTGACTTTATCCATAATTCTAGTAGTTGACAAGATAGCTCTACTTTACAGAGTACAGACCCAGGGCATTGTACTATATTTCCAGCTCATCAGAGGTTGAGCCAATAGAAACTGAGGTTCCATGTGATAATCAGATTCTGATCTATTTAGAATTTAATTCATATGCTTCTTCTTCATTAGCTTTTTAATTGGGCCTGAACCAAGTTAATTTCACGCTTAATGATCCTGCACACTTAAACAAATGTTAGTATACCCTATTGTTCTTTAAGTACTTTGTTATCATCAAAACCCAAGAAGTATGAACAAATTTTGTTCCAACAATCTCCTTATTTTTAATGATGATATTGTGACTGGTTTTTAATGTGAGAGTCACCACTATTAGTTTTTATCCTAAGGAAGGGAATCTAATAGAAAACCCTAATTCGCAAACAGAGATTCTAGGTTTCAAACTTCATTAGACGAAAGGAAGGTATTAGGCACCTTTCATCTACCTTGTTCACAAGGATAATAGGTTTTAGGTTTAGGTTTCAGGTTAAACATGGTTTTAAATTTTAATTAGGAGGACTCGCCACAATTTTTGATCGTATGCCTACGTATCCTCTTATGAGGAATCAAAGTCTCAATTCCTAGTTCGTATGAGGTTTGTGTTTTTTAGGGGTTGCAAATGTATTTTGAATCACCTCACATTTTGGCCGGGAGTAGTGATTGTGGAGATTTTGGCTAAATGCACGATTACTCATAATCCGTTTGAAACCTTTTTACAAAAAAGGGTGGTCTAAATTAGTTTGTTGCGAAAAATAGTTTGATGTTTGTTGAGTATTTTTTATAATATTCATTGCGAAATTCTTGGTTAATGCATGAGTAAAAAATTTAATGCAAATAATACAAGAAAATATATGCATGAGTTTTTAGATAAAAATAATGTATTTACATGATAAATAAATAATAAATAAAAAATAATAATAATATGAAAATTAATATTAATAAAAATAATTATTATAAATAATAAAAAAGAAAATAGAAATAACAATTAGAATCATAAAAAAAATATAATTTAATTTCTGAGAGGGTGTATTTCTAGTTATTAGGTAAAACTAGGGGGTGCTAAATGTAGTGATGTTTGGCCCAACTATAATTCTGGATAGGGGGTGTAATTTGTTACGGCATTCAGTAATAATGGCAAAATGGTGGTGCGAGAAGCAGTGGGCTAGGCCCAAACGTGATGTAAGGAAAATGATGGGTTGATCATGTGAGTGAGGGAGCACGGGGTTAAGGTAAGACTTAGCCTATCGGCCGTCCAAAACAAATCGTATGGATGGAACTGAGGGAGTACGCTAATTACCATGTATACGTATGTATTTGATTCCAACAGAGTGTTAACATGTTATGTTTATATTTTTGTGCTTTCATTTACAACGACCCTTCCTCTTTCTTCCTCTCGTTTTGACCTTTCTCTCTTCACCCCTTTCTAACCCTAAATCCGATTCCCACCGCGGCGGCTTCCCTACCAAGACCCCAACAAGAACCGTCCCAACCAAACCCCAAAATCAACGATCAAGAAGAAAAAGCTAAGTTACCTCTTTCGCGAGATTTCGTTTCTTCTGACTTTGGCTTCCGATTCGACGCTAATCCACAGTTCTTCTTCTTAATTTGCAGGCTACAATAGCGATGGAGCTTGAGGTTGAAGACGGTGGTAGAAGGCGATCAATGGCTAGAGATTAGGGTTTCGGATATCGAAACCTCAATCGCTCCTCTCTTCTTCTTCGATAACGGCAAGGTTCTCGTTCTTCCGTTTATCTTCCAACTTTCGCCTCTTTCTCAATTTTGTTCAAATATGCGGTTCTGTTCTTCAAACTTTTCCCCTTGTTTTTTGTATATTCTTTGTCTCCCCTCCTTTATGTATTTAGTTTAGTATTTATAAGGTTATTTTAGGTTGTTGTGAATTTATCGTTACAGATTAGCATGAATTAGGAATTGTAATCTCAGTAATTGATTCAATACTTATTTGTAATTGATTTGTAATGCAATATATTTGGTTTCCTGATATTTCATTTGTAACAAGGATTCTGGGACTGGATTTGATGCTGCGTTTTTTCCGTAATTTTATAGATTTGATTCGATTATTTGGACTGTAGGAGATTTGATTCAATTTTTTTTAATTTGTACAGTGTTAGTTCGTAACAAAAACGTGCATTTGTTTCCTTCTGTTGATTTTTTAATTGAACATGGGCTTTGTGCTAATTACTTACGGTCCAGCTTGCATAACTGAAATCAGGCCTTTTGGCCCAGACCAGCATATTACTATTTTCTTATTGCAAATACATTATCTCTTTTTTTATACGGTATTGGGCCTAGCATGGTTTAGTCCATCATTTTTCAAATCAAAACTCTTTATTATATACACAATAAAACAACTTATTGATTTTACTAATAATAAATTAATTACTAAACAGAAATCAAATAATAATTCTATTCACAAATACCAAATGGGCCTTGCATCGTGCCACCAATCCACAATAGAAATTACATCAAACACGTTATTCCAATGCGTATTGGGCCTATAAATTGATAAGCATACCCCCTTTTTACTTAATGACCAACAAAAAATGGAAATGGGGCCAAACGAAATGGGCTCCTATATTGAAATTTCACCTCCCCTTTCTAATAACAACCATTTAATAAATAAGAACTTAACGGTTATTATTCTTTTTTTTGAAATGATTTTCTATTTTCGAATCGCATGGGCCATTAGCCAACATGCTTCGCGAATAGGTTTATGAGTATTTCTGATTTAAAAAGCCCCACTCTCCTAGATTAATATACACCCCCTAGTCTTGGATAAAGATGGGCCATCAGATACTGTTGTACCATATTTAATTAAATATTTATTCTATTTAAATCTTGAAAAATAAAATCATCGAGGTAGGACAAATTTGGGATACGACAGTTTCCCCTATTCAATTATATTCCAATCGAATAGCGTGAGAATACATGAGTCTTGTGCATTCTGATTGGGAGTTTATTGAATACTTGGAATACCCCAAAATTTGTCTGTCAAACATAAGGTTACGCTGATATAGCATACCCTTATGAGTCTTGAGGAAGTAGGCAAATCTGATGATATATCGCTTACCAGGATGTGACGACGAGGCAAATGGTTTTGATCTTGAGAGAATAATGTTGTATGTCTTGGTTTGCTTTTGCTTATTCATCCATTTTGAGGGATGAATAAAACATTACTTCATGATGCATGGCTGCTTGGAGCATGATAAAGGCATAAGTGCATTTGACGATGTTCTTTACATGGCTACTGTAAGTGAATTAGTGACTCCTCTACCAATAATCAAGATGAATCTGTTGCAGGCCGATTTATTTTCGGGTTGTATTGAAAAATGTTACTGTTGCACAACCCAACCCAATGGCTGCAAATTACTGAAGGAAGGCATTCAACGCCTAATGGAAAATCATATAATTATGATTGAGAAGGTTCCATCTGTTGAGAATCTGTGTCAAGACTTATCCGTAATTTATGGCCCTCCTGTCAAGATCACTTCCAAAAGTCATATAAGGATTACTGCCAATCTGAAAGCTGCTCCTCTGATCATCACTACACATGGACCTATCCCATATTCTTCGAATAAAGTTATTTCTTGTAACTTTGGATCCGACGTCTACTATCATGGCGTCAAGCAAGAACTACCAGCTGTTGAAGATGAAGTTACTGAAGTTGTTGATCTCTGCATTGACAATATTGCTGGAACCAGCAAGGTTACTAGAAGAGGGAGGGTTTTATTTCCGAAAATCTCTCCAAAGACTATTGCTACACCTGTTAGAGTTACTGATACCCAGTCAACTGCTGAGGCTCAGGGTAAAGAGCAAATGGAAGAGCCTGCCCAGATGGAGGCGCCTAAGGAAGCCACAGTTGAAGATACCTCTAGATAAGAGTTGGAAGAGGTATTGAAGATTATCCGCAAGAGTGACTAAAAAATAGTTGAACAGCTGGGGAAAACCCCATCCAAGATCTCTATGTCATCCTGCTATTGTGTTCTGAAGCCCATGCACAGGCTTTAGTGAAAATTTTAATGACTGCTCACGTACCACAAGATATTTCTGCTGATCAATTTGGAAGCTATGTTGCTAGCCTGACGACTGATAATGGATTAGGTTTCTATGATGCTGATCTGACTCCTGAGGGAAGAAACCACAATAAGGCCATGTATGTCTCCATTGAATGTAGGGACACTACTCTGACTCATGTTTTGGTCGATACTGGATCTTCACCGAATGTTCTATCGAAAGGCGCTCTTGAGAGACTTGAATGCGAATGGGTTGTACTAAAACCCAATGATATTGTAGTTCGAGCCTTTGGTGGATCGAAAAGAATGGTACACGGTGAAGTGGATCTCCCGATCAAGGTAGGTTTGCAGATCTTTGAATCTACCTTCTATGTAATGGATATTCGGCCAACTTATTCTTGCTTACTGGGACGCCCCTAGATCCATGGAGCAGGCGCTATCACCTCTACCCTACATCAGAAGCTAAAATATCCTGTGAACGGAAAGATCATTACTGTTTATGGTGAAGAAGAGTATATGGTGAGCCTCTTGAACTCATTCCAGTATGTAAAGATGGACAACTAATTCATCAAGACTCCCTGTCAGACTTTCTAAGTTATCCCTCTTGCTGCTACTGAAGATGTCTCTACCATTCCTAAAGTTACGAGGGTCTCTCCCAGGATGGCTTCATTAAAAGATGTTAAAGCTACTATAGAAGAAGAGGGTCAGAGGGTTGTTCGTCGCGCTCGGGATGGAAGGCCACCATAATGAATCAGCAATAACATAGTTAATTTAATAGAGGATGCTGACAGTGATTATGACCTTGACAGCTAGATCTTTCCTACCATTGGCAACGAGCTCAGCAACTGGGAGGCCGATGACATTTTCTCTATCTCCTTCAGTATGGAGTAATAGCTACATTTCTATTTTTTATTGCTTTCAAGTTTTGGCTTTGTAATATTTGAACAATGACTTTAAGCCTTGTGCTTTACCCTAGGCACAACATTTCATTTGTTAAGGGTTGTCATTTCATAAACATATTTTAATTTAATAAAGCATTGGATGTTTTGCATTCAAATTTTATGCTCTTTGTCTTTCTTTTCACTTTTATCACTTTCAAGCTATGTGTTCTTACACACACCCACACAATACATTGCAGATCCACATCCACTCTGGATCTCGTTGATAACGATTCTGCTATTGTCACTTATGACTTTGAAAATCTCATCTACCAAGCCGAGGACGAAGGTGAGGATGATTGTGACATATTAGGATAACTTTCCATACTGTTAGTGCAAGAAGAGAAAGCTATTCAACCACATCAAGAGCCAGTTGAAGTGGTAAATTTGGGTTCTGAGTCAGACAGAAAAGAGGTCAAGATAGGTTCCAACTTAGAGGATATTGTCAAGAACGGGCTGATAGATATGTTGCATGAATATGTTGAGATCTTTGCTTGATCATATGAAGACATGCCATAGATTGATACCGATATTATAGTTCACCGTCTATCAATGAAAGGGGGTTGTGCTCCGATAAAACAGAAGGTTCGTCGTATGCATCCCGAGATGTCAGAGAAGATCAAGGCTGAGGTCATGAAATAGTTCAACGCATGGTTCTTAGTAGTGACATCATATCGTCAATGGGTTGCAAATGTTGTTCTGGTACCAAAGAAAGACAACAAGTGTTATACCCCAAAATCTGCCCTCCCATTTTCTTCAAGACATTCTTTCAAGTGTTTTAAAAAATGCTAAAAAATCTCAAGGTTGACCATTCAAGATGCTCCTCCTAAGCAAAGGGTCTACAGCTAGGGTTTTGAGTTCCTCAAGGAAGTTTGGGTTGCAAATGTCTCAAATGATTTCCATGGATACCCTAACAATGATGTTTCTGGATTCCTTCCTCAACCTGGCATGTGTTATGTCAAAACAAATCTAAACAACAACATGAGTATGGATCTCTGCATCAAATTTATTTAAATTGCATGAACTGGGAGATTAGAGCGTGAGAATTTTACCCTACTGGAGAAACAAAACCTGCTTGTTTTAAGATGCTTTAAATGTCAGGGAGGGCTGGTAGGAACTCTTGGGATCTTCAAGGTGGTGATGGGATGCCTGGGACAGATTGAATGTGGCTGTTCAAATTTCACTACTTCGCTAGATTTTTGGCAATTTTCTGTAGCTCTCTAGGCAGTGTATATGCGTGTATGAGGCCTCTTTTTTGCGTCTGGAATTGTTGGGTTTATATAGACAAATATTTAGGTCAACATTTGTGTACCAAATCTTTGGTCATCATGAGGGAGAGATTTGATTTGATTTTTTTCATGAAAACTTGCCATGTTTGATCCAATCATGTGTTTCTTCCAGCTTGTTCTGAGTTGTTTTGGGCCTCCAACTTGATGGGAGTCGAGATCCTGGGATACCTTTGGTCGAAGCTTGATAAATATGGCAAGAATCAAGTCTTTAAGAATTTGAAAATCATTCATTTATGTTACATTCTTGCCATTTTCGTAGGTTGCATGAACCTGGACACTTTGGCTCCTTCGAATGCCCTTCAACTTTGCTCTTCGATTAGCCTAGAGTTTTGATTCGAAGTGTTCAGAAACTTCTTATTTAGAGCTTCTTCGACCAGTCAGCTTCTGCATTGATGGATTGATTATCTAAAGACATCTTGCTCTGATATGCCAATCGAAGGACACTTTGTTAACATGCCTTTGAAGTACACCATATCCTTGCCATTCGATTGGCTATGACTTTCTCCTCATGGCTCCTTAGATTGGACCACATATATATCCTTATAGCTTCTTTGATTGAGCCTATCTACTTGCCTGAGCTACTTGATTCAAATAACCCAAGCGAAAACTTCATTTTGGCCAATCGAAGCCTCCTTTGTTACCACCTTCGAATGCCACCGCACAAGAGGCATGGGCCTGGCCACATATAGGACCAAGACCCATCATAAGACAAGCTTGTATTCAGTAACCATGTGTCCTTCGAATGGACAAATGAATGCTTCTTCGAAGGGACCTCATGAATGCACCTTCGAAGGGACTAACATGCGTGTCGAAGTGTGGAAAACTATTTCAAAGGGGACCATTGCCCAGTCGAAGCTGGCACAAAGGCAACCAATTCCTTGTGGGTGCTAGTATGAGGCAGGTTTAAGCAAGCGTAAAAGAGGCCATCGCCTAGTGAATCAAGGCATGTCTGAGGCAAACCCTTTGTCTTGTGAATCGAAGACCAGTAAAAGGGGCCTTTTTCCTTGTAGATCAAAGGCAAGATGATGGGTCTTTGCATTGTGAAACCAAGGCAAGCATGAGGAAGTTTTTTTTAGTGAATCAGAATACACATGCAGGAGGCCACTGCTTGTGGATCGAAGGGAACTTGTAGGGGATTCTCGCCTAAATGAAACTTGGACCAATGTTTGCTCAAAACGGGAAACAACATGCAATCGAAGTTGATGGGTCAATGCTTGGTTGAAGAGTTTCAGACACCCAATCAAAGCTTGTTGATATGCCAATCGAAGGACCCTTTGCTCTGATGTGCCAATCGAAGAACATTACTCAGATGTCAATCGAAAGACATTGTTGGCATGCCAATCGAAAGTCATTTTGCTCTGATGTGACAATCGAAGGACATTACTCAGATTCCAATCAAAAGACATTGTTGGCATGCCAATCGAAAGACACTTTGCTATCATTCAAAAAATTTCATTTTTCTTTTGGCAAGTGTTTTAACCACCCATATAAAAGAAACCTTGGGAAACACGGGAGGGCAAATTTTGGGGTACAACAGCTGCCCCTGTTCAATCTTCTTAAACCTGAGGATTTAGATTGGCTTGTCTGCCTTTCATGGTCTGAAGGTGGAAGAGGATTGAATACTAGAGAGCCCAGAAATTTGCACTCGCATGGAATAACACTGATGGTTGATGATGGCTAAAATGGGCTTAAAAATGCCATTTGGAGAAGATGATGGAGAGTTGTCGGAGATGGGCTTAAAGATTCCATCCAAAGTAGATGCTGACTTCATAAGAGATCTCTTTGTGGGGAATTCCTATTCCTGCTGTATGAGGAGGACTCCGCTGAGGAATGTGGGTTTCTATTGTTCTCCTGCTTGAGGAAACTCTATGGGGAATAGATTCTAGGAACTTCAGTTGTCCAAGGATCTGCTGAAGAGTTATCTCTGGAGAGATGGAAGTTTGTTATTTTCTGGTTGAAATCCAGGCTTCACAGTAGCTTGCTGGGGATAATGGAATTAACCATTACCTAAAAATGTATTAGAAAGAGCATATGTAGGGCTATTTCAGGATAAGTCCGTGTTAGTATGCATCCGGAGATATATGAGAATGAGTTTGTGTAGGGCTTCTTTAGGATGAGTCCATGTTAGACTACATCTGGACGATGAGAAGGAACCCGTGTAAGATTACTTCAGGATGAGTCCGAGTTAGACTGCATCTGGATATCATGAGAAGAAACCCGTGTAAGATTGCTTCGTCAGGTCATGTAGATAGTTTTCCTGTCTGGTTTCAGGTGTTAATGTACAAATTATCTGTTCGCAGATAGTTATCCTGTCTGGTTTCAGGTATTAATCTAGAACTTGAAAATTGTCGGTAGCTGAGATAGTTGTCCTGGTTTGTTACAGGTATTAATCTCTGACCTGAGAAAGAAAGATATTTTTCCTGGCTTGTTACAGGTATTAATCTTCAATCTCCTTATATAGATAGTTTTCCTGGCTTATTTCAAGTGTTAATTTATAATCAGCTATTCGCAGATAGTTGTCCTATCTGGTTTCAGGTATTAATCTGGAACTTGAAAATTGTCGGTCATTGAGATAGTTATCCTGGCTGGTTACATGTATTAATCTCTGACCTAAGAAAGAAAGATAGTTTTCCTGGCTTGTTACAGGTGTTAATCTTCAATGTCCTCATGTAGATAGCTTTCCTGGCTTGTTATAGGTATTAATCTGGAACTTGAAAATTGTCGGTCATTGAGATAGTTGTCCTGGCTGGTTATATGTATTAATCTTTGACCTGAGAAAGAAAGATAGTTTTCCTGGCTTGTTACAGGTGTTAATCTTCAATCGCCTTATGTAGATAGTTTTCCTGGCTTGTTATAGGTATTAATCTACAACGGTCGTCCACAAATAGTTCTCTTGGCTTGTTACATGTATTAATCTGGAACTTGTTTTTATTGGTTATCGAGATAGTTGTTCTGGCTTGTTACAAGTATTAATCTCTGACCCGAGAAAGAAAGATAGTTTTCCTAGATTGTTACAGGTATTAATCTTCAATCTCCTTATGTAGATAGTTTTCCTGGCTTGTTACAGGTATTAATCTACAATCATTCGTCCACAGATAGTTCTCCTGGCTTGTTACAGGTAGTAATATGGAACTTGAAAAATGCCAGTCATTGAGATAGTGGTCCTGGATGGTTACAGGTATTAATCTCTGATCTGAGAAAGAGATAGTTTTCCTGGCTTGTTACAGGTGTTAATCTTTAATCTCCTTATGTAGATAGTTTTACTGGCTTGTTACAGGTATTAATCTACAACGGTCGTCCACAGAGATTTCTCCTGGCTTGTTACAGGTGTTAATCTGGAACTTGAAAATTGTCGTTCATTGAGATAGTTGTCCTGGTTGGTTATAGGTATTAATCTCTGAGCTGCTGTATTTGTTGGTAAACCCGTCTTGCTTCGGGAGTTCATACCACTTGGTCATGTAGATAATTTATCTGTCTGGTTTCATGCATTAATCTTTGACCTGTTACATAAATTGACAATGTTGGTCTGTTTGCCAATTTAACCTGAAAAGGTAAAATCAGTTTCATGCAATATCATGATGTATGAATTGCATGATGCTCTCAAAATAAATGAGATTGTGATGTATGCATTTGTGCTGCATATGCTATGATGTTTGTAAAATGATGTATGAATGCAATGTACAAACGTGTTAGTTGTTCCATTGTAATGATGTTGAACTAGGGAAAATAAATCCCTAATTGTTGCTGGGGATGAAGAATGTAGGTCTTCAGATTTTTGTTTGAAGTTGAATGCTGGGAGACAGATCTTCCATTGTTAGAGAAATAAACTCTGTTGGGGAAGGTGAACTTCATAAACAGCTTGGGAATTTTGTTGAAATCCTGAGAAGCTTGGTGACTTCACTGGGGATGTTTTGTTGGAGCAGTAATTAGAGATTCTTGCTCTTCCAGGGATATGATATTACCTGACATCATCAAGCTGCATGCCGAGAATATGGCGGTGACCTTGTAGCAGGAATGCCCCTGCCTCTGTACCTGTTGGAGAAAATATTTGTCGGGGATTTTGTAGATGGTTTGACTGTTATCCCAACTCTTAGAGTCCTTGGTGAATGTAGATCAGGGTAATAAACCTTCTACTGATAGACAAGTTACAAGATGACGGGATGTAGTCGTACGATTTAATCCCTAACTTTTGCCTGGACTGTCCTTTTAGATTTTCAGTCCATCGGGATACCTTTTTTTGCCCAAGCCACCTTTTCAGGTTTTCGACTTGCCGGGTGTACAGTTTTTTTCATATGTATATCCCTAATTTTTTCCCAAACCCTTTTGGTTTGCCGATATGCCTTTGTTTTTTCCTAGGCCAATCAACCTAGCGGGTATTTGTTCATGGGTAGTATTTTCCGACTATGTCCATGTTCATCGGGTACGGAGAATTGTCACTGTCCTTAGTAGTAAGTGTTGCCACACTACCAGAAGATGTTTGTTTGATCATACATGATTCGTTGCTGCAATTCATGTCCAATTCCCCAAGTGATTCAGATGGAGATCATCCCCAGATCAGCTGGGCACCATGCTATGCCCCTTGATTATGAAAGGCCTATTATCGGAATGTCTTTCCATCTGAGGTGATTTTGTCCATTGAGAGGATCTTCATTCACTGAATATTCGTTGTGCAAATTTCTCTACTGTTGAACAAATAGTCATATGAAAATAATGGTATTTTAAGAAGGCAACACTTATGTCTGTCTTGAAGTTTGAAAATTAATTTTTAGTAAAACAAACAAATTTTGTAAGAGTGTGATATCAGTTCAGGATTTATAGCGAACCCTACAGGAGTCAGGATACCTTTTATAATAGTATGCTTTCGAACTAACCCATGCTTCAGTTAGTACTTTTGAGGGTTGAAACATGGCCTGGTTCATAGTTTAAGAAACAAAGGATAAAGGCTCAAAATTTATTTGTACCCAACCCATTCTACATGATGTTCTTCAATCCTATGCTCAGCTAATTGTGCGCTTAGATCCCAATTGAGTCTGGAATCTTTGCTCTGATACTTGGTGATGGTTCAGAAATTAAACATTTGTTTGAGAAGGCAGTCATTTTTATAACCTTTTCTTTTTTTGTTGAGGATTTTTGGACCTCTTTTTTTTATTTTGTTATCCCAACTTTTGCCTGAAGTGTTTCTTTGGTGTTTACAGTCAGCGGGATGCCGCAGCTTTTCTTAAGTCTCCTTCATAGGATTTTTACTTAACGGACTTTTATTTTGAGAGATAATGACTTCCTGTCTTGATGATTATGTGGAACCATCACCATCTTTTGGAGAGCATCTTCTACACTATTTGTCATGCATGAACGGGAAAGTTTGTGATTGAATGCACATCTGAATTAATTGAGAAAACTACCCTGCCCCAGGTTATGATTAAGGGTTTTAATTTATGTGAAAAGAAAAAAAACTCCTACTTTTTAGGCTCAAAGGGGTTGACTAGGGAATATCTTCCTTATAACTCCACTGTTTAGGATTTGAAGCAAGGCCTGTACATCGTCAGCAAGGTCTGCTCAAAAGCATACTGTAGAGATTGTGGTATCGTTTTCATCATCCCCCCTCTAAAGGTTTAGAGCTTTTAATCGAGAGTTGAATATCATGAAAGGAAGTAAAAACACAATTTGAATATAGTGGATACGAATGAAATAATTCAAGACAAACATATGCAATGCTTGATGAAATAACAAATTTTGACATAAATAAATGTTTGAACAATCAAAAGAAAATTACAAATTGAGAATTCAAATGAACAAAAAGCCTCTTTGTATGAACTTGTCACTTCAGATGGTGTGCCTTAGAAGGATGACAGAAAAATTACAGTTGACCATCTTGTGCGAATTCCAACGCTCCTTCATCGATCGGGCTTGAATTTTATAATTCAACGTCTAACAATTATCAATATCATGCCTCGGGCTATTGGAGTAATATGCACACCTATCATTGGGATTGTAAGTAGGAGCAGAAGTATTAGGATTTCGAGGAGGATCCTTCAATATGACCAAATTCAACTTCAACATGTGTTGCAAGACTTGTGACATTGGTATGTTGAGTTTGGTATATTGCCTAGTGAATGCATCCTGCTTATGCCGATTACCATGTCATTATTGGCGAGGTGGTGGTTGGGTTCATGACGTAGCAGCAATTTGGAAAGGTCTACTCTCAACCCAGCCAACTTCTTGTCTCATTAGAGGCTTATTAATGACCTGATCCCTAGTCTCGATTGTTTGCTTCATACGGTTGCATCCGTCTTGATGAAGCTTACTGATGAGAAACATCAACTCTTCTTGTTCCCGAGCTAAACTTTAGATAAGATCCATTTGATTACTCATTTGGATTCCCATCCATTCCATTTCAGCTTGAAGTTATACCAACTGGTCATCCTTGTTGTTGTCATGATATTTTTTGGTCAGATTCCTGTTGAAGAGTGGTTTCAATTCTTCCCTCCCCTTGGATAGGTTGAAGAACATTTCCATGAACTGAGGCTCTTGAGTTTGGAGATCTATGTTGTTCTGTTTGAAAGCCATTTTCCTTGCTGAAATAAACAACGAGAACATGAGAGACTTGTACTGGAAGACCTGTTATGTAATGACATGCATGATGTGTAAATGTTTTCAAAGATCTCACGGGGTAAACAAGAAAATGTCAGAAGCTGAATTTTGCAGCATTGATTGAAGAACTTTCGTATCACTGAAGGTCCTTCTACAAGAATAAAGCTCACCATATCGAGTGGTTCATAGCCCCTGACTCAAGTTATCGTGTTTTGGTCTTTTGAAGACATTTGGTTAGAGGAAAATAAATCCCCTTGCCCCTTGCTAGACGTTTTCTTTATCATAACCTGCATCACAAGCCCTTGAGATCCTTGAAATGGTTAAGTAAATGCTATGGTATGATGCTATGATGTGTATGATATGCGTCAAGCAAAAATGTAAGGTGATGAAGACAAGTGAGTCTTACAAGAAATCCAGTTTATTGGATAAAGACCACAAACAAGTCCTGCACGGAGTACAAACAAAACCCTGCAATGAGATTAATTTGTTAGATATTGAAAGCAAGGAAGTCACACAAATAGACTTAGGTTCAAGCTTGCATGGAGTTTATAGGTAAGTACCCTCTTGAAGTTTAAGTTGGCTCAACTTGTCCTATTAATAGTAACCGGGTTCTAAGAAATCTCAATATCACTGATTTTCCCATAAGTTTCGTTCTGATCGACAACTGATTTGCCACCAAACAAAACTCAGGAGTCAAATCTCAATGAGTGTTGTATCGAGTATCAACCGAATTAGGAATACACCAAAGACGGCTATCTCATTACTTCCTAATTGCCAAGTTGTTCAATTAAAGGTTCTAAGGTCAGTTGATGCTTCATGACACCATGCAGCGGCCCCGTATTCTCCTTGACTACTCAAGGGATACCGGTACCAACCAAAGTGTCAAATTAATGTAGCTATCATTTCAAACGTGTCGGTATACCCTGCAAAGTCTCCACGATCTATTGCTACTTACCTAAAAGGTGCCCCAGATTCGGGTGTAGGATCTATAGTAACAACCCAAACAAAACCCTCCAAGGATAAAGCATACAAAGCAATCAATTAAAACAATTTTAAAATGAACTAATTCTAATGTAGCTATCTTTTTATAATTTTCAATTTTCTTTTTTTAATCTATTATTTGTTTTTTTGTTAAATCTGAAATACACAAAAACTGGACATGTGGATCTCAACATGGGCGGGTCAGGCTGTAATACATCTTTTAGGCCCATATAATATCTTTTTTTTATAGCTTGAAATTCAAATACAAAAATGGTTTGTTGGACCGTATCTTACTCCCTCCTGGCCCATTAGTTTTTGTAGAATATAAACTTGATTGTGTTAGACTGGTGGACCAAAATCCCAAGGCCTGCTACCATTTTTTGGCATAGCTATTGACTAAAGAACCAAAAAGAGATCTAGACCTACTCTGCTGGGCCTAGCGCCCAACTTACTGCTATACCCCTGGATTTCATCCTGCACACCCTTTTGACTAGAATTCTAGTTTCTTTTTCTCATTAGTTTTCTTTCTATAATTTTTTATATCTAAAACTAATAATAAAAATAATAAAATTGTTAATGGTTTTTTTGGAATATAATATAATTTCCCTAGATTTTTTCTTCTTTTAGAATTCTGTTAGAATTTTCTATTATGGTTTATGTTTAAATAATCATTTTGTTTCCGATACTTCATGCTTCACATTTTGCTTGTTGTGAACGGGAGTCTTACACATGTTTATTGTGCGATATGCGGATGCGCTTGAGATTTCGATTGTGATTTATTTTCACATCGATGATGCTTCGATACTTATTCCAAGCATTCAATTTCTGACTCTTTTCTTTGATTGGTGAATCTTGTCGCGAAGATCGTCGAGTTTCTTTGTTTTGATATGCTTTGCTACGGATTGATATCTGTTTGGTATTTTCTCTTGTTTATCTCATTTTGCATTTTACTGTTTTCTAGATATCATGAGAAGTAGGAAATAAACAGCGTGCGCTCAAAGTCTCTGTTTAAAGACCTGTAGCAGGCATTCCGCACTTCATTTGCTATATGTGTTGTGCTTGTGTTTGTTTCCTTAGTTGTTGATCGATGAGTCACTCAATTTAGAAATTGAGATCATGACTTCGCTCTTAGTGCATGCTCCCTATAGGATTTCATTACTTTCCTTTATTTCTTATTGATCGATGAGTCACTCAATTTAGAAATTGAGATCACGACTTCATTCTCATTGCATGTTCCCCATAGGATAGTTTTGTTAGCTTTCTTTGGTATTGTTGTACCCCAAAATTTGCCCTCCCATTTCTCAATGATTTCTCATCACAAAACCTTTGAAGCCCAAGATCCAGTTAGGGTTTCATCTGCTCAAGACTTCTCCTTGCACTGATGACCCAGATTAGGGTTTGTGTTTGCACAAAGATGTTTTGACCAAATGTGCCTAAGATGACTTTCATGCTTCATATTGGACTCCCAAGTTTATCCATACCAAGTTTCAAGCTTTGATTCCAAGTTTTGCTCAGTCAATTGGACAGTTGACCTAGAAATCAGCTGTATTGGGAAAAAGTCAACTGTGGCCAATTGACAGTCAAACCTCATGAAAATTGACCCACATCAACATTATGAACTCATATGGACCATTTGATCAAGTTTGGATCACAATTCCATAAGAAATTTGATCAGATCACCAAAAGGGCAAAATGGTCATTTTTAGGGTTTTGACTGCACAAAGGCAATTTTTGACTGTTTGACCTAGCCAATGGCAAACCAAGCTCATATATGGACTCAAGGACCCCATGGAATTATCTTGACATGCTCAACAAACTCAAAAGATCCCAAGTACACAAGATTGACAATTGAATTTCCCAGCCAATTGATCAATTTTGACTGTATACTGAAAAGTCAAACTTTGACTTTTTGGTCAAAATCAAGAGTCAAGATTCATTTTTCATCAAAACATGCCAAATCATGAAACTTGTTCACCAAGAAATCACAAAATGCAAATTAGGGTTAGAAATTAGAATTTTTCATAACTTAGAATTTTTCTAAGTTATAAAAAAACCCTAATTTTTCCCAACTTTGCCCCACTTTTTCACCAAGATCCATTTGGATTCAAACAAAAGTCAAAACATGAAAGTTGTAGCTTGTTGCATAATCTACAACTTTGATTCACAAAGTTTTCCCATTTGAGGCTTGTATCTCAAGTTACAAATTTTTGAATAAGGGCACTAAACCATTCTTAACTTAGTGGGATTTTAACCTATTTTGACAAGGTTTTCTACCCAACTTCAAGGCCATTTTCCATACACTTCCACTTGTAATTTCAAATTGAATTTCAAAGATGGATTGTAGTACACATTCCAAACTTTCCAAAATGTCCAAGAACTCATCAAACAACCTCATGACTTGAGAGATTCGAATTTCACAATTTGGCAAAAACTCACTTTTGAATTGGCTATTTTTCATGTTCATAATTTGTGCAAACTTCTCAAACCAGCATGCCCCTTGATTACAGGTCCTAAAACCATCCAACACTCAATAATTTAATGCATGTTCATTGTGCTAAGACCTTGTTTCATGAGCTAAAGCATTGTATGATGGATTAATCTCAAATTGGAAAAAGCATTATATCCATTTTTGCAAAAGTTTCACTTTATGTCATGATGCAAATCCACAAGTACAAAACAAATCCAATTGGCACAAGATTATGAGCAAAATACTCTGATCAAGGAGAGATTATGCAGCTCATTAGGGGTCCCCTACTTGCCTAAAACACCAAGTTGGCTTTGCTTGCTTAAGGGTGAAGAAAAGTACCATAACATAGGACATCTTTCATCTCAGCATTAGAACACAGAAGCAAATATTGTAGACACATTCCAAACATCCCAACCAAGCTATTGCACGACCCTAACACCTCTCATACACCCCAAATCCCAGAATCACCTTCAAACTGCAAAAACAGGGCCAGGCCTGCAGTTCGAGTGCCATCTTCCATTTCCCTCAAGCTCTCTTGCCCAAACCAGTTCACATACATTCTCTAGCACCTATGCAAGCTAACCATGACTTGAAACACGACCTGTAATCCCTCTAACCACTTCCACCATTTTCAGTTTCTTGTTTTGCAGGTGAAGTGCTCTAGCACGATTCAAAAGCTTTCAAGACAAAGTAAACATTGGAATAGCATCCCTGGACCTCAAGGAAGCTTTTCCAATCATCACCTTGCACTGAAAACTCCCTCATTGCCAGATAGAACTTCAGCTGAACAGGTATCTTGGTGAACTTCTATCTCTCTTATCAAGCATCATTAGCTCTAAGTTTGTGAATAAACAATGTTCTACTCATGCCACTGAACATGTACATGTTTTTACTTTTCATTTCTTTTGCTTGAGCTGTGAGAATTTGAGGTTTAAAAATGGCAGAAAATCTAGGTTAGGATTTGGGGGAGAAGAAATTCTCCCTCATCTTAGAGAGTTAGATCAAGTTCTGCATATGGTTGGATTCGTCTCTTGATGCTGAACATTTTTTATGTTATGAGTTTTTATTAATAAGCCAGGAATCAGGAGTTAGAAGATCAAGAACAGGGCGCGCGTTTTTGAACTGTTTTTGGCTGAAGGTTGAAGACAATGTCTTCTTGGGCTGGGCCTGAGCTATTTTCTTTTTCACACCACCTTTTTTTTGGTTTTACACCCCTGAGCCCATTTGCTTCATTTTTAATGTTTTTTGACTTTTTCTTTTTTTAACTGACTCATTTATTTTTTCTCAGCATATTAAAAATATAAAAATATTTTTCTCATCATTTTTTGAATTTATTAAGTATTTATTTGATTGTTTCTTTAGTTTGTACATAAATAAATAAATATATATATATATATATATACTTTTTGTTTAAAATATTAAGATAGTACAAATATATTTTTATAATACATTTTTATCTTATTTTTACTTCCTGAAAATATTTTATAGAAAAATTACTTTTTTTTTATTTAAATATTAAATATTATTAACTAATACATATAATATACATTTTGTAAATAATATAAATATATAGGTACATATTAATAAACTTAGGATATAAATACCAAAAATGTACATATTTTATTTTTTTAATATTTAATACTAAAAAATGCCCTTTTTACAAATATACTATATTTTATTTTATTTTTGTATGTAAATAATAAATATTATATGAATTAATTGATTAATACCCCTTTGATTAAAAATTAGGGTTTTGCCCTAAATTTGAAAATACTCAAAAAATAATACCTTTTTTATTTCTCTTTTTATTCTCACATAAATAATATTCTTTTTTTTCATACACATAAAAAATTCTTTTTGCATTTTGCATATTTCAATTTCCATTTAATTGTGCAAATTATTTGTCTTGTAAATATTCAAAGAAAATGATGTAATAGTTAGGTTTAATTTCTTGTCTAAATATACCCCATTTGAAACATTGTACCCCCCTCCCCATATTATTGTGTTGTAATAGTGTAGGAATTTTAAATTTCGCACTTTAACGCTTTCTAAACATACCATGCTAGAATTAGGGTTTGAATGCGAATAAAACAAACAAAATAGTTGGACATAATCTCAAGATAAATAAGCATGAAAATGGACAACACATTCCACACTTGCACCCCTAGGGTATTCCACTTTGTTGCCTTCAAATAAATTGGGCCATATTGCATGTTGAACTTCTTTGGGTAAAAACAAACAATCAAATGATCATAGTCCCACAAAATGTTGCTTAAATGAATGATCAAAGTCCCTTTTAAAGAAAAATTGCTCAAAGACATTTAACACTATTGCAATTATGGTCTAAACGATGACCCGCGCCTGTCCCTTTCACCTCCTAATACAAGATTGTCCACCAAATGCAATGGTGGAACAAAATTGTCAAAAGGTTTAAAACATAACAAAAAATCTTTGAGAAAACTTTAGGGTAGATAAACTCTTAAGTACTTGTCAATTTGCAAAGAAAACGCTTGCCTATTTTTCAAAACACACTTCACAAACACTTTCAAAACAAACTTTCAAAAAAATCTTGAAACATCTTTTTAAAAGATAAAACACCTTTTGTAAAACATTCGAGTAAAGAATTGTTACAAGGGTAGCCTATACAAGGCATCTTTTCAAAACATTTTCAAAACCACACACCAAGCACCATTTCAAACAATTGAAAACCAAGGCAAGTTGATCTAAGCAAGTACCTAAGAGCCCATGGATAACCATGGATAGAAAGGGTGCTAATACCTTCCATTTCTATAATCTACTCCCCGAACCCAAGAAAAATCTCAAAGGTTTTTGCTGTGCTTTTTAAACCTTTCCTTAGGATAAAATAAAAAGTCGGTGGCGACTCTTGCTCAACTGAAACATTTGTGAAAACAAACGCAAAACCCTAGTCAGTTCTCCCACCGTATCACAGAACTGGCGACTCTGCTGGGGAGTTGATTTTTAAAGTGGAGTAACCTTAGGGCTTAGATCACCCTCTTGCATGACTAATTGTTTGATTTGCTTGCTTTATACTTTGACTCTATTGTTTGGGTTTGCAATCCTATACCCGGATTTTGGGAAACATTCATAGATAGCAATACGTTGTGGAAACTGTGCAGGGTATACCGACACGGTCGAAGCAATAGCTATATTAGTGCGACATATTTGTGAGTATCGGTAACCCTTGAGTTCAATCAAGGAGAGTACGGGGCCGCTGAGTGATGTCACTAAGCACTAATGACCTAGAACCTTACTTGACCATCTTGGCCTTACATTAGGAGTAGTGAGATGACCGGCTTTGGTGCAGTCCGAAGTTGGTAGATACTCGATACTACACTCATTGAGGGTTGTTTTGTTGGAATATTTTGGTCGCTAGTTAAGTGGCTAAACCAAAACAATGAACAATGAAAACAATCCAGTGATATTGAGCTCCTTAGAACCCGGTTACTATTGATAGGACAGGTTTTTAAGCCAACTACACTCAAGAGGGTACTTACCTATGAAACCCCATGCAAGCCTGAAACTAGGGTTTGGTGTGATTTGCTTGTACATATGTTTTGTGCATACATCATAAACATCATAAAGCATCATATGCATTCACTAACCATCTCAAGGGTTTGGATCTTCATCTTTGTTCCTGTTTTGTAGGTCATGGAAATTCCTCGCAGAAATACCATTCAAGTCAACCTTGTGAGAATTTCTCCTCAACTCAAAGAGCTCACCTCAAGAATTCCGGAAAATTCATCCTTCAGTGAAAGACATGGTAGACTGCTCAGCCTAGTCAACACCAACATTGAAGAAGACATGATGAAAGTGCTATTCCAGTTCTTTGACCCTCTTCACCACTGCTTCACTTTCCCTGATTATCAGTTGGTACCCACTTTGGAGGAGTTTTCTCAACTCCTGAGAATCCCTATCCTTAATCAACTACCCTTCAACGGTACGGAAAAGGAACCAAAGCCGGAAGATGTTGCTCGAGCATTACATCTACAACCATCTGACATCAAAGGGCATTGGGAAACCAGAAGCGGCGTCAAAGGATTCTTAGCAAAATTCTTGTTTGAGAAGGCACAAGAATGTTGGAATTCATTGGACCTGCAAGCTTTCGAAGAGATTGTGGCACTCCTTATATATGGGTTGGTCTTGTTCCCAAATCCTGACCAATTGGTAGATGTCAACGCCGTCAAAATCTTCTTGTCCAGAAATCCAATACCAACATTGCTTGGGGACATCCTTCACTCATTTTACACACGAACAATGAGAAAGAGGGGTGTTCTCATGTGCTGTACTCCTATCCTTGCAAGGTGGTTTATTTCGCACCTTCCACAGTCTGTCTTGAAGAATGACCAAGGCTCAAGGTGGTCCCAACGGTTGATGACTCTTACTCATTCTGATGTGCATTGGTGTTCTCGGTCCAGAGAAAATGTCATCATCGTCGATCGTTGCGGAGAATTTCCTAATGTTCATTTACTTGGAATTAGAGGAGGTATCACCTACAACCCTTGCCTAGCTTTGAGGCAATTTGGATATGCACGGAGGGATGGACCTCATGACATGTTGATTCCTAACCTAGTTTTTGACTTCGACAATGATGCGCAAGGACTTCGCCAAAGATTCATCAGAGCTTGGGGAAAACTCAACAAGGTTGATAGCAAGACTCTGGGACACAAGAACTCCATCCCTCTTGAGCCCTATCTCAAGTGGGTACGAGCCCGAGCCCAAAGTCTAATGATGCCTTATCCTCATGTACTCCCAGTGATTAAAGAGCCCGTCAATGAAGGAGAGGTTCCCTACACCATCCTACATCCAGACATGCCTACATCATGGGAGGAAATGCAGAAAAGTTGGATTCAGCTCAAGGAGGAACGTAATACTTTTGAAGCTAGCTTCTACGCCAGTGAAAAGAAGGTTCTAGAGCTTACCCGCCGACTCCACGAGCAAGAGGCCCTCAACACCTACATCGCACCAAAGAGGATGCGCAATGTCTTTCTGCCTTAAGAAGTTTATTTTGTAATATTTGGCCCATGGGGCATTTATGTACTAACAAATTTCTTCTTATTAATATGACGTGCGTTCTTCTTTGTCTGAAACAATTTTGAATGCTCTAAATCCTTGAATGCATTGCATACACAAGCATACCATTCATCATGTACATAAGCAGGTCTCACTCCAGGTTTCCTCATCTGTCTACTGTTTATTTCAGTAGGATGGATCTCGAGCAAACTGTCAAAGACCTACAAGCTCAGAATGCACAGTTCCAGCAACTCCTGATGACTTTGGCTAAAAGTCAGGAGGATATCAAGACTCAATTGGGGAATAAGGACCCAGTGAAGAAGAAGAAAAAGAGGATTGGGGTGGCTAATTTGGGGAGAAGATTTGACAGAGAAGCTCGGAGAGTGCTTGAATTTCCTCCTACTTCTGATGAAGGGACTAGTAAAAGAGATGGAGTCGCGGTGCCTTCCGAGTCAGATGCGGAAGAAGAAGAGGTTGAAGAGGATGAAGATTATTCTGACCAGCAATATCCTCCAGCTGATGATAAATACAAGGGTTTGGAAGATAGATTGGCTTCCATGGAACTACAAAGAGTACCGGGTTTGGATTTTGAAGACTTGGGTTTGGTTGCCGGGATTGTGATTCCCCCAAAATTCAAAGTGCCAGTGTTTGTGAGGTATGATGGGCTGTCCTGCCCCAAAATGCATCTCAGGTCCTACGTGAGAAAGAGTCAACCCTATACAGCGGATAAAAACCTCTAGATTCATTTCTTTCAAGACAGCCTGTCGGGAGCTCAGTTGGAGTGGTTCTATCAGCTAGAAGGGACCAGTGTCAGAAATTGGGAAGATTTGGCCACCGCTTTTTACAAACAATACCAATATAATTCTGATCTTGCTCCTACTCGTACCCAACTTCAGGGTATGTCACTAGGAACAAGCGAAGGATGCAAAGAATATGCACAAAAATGGAGGGATTTGGCTGGCAGGGTGCAGCCTCCTTTAACCGATCGTGAGCTCGTTGATATGTTTCTCGGGACCCTATCTGGGCCATTTTTCAATCATCTAATTGGTAACTCTTCCGCGGGGTTTACCGATTTGATCTTAACAGGCGAAAGAATAGAAGCTGGCATCAAGTCAGGAAAGATTCAGAAGGGTGTTGCTGCAAGTGTTGAGAAGAAGCCTTTTAAGAAGGAGACATCTATGGTATATTCTCAGAGAAGAGCAGGGAAGATGGAGCGTCGGCCAACTGTGGGGGCCGTAATGATTCAAAACACTCCAAGTGAGCAGCCTCGCTATAACCAGTCCAGACCAAATCAACAACGAGTGGAACGGCCACAACGGCAGTTCACTCGTATTAATATGACTCCAGCGCAAGTGCTTCCCCATCTATTGAAGTTGAATCTCGCCACCATCAAAGAGGCGCCAAAGAATGTGAATATGTCCTCTCCGCATTATCATGCCAATGCTAAATGCGCCTACCATTCAGACAGTGTTGGACACGACACCAATGATTGTTGGGCACTCAAGCATAAAATTCAAGACCTGATAGAGGCTAAGGAGGTGGAGTTTGACGCTCCAGAGAAGCCCAATGTGATATCTGCACCTATGCCGAAGCACGGCCGAAATGTCAATGCCATTGAAGAAGATTTGTATGTTGCTGATGTCAGTGATCTGACCACCCCACTGCTAACCATTAAGTTGAATTTGTTAAGGGCCGGGATCTTCCCGGGATGTAAAGAAGACTGCTATTGTTGTTACTCTCTGCCGTTTGATTGTCCGCTACTGAAGAAAGGCATCCAAGGCCTTATGGATAGTCGACAAATCTTGTTCGAAAAAGTTTCTGTTGCTCCAGTTTATACTGAAGATGTCTCAATCATAACCATTCACGCCAATCTTTCCAAGGCCGTCAAAAAGCCTGTTAAGATTACACCAGCTGCAAAATCTGTTCCTTTGAAGATAACAATGCCAAGGCCTATTCTCTATGTTTCTGAGAAGTCGATACCTTGGAACTATGGCGGTGACATCTACTACCATGGTATCAAGCAAATCGAAGTAATTGAAGAAAGTTCGGATGATGAAGAAGCCAACATTAGTAACATTGCGGGCACCAGCAAAATCACCAGGAGCGGGAGAATATTTTCTCCAGAGATTGCCCCTCCAAGAGCAGTCTTTGGACCCTCATCAGCTAACGAGGTCATCCCTGCACCAATAAAACTCTCCGCTAGAACTCCTCTGATTGAAGACATTGTTGTTCCTAGTACCGTCTCTCCTACCACTGCTGACAAAGGTAAGGGAATCCAAGATGAGCCCGTCAGGACGAGGGCTCAACCCTTGGTTATCCCGGAAACCTCCAAGAAGGAAATGGACGAGATTTTGAGGATAATCAAGAGAAGTGATTACGATATGGTGGAACAGTTGGGGCAAACCCCCTCCAAGATCTCCATGCTGGCACTACTACTTTGCTCAGAAGCGCACGCTAAAGCTCTGATAAAATTCCTGAAGGCAGCCCATGTGCCCCAGGAAACCTCTGCGGATCAATTTCAAAATTGCGTGGCTAGCCTGACTGCGGGCAATGGACTGGGTTTTTCTGATGCCGACCTAACCCCTAAAGGCAGAAACCACAATGATGCTTTGCATATTTCAATCGAGTGTCGCGGAACCACTCTTGCACATGTTTTGGTTGATACCGGTTCGTCGCTGAATGTTTTGCCTAAAAAGGCCTTGGACCGACTAGATTGTGAAGGGTTGGAATTGAAGCCGAGTGATATTGTTGTCAGAGCTTTCGATGGTTCGAAGAGAATGATCCATGGAGAGGTTGAAATTCCCATCAAGATAGGCACTGAGGTGTTTAAATCCACTTTCTATGTGATGGACATTCGTCCGTCATACTCTTGCTTGCTGGGTAGGCCGTGGATACACCATGCTGGGGCAGTCACCTCCTCCTTACATCAGATGTTGAAGTATCCTGTCAAGGGAAAGATCATCACTGTCCATGGTGAAGAAGAGTACATGATTAGCCACTTAAATTCTTTCCGGTATGTGGAGGTTGAAGGAGAGTTCATCGAGACACCGTTTCAACATTTCGAAGAAGTCCTTCCTGAAATAGCAGTAGCAAAGTTGGCGGCTGAGGCACCGAGGCAGATGGCCAGGATGGCATCTCTGGAGGACGCAAGGGCCGCAATAAAAGAAGGGAAGAATTCAGCATGGGGGCAGTTACCCGACTTTCCGCATAAGACTGACAAGTTTGGGTTAGGGTTCACAGTCGCCGGCCAGAAAGCTATGCGCCGTGCAAAGATTGAAAGGGCGCCAGTCAAAATTTCTCCCTACGGAATCAACGCCCTGGAAGATGAAGACAAGGGAAGCAACATTGAAGAGTGGATTTATCCAACTGTCACAGGAGGATTGAGCAATTGGGAGGCTAAGGACTTTGTCCCCATCACTTTTATTCATCAGTAATTTATCTGTTAAACATTTCTTATTTGGTCTGTAATATTTTATTTTCAAACAATCCGTACACTATCTTTTCACCTCCTGCCTTGCCCGGGGCATGTAGGTCTACTTGTAAGTTTTGATTATTTTTCATATTCATATGCCATGTTTAATGATTCATTGGACGTTTTTCATTTGATAAACTGCTTATGTTCATTTTCTTTCCTTTTGCATTTTTTGTTTAAGGATGTCTATCCCTTACACACACCCACACTCACCAATGCAGGTACCCATCCGCTCCGGATTCCATGGGTGACTATTCTGCTTTATCTTTCAATAACTCTGAAGATCTGGTCAATCTAGCCGAGTATGAAGATGACGAAGGTTGTGAAGTACCCGGGGAACTAGCCAGACTTCTGCAACAAGAGGAAAGGGCCATCCTACCGCATGAGGAGCCATTGGAAACTGTTAACTTGGGAACCGAGGAGGACCGGAAGGAGGTGCAAGTGGGTGCCAATCTGGAACCAAGAGTCAAGGAACGCCTAGTACAGTTGTTGAATGAGTATGTTGAGATCTTCGCTTGGTCTTATGAAGACATGCCGGGTTTAGACACAGACATCGTGGTTCACCGTCTCCCCACAAGAGAAGACTGTCCACCGATCAAGCAAAAAGTTCGCCGAATGAGGCCTGATATGTTTGAAAAGATCAAAGCAGAAGTAATGAAACAATTCGATGCTGGCTTTCTGGCTGTTACGTCCTATCCTCAATGGGTCGCTAACATCGTGCCAGTACCGAAGAAAGATGGAAAAGTCTGAATGTGTGTGGACTACCGGGATTTGAATAGGGCCAGCCCTAAAGATGATTTCCCGCTACCTCATATTGACATCTTGATCGACAATACAGCTCAGCATAAAGTGTTTTCCTTCATGGACGGATTCTTGGGCTACAATCAAATCAGAATGGCTCCCGAGGATATGGAGAAAACGACTTTCGTCACACAATGGGGCACTTTCTGTTACAAGGTGATGCCGTTCGGGCTGAAGAACGCAGGGGCAACTTATCAACGCGCCATGGTAGCTTTATTTCATGATATGATACATCATGAGATTGAGGTTTACGTAGACAATATGATAGCTCGGTCACAAACAGAGGAAGAGCACCTTGAACATCTAGAGAAGCTGTTCGCCAGGTTAAAAGAATACAAGCTCAGGCTGAATCCAAGTAAATGCACTTTTGGAGTTAGGTCTGGTAAACTCCTGGGATTCATTGTAAGCAACAAAGGCATTGAAGTCGATCCGGAAAAAGTAAAAGCAATACAAGAGATGCCTGCTCCCCGTACTGAAAAGGAGGTTAGAGGATTCTTGGGGCGCGTAAACTATATTGCCAGATTCATCTCACATCTGACTTCTACCTGTGAGCCAATTTTCAAACTCTTGAAAAAAGATCAGGTAGTGGAATGGAACGACGATTGTCAAGCTGCTTTTGATAGAATCAAGGAGTATTTGCTAGAACCTCCTATTCTGATGCCACCCGTCGAAGGAAGACCATTGATCATGTACTTAACCGTCTTGGATAACTCAATGGGGTGTGTTTTGGGCCAGCATGACGAGTCTGGTCGAAAAGAGCATGCTATTTATTACCTTAGCAAAAAGTTTACCGACTGTGAGACTCGCTACTCACTGCTCGAGAAAACTTGTTGCGCTTTGGTATGGGCTGCTCGCCGACTAAGACAGTATATGCTGACTCATACTACCTTGTTGATATCCAAAATGGACCCTATCAAGTATATCTTCGAGAAGCCCGCTTTATCTGGAAGGATAGCTAGATGGCAAATGATCTTAACTGAGTATGACATCTAGTACACCACCCAAAAAGCTATAAAAGGGAGTGTACTAGCTGACCATCTCGCTCATCAAGCTATCGAAGACTATCAACCCATGAGATTTGACTTCCCAGACGAGGACATCATGAATTTGGACAACGTTGAAAGTGACGAACCGTATGACGGACCCGAAAAGGGATCCCGATGGACCCTGTACTTTGATGCTGCTTCAAATGCACTTGGAAACGGTATTGGCGCAGTACTCATTTCTCCGACAGGTTGTCACACGCCTTTCACGGCCCGACTTTGCTTCAGCTGCACAAACAACATGGCTGAGTATGAAGCTTGCATCTTTGGTCTCAAGGCTGCTATAGACTTGGGGATCAAATCTTTGGTCGTCTTTGGGGACTCGGCTTTGGTCATCAGCCAAATCAAAGAAGAGTGGGATACCAAACATCCTAATCTTATCCCATACAAAGAACATGTCCTGACATTGTTGCCTCATTTCGAGCAAATTACCTTCGAGCATTTCCTGCGAGAAGAGAATCAGCTAGCAGATGCTCTAGCCACAATGTCCTCCATGTTTAAACTCAACTGGGATAACGAGGCTCCCCAAATCACCATCGAGCGAATGGATGAACATGCGCATTGTCACGAGATTAATACCGAAGAAGTAGTGGAACAACCTTGGTTCCACGAAATCAAAAGGTATCTCGAGACCCGAGATTATCCTGAAGGAGCTTCCGTGAATGACAAGAAGTTCTTAAGGAAATTTGCTGCTAAGTTCTTCCTGAGCAACGACATCCTTTACAAACGAAGCCATGATTGTGTATTACTCCGATGTGTGGATAAAGCTGAAGCAGAGTTGATCATGACTGATATACACAGCGGCACATTTGGCACTCACTTGAGCGGGCATACAATGGCTAAGAAGATCCTGAGGGCAGGCTATTACTGGTCTACCATGGAAGCTGACTGCCATCAACATTCCCGTACTTGCCACAAGTGTCAAGTCTATGCTGACAAAGATCATATCCCTCCGGTTCCTCTCAACGTCCTGACTGCTCCGTGGCCCTTTGCAATGTGGGGCATTGATATGATTGGAGAGATCAAGCCCACGGCTTCCAACGGACATCGCTTCATCCTGGTTGCCATTGACTATTTCACCAAATGGGTCGAAGCAGCTTCTTTCGCCTCTGTTACTAAAAATGTGGTTGCCCGCTTTATCAAGCAAAATCTCATATGTCGGTATGGCGTTCCAGACAGGATCATCACAGACAACGGTACAAATCTGAATAACACAATGATCACTGCATTGTGCGAACAGTTCAAGATTTATCATCACAGTTCATCTCCCTATCGGCCGAAGATGAACGGTGCTGTTGAAGCTGCGAACAAAAATATTAAGAAGATCATTCAGAAAATGACAGTCACTTACAAAGACTGGCATGAGATGTTACCGTTTGCTCTGCATGGATACCGTACAACGACACGTACTTCAACCGGGGCAACCCCATTTTCTTTGGTTTATGGCATGGAAGCTGTTTTGCCTATGGAAGTCCAGATCCCTTCTTTAAGGATTATGAAGGATGCAGGTTTGAATGAAGATGATTGGATGCAGACCCGACTTGATCAACTCAATCTAATCGACGAAAAGCGACTTGCTGCTATATGCCATGGTCAGACATATCAAAATCGGATGATCAAGGCCTTCAATAAGAAAGTCAGACGTCAAGTGTATCAAGTCGGAGATCTCGTAATCAAGCGGATTATCTTGCCGCAAAGTGATCCCAGGGGCAAATGGACTCCTACATATGAAGGACCATTTGTGATCAAGAGCATATTTTCTGGTGGTGCAATGATTCTGACCACCATGGACGGCGACGATTTGCCGCACCCTGCGAATGCAGACATAGTCAAAAGATACTACGCATAAAATAACCCGACAAGTCGAAAACCCGAAAGGGCGGCTTGGGCAAAAATGGGCATCCCGGTGAACCGAAAACCCGAAAGGGCGGTTCAGGCAAAAGTTAGGGATAAAAATAAAAAAAATCTGTACACCCGGCAAGTTGAAAACCCGAAAGGGCGGCTTGGGCAAAAAGGGGTTTCCCGGTGGATCGAAAACCCGAAAGGGCGATTCAGGCAAAAGTTAGGGAATTAAAGCGTATGACTATGTCTCGTCGGATCACTTCAAAGACAATCTCTTCATCAACCAGTTTCGGGTTTCTGATCAATCCAGTCATCGGCAAACGAAGCATTGAATGGACAGATATTCAGAGTTGTGAAGGCTGTAGCAGAATGGAATCCCATGGAATTATTTCACATAGCCATCTTTATTTTGTATAAATTTTTCAAATATTTACGACAAAATCCTCTTACTAGGATGATTGTCTCCTTTGTACAAATATACTCAAAGAAAATCAATACAAATACTTTTCCCAGAAATTTGTGTCATTTCCTTTTCTTTTCTCTTGCACTATTTGTTTTATTTTGAGAAACGTCCAATGTTTTATTAAATAGGCATATGCATTTGAAACATAATCATTTTCTTATGAGTCAGGAAAGAGGATTACCGATAGGTCAAAGGAACAATTGGATATCTTGATACCCTTCAAAGGAAGCCCCCGAGAGATTTGGAATCCATATCCCTAGCAAGTCTTGAAGCTCACCCCCAGTAGATTCTGGAAGCTTATTCCCTGCAGAGCACGGACGTCTCTCCCGAGTTTTACTCAAAGTTATTCCTCACAAGGCCTTATAACTGGGTTATCCTCAGCTAGCAACCACGGAAGATCGCGCTCGCCAAAATTCTTCCTATCCCCAGCGGAGTTCATCAAAATTCCCCAGCAGTAACTTATCTTTGCAAATCCCCAGCCAGAGAATCCTCTGGAATTCAATTCCCCTCAGAGTTTAAGTTTCAGTGTCCCCAGCCGAGCTAAAGCTTCAATTTATCAATCCCCAGCGGAACCAGACTAATGAGACTTTTCCCCACAGAGTTTTAGGAGAATAAATCTTGAGTTCCCCAGTGAAGCCGCCAGAGACACTTCCCACCGAACTGAAGATTCCCGGTCTTGTATCCCCAGCATAAGTCTGCTAGGTTGGTGCTCCCCAGTAGAAGTCATCAGGAATTCTCCAGAGGTTTGGTATACAACCCAAGCTCCTTATTCCCCAGTCACAGCCAAGGAATTATTCTTCCCGGAAGCAGTCAGGATGCTTTTATCTTCAGCCATCCCGGATTCATCCATCCCTAGCAAGACAGTTCACCAGTTTACACGCGCATTCATTACATTCATATCATAAACATTGATATAACATATATTGCATCATACATCTCATGAAACATAATTTTGTGTTCAGCTGACATTTTGTCCTTTTCAGGATAAGAATAAAAAACTATCCTTAACAGTTTCAGATGCAGTTTTACACAGATTCATCATCAAGCAACCCTACACCGGTTCTTATTCAACTTCAAGACTTCTGAAAACAGTTTAACGGGTTCTCCAAGTAACGGATGTTAACCTATCACTTGTTCAGATTCTTCTCAAGACTTTTGAAAACAGTTTATGGATTCTTCCCAACAACGGACGTTAGTCTATCGACTTGTTCAGACTCTTCTCAACCGTTGAAGACAGCCTACAGACGCTTCCTAACAACGGACGCTGCTCTATTGCTCATTCAAACTTCAAGACTTCTGAAAACAGTTCACGGGTTCTCCAAGTAACGGATGTTAACCTGTCGCTTGTTCAGTTTTCTTCTCCAGACTTCTAAAAACAGTCTATGGATTCTTCCCAACAACGGATGTTAATCTATCACTTGTTCAGAGGCAACTTCTGAAAACAGTTTATGGATTCTTCCCAACAACGGATGTTAATCTATCGACTTGTTCAGATACAACTTTCTATAAATAGCTTACGGACGCTTCCCAACAACAGATGCTGCTCTATTGCTTATTCAACTTCAAGGTTTCTGAAAACAGTTCACGGGTTCTCCAAGTAACGGATGCTAACCTATCGCTTGTTCAGACTCTTCTCAAATTTCTGAAAACAGTTTACGGATTCCTCCCAACAACGGATGTCAATCTATTGCTTGTTCAGACCCCCAGTTCAGAGACGGTCCAAAGCTTGGACACCTTCCTAATATTCCCTTCCAGATGGCATCTCTAAGCCCATCCCCGACAGGATCTCTGTTACCCTCTCAAGATGGCATCTCTAATCCCATCTCCAAATGGCATCTCTAAGCCCATTCCTGCATTCATTGCTTTGACGAGTGCAAATTTCCGGGCACTCTAGTGTCCAATCTCCTTTTTACCCTCGAGTCACGAAAGGCAAACTTGCCAATCTAACTCTTCGGATTCAAGAAGATTGAACAGGGGCAACTGTTGTACCCCAAAATTTACCCTCCCATTTCTCAATGATTTCTCATCACAAAACCTTTGAAGCCCAAGATCCAGTTAGGGTTTCATCTGCTCAAGACTTCTCCTTGCACTGATGACCCAGATTAGGGTTTGTGTTTGCACAAAGATGTTTTGACCAAATGTGCCTAAGATGACTTTCATGCTTCATATTGGACTCCCAAGTTTATCCATACCAAGTTTCAAGCTTTGATTCCAAGTTTTGCTCAGTCAATTGGACAGTTGACCTAGAAATCAGTTGTATTGGGAAAAAGTCAACTGTGGCCAATTGACAGTCAAACCTCATGAAAATTGACCCACATCAACATTATGAACTCATATGGACCATTTGATCAAGTTTGGATCACAATTCCATAAGAAATTTGATCAGATCACCAAAAGGGCAAAATGGTCATTTTTAGGGTTTTGACTTCACAAAGGCAATTTTTGATTGTTTGACCTAGCCAATGGCAAACCAAGCTCATATATGGACTCAAGGACCCCATGGAATTATCTTGACATGCTCAACAAACTCAAAAGATCCCAAGTACACAAGATTGACAATTGAATTTCCCAGCCAATTGATCAATTTTGACTGTATACTGAAAAGTCAAACTTTGACTTTTTGGTCAAAATCAAGAGTCAAGATTCATTTTTCATCAAAACATGCCAAATCATGAAACTTGTTCACCAAGAAATCACAAAATGCAAATTAGGGTTAGAAATTAGAATTTTTCATAACTTAGAATTTTTCTAAGTTATAAAAAACCCTAATTTTTTCTCAACTTTGCCCCATTTTTTCACCAAGATCCATTTGGATTCAAACAAAAGTCAAAACATGAAAGTTGTAGCTTGAGGCATAATCTACAACTTTGATTCACAAAGTTTTCCAATTTGAGGCTTGTATCTCAAGTTACAAATTTTTGAATAAGGGCACTAAACCATTCTTAACTTAGTGAGATTTTAACCTATTTTGACAAGGTTTTCTACCCAACTTCAAGGCCATTTTCCATACACTTCCACTTGGAATTTGAAATTGCATTTCAAAGATGGATTGTAGTACACATTCAGAACTTTCCAAAATGTCCAAGAACTCATCAAACAACCTCATGACTTGAGAGATTCGAATTTCACAATTTGGCAAAAACTCACTTTTGAATTGGCTATTTTTCATGTTCATAATTTGTGCAAACTTCTCAAACCAGCATGCCCCTTGATTACAGGTCCTAAAACCATCCAACACTCAATAATTTAATGCATGTTCATTGTGCTAAGACCTTGTTTCATGAGCTAAAGCATTGTATGATGGATTAATCTCAAATTGGAAAAAGCATTATATCCATTTTTGCAAAAGTTTCACTTTATGTCATGATGCAAATCCACAAGTACAAAACAAATACAATTGGCACAAGATTATGAGCAAAACACTCTGATCAAGGAGAGATTATGCAGCTCATTAGGGGTCCCCTACTTGCCTAAAACACCAAGTTGGCTTTGCTTGCTTAAGGGTGAAGAAAAGTACCATAACATAGGACATCTTTCATCTCAGCATTAGAACACAGAAGCAAATATTGTAGACACATTCCAAACATCCCAACCAAGCTATTGCACGACCCTAACACCTCTCATACACCCCAAATCCCAGAATCACCTTCAAACTGCAAAAACAGGGCCAGGCCTACAGTTCGAGTGCCATCTTCCATTTCCCTCAAGCTCTCTTGCCCAAACCAATTCACATACATTCTCTAGCACCTATGCAAGCTAACCATGACTTGAAACACGACCTGTAATCCCTCTAACCACTTCCACCATTTTCAGTTTCTTGTTTTGCAGGTGAAGTGCTCTAGCACGATTCAAAAGCTTTCAAGACAAAGTAAACATTGGAATAGCATCCCTGGACCTCAAGGAAGCTTTTCCAATCATCACCTTACACTGAAAACTCCCTCATTGCCAGATAGAACTTCAGCTGAACAGGTATCTTGGTGAACTTCTATCTCTCTTATCAAGCATCATTAGCTCTAAGTTTGTGAATAAACAATGTTCTACTCATGCCACTGAACATGTACATGTTTTTACTTTTCATTTCTTTTGCTTGAGCTGTGAGAATTTGAGGTTTAAAAATGGCAAAAAATCTAGGTTAGGATTTGGGGGAGAAGAAATTCTCCCTCATCTTAGAGAGTTAGATCAAGTTCTGCATATGGTTGGATTCGTCTCTTGATGCTGAACATTTTTTATGTTATGAGTTTTTATTAATAAGCCAGGAATCAGGAGTTAGAAGATCAAGAACAGGGCGCGCGTTTTTGAACTGTTTGCTGAAGGTTGAAGACAATGTCTTCTTGGGCTAGGCCTGAGCTATTTTCTTTTTCACACCACCTTTTTTTTTGGTTTTACACCCCTGAGCCCATTTGCTTCATTTTTAATGTTTTTTGACTTTTTCTTTTTTTAACTGACTCATTTATTTTTTCTCAGCATATTAAAAATATAAAAATATTTTTCTCATCATTTTTTGAATTTATTAAGTATTTATTTGATTGTTTCTTTAGTTTGTACATAAATAAATAAATATATATATATATATATATATATATATATATATATATATATATATATATATATATATATATATATATATATATATATATATATATATATATATATATATATATATATATATATATATATATATATATATATATATATATATATATACTTTTTGTTTAAAATATTAAGATAGTACAAATATATTTTTATAATACATTTTTATCTTATTTTTACTTCCTGAAAATATTTTATAGAAAAATTACTTTTTTTATTTAAATATTAAATATTATTAACTAATACATATAATATACATTTTGTAAATAATATAAATATATAGGTACATATTAATACACTTAGGATATAAATACCAAAAATGTACATATTTTATTTTTTTAATATTTAATACTAAAAAATGCCCTTTTTACAAATATACTATATTTTATTTTATTTTTGTATGTAAATAATAAATATTATATGAATTAATTGATTAATACCCCTTTGATTAAAAATTAGGGTTTTGCCCTAAATTTGAAAATACTCAAAAAATAATACCTTTTTATTTCTCTTTTTATTCTCACATAAATAATATTCTTTTTTTCATACACATAAAAAATTCTTTTTGCATTTTGCATATTTCAATTTCCATTTAATTGTGCAAATTATTTGTCTTGTAAATATTCAAAGAAAATGATGTAATAGTTAGGTTTAATTTCTTGTCTAAATATATCCCATTTGAAACATTGTACCCCCCTCCCCATATTATTGTGTTGTAATAGTGTAGGAATTTTAAATTTCGCACTTTAACGCTTTCTAAACATACCATGCTAGAATTAGGGTTTGAATGCGAATAAAACAAACAAAATAGTTGGACATAATCTCAAGATAAATAAGCATGAAAATGGACAACACATTCCACACTTGCACCCCTAGGGTATTCCACTTTGTTGCCTTCAAATAAATTGGGCCATATTGCATGTTGAACTTCTTTGGGTAAAAACAAACAATCAAATGATCATAGTCCCACAAAATGTTGCTTAAATGAATGATCAAAGTCCCTTTTAAAGAAAAATTGCCCAAAGACATTTAACACTATTGCAATTATGGTCTAAACGATGACCCGCGCCTGTCCCTTTCACCTCCTAATACAAGATTGTCCACCAAATGCAATGGTGGAACAAAATTGTCAAAAGGTTTAAAACATAACAAAAAATCTTTGAGAAAACTTTAGGGTAGATAAACTCTTAAGTACTTGTCAATTTGCAAAGAAAACGCTTGCCTATTTTTCAAAACACACTTCACAAACACTTTCAAAACAAACTTTCAAAAAAACCTTGAAACATCTTTTTAAAAGATAAAACACCTTTTGTAAAACATTCGAGTAAAGAATTGTTACAAGGGTAGCCTATACAAGGCATCTTTTCAAAACATTTTCAAAACCACACACCAAGCACCATTTCAAACAATTGAAAACCAAGGCAAGTTGATCTAAGCAAGTACCTAAGAGCCCATGGATAACCATGGATAGAAAGGGTGCTAATACCTTCCCTTTCTATAATCTACTCCCCGAACCCAAGAAAAATCTCAAAGGTTTTTGCTGTGCTTTTTAAACCTTTCCTTAGGATAAAATAAAAAGTCGGTGGCGACTCTTGCTCAACCGAAACATTTGCGAAAACAAACGCAAAACCCTAGTCAGTTCTCCCACCGTATCACAGGTATGCTAGCCTAGGTAGGATCTCTCTAGTTATGCTCTCTTGAGCTAGCTCTCTTGAGCTTATTGGATTGCTTGTTTGATTTCATCTTTGTGTGCATGTTTTGAGATGATATACCCTCGGCATGTTCCCTTAGGAGCTCTCGATTCAACTATAGATGATGATTCGAGATATATAGTTTTAGGTGATGGACCCTTGCTATGCTCCTTTAGGACTTCTTGATTCATCTATAGATGATGAGTTGAGATAGACATTAGGATTGCTATTCAAGCATGTCAACATAGGGTAGAGATTTCCCTTCAAAACTCAACTATAAGATCAATCGTTGTATGATAACATTAGGGATAGATTTAGGTTAGTCTCCCTTATATGTTTTCTTTTCCTTTGCATCCTTGCATTTAAAACAAAAACTTCCCTTTTCTTGAAAAAAAGCACAAAACATCTAACAATTTTCAAATACTTTTTTAAGGTAAAAAATATCAACCAATGCTAACTCTTTTTGCGCCTTCGGGCTTTTCTTTCAAACTTTTCAGAAAGAACATGTTAATTCACTTATGTGCTGACGCGTTAGTCTCCAAAGGTCTAGTTACGGAAGAAGGCGAAATTAATATTGTTCATTAAAAAATACGAACCAACAAAAAACTTTTGAGCCAAACTATGGCTTCTCTAATTCCTTAAAAGGGATACGTAGGCATTGGGGTAGGGCCTGAGCGACCGCAACTTTTATTTTCCCTACATTTTTTCTCTCCTTTATTTTGCATACATTCCTGTACAACTTAGATATAGATTCTTACACACCCATAAGATAGACAACAAGAGTGGATACTGTAGAATACTACGGGCGTGTGGGGTGCTAATACCTTCCCCTCGCATAACATACTCTCATACCCATATCTCTCGGTCGTTTGATCGTGATTTCACCCTTCTCAGCTCTACTCGTTGTTTACCTTTCCCCTCTTGTGTGATAAAAAACGTTCGATGGCGACTTTATTGATTTCATTATCAGTTGATTGTTCAGTCGATTGTTTCAGCTGGCGACTTCACTAGGGATAAGATTGACCAAATGTTGGTCCATCTCAGAGTCGATCCTAGCTCCTGCTTTCTTTTATTTGGGTGTTTATTTTTATGCTTTCAGTTAATTCATTTTGTACGTGTTTATATGAGCATATGTTTGCATTGTATTTCATTGCTTTCCAGATTGATTATCTGCTGTGCTGGACCCGTTTTCATGATTGGGTGGGTGTTACAAGAGGTAAAAGGCCCAATACCCAGGCCAAGTGACAACCATAGGGGCCCTAGGAATAGAGTGGAACATGAACGACTAGTTTACTTAGGTTTCACTATTTCCTCCATGTCGTCCATGCTCAAATGAGGTACAAATGAGGGGCTATCGTTTTCACATAGATGATATTGCGATAGTTTTTCAGGAGTACCCTCGATTCTAGGTTACCCGACCTTACCCTGACCTAGTTCACCCGTGAGAAGGGAGGGACTTGATTATCACAGGTACAAATGGTGACTATGTACAGATGGTGACTATGTTCTGATGGTGGCCGTATTGTTCTGTTGGTGACCTAATTATTTGGTTACGTCCTGGACCTTTGATCTTGATATATTCCACTTGGCCAGAGATTATATAACAGTTATTCATGGTACTTGGTTCCATTGTATGCTGAAATTGGTGTCGAACCATTGACCCTGTGATATCCAGATTATTCAGCAGATTTATACAGTAGTACCCAGAGGATTGTACAGTTGTTATGCTGAACTTTTGAACATATTTCATTGCACCTTTTATCATAGCATGCTTATTTTACACAAAAAAAAGAAATGTGAAAGATTGTATGTATAAAAAAATGTTTGAACATTGAATTGCATCCGCTCACTCACCTCATGCATCTTTATGCATATTCATGCATCCATAGCAGGTACTCAGAAGGTACTCAGGATGGGGAATCCTTATTTAGACTCGGTATTTTCTTTTCAGAGCTGTAAATCTTGACTTCTCGTAGATTCGTGATCAGATTCAAGATATGGAACAACTTCGTGGGGAATTGGACGAGATGAAAGAGCAGGTGGGATTTTTGATGTTAGACATGCAGGATTTGGTCCATGGACAAGAACTCCTGAGAGAAGAGAACACTCAGTTGAAGGCTCAATTGAGTTTGGTTATGGAAATTATGGGGACAATGTTGAAGAAAGAAGATGGTTCTATACCTGCTACAATATGAGCTACCATTCCTCCCCATAATCTGGGGACTCTTTTAAGTCAAGGAGTATCTCCTCCATAACCTTGTGTTCCAGGATCTTCCCATCCGCAACCAGTTGTCATCTCCCAAGAGGGCCCAAAGGGTAAATTCCGTCAGCAGAGGCCAAAACAGCCTGAATGACAATTTGATCCTATTCCAATGTTGTATGCACAATTGCTTCCTCCCTGCTAGAATTTCATTTGGTTAAACTCTGAATCTTCAATAAACACGAAAGGCGCCCTCATGGCTTTGACGACAATGCTAGGTGTGAATTTCATTCTAGGGCACCCGGTCATGATACTGAAGATTGCATAGCTTTTAAGCACCAAGTCCAGAACTTGTTTGATGCAGGGACAATTCTCTTCACTCTCGAAGGCCTGAGCGTGCAAACCAATCTTATGTGAACTGCTACAAAGAATAAGGTTACACCTTCTCCTCTTCAAAGTTCTATCTCACGACCGGAGTCACGTCATCCATAACCTATAATCCCAGAAAGTTCTCGTCAACAGCCATTTTCAAGTTATGGAAATCGATTGGTTAACCAAAATCAGAATGTTCCTCATGTTCATCCAGTTCAGTATGCTCCTCAGCAGTAAACCTATCAACAAAGATGTATGCAACAAGGTAAGAAAATGGATAGGAAGCCAAAGAGGGTGTTCGAAATTGTACCCATGACTTATGGCCAATTATTCTCTCAGTTGCTCAAACTTTCCTTGGTGGAACCCAAGCCACTGAAGCCTGTCATTCCTCCTTATCCTATGGATTTCAATCCTAATGTACAATGTGATTACCATGTTGGGGCACTAGGCCATTCCATTGAAGATTGCAGGGCTTTCAAAGAAAATGTGCAGGACTTGCTTGATGCAAAGGCTATCAATTTTGGGCCAGCCAATTAAATTTGAAGTCTCCCTTGACTCAGTGAATGTCAAGACTATACAGAGACTAGACTCCTCAACATGGCAAATTCAAATTACATTTGCATTCTCATTTGTAATCTTTCTTGTTTGGTTCAGTACTTTCTTGTATGGAAAACTTTCCTATTTTTGAATATTAATCATAATGCATTGAATATGTTTGTCTTGAATTAGTCCATTCGTATTCACTCATGAATGATTTTCTTTGATTTTTGATACTTAACTCTTGTTAAATAAATCAAAATACCTTTGGAGGAAGGATGATGAGTAATATACCAAAAATTTCAAATGGTGTGCTTTGGAATAAAAACCTTGTTGACGATGTACATGCCTTTTTTCAATTCCTAAACATCAGAGATATAAGGGAGATATGCCCTCATTAACCCCTTTGAGCCTTAAAGTAGGAGTTTCTTTTCTGATTAAAAAAACTCACATTTAACCCGGGGCATGGTAGATTTCAGTTAATCTGACCGAGCATTCAAAACTCATTAAGAGTGCGCATCAAAGGATACAACAATGGTTATCCTTCAAAAGGTTGAGGAAGAACAAAACCGCAACGGCTAACCCTTATACCAGTAGTGTGCATAAAAAAAGGATGATACCATAATGGGTATCTCTCGTACATCAAGAAAAACAAGTGACAATACAACAATGGCTATCCCTCATCTACTAAAGACTCAGACAGTCACGATCACTTCCAATAAATTAAAGACGACGTAAAGATCAACGAATTGTTCAAATAGGAAATGAATAATAAAGAGACAAAAAGCCCCGCTAAGTAAAAACTTGGAAAACAAGTCCGTTAGGCAAAAGTAAGGGCATCCCGCTAGACTTCAAAGTCAAATTCAAAAGGAATTTGTCTAGGAAAAATTTAGGGAAAGCAAAAAGGGAGAAAAGCAAAAGAGGGATTACTAAATAAAAATCCCCAGCAAAGAGTTAAGTCGTGTGATCAGACACCAAGAACGAAAGAGGTGAGTGACTGTCATGTCCAGAAAAACCTCGTTTGACTCCTCAACCATTGTAACGTCTTTTTGGGAGATGAGTGCTCGCATCAAGATAACTTAATGTAGGAATGAAGAACATCACGGAGAATGGGTGGGCACCAAATATTTTAAGCCTTAAATCCTTTTTCCTAAAACCGTGAACCGGGCCGTTACAACCCTGAAAAGTCCTAACTGAAGCATGGGTTAATTTGAAAGAAAAACTGTAACGAGAATACGGTAATATGACTCCTATGAGGGTTGCTGAAACTTTTGAATTAGTATCATTCCATGTTTTCAATTTCTTTCGTACAAATTTTTGATGATTAATCTTTTCAATAAAGGTTTTTAAACTTCAAGACAAGCATGAGCTTTGCATTAGAATTATCATTCTTAGAATAAACATTCTCCGCATATGAACAAGTGCTTAAACATCAAGTAAGCTTGCATAATGAGCATTAGATGAAAGTTTGATTATCTCAAGGGATAAATTGCTCCAGGATACCATTGAAGGGAAAATAATTTGTGAGGATGATCTTAATATGGGGAAGACCTTTTATTGACTCTGTTGAGTAAAAGAATTCCAGCTTGAGAAATGATCTGAAGTAGATTTCAAAATTTGATTGCCAAGAGTCTCTATCGAGAAGTGACGCATTGCTTTCAGTTAATCCCGAGGGATGTATTACTTCAAGTATTTGCTCGAGAACGAAGAAGTTCAAGTTGAGAAGTATGGTTATGAAGTAGCCTACTTTCAATACGTAAGTCGGCCATCTTAAGGTTGTGTTGTCTACAAAACTCTATGAACTTCTCATTTCTCCCCGAGCATGAGACGAAGAAAAGGTTTGTCGAGACTCTTTTGAGAAAGGGAAAGCATAATGAATACTCTGTTGGGTAAGTGTTCAGCCAATCTGAGGCACTCAAGTCGAGATTTGATCCCTCAAAGTACATTCAACTTGGGGCAATTACGTCAAGATTTGAAGAGTCTCTTAAAGTGCTGAGTAATCAGGGGCACTCACCCAAGCATGGTTGAAACCATCTCCGGATTTGGTTATCCAGAAGTCGTGTTCCAAAGTTCATAATACTGGGGTTGTTTATCTTTATGGTACAGATCTCACGAAGTCCTCTCGGGGCAAATTTTTTCAAAGACCCTACATACTGGGGAAAGGTATTATGCAGGGGCATTTTCTTCACTTTGAGGGTTGATCAGATCAAGTCTATGCACATACTAAACGACTCGTGAATTCAAAAAAACATGTCGGGAAGCCAAGATTGTTTTCCTCGACTCATCAGAGACTTAAGTCCATTTATTGATGTTCCTTCATCATAAGTCAGGATCGTTATCTCCAGTTGAAGTGTGGGTTATTATCCTCGGTAGGATACGAGCAGTAACGAGATCATTTGAGGTTATTTACCCGTACAAGACGTGATGAAAATGTCATTTACTAAGAGGACGCCTCTCCCCAGCAAAAGATCTGCTGCTAATTGACAAAAGTCTGTCTGCTAAAGGGTTTCTTTTCAAAAAAATTTATTCCAAGCCTTCCTCATTTCTCTGAAGGAGGAGAATGAGACTTCTCCCAGAAAATTTAGAATCTGTTTGAAGTCAAGATGATTTCTTTTCAGTGGATTGCAATTTATTTTTGCAACATATTCTCCAAAGTCCATTCTTTAGTGGCATTTCTCCTTGGAGTTGACATGATGAAGTTGAAATCTTGCATCACAATTCCCTAATGAATGCTTACCTCTACTCAAAATAGAATCACTCATCCCCAGTAAAGGCGTACTCTCGCCCAGACAGAATTCCTCATCCCCAGTGAAAGCATACCCAGCGTAATCCCCACTGAATTCATCACTCTTGATGAGAGTTTGTTCAAGAGTTTGTCCCTTCCAGAGGACTTATCTACGAAGAAGTGCATTTCAACAGGTCTTGTATAATCTTCTTCTTCAGCGTAGTCTACTTTACTTCAATAAATTTCGGAAAGATTATTTCATTAGATTGTATATCTTTGTTATATCCCCTTGAAGTAGATAATCTATGACTCTATGGTTGATATTTATCCCCCTCGTGAGGTTATCGTTCATCGTCTCTATGAAGTTCGTATCTTTTATCCCTAGGGTTGTTTGCCCAAGCCAGGTTTTTCTCAGAAGAAATGTTTAATTTACTAACTGGAGATTCTTGATATACTCCCTTTGAAGTTGACTTTCTACGGCTTCCCCGGTGAGATTCACACTCATTATCCCCACGATGTATGCATTATCCTAATCAGTGAGGAATGCACTCCCTCTCTTCAATACGGCTTGCCTATATCAAAGTTCTTAAAGAGGCTCATGTTTACCTACAGGAGATTATAGTTTATTATCCTCATGAGGACGACCATCATCCGCAATGAAGTGATTTCTTCTTACCAGTATATGACTTCTTGCCGGCTTGAATCTTGAAAAGATGGCTAGACCCAATGCAATGAATATTATTGATGTTACCATCTAAGTTTTTGGCTCCCTTGTGTAAGAGGTAGTCTTTGTCCCTAATCGAAGCCGAATTTCATGGACCTGCCGGTGTAACTTATCCATTATTCCCCACTGAAGCTGGCTTTCTTTCCCTAGTGGAGCAAATTCTTCTTTCCTTAGTGGAGCAAGTGTCCGTTCTCCCCAGTATGGTGTGCATGGGAGTGCCAATCATACCTCTTTTATCCCTAGTGATAGAAGATTTTGTTGAAGACATCCCCAGTGGAGTTTTTGTCCCAAGACATTTGTTTTTTCCCCAAGTGAAGATCTTTTTACCCCCCGACGATGTTATCCTCAGTGTGGTCTGAGTATAATTCTTTTTATTTAATAATTCCCATACTCCCTAGTGAAGTTGTCTTCGTCAAGAAATTCTATGCGAGAAAGTTTCCATCCCCATCGAAGCTCTCCTCTGTCTAACAGAAGATAAAGAATTTGCTCCCCAATAAGTTGAGGGTTTAATCAAATTTCAAGATTTTCACTGAACTACAATTTATTTTTGTAGTATTCTCCCCATGAAGTTATTTCTTCAATGATATCGATCTTTAGAGGTTGGTGGTTCTGAGTCTCGGTGCCCCATTGAAGTTCAGATTTCCTTTTCTCTATAGAGGATCAGATGTGCAAGGAGTAATCGTTTGAAAGTTCATTGTCTTCTCAGCAGCCGATTATTGATGTGATTTCCCCAGTGCATTATTAAACATATATCATTACATTACATCTACCAAAACACGTATCATCTCCACTGTATGGAGCATTACGCTAAAAAATTCAAACACGCATGAGTATAAGCTAATTATGTTCACCCGTGGTAACCAAATTGTTATAGGCTCAGATTTGAATTATCTCCACAACAAGCCTAGGGGGATACTGTTATATTTCCCCAGTTGAGTCTGTTTGATTTACCACCAGTTGGGTCTTTGGTATTCTCCATTTCCCCAGTAAGTCGTGGTTTTTTTCTTGCCCTTGCAGGCCTTTGGTTTTTTTACCCGTGTTCGCCTTTACAATTAGAGTGTGAGTAAGAGTCGGTGTATAGTATTTCTTGCTTCTCAAGTATTTGAGTACCCATACTTGATGTGTGGTCATTCAGATAACTGCCACTCTTGAAGAATTACACCCCGCCTTTGGCCTGAGGGATTTTGTAGTTCTCGTGTATTTGCAAACTCTTAAAGCCCAACATGTGTTGGCAATCCTTGTTTAGAGTCCCTACAGTTGGTATCTTTGTCTAATCACAAGTCCGCCTTCGATCGATGTTCTGTTTGGGTTCAATTCATATGGGAATCCCTAGTAAGTTTGTGGTTTGCACTTGCCCTTGCAAGCCTTTGGTTATTTTACCCGTGTTTGCTTTTCCATTAGAGTGTGAGTAAGAGTTGGTGTATAACCTTTCTTACTTCTCAAGTATTTGAGTATCCATACTTGGTGTGTGGTAATTCAGATAATTTCCACTCTTGAAGAATTACACCCCGCCTTTGGCCTGAAGGATTTTGTAGTTCTTGCATATTTGCAACCTATCGAAAGCCCAACTTGTTTTGACAATCCTTGTTAGAGTCTTCTTTGACCGGTCTCTTTCTCTTGTAGATTTCACCTTCGATCGATGCTCTTTGAAGATCCTGCTTAGTCGATTCCTTGTTTTGGTTTATCCGCGTTAGTCAGGTCCTCCTTTTATTAGCTTAGCTAACCTTTTCTGTTAAGAGTCTTTCAGTGTCTCTTCAAGGTCCAGTTGTCTGGCGTCCTTGTTTAGGCAAATGTGTCCTTTCTTGTTGGGGCTTTCTTCGGTTAGTCTCGTTCTTGTGTTTGTTATCAACTCCGAACATTTATTTCTTGATGCTCGATTTCGCTCGTGTGTGTCTAACTCTGACCAGATATGCATATCCTTATCCCTTGTGAGTTTGCCTTTGATTGGTGTTCTTTTCTTAAATCCACCTTTGGCTGGTACCTTTTGTTAGGAGTCCCATTCAGCTGGTCTCTTTTCATTTGTAAGTTCACCTTTGATCGGCGTTCTTTTCTTAGGAATCTACCTTCGGCATAGTATTCCTTGATGAAGATTCCCCTTCGGATGGTTTCTTTATCTTGAAGTCCACCTTCGGCTAGCACCCTTAAAATCCACCTTCGGCTGGTACCTTCTGTTGAGAGTCACCTTCGGCTGGTCTCTTTTCATTTGAAAGTTCGTCTTTGATTGGCGTTCTTTCCTTAGGGATCTACCTTTGACATAGTATTCCTTGTTAAGGATTCCCCTTCGGCTGGTTTCTTTATATTGAAGTCCACCTTCGGCTGGTACCCTTAAAATCCACCTCCGGCTGGTACCTTTTGCTTGAGATTCCCCTTTGGCTGGTCTCTTTTCATTTGAAAGTTCTCCTTTGATCGGTGTTCTTTTCTTAGGAATCTACCTTCGGCATAGTATTCCTTTTTAAAGATCCCCCCTTCAGTTGGTTTCTTTACCCTTAAAATCCACCTCCAGCCGGTACCTTTTGTCAAGAGTCCCCTTCGGCTGGTCTTTTTTCATTTGAAAGTCGCCTTTGATCGGCGTTCTTTTCTTAGGAATATACCTTCGGCATAGTATTCCTTGTTAAAGATTCCCCTCCGGTTGGTTTCTTTACCCTTAAAATCCACCTTCAGCTGGTACCTTTTGTCAAGATTCCCCTTCGGCTGGTCTCTTTTCATTTGCAAGTTCGCCTTTGATCAACGTTCTTTTCTTAGGAATCTACCTTTGGCATAGTATTACTTGATGAAGATTCCCCTTCGGCTGGTTTCTTTATCTTGAAGTCCACCTTCGACTGGCACCCTTAAAATCTACCTTCGGTTGGTACCTTTTGTCAAGAGTTCCCTTCGTCTGGTCTCTTTTCAATTGCAAGTTCGCCTTTGATCGGTGTTCTTTTATTAGGAATCTACCTTCGGTATAGTATTCCTTGATGAAGATTCCCCTTCGGATGGTTCCTTTATCTTTAAGTCCACCTTTGGCTGACACCCTTAAAATCCACCTTCGGCTAGTACCTTTTGTTGAGAGTCCCCTTCGGCAGGTGTCTTTTCATTTGCAAGTCCGCCTTTGATCGGTGTTCTTTTCTTGGGAATCTACCTTCGACATAGTATTCCCTGATGAAGATTCCCCTTCGGCTGGTTTATTTATCCTGAAGTCCACCTTCGGTTGGCACCCTTGAAATCCACCTTCGGATAGTAACTTTTGTTAAGAGTCCCCTTCGAATGGTCTCTTTTCTTTGTAAATTCACCCTAGATCGATGTTCTTTCCCCTTTAAATCCACCTTCGGCTGGTATCATTTGTTAGGAGTCCCCTTCGGCCGGTCTCTTTTCTTTGTAAGTCCTCCTTTGATCGTTGTTCTAATCAGAGTCAATGTTTATTTGTGTCCCTAGTAAGTTTGCCTTCGATTGGCGTTCCTTCGTTAAAGCCTTCTTCGGTCGGTCTCTTTCTTGTGTATGTCTAACCTTAACTTGACATCCAAGAGATTTACTCAGATAATTACTGCAATCCAAAAAAGCAAAAAAAAAGTACAGAAAACAAAAAATATAATAATACCTGATTGGCTTCGGAGTGCAAATTTTCTGGTTCTTTTAAGTATTTAACCTTCTTCCACTTGGAATGTTCAAAAGGCTGGTGCCAATCTCACCTTCCGGTTGAAGGCGATTAAATAGGGGCAGTTGTTGTACCCCAAAATGTTCCCTCCTAATTTCTTTTAACTGGCTTAGGATTTTGCATTCATCTTCATATATTTCATTAGGTCACTAACATAGCATGCATTGCATTCAATAAAGCGCTTGAGTTTCAAAGTTCAGTGGTTGTGCGATATTAGGGTTTCGCAGTGGTTAAGGCGTTCGTATCCAATAAAGGTTGATTTCTTATTCAGGAAGTGAGCAGTGGAATTAGGGTTGTGACCTAGATCATTGAGAATTTATTTCTTCATCAAGCCACGAGGCTATCAAGGTTTATTTTCCTATATGCGATTAAATCCAGGTTTTTGGCAATTGTGTTTCAATCGGGTTTTTCGTCAAAGATCATGAGATTAGGGTTTGTTTTTATCAAGGGACTTTCTCAGAAACCCTTATATTGTGCGTCAGGAATTATCATCTTCAAGGGAATTTCTTAAGGATTTTAGCCTTACGTTTTCAAGTGGACATGTTTGTGACTTGAATTACAAAAGTTGATACAAAATACAAGATATGATGCGAGAGAGCATTAATTGAGTACGACGAATATGAATAAAGGCTTTGATTTTGGGCAAAGTCAATATGGAGAGGTTGTTTTCTTGACTGAGTTCATGCATGAATATTATTGATTCGATTGAATGTTATGTCATATCTTGAGTTCAGGACTGGTCCATTGAATATGCAAGTTGGTTGGAATTCGTTCATTGAGTCATGAAGTGAAGTGTTTAGAGGATAATCAAATGGTATTAAAGAAATCTAAGCATTGGTTTGTTTTCAAGAATTTGATTCAAGCAAGTTTGGATACCTTAATCATAAGAGTTTCTTGGAATGCAAAAGATAATATACAAATGGAAAGACATAGTCATTCATTCTAATTCCATTCAAGTGATTATTTTGGTTCAAGTTGTCACTTTCAGTATCATTCAAATACCGTTCAAAATCAATCCAAATACACTCCAAACCTTTATTTACGTCATTCAAATTCAACATCTCAATATTCATCATTCAATGTACACTCGAAAATTCATGTTCTTCAACCATTTTTTCTAAGCATCATGCAAATATTTTCAAGAAATTGATTTTGAATTTACAAATCCAAATTACATTCCAAAGAAACTACAAAAAAAAATGTAAATTACACAAAGCTACACTAAATCTATACTGCCTAAACATTAGCTCCATTATCTTCCATGTTATGACTTCATGATGCCATTTTTGCAACCTTCAAACTCTTTGTCAAATTTTGATTCAACCATGTACAAAATTTCTTATGCGATAGGTTTTATGCCCCAGCTCCAAGCTTTCCAACCCCGCACTTTACAAATAAAATAGTTCATAAGTTCAATCAGAAAAATAGTTTAGCAACTTGCAAATAAAACATGTTCAGAAAAAGGAATCTGAAGAAGTTACAAATCTCTTTAATAGGATTCTTACTGCATACCCAAAGGCAACTTTAAATATAACAACGCCTTCTAACTAAAATGAGTTTCAAGCACATGACCTAATATCAATCAAAATCGAAAGCCCTGTAGAGTCATTTTCAGTTGCTGCTACTACGACTAACGCTGGTGGGGATTCTGTATTGACAAATTTCTTCAATGCATCTAAGTTTGTTGGGCCTTATGCTTCTAATGTAGATAGTTTTCATCAGCCCTACCATTCTACAAGTGTAACTTCTAATGTTTATGGTGATTTTTTGTCTCCTATACACTCTCTTCAGATGCCATCTCCTTTTCTCGGTTCTTTCGGTCTGAAGCCAACTAGCATCACAAAACCGGCAAAAACTAGTCAGAACCTAGCCCTGCGTTTGTTCAAATCAAACAGTTAATTAAATCTACCCATTCCCTGCACAATCAGTTCACAATAACATTCCAAAAAATACAGAAAACCAGTTTTCCATGTTCATAGTAGTCCTGCCATCAAGACATATCCAAGACCAGTTGAAAGGTGTACATTGATAAATAAAATAGATCCAATATCCACCTCATTTGCTAAAAGGTTTTTACTAGACCTTAACTCACAGCAGTGGATATCATTAAGATCTTACTAACACTTCTTGTTCACTCCTGAAAATCAGCTTTCAACTAACCAGCAAAGTTCAAATTTCAATTTCAATTAACGTTGCCCTTCAATTTCAGCTAGCTTCTAACAGGAAAATAATTAGCTATTTTTTCCTAACAGATTTTTGACTTCCTAACTGTTTCTAACCGTAACTGAATTCTATCAAAAACTTGTAACTAACTCTTCCAACCTTCTAACAGAATTTCTAGCTACACTAACTAACTCCACATTCCATCCTAACTAACTCTAAGAGAAAATTAGATGAAGAGAACAAGAGAACTTTCAAATTAAGATAAAAGGGATCCACCCTATCATTATCAAATAGATACAATTATACAGAGAAAAAAAAAGAAATATCACATAAACAAACTCACCATTTCAGGGGGGCTTCTTCAATTTTTCCAGAACAGAGCTTCAATTCTCTTGCTCCCTCTGAAATTCTCTTTTTTTCCTCTCCCAGTCTTTACTCTCCACCTTCATCATCACCATTTTTCTTCACTTTCACTACTCCTCATTCTTCCCTCAATCTTCACCTCCAATTCCTGCAACTCTCTATCATCATCTGAATCACAACTACATTCCTCTGTAATTTTCAATCATCATCTTCAATCCCTAATATGCCATTTCACGATTCTTCAATCTCATCAAGCATTCATATTCTCCAAATCTCTGAAAATTCTGGACATCTTCATCATTTTCTCATCGCAAATCAGTCTTCATCACCTTCATTGTTCTTCAACCTTTCTCAATCCTCTGCAACAAAGGCTAGCATCAGCATCTTCGACACTTCATCACCTGCATCAGATTACGACATTCAACCTTCATCACCGCATCGCTGTAAGCATCATCATCATAAACCTGTAACAACAACCGCATTCAACGTGCAACAACAAATCATAATTTCTGCCCTACAGAAATAGTGGAAGAAGAGGAATTCGCACAAAGGAAAGAAGAGCGTGATATTACCTGCAAATTCGAGATCCTCTAGGTATGTCTTCGTGACGTTGATAGTGAAGAACCACTGGAGTTTCTCCGGTAGGTAAGCTGAATTGTTCGCCACTCTCCTTAATATGTTCTCTATACCATAGTGTAGAACGGACCTCCATAACTGATTTCCTTAAGGTCTCTTGATTCAATTCGCCGTCATTGGGATTTAGTCGCAGATTCAGTCAACCTAGGGCATCTTTTCTAACCTCCTGATCTCGCCATTTGACAAAGCTTCTATGAAATACAGGGATAGATTCGAGCTCTGAGCGTTAACCTAGGTTGGATTTATGTTGATTTTCTTCTGAAACGAAATAGAGAGGTTGGTTGGCGGTGGTTCTGTGGCTGCAAGCGGCGCTGAATAAGAGAGGAGGGAGAAATTTCTTGAGAGAAGAAGAATATGTACATTGGAATCTTAATCGTCATTCCTAAAACCCAGCCCTAATCCTTTTCAATTTTATATTTCTTTTTATCATTTTCAATTTTATTTTTTTAATCTATTATTATTTTTTTGTTAAATCTGAAATACACAAAAACTGGACATGTGGATCTCAACATGGGCGGGTCGGGTTGCAGTACATCTTTTAGGCCCATATAATATCTTTTTTTATATCTTGAAGTTCAAATAAAAACACTGGTTTATTAGACCGTATCTTACTCCCTCCTGGGCCGTTATTTTTTGTAGAATATAAACTTGATTGTGTTAGGCTGGTGGACCAAAATCCCAAGGCCTGCTACAATTTTTTTTGGCATAGCTATTGACTAAAGAACCAAAAAGAGCTCATGGACCTATTCTGTTGGGCCTAGCGCCCAACTTACTGCTATACCCCGGGATTTCAGCTTGCACCCCCTTTTGACTAGAATTATAGTTTCTTTTTCTCATTAGTTTCCTTTCTATAATTTTTTATATTCAAAACTAATGACAAAAATAATTAAAATTGTTAATCATTTTTTTTTGGAATATAATATAATTTCCCTAGATTTTTTCTTCTTTTAGAATTTTGTTAGAATTTTCTATTATGGTTTATGTTTAAATAATCATTTTGTTTCCGATACTTCATGCTTCACCTTTTGCTTGTTGGGAATGGGAGTCTTACACATGTTTATTGTGCGATATGCAGATGCGCTTGAGATTTCGATTGTGATTTATTTTTACATCGATGATGCTTCAATACTTATTCTATGCATTTGATTTCTGACTCTTTTCTTCGATTGGTGAAGCTGTTCGCGAAGATCGTTGGGTTTCTTTGTTTTGATATGCTTTGCTACGGATTGATATCCGTTTGGTATTTTCTCTTGTTTATCTCATTTTTCACTTTACTTCTTTCTAGATATCATGAGAAGTAGGAAATAAAAAATGTGCGCTCGAAGTCGCTGTTTAAAGACCTGTAGCAGGCATTCCGCACTTCATTTGTTATATGTGTTGTGCTTGTGTTTGTTTCCTTGGTTGTTGATCGTTGAGTCACTCAATTTAGAAATTGAGATCAAAAATTCGCTCTTAGTGCATGCTCCCTATAGGATTTCATTACTTTCCTTTATTTCTTGTTGATCGATGAGTCACTCAATTTAGAAATTGAGATCGCGACTTGGCTCTTATTGCATGTTCCCCATAGGATAATTTTGTTAGACTTTCTTTGGTATGCTAGACTAGGTAGGATCTCTCTAGTTATGTTCTCTTGAGCTAGATCTCTTGAGCTTATTGGCTTGCTTGTTTGATTTCATCTTTGTGTGCATGTTTTGAGATGATATACCCTCGGCATGTTCTCTTAGTAGCTTCCGATTCAACTATAGATGATGATTCAAGATAGACATAGTTTTAGATGATATACCCTTGCTATACTCCTTTAGGACTTCTTGATTCATCTATAGATGATGAGTTGAGATAGACATTAGGATTTTTATCTAAGCATGTCAACATAGGGTAGAGATTTCCCTTCAAAAATCAACTATAAGATCAATCATTGTATGATAACATTAGGAATAAATTTAGATTAGTCTCTCTTAGATGTTTTCTTTTCCTTTGCATCCTTGCATTTAAAACAAAAACTTCCTTTTTCTTAATAAAAGGCACAAAACATCTAACAATTTTCAAATCCTTTTTTAAGGTAAAAAATATCAACCAATGCAAACTCTTTTTGCACCTTCAGGCTTTTCTTTCAAACTTTTCAGAAAGAACGTGTTAATTCACTTCCGTGCTGACGCGTAAGTATCCAAAGGTCGAGTTACGGCAGAAGGCGAAATTAATATTGTTCATTAAAAAATACAAATCAACAAAAAACTTTTGAGCCGAACTACGGTTGCTCTGATTCCTGAAAAGGGATACGTAGGTGTGATCGGTGGATCTGGAACTGACTGTTTAACGCTGGTTCGCGAAATGTCGCGGAAGCAAGAGTCGCCACCGTCTTTTATTTTCTCCAAATGGAAAGGACAAAAGCACAGAAAAATTCCTTATAGAGATTGCTCTCGGTTCGGGAGGTAGATTATAGAAAGGGAAGGTGTTAGCACCCTTTCTATCCATGGTTATCCATGGGCTCTTAGATACTTGCTCATTTGTGTTTTCAAAAGTGGTTTGTTTGCTTTTCAATGTGGGTTTTAAAAAAAGTTTCTTTGAAAATTTCAGTTCGACTCTTGTATCAGTCCTCAAGAGTGTTTGAAAAATTGCTTTCGAAAGCTTTTTTGAAAAGGTGTCGGTGTGAAAAGTATTTTTTTGAATTTTGTTTTGAAATTAGAGCAAGTATCTACGAGAACCTACCTACCCTAAGGAATTCGTCTGTGTAAATGTCCTTTAAAGTAGTGCCATCCCACCATTGAGAGGTAGGTAGCACCACCGTTGGAGGTGTTCGGGTCAATTCGAGGTTCGGGACATGGTGATCACCAGAGCAATGGGAAGACACCTTAGAAGCTACCCTCATGCCAGGTTCCCGGATCATGAGGACTTACTAAGACATCCTCTACTCGACGATCACCTTTCGAGGCAAGGCAACAGTAAGGCGTACCCTAGGGGTGGTGTGTGATTTGTGTGTCAGATTCATTTATTTTTGTCTTGTCAGGTTATGGGTGATCTATGCGTTTGTTTTTATTTTTTTGTCATTCATTCTTGCATGCATTTATTTAACAGTTAAAAAGATGCGGAAATTAAAAGTTCCTAAACTATTACAAAGGCGCGGGTCCACATCGCCAAAATTTAATCCAGGACCCGATTTGACAGAAAATAAAGAAATAAAGTAAAGTGCGAGAAATATAAATGTCTGAGTTTACAAGGCTTTGGGAGAATTACATTAATATTATAAGAAATAAATAAAATGCGCGAATTGAATTAAAATTGAAAACGAGGGCGTTGGACCCTTTTTGCAAAATTAAATTAAATGAGGGAATTGATTAATTAAGAGAGAAAAGAAATTGTTTTTTTTTAATATTTTTTAGTATTTTATGTTTTTAATGGAAAAAGAATTAATTGAAATTAAATGCTAACCCTAATTCTATTTGTTTTTTAGTTTATTAAGAAAACATGTTAAAATTAAACCTAAATTAACCTAATTAATTACATGGTAATTTAATTACAAAAATAATATTTAATAATTAATTATTGTGAAAGAAAGAAAAAAAAAGGATAAAAATTGATTAAAACCTAATTCTACCAATTTTAAGTTTATTAAGAAAAATGTTTGAATTAAAACTAATTTTACAAAGCTAAAATTAATTAGTGATATTTATTTACAAAAAATATTAATTAAATAAATATATTTTGATTTTTATGACTTTTCTGTTTTTTACTATTTTTTATATTTTATGAAAATAAGTTAAATTAAAGGAATTAATTAAAAAAAGAAATAATTGAAATAAATAAAATAAGGAAAAGAAAGAAAATACAATACCTTGGGGGGTTTCTGTCCCCTTTTTGGAGGTGAATTGGAGTGGTTTGGCCATTTGGCTTTTGGCCTCATCATGCATAAGTTGTTCTACTTTGGCCATTTGGCTTTTGGCTTTTGGCCATTTGCGTTTTGGCTTTTGGCCATTTGTGTTCTGGCTTCAATGTTCCTTAATGTCTGGCTTAATGTCTGCCTCGCCATGTATTGGTGTCATGCATATGTTTTTCTACTGTGGCCATTTAGCTTTTGGCTTTTGGCCATTTGGCTTTTGGCTTTTACGTTCCTTAATGAACCTGCATGGGATCCTGTCTAAATCTGCAGTGTTGAATCTCACGAACACATTAAATAAAATCATAAAATGCTAATAAAACCAATATATGAAGAAATTTAATGTTTAGGCACAATATGGCATGTATGAATGATTATACCCTTTTGATCATGGAGATCAAATCAACCTTACCCTTACTGGAAAAGTAGCGACATGAATGCTTTTATGCCCTTTGGATCATGGAGATCAAGCCAGCCTTACCCTTACTGAAGAAGTAATAAGATGTTGGTTTGTAACTGAGATGGCTTGTTTGTAGTGAGAGAGGGATTTGTAATAAGGATTTCAAGGTTTTAGGATTCTTGAAAGAGTTTGATATTCTAACAGTGTTGTGGCAAGGTTTTTTCTCTCTTTTCCTCCTCTCTTTTTTTTCTCTTTTTTTTCTCTGGTTTATGTGAAAAGAAGGTGATTATATAATGGAAATTAGGGTAAAGCAAATGGGCTTTGAATGTGCAATTGGGCCTCCAATATTCACTTGAATTCGTCACTTTCCAGGCTAAATCGCAGGGACTTAAGTGCATTTTTTGAAGTTGAAATGTGAAAACAAAATGTAGCCGACATCGAGAACTAACTCCTGTCTGAAAATCGACTCAATCGGATAAACGGTGAATTAGTTATGAATTTTTGAAGTTTCAGCTCAGACAAACTTATTTTGGGCTCCAGTGTCGACTCTGACACGTTCTTCAATAAAAAACTGGTATTGATCGGTGCATAATTTGGTCTCGACTTTTTAAGCAAATTTGTAGATCTATGAGTCATGGACCTTGTGTAAAAATATGAGCCCAATCCGATAAAAATTGACCGAGTTATGAATTTTCGAAGTTTCGGCCCAGATGAAATAATATTCAGCATTCAGGATTTTCAGCGTGTCACGCACTCTGAGCAAAAAATGAAGGCCTTTTGTATACCGTTTGAACTCAATACCTTCTGTGAAAATGTAGCCAACTCAATTTGTGAAATTTTGGCGCCAGAACCAGCTCAATACGATGAAAATCGACCAAGTTATGATTTTTTGAACATGACGCAAATAAACTTGTCACAAATTTTCTGCACGAAAATACTTGATAAATCCACATTTTTGAAGACCTTCTGATCGAAATTGGCTTCCAGCCGTGAGAGATGAAAACGTAGATAATGTCAAGACGAAATTTTGGCCACCGGAACGGGTTCAAAACGAGCCACGATCTTCAAGTTATGAATTTTTTAGCGCGTAAAAACTGCACTTTCAGCACACTTTTTTCACCATATTTCTTCGAGAAAACTCACACACTCGGATACCTTCTTTAAAGAATTGACTCTTGAGCCGAACCTGAATTTGAGAATATGTTATCAGAGATATCTTGGCGAAAGAACACCTGAATATAACGCGCCGGGTTGGACTTGTGAATTTTCTTGAAATGTTTTGAGAAATATGGGAGGGCAAATTTTGGGGTACAACAGTTGCCCCTGTTCAATCTTCTTAGACCTGAGGATGCAGATTGGCTGACGTGCCTTTCGTAATCCAAAGGTGGAAGATGATTGAACACTAGAGTGCCCAGAAATTTACGCTCACATAGTAGTGTGATGATGGGAATGGGCTTATAAATGCCATTTGGAGATTGATGGAGAGGATGATGGGCTTATAGATGCCATGCTAAGAGATGCTGGAGGATGGATGGGCTTATAGATGCCATCTGGATGTTGATCGCGTAAGAGATTCCTTAGCGAGAACCTGCGTACCTGCAAAAGATAAAATGAGTACCTGACATGTTGCAGGAGCTGGTTTTCAAATGCTTGGCATAGATGTGTCCTGACTGGTTACAGGAGCTGAGTCTGGAGCTTCAAACGACAATGAATGAACCAGGGATGGTTACTACCTTAGCATGAACGCTGAGAGAACCTTGGGTGACTTTAACTTCAACAACGCTCGTTGAGCAAATCTTGGTGGGAATTACCATCTTCGCAGTATCGGGAAGAGAACCAAAGGAAATTATAACTGAAAGGGAATTACATCTCACGCACCGTCGGGGAGAGAACCATAGGAAATTATAACTTGAAAGGGAATTATCACCTCACGCACCATCGGAGAGGGAACTAATAGGAAAGGAATTATCACCTCACGCACCATCGGAGAGGGAACCATAGGAAAGGAATTATCACCTCACGCACCATCGGAGAGGGAACCATTAGGAAAGGAATTATCACCTCACGCACCATCGGAGAGGGAACCATTAGGAAAGGAATTATCACCTCACGCACCATCGGAGAGGGAACCATTAGGAAAGGAATTACCACCTCACGCACCATCGGAGAGGGAACCATTAGGAAAGGAATTACCACCTCACGCACCATCGGAGAGGGAACCATTAGGAAAGGAATTACCACCTCACGCACCATCGGAGAGGGAACCATTAGGAAAGGAATTACCACCTCACGCACCATCGGAGAGGGAACCATTAGGAAAGGAATTACCACCTCATGCACCATCGGAGAGGGAACCATTAGGAAAGGAATTACCACCTCACGCACCATCGGAGAGGGAACCATTAGGAAAGGAATTACCACCTCACGCACCATCGGAGAGGGAACCATTAGGAAAGGAATTACCACCTCACGCACCATCGGAGAGGGAACCATTAGGAAAGGAATTACCACCTCACGCACCATCGGAGAGGGAACCATTAGGAAAGGAATTACCACCTCACGCACCATCGGAGAGGGAACCATTAGGAAAGGAATTACCACCTCACGCACCATCGGAGAGGGAACCATAGGAGACTATCACCTCACACTCACCGTCGGAGAGGGAAACATCTGAAAAGGACTTACCACCTCACACACCGTCGGAGAGGGAACCATAGGAGACTATCACCTCACACTCACCGTCGGAGAGGGAAATATCTGGAAGGAAATCTGGAAGCAGTATCAGAACGTCACCGTCTCTGGTTTACATCTGAAACTATATCTAGAAGGAAATCTGGAAGCAGCATCAGAACGTCACCATCTCTGGGTCATATCTGAAACTATATCTAGAAGGATATCTGGAAGCAGCATCAGAACGTCGCCATCTCTGGATCATATCCGAAACTATATCTAGAAGGAAATCTGGAAGCAGTATCAGAACGTCACCATCTCTGGGTCATATCCGAAACTATATCTAGAAGGAAATCTGGAAGCAGTATCAGAACGTCACCATCTCTGGGTCATATCCGAAACTATATCTAGAAGGAAATCTGGAAGCAGTATCAGAACGTCACCATCTCTGGGTCATATCTGAAACTATATCTAGAAGGAAATCTGGAAACAGTATCAGAACGTCACCATCTCTGGGTCATATCCGAAACTATATCTAGAAGGAAATCTGGAAGCAGTATCAGAACGTCACCATCTCTGGGTCATATCTGAAACTATATCTAGAAGGAAATATGGAAACAGTATCAGAACGTCACTATCTCTGGGTCATATCCGAAACTATATCTAGAAGGAAATCTGGAAGCAGTATCAGAACGTCACCATCTCTGGGTCATATCTGAAACTATATCTAGAAGGAAATCTGGAAGCAGTATCAGAACGTCGCCATCTCTGGGTCATATCCGAAACTATATCTAGAAGGAAATCTGGAAGCAGCATCAGAACGTCACCATATCTGGATCATATCCGAAACTATATCTAGAATGAATTGCGATAGTTGATAGTAGTCATTTTTGTATTGATCTTTTCCTGAAAAGGTAAAGCATTAGTTGAATGCACGATCATGATGCATGAACTGTATGTCCTCAAAATTAATGAGATTCGTGTAGTATGATGCATATGCATGCTATGATGTATGAAGATGTGATGTTTATGAACATATGTTTCCGTCTTAGGAAAATAAATCCTTGACGGGTGCCGGGAGGTTACTCCTGGGCTGATGTTGGAGAATTAGATCTTGCTCCGCTGGGGATGATAACTGCAAGAATACCGGTAGGAGAAGATGACTCCGTTGCGGAATAAAACTTGGCAAATGGAAGATTCTGCGGAGAGAAAAAAACTCTAGCGACCATGCTGGGGAGTGATACTCTGTGGGAAGAGAGATACTTTTGCTGAATTGTTGGTAATAACTTACCGGGGATACCCTTGTTGTTGGAAATGCTGATGGACTTCGCTGGGGTAGGAAGACTTCGTCGAGGACGCTCTTTCCGTGGCTTTTGGCTGAGGATAACCCAGTTATATCCTATTGAGGAAATAACTCTTTAAATCAAGTCGGACGACGCGTTCGTGTTTTGCGAGGGGATAAGCTTCCAGAATCTACTGGGGATAAGCTTATTGCTTGGGGAGATGGATTCCAACTTTCCTGGGGAAACTGGATTGGACTCTTCTGGGGAGGTATCGAACTGTATTGGTTATGTTCTTCAACGGAACCTACCTTGATACCCTGGAGGACAGAACAATCAGATTGCTTAGACCACTCTTTGTTGCCCCTGTTTCTTGTGGGGTGCTGATAGTTGTTGGCGGACAAACCTTCTTCTGGTAGACAGATGGCGGGACATAGTCGTACGCTTTTAATCCCTAACTTTTCCCTGGACCGCCCTTTCGGGTTTTCAGTCCACCGGGATACCCATTTTTGCTCAAGCCGCCTTTTCAGGTTTTCGACTTGCCGGGTGTATAGATTTTTCATTTCATCCCTTCATTTTGCCCGAACCCTTTTGGTTCGCCGGGAAGCCCTTATTTTTGCCTAGGTATGTCAACCTAGCGGGTCTTTGATTTTGCGTAGTATTTTTCGACTATGTCCACGCTCTTAGAATGCAGGTAGGTGCCCCTGGCTGCTTGTATTGCCATATTACCAGAAGGTGTCTGATCGTGCAAGATTCGTTGCTGGAGTGCCCCAAGTGACTCAGGCGGAGATTTGCCCCAGGCTATTTGGCCTTTTGAGAGATTCTCTGGATCTTGACTTAACTGCCCCAGATGGTAGACCATGATCATGCCGTGCCCCTTGATTGGAGATACTCTTGTTCATTAGACTTTCGTCATGCGAATTTCTATGCTGCTCAAACAAAAAGTCATATGCAAACAAAGTTATGTTAAAAATGCAAAGCTTATGTCTGTCTTGAAGATTTTAAAAATGCATTTTTTCCATAAAACAAAGGAATGTTTGTAAAACGTGATGTCAACTCCGTATTTACCGTAAGCCTTAAGGAGTCAGGATACCTTTCGGCACAGTATGCTTTCGAACTAACCCATGCTTCAGCTAGGACTTTTAAGGGTTATAACGTGGCCTGGTTCACGGTTTAAGAAACAAAGGATAAAGGCTCAAATTATTTGTACCCACCCACTCTTCGTGATGTTCTTCAAACCTAAACGCAGTTGATCGTGCGTTAGACCTTGTTTGAGTCTTTGTCCTGACGTTCCGATGATGGTCCAGATATTGTTGATTTTGAATAGGCAGTCATTTCTTTTTTCTTGTTGTTTGAGGGTTTGTATGACCTCTTTCTTTCTTGATTTTGTTGTCCCTGTTTTTTTTGCCTGAGCTGTTTCCTTTTTGAAATTACAGTCAGCGGGATGCCCCAGTTTGTAAGTCTTTTCATAGGTATTTTGACTTATTGGGTTTTTTATTTTTTGAGATAATGACTGCCTTTCTTTATTGATCATTCGGAACCATCACTGTCTTTCTTCGTTTTGTAAGGATCTCTTTGGTGCCATTCGTTGCGCACTTGGATCAACCGAGAGAACTACCCTGCCCCGGGTTATGATTAAGGGTTTAAATTTTCGAAAAGAAAAACTCCTACTTCTTTGGCTCAAAGGGGTTGACGAGGGATTATCTTCCTTATAACTCCAGTGTTTAAGATTTGAAACAATGCCTGTACCTCATCAGCGGGGTCTGTTCAAAAGCATACTGTAGATTATGGTATCTTTTTCGTCATCCTCCCTCAAGAGGCTTAGAATTATTAATCAAGAGTTGACATCAGAAAAAATATGAAAACAGTTTGCATATAGTGAATGTGAATATATTGCTTCAAAACAGACATATGCGATGCATTAATGGAATAACAATGCTTAACATGAGTAAATGTTTGAACAAAAGAGAATTGCAACTTGAACATTCGAATGAACAAAAATTTCTCAATCCTAGCCATGTTTTGGCAAGGGAGCAGTGATCACGTGGGGAGTCTTGGGTACTTTAAACTGAATCTCTCCAGCGTCGATCATGTCTTGGATCTTATTTTTCAAGCTCCAACAATCCTCTGTAGTATGCCCCGGGCTGTCAGAGTGATAAGCGCAGCGGGCGTTGGGGTTGTACTTCGGTGCCGTTGTATTTTGGTTCTTCGGAGCTTCTTTTAGAGTTACCAGCTTGGTCTCCAGCAACTGTGGCAATATCTGGGATAAGGTCATGCTGAGCCGAGTGAACTGCCTTCTCTCGCTCTTTTGTTGGTTGTGATGTTGAATTTGTGACACTGAAGCCATTTGAGGAGCTCTCCCCTTACTTCCTTGTCTCAAAGGTGGTTGAACGATGACTGGCTTTTTTCCTTTAGACTTTTGCCCCGGTTGGTTGCCCTGAAGCAGTTGGTTGACGAGAAACCCGAGCTCATCTTGTCTTTGAGCTAACCCTTGGATGGCAGTCACCTGCCCCAGCATCTGGACCTTCAATGCATCCACCTCAGCTTGTAGGTGTTTCAGCCTTTCATCCTCAGCATTGTTCCTAACCAAAGTCCCTGTGAGAAGTGTCCTTAGCTCCTCCTGCCCCTTGGATAGATTCAGGAGGATTTCCCCGAACCGGGTCTCTTGAGCAAGAAAGTCCTGGTTGTCTTGTTGGGAAGCCATTGCTGAAATAAACAGCAGGAAAGGTATGCGACCTGCAGCAAGGGTACCTGTAATGCAATGATATGTATGATATGCATGCAATGTTTTCAAGGACCTCGCGGGATAAACAAGAACATTTGTTAGAATTTGGGTCTGGTAGCTTGATTGAAGGAACTTCATGATATTGAGAATCCTTCTTCAAGAGTCAAAGCTCACCATATCAAGTGGGTCATAGCCCCTGACTTTAGTCATCATGTTGGTTTTGATTTCCAAACAACCTTGGTTAGGGGAACCTTCTTCAGGAGTCAGAGCTCACCATGTCCAGTGGGTCATAGCCCCTGACAACCTTGGCTAGAGGAAAATAAATCCTCTTTGCCCCTTGCTGGGATAGTTAATTCATCATGACCTGCATCACAAGCCCTTGAGATCCTTGGAATGGGTTAGGATGTATGCAATGGTATGATGTCATGATGCATGGGGTAATGTAAGTAACCCTGTTATGAGTCCTAATTAAGGACTGCAAACCAAAACCTGCAAGAAACTCAAGTAAAACCTGTCATGAGTCCCAATTAAGGACCAAATAAAACCTGCAAAACACTCAGTAAACCCTGTTATGAGTCCCAATTAAGGACTAAAACAAAACCTGCAAGTAGTTCCTGTGTTAGATAACAAGCATGTAAATAGTCAAGTACGAAGGCACGCAAGTCACACAAGAGAAGCCCTTAGAGTTTAAGGCCAGCATGAGGTCTGGGTACTACCCTCTTGAAGTTGGTGGATTCAACCTGTCCTATTAGAAGTAACCGGGTTCTAAGGGTCCCAATATCACTGGATTGCTTTCATTGTTCATCGTTTCGATTTAGCCACTGAACTGGCGACCGAAATATTCCAAGAAAGCAACCCTCAATTGAGTGTAGTATCGAGTATCAACCAACCTCGGACTGCACCAAAGTCAGTTATCTCACTACCCTAAAGAGGCCAAGATAGTTCGATTAAGGTTCCTAAGGTCTGTTGATGCTTCATGACACCACGCGGAGGCCCCGTACTCTCCTTGACTGAACTCAAGGGTTACCGGTACACACCAAAGTGCCACATCAACATAGCAGACTGTTTCAACCATGTCGGTATACCCCGCACAGTTTCCTCACAGCCTTATTGCTACTTTCTAAGAAGGTATCCCCAGATCCGGGTTAGGATCTATAGAACTCCCAAGACAGTCCCACAATTTAAAGCAAACAAGGAAAGCAATTGAAAACACAGTTATGAACTAACCCTAAGGTACACCTCACTTTAAGTTAAGTCCCCAGCAGAGTCGCCAGTTCTGTGATCGGTGGATCTGGAACTGACTGTTTAACGCTGGTTCGCGAAATGTCGCGGAAGCAAGAGTCGCCACCGTCTTTTATTTTCTCCAAATGGAAAGGACAAAAGCACAGAAAAATTCCTTATAGAGATTGCTCTCGGTTCGGGAGGTAGATTATAGAAAGGGAAGGTGTTAGCACCCTTTCTATCCATGGTTATCCATGGGCTCTTAGATACTTGCTCATTTGTGTTTTCAAAAGTGGTTTGTTTGCTTTTCAATGTGGGTTTTAAAAAAAGTTTCTTTGAAAATTTCAGTTCGACTCTTGTATCGGTCCTCAAGAGTGTTTGAAAAATTGCTTTCGAAAGCTTTTTTGAAAAGGTGTCGGTGTGAAAAGTATTTTTTTGAATTTTGTTTTGAAATTAGAGCAAGTATCTACGAGAACCTACCTACCCTAAGGAATTCGTCTGTGTAAATGTCCTTTAAAGTAGTGTCATCCCACCATTGAGAGGTAGGTAGCACCACCGTTGGAGGTGTTCGGGTCAATTCGAGGTTCGGGACATGGTGATCACCAGAGCAATGGGAAGACACCTTAGAAGCTACCCTCATGCCAGGTTCCCGGATCATGAGGACTTACTAAGACATCCTCTACTCGACGATCACCTTTCGAGGCAAGGCAACAGTGAGGCGTACCCTAGGGGTGGTGTGTGATTTGTGTGTCAGATTCATTTATTTTTGTCTTGTCAGGTTATGGGTGATCTATGCGTTTGTTTTTATTTTTTTGTCATTCATTCTTGCATGCATTTATTTAACAGTTAAAAAGATGCGGAAATTAAAAGTTCCTAAACTATTACAAAGGCGCGGGTCCACATCGCCAAAATTTAATCCAGGACCCGATTTGACAGAAAATAAAGAAATAAAGTAAAGTGCGAGAAATATAAATGTCTGAGTTTACAAGGCTTTGGAAGAATTACATTAATATTATAAGAAATAAATAAAATGCGCGAATTGAATTAAAATTGAAAACGAGGGCGTTGGACCCTTTTTGCAAAATTAAATTAAATGAGGGAATTGATTAATTAAGAGAGAAAAGAAATTGTTTTTTTTTGATATTTTTTAGTATTTTATGTTTTTAATGGAAAAAGAATTAATTGAAATTAAATGCTAACCCTAATTCTATTTGTTTTTTAGTTTATTAAGAAAACATGTTAAAATTAAACCTAAATTAACCTAATTAATTACATGGTAATTTAATTACAAAAATAATATTTAATAATTAATTATTGTGAAAGAAAGAAAAAAAAAAGGATAAAAATTGATTAAAACCTAATTCTACCAATTTTAAGTTTATTAAGAAAAATGTTTGAATTAAACCTAATTTTACAAAGCTAAAATTAATTAGTGATATTTATTTACAAAAAATATTAATTAAATAAATATATTTTGATTTTTATGACTTTTCTGTTTTTTACTATTTTTTATATTTTATGAAAATAAGTTAAATTAAAGGAATTAATTAAAAAAAGAAATAATTGAAATAAATAAAATAAGGAAAAGAAAGAAAATACAATACCTTGGGGGGTTTCTGTCCCCTTTTTGGAGGTGAATTGAAGTGGTTTGGCCATTTGGCTTTTGGCCTCATCATGCATAAGTTGTTCTACTTTGGCCATTTGGCTTTTGGCTTTTGGCCATTTGCGTTTTGGCTTTTGGCCATTTGTGTTCTGGCTTCAATGTTCCTTAATGTCTGGCTTAATGTCTGCCTCGTCATGTATTGGTGTCATGCATTTGTTTTTCTACTGTGGCCATTTAGCTTTTGGCTTTTGGCCATTTGGCTTTTGGCTTTTACGTTCCTTAATGAACCTGCATGGGATCCTGTCTAAATCTGCAGTGTTGAATCTCACGAACACATTAAATAAAATCATAAAATGCAAATAAAACCAATATATGAAGAAATTTAATGTTTAGGCACAATATGGCATGTATGAATGATTATACCCTTTTGATCATGGAGATCAAATCAACCTTACCCTTACTGGAAAAGTAGCGACATGAATGCTTTTATGCCCTTTGGATCATGGAGATCAAGCCAGCCTTACCCTTACTGAAGAAGTAATAAGATGTTGGTTTGTAACTGAGATGGCTTGTTTGTAGTGAGAGAGGGATTTGTAATAAGGATTTCAAGGTTTTAGGATTCTTGAAAGAGTTTGATATTCTAACAGTGTTGTGGCAAGGTTTTCTCTCTCTTTTCCTCCTCTCTTTTTTTTCTCTTTTTTTTCTCTGGTTTATGTGAAAAGAAGGTGATTATATAATGGAAATTAGGGTAAAGCAAATGGGCTTTGAATGTGCAATTGGGCCTCCAATATTCACTTGAATTCGTCACTTTCCAGGCTAAATCGCAGGGACTTAAGTGCATTTTTTGAAGTTGAAATGTGAAAACAAAATGTAGCCGACATCGAGAACTAACTCCTGTCCGAAAATCGACTCAATCGGATAAACGGTGAATTAGTTATGAATTTTTGAAGTTTCAGCTCAGACAAACTTATTTTGGGCTCCAGTGTCGACTCTGACACGTTCTTCAATAAAAAACTGGTATTGATCGGTGCATAATTTGGTCTCGACTTTTGAAGCAAATTTGTAGATCTATGAGTCATGGACCTTGTGTAAAAATATGAGCCAAATCTGATAAAAATTGACCGAGTTATGAATTTTCGAAGTTTCGGCCCAGATGAAATAATATTCAGCATTCAGGATTTTCAGCGTGTCACGCACTCTGAGCAAAAAACGAAGGCCTTTTGTATACCGTTTGAACTCAATACCTTCTGTGAAAATGTAGCCAACTCAATTTGTGAAATTTTGGCGCCAGAACCAGCTCAATACAATGAAAATCGACCAAGTTATGATTTTTTGAACATGACGCAAATAAACTTGTCACAAATTTTCTGCACGAAAATACTTGATAAATCCACATTTTTGAAGACCTTCTGATCGAAATTGGCTTCCAGCCGTGAGAGATGAAAACGTAGATAATGTCAAGACGAAATTTTGGCCACCGGAACGGGTTCAAAACGAGCCACGATCTTCAAGTTATGAATTTTTTAGCGCGTAAAAACTGCACTTTCAGCACACTTTTTTCACCATATTTCTTCGAGAAAACTCACACACTCGGATACCTTCTTTAAAGAATTGACTCTTGAGCCGAACCTGAATTTGAGAATATGTTATCAGAGATATCTTGGCGAAAGAACACCTGAATATAACGCGCCGGGTTGGACTTGTGAATTTTCTTGAAATGTTTTGAGAAATATGGGAGGGCAAATTTTGGGGTACAACAGTTGCCCCTGTTCAATCTTCTTAGACCTGAGGATGCAGATTGGCTGACGTGCCTTTCGTAATCCAAAGGTGGAAGATGATTGAACACTAGAGTGCCCAGAAATTTACGCTCACATAGTAGTGTGATGATGGGAATGGGCTTATAAATGCCATTTGGAGATTGATGGAGAGGATGATGGGCTTATAGATGCCATGCTAAGAGATGCTGGAGGATGGATGGGCTTATAGATGCCATCTGGATGTTGATCGCGTAAGAGATTCCTTAGCGAGAACCTGCGTACCTGCAAAAGATAAAATGAGTACCTGACATGTTGCAGGAGCTGGTTTTCAAATGCTTGGCATAGATGTGTCCTGACTGGTTACAGGAGCTGAGTCTGGAGCTTCAAACGACAATGAATGAACCAGGGATGGTTACTACCTTAGCATGAACGCTGAGAGAACCTTGGGTGACTTTAACTTCAACAACGCTCGTTGAGCAAATCTTGGTGGGAATTACCATCTTCGCAGTATCGGGAAGAGAACCAAAGGAAATTATAACTGAAAGGGAATTACATCTCACGCACCGTCGGGGAGAGAACCATAGGAAATTATAACTTGAAAGGGAATTATCACCTCACGCACCATCGGAGAGGGAACTAATAGGAAAGGAATTATCACCTCACGCACCATCGGAGAGGGAACCATAGGAAAGGAATTATCACCTCACGCACCATCGGAGAGGGAACCATTAGGAAAGGAATTATCACCTCACGCACCATCGGAGAGGGAACCATTAGGAAAGGAATTATCACCTCACGCACCATCGGAGAGGGAACCATTAGGAAAGGAATTACCACCTCACGCACCATCGGAGAGGGAACCATTAGGAAAGGAATTACCACCTCACGCACCATCGGAGAGGGAACCATTAGGAAAGGAATTACCACCTCACGCACCATCGGAGAGGGAACCATTAGGAAAGGAATTACCACCTCACGCACCATCGGAGAGGGAACCATTAGGAAAGGAATTACCACCTCACGCACCATCGGAGAGGGAACCATTAGGAAAGGAATTACCACCTCACGCACCATCGGAGAGGGAACCATTAGGAAAGGAATTACCACCTCACGCACCATCGGAGAGGGAACCATTAGGAAAGGAATTACCACCTCACGCACCATCGGAGAGGGAACCATTAGGAAAGGAATTACCACCTCACGCACCATCGGAGAGGGAACCATTAGGAAAGGAATTACCACCTCACGCACCATCGGAGAGGGAACCATAGGAGACTATCACCTCACACTCACCGTCGGAGAGGGAAACATCTGAAAAGGACTTACCACCTCACACACCGTCGGAGAGGGAACCATAGGAGACTATCACCTCACACTCACCGTCGGAGAGGGAAATATCTGGAAGGAAATCTGGAAGCAGTATCAGAACGTCACCGTCTCTGGTTTACATCTGAAACTATATCTAGAAGGAAATCTGGAAGCAGCATCAGAACGTCACCATCTCTGGGTCATATCTGAAACTATATCTAGAAGGATATCTGGAAGCAGTATCAGAACGTCGCCATCTCTGGATCATATCCGAAACTATATCTAGAAGGAAATCTGGAAGCAGTATCAGAACGTCACCATCTCTGGGTCATATCCGAAACTATATCTAGAAGGAAATCTGGAAGCAGTATCAGAACGTCACCATCTCTGGGTCATATCCGAAACTATATCTAGAAGGAAATCTGGAAGCAGTATCAGAACGTCACCATCTCTGGGTCATATCTGAAACTATATCTAGAAGGAAATCTGGAAACAGTATCAGAACGTCACCATCTCTGGGTCATATCCGAAACTATATCTAGAAGGAAATCTGGAAGCAGTATCAGAACGTCACCATCTCTGGGTCATATCTGAAACTATATCTAGAAGGAAATCTGGAAACAGTATCAGAACGTCACCATCTCTGGGTCATATCCGAAACTATATCTAGAAGGAAATCTGGAAGCAGTATCAGAACGTCACCATCTCTGGGTCATATCTGAAACTATATCTAGAAGGAAATCTGGAAGCAGTATCAGAACGTCGCCATCTCTGGGTCATATCCGAAACTATATCTAGAAGGAAATCTGGAAGCAGCATCAGAACGTCACCATATCTGGATCATATCCGAAACTATATCTAGAATGAATTGCGATAGTTGATAGTAGTCATTTTTGTATTGATCTTTTCCTGAAAAGGTAAAGCATTAGTTGAATGCACGATCATGATGCATGAACTGTATGTCCTCAAAATTAATGAGATTCGTGTAGTATGATGCATATGCATGCTATGATGTATGAAGATGTGATGTTTATGAACATATGTTTCCGTCTTAGGAAAATAAATCCTTGACGGGTGCCGGGAGGTTACTCCTGGGCTGATGTTGGAGAATTAGATCTTGCTCCGCTGGGGATGATAACTGCAAGAATACCGGTAGGAGAAGATGACTCCGTTGCGGAATAAAACTTGGCAAATGGAAGATTCTGCGGAGAGAAAAAAACTCTAGCGACCATGCTGGGGAGTGATACTCTGTGGGAAGAGAGATACTTTTGCTGAATTGTTGGTAATAACTTACCGGGGATACCCTTGTTGTTGGAAATGCTGATGGACTTCGCTGGGGTAGGAAGACTTCGTCGAGGACGCTCTTTCCGTGGCTTTTGGCTGAGGATAACCCAGTTATATCCTATTGAGGAAATAACTCTTTAAATCAAGTCGGACGACGCGTTCGTGTTTTGCGAGGGGATAAGCTTCCAGAATCTACTGGGGATAAGCTTATTGCTTGGGGAGATGGATTCCAACTTTCCTGGGGAAACTGGATTGGACTCTTCTGGGGAGGTATCGAACTGTATTGGTTATGTTCTTCAACGGAACCTACCTTGATACCCTGGAGGACAGAACAATCAGATTGCTTAGACCACTCTTTGTTGCCCCTGTTTCTTGTGGGGTGCTGATAGTTGTTGGCGGACAAACCTTCTTCTGGTAGACAGATGGCGGGACATAGTCGTACGCTTTTAATCCCTAACTTTTGCCTGGACCGCCCTTTCGGGTTTTCAGTCCACCGGGATACCCATTTTTGCTCAAGCCGCCTTTTCAGGTTTTCGACTTGTCGGGTGTATAGATTTTTCATTTCATCCCTTCATTTTGCCCGAACCCTTTTGGTTCGCCGGGAAGCCCTTATTTTTGCCTAGGTATGTCAACCTAGCGGGTCTTTGATTTTGCGTAGTATTTTTCGACTATGTCCACGCTCTTAGAATGCAGGTAGGTGCCCCTGGCTGCTTGTATTGCCATATTACCAGAAGGTGTCTGATCGTGCAAGATTCGTTGCTGGAGTGCCCCAAGTGACTCAGGCGGAGATTTGCCCCAGGCTATTTGGCCTTTTGAGAGATTCTCTGGATCTTGACTTAACTGCCCCAGATGGTAGACCATGATCATGCCGTGCCCCTTGATTGGAGATACTCTTGTTCATTAGACTTTCGTCATGCGAATTTCTATGCTGCTCAAACAAAAAGTCATATGCAAACAAAGTTATGTTAAAAATGCAAAGCTTATGTCTGTCTTGAAGATTTTAAAAATGCATTTTTTCCATAAAACAAAGGAATGTTTGTAAAACGTGATGTCAACTCCGTATTTACCGTAAGCCTTAAGGAGTCAGGATACCTTTCGGCACAGTATGCTTTCGAACTAACCCATGCTTCAGCTAGGACTTTTAAGGGTTATAACGTGGCCTGGTTCACGGTTTAAGAAACAAAGGATAAAGGCTCAAATTATTTGTACCCACCCACTCTTCGTGATGTTCTTCAAACCTAAACGCAGTTGATCGTGCGTTAGACCTTGTTTGAGTCTTTGTCCTGACGTTCCGATGATGGTCCAGATATTGTTGATTTTGAATAGGCAGTCATTTCTTTTTTCTTGTTGTTTGAGGGTTTGTATGACCTCTTTCTTTCTTGATTTTGTTGTCCCTGTTTTTTTTGCCTGAGCTGTTTCCTTTTTGAAATTACAGTCAGCGGGATGCCCCAGTTTGTAAGTCTTTTCATAGGTATTTTGACTTATTGGGTTTTTTATTTTTTGAGATAATGACTGCCTTTCTTTATTGATCATTCGGAACCATCACTGTCTTTCTTCGTTTTGTAAGGATCTCTTTGGTGCCATTCGTTGCGCACTTGGATCAACCGAGAGAACTACCCTGCCCCGGGTTATGATTAAGGGTTTAAATTTTCGAAAAGAAAAACTCCTACTTCTTTGGCTCAAAGGGGTTGACGAGGGATTATCTTCCTTATAACTCCAGTGTTTAGGATTTGAAACAATGCCTGTACCTCATCAGCGGGGTCTGTTCAAAAGCATACTGTAGATTATGGTATCTTTTTCGTCATCCTCCCTCAAGAGGCTTAGAATTATTAATCAAGAGTTGACATCAGAAAAAATATGAAAACAGTTTGCATATAGTGAATGTGAATATATTGCTTCAAAACAGACATATGCGATGCATTAATGGAATAACAATGCTTAACATGAGTAAATGTTTGAACAAAAGAGAATTGCAACTTGAACATTCGAATGAACAAAAATTTCTCAATCCTAGCCATGTTTTGGCAAGGGAGCAGTGATCACGTGGGGAGTCTTGGGTACTTTAAACTGAATCTCTCCAGCGTCGATCATGTCTTGGATCTTATTTTTCAAGCTCCAACAATCCTCTGTAGTATGCCCCGGGCTGTCAGAGTGATAAGCGCAGCGGGCGTTGGGGTTGTACTTCGGTGCCGTTGTATTTTGGTTCTTCGGAGCTTCTTTTAGAGTTACCAGCTTGGTCTCCAGCAACTGTGGCAATATCTGGGATAAGGTCATGCTGAGCCGAGTGAACTGCCTTCTCTCGCTCTTTTGTTGGTTGTGATGTTGAATTTGTGACACTGAAGCCATTTGAGGAGCTCTCCCCTTACTTCCTTGTCTCAAAGGTGGTTGAACGATGACTGGCTTTTTTCCTTTAGACTTTTGCCCCGGTTGGTTGCCCTGAAGCAGTTGGTTGACGAGAAACCCGAGCTCATCTTGTCTTTGAGCTAACCCTTGGATGGCAGTCACCTGCCCCAGCATCTGGACCTTCAATGCATCCACCTCAGCTTGTAGGTGTTTCAGCCTTTCATCCTCAGCATTGTTCCTAACCAAAGTCCCTGTGAGAAGTGTCCTTAGCTCCTCCTGCCCCTTGGATAGATTCAGGAGGATTTCCCCGAACCGGGTCTCTTGAGCAAGAAAGTCCTGGTTGTCTTGTTGGGAAGCCATTGCTGAAATAAACAGCAGGAAAGGTAAGCGACCTGCAGCAAGGGTACCTGTAATGCAATGATATGTATGATATGCATGCAATGTTTTCAAGGACCTCGCGGGATAAACAAGAACATTTGTTAGAATTTGGGTCTGGTAGCTTGATTGAAGGAACTTCATGATATTGAGAATCCTTCTTCAAGAGTCAAAGCTCACCATATCAAGTGGGTCATAGCCCCTGACTTTAGTCATCATGTTGGTTTTGATTTCCAAACAACCTTGGTTAGGGGAACCTTCTTCAGGAGTCAGAGCTCACCATGTCAAGTGGGTCATAGCCCCTGACAACCTTGGCTAGAGGAAAATAAATCCTCTTTGCCCCTTGCTGGGATAGTTAATTCATCATGACCTGCATCACAAGCCCTTGAGATCCTTGGAATGGGTTAGGATGTATGCAATGGTATGATGTCATGATGCATGGGGTAATGTAAGTAACCCTGTTATGAGTCCTAATTAAGGACTGCAAACCAAAACCTGCAAGAAACTCAAGTAAAACCTGTCATGAGTCCCAATTAAGGACCAAATAAAACCTGCAAAACACTCAGTAAACCCTGTTATGAGTCCCAATTAAGGACTAAAACAAAACCTGCAAGTAGTTCCTGTGTTAGATAACAAGCATGTAAATAGTCAAGTACGAAGGCACGCAAGTCACACAAGAGAAGCCCTTAGAGTTTAAGGCCAGCATGAGGTCTGGGTACTACCCTCTTGAAGTTGGTGGGTTCAACCTGTCCTATTAGAAGTAACCGGGTTCTAAGGGTCCCAATATCACTGGATTGCTTTCATTGTTCATCGTTTCGATTTAGCCACTGAACTGGCGACCGAAATATTCCAGGAAAGCAACCCTCAATTGAGTGTAGTATCGAGAAACAACCAACCTCGGACTGCACCAAAGTCAGTTATCTCACTACCCTAAAGAGGCCAAGATAGTTCGATTAAGGTTCCTAAGGTCTGTTGATGCTTCATGACACCACGCGGAGGCCCCGTACTCTCCTTGACTGAACTCAAGGGTTACCGTACACACCAAAGTGCCACATCAACATAGCAGACTGTTTCAACCATGTCGGTATACCCCGCACAGTTTCCTCACAGCCTTATTGCTACTTTCTAAGAAGGTATCCCCAGATCCGGGTTAGGATCTATAGAACTCCCAAGACAGTCCCACAATTTAAAGCAAACAAGGAAAGCAATTGAAAACACAGTTATGAACTAACCCTAAGGTACACCTCACTTTAAGTTAAGTCCCCAGCAGAGTCGCCAGTTCTGTGATCGGTGGATCTGGAACTGACTGTTTAACGCTGGTTCGCGAAATGTCGCGGAAGCAAGAGTCGCCACCGTCTTTTATTTTCTCCAAATGGAAAGGACAAAAGCACAGAAAAATTCCTTATAGAGATTGCTCTCGGTTCGGGAGGTAGATTATAGAAAGGGAAGGTGTTAGCACCCTTTCTATCCATGGTTATCCATGGGCTCTTAGATACTTGCTCATTTGTGTTTTCAAAAGTGGTTTGTTTGCTTTTCAATGTGGGTTTTAAAAAAAGTTTCTTTGAAAATTTCAGTTCGACTCTTGTATCGGTCCTCAAGAGTGTTTGAAAAATTGCTTTCGAAAGCTTTTTTGAAAAGGTGTCGGTGTGAAAAGTATTTTTTTGAATTTTGTTTTGAAATTAGAGCAAGTATCTACGAGAACCTACCTACCCTAAGGAATTCGTCTGTGTAAATGTCCTTTAAAGTAGTGCCATCCCACCATTGAGAGGTAGGTAGCACCACCGTTGGAGGTGTTCGGGTCAATTCGAGGTTCGGGACATGGTGATCACCAGAGCAATGGGAAGACACCTTAGAAGCTACCCTCATGCCAGGTTCCCGGATCATGAGGACTTACTAAGACATCCTCTACTCGACGATCACCTTTCGAGGCAAGGCAACAGTAAGGCGTACCCTAGGGGTGGTGTGTGATTTGTGTGTCAGATTCATTTATTTTTGTCTTGTCAGGTTATGGGTGATCTATGCGTTTGTTTTTATTTTTTTGTCATTCATTCTTGCATGCATTTATTTAACAGTTAAAAAGATGCGGAAATTAAAAGTTCCTAAACTATTACAAAGGCGCGGGTCCACATCGCCAAAATTTAATCCAGGACCCGATTTGACAGAAAATAAAGAAATAAAGTAAAGTGCGAGAAATATAAATGTCCGAGTTTACAAGGCTTTGGGAGAATTACATTAATATTATAAGAAATAAATAAAATGCGCGAATTGAATTAAAATTGAAAACGAGGGCGTTGGACCCTTTTTGCAAAATTAAATTAAATGAGGGAATTGATTAATTAAGAGAGAAAAGAAATTGTTTTTTTTTTATATTTTTTAGTATTTTATGTTTTTAATGGAAAAAGAATTAATTGAAATTAAATGCTAACCCTAATTCTATTTGTTTTTTAGTTTATTAAGAAAACATGTTAAAATTAAACCTAAATTAACCTAATTAATTACATGGTAATTTAATTACAAAAATAATATTTAATAATTAATTATTGTGAAAGAAAGAAAAAAAAAGGATAAAAATTGATTAAAACCTAATTCTACCAATTTTAAGTTTATTAAGAAAAATGTTTGAATTAAACCTAATTTTACAAAGCTAAAATTAATTAGTGATATTTATTTACAAAAAATATTAATTAAATAAATATATTTTGATTTTTATGACTTTTCTGTTCTTTACTATTTTTTATATTTTATGAAAATAAGTTAAATTAAAGGAATTAATTAAAAAAAGAAATAATTGAAATAAATAAAATAAGGAAAAGAAAGAAAATACAATACTTTGGGGGGTTTCTGTCCCCTTTTTGGAGGTGAATTGAAGTGGTTTGGCCATTTGGCTTTTGGCCTCATCATGCATAAGTTGTTCTACTTTGGCCATTTGGCTTTTGGCTTTTGGCCATTTGCGTTTTGGCTTTTGGCCATTTGTGTTCTGGCTTCAATGTTCCTTAATGTCTGGCTTAATGTCTGCCTCGTCATGTATTGGTGTCATGCATTTGTTTTTCTACTGTGGCCATTTAGCTTTTGGCTTTTGGCCATTTAGCTTTTGGCTTTTACGTTCCTTAATGAACCTGCATGGGATCCTGTCTAAATCTGCAGTGTTGAATCTCACGAACACATTAAATAAAATCATAAAATGCAAATAAAACCAATATATGAAGAAATTTAATGTTTAGGCACAATATGGCATGTATGAATGATTATACCCTTTTGATCATGGAGATCAAATCAACCTTACCCTTACTGGAAAAGTAGCGACATGAATGCTTTTATGCCCTTTGGATCATGGAGATCAAGCCAGCCTTACCCTTACTGAAGAAGTAATAAGATGTTGGTTTGTAACTGAGATGGCTTGTTTGTAGTGAGAGAGGGATTTGTAATAAGGATTTCAAGGTTTTAGGATTCTTGAAAGAGTTTGATATTCTAACAGTGTTGTGGCAAGGTTTTTTCTCTCTTTTCCTCCTCTCTTTTTTTTCTCTTTTTTTTCTCTGGTTTATGTGAAAAGAAGGTGATTATATAATGGAAATTAGGGTAAAGCAAATGGGCTTTGAATGTGCAATTGGACCTCCAATATTCACTTGAATTCGTCACTTTCCAGGCTAAATCGCAGGGACTTAAGTGCATTTTTTGAAGTTGAAATGTGAAAACAAAATGTAGCCGACATCGAGAACTAACTCCTGTCCGAAAATCGACTCAATCGGATAAACGGTGAATTAGTTATGAATTTTTGAAGTTTCAGCTCAGACAAACTTATTTTGGGCTCCAGTGTCGACTCTGACACGTTCTTCAATAAAAAACTGGTATTGATCGGTGCATAATTTGGTCTCGACTTTTGAAGCAAATTTGTAGATCTATGAGTCATGGACCTTGTGTAAAAATATGAGCCCAATCCGATAAAAATTGACCGAGTTATGAATTTTCGAAGTTTCGGCCCAGATGAAATAATATTCAGCATTCAGGATTTTCAGCGTGTCACGCACTCTGAGCAAAAAACGAAGGCCTTTTGTATACCGTTTGAACTCAATACCTTCTGTGAAAATGTAGCCAACTCAATTTGTGAAATTTTGGCGCCAGAACCAGCTCAATACGATGAAAATCGACCAAGTTATGATTTTTTGAACATGACGCAAATAAACTTGTCACAAATTTTCTGCACGAAAATACTTGATAAATCCACATTTTTGAAGACCTTCTGATCGAAATTGGCTTCCAGCCGTGAGAGATGAAAACGTAGATAATGTCAAGACGGAATTTTGGCCACCGGAACGGGTTCAAAACGAGCCACGATCTTCAAGTTATGAATTTTTTAGCGCGTAAAAACTGCACTTTCAGCACACTTTTTTCACCATATTTCTTCGAGAAAACTCACACACTCGGATACCTTCTTTAAAGAATTGACTCTTGAGCCGAACCTGAATTTGAGAATATGTTATCAGAGATATCTTGGCGAAAGAACACCTGAATATAACGCGCCGGGTTGGACTTGTGAATTTTCTTGAAATGTTTTGAGAAATATGGGAGGGCAAATTTTGGGGTACAACAGTAGGCATTGGGGTAGGGCCTGAGCGAGCACAACTTTTATTTTCCCTACATTTTTTTCTCTCCTTTCTTTTGCATGCATTCCCTGTACATCTTAGATATAGATTCTTACACATCCATAAGATAGACAGCAAGAGTGGATACCATAGAATACTATGGGCGTGTGGAGTGCTAATACCTTCCCCTCGCGTAACAGACTCCCTTACCAATATCTCTCGGTCGTTTGATCGTGATTTCAACCTTCTCAGGTTTACTCTATGTTTACCTTTCCCCTCTTCTGGGATAAAAAACGTTCGATGGCGACTTCATTGATTTCATTATCAGTTGATTATTCAGCCTGTTGTTTCAGGGTCATTCTCAAAGAAACATATTTCCAATTAAAGATGGTCATAGAAATTCTCTGGCTCAGATTAAATCGGACATAGATTTATTCTAATACTTCTTCCAGTTGAAAATGAGCGTAAGCATCTTCTGGCTCAGATTTTCCAATTAAAAATGAGCGTAAACATCTGCTGCTCAGTTTAAATCGAGCGTAGATTTATTCTGATACTTCTTCCAGGTGAAGACGGTCGTAGACATTTTCTGGATCAGATTAAATCAAGTGTAGATTTATTCTGATACTTCTTCTAGTTAAAGTCGAGCATATACATCTTCTGGATCAGATTAAATCAAGCATAGATTTATTCTGATACTTCTTCCAGTTGAAGACGGTCATAGACAGTTTCTGGCTCAGATTAAATCAAGCATATATTTATTTTGATACTTCTTCCAGTTAAAGATGATGGTAGATATTCTCTGGCTCAGATTAAATCGAACATAGATTTATTCTGATACTTCTTCCATTTGAAAATTGTAACGCCCCAGGCTACTTTCAGGATTATCGACTGACTCAACAAACCAACACAGGTTTTTTCAGCATGATTTGTCCTCACTCACACGCTTTCAAGTAAACTTCCCCGAAGGTCACCCATCCAAGAATTTATCCAAGTCAACCATGCTTAACTGTAGATTTCTTATGAATGGGCTACCGAAAAGAAGATGAATCTTGTTGGTATAGGTAGTACCAATTAATCCTTATAAGTCTTCCTTCAACCATACAGTCCCATACATGCATAGCCTCGGGATCCCTCTCATTCTGATGTGGCGACCACCTTTTTCCCTCTTAGGCCTTGAGTGTTACATGCTCACCATCTTCTGTATGGTTCATCCTCGAACCACATCGTATTGAGAGAGGTCTGGCTATGATACCATTTGTAATGCCCCAGGCTACTTTTAGGGTTATTGGATGACCCCACAAACCAACACAGGTCTTTTCAGCATGATTTGTCCTTAATCACACGCTTTCCAGGAAACTTCCTAGAAGGTCACCCATCCAAGAATTGCTCCAAGTTAAGCACGCTTAATTATAGAGTTCTTATGAATGGGTTACCGAAAAGAATATGCATCTTGTAGGTATAGGTAGTACCAATTAATCCTTGTAAGTCTTCCTTCAACCGTACAGTCTCATACATGCATAGCCTCGGGATCTCTCTCATCCCGATGTGGCGACCACCTTTTACCCTCTTAGGTCTCGGGTGTTACATGCAGTGCAACCACTCCTCGCCATTTTCAGCCTTGATTGTTACAAAAACAAGCGTAAACATCTTCTGGATCAATTTAAATCGAGCATAGATTTATTCTGATACTTCTTCCAGTTGAAGACAGTCGTAGACATTTTCTGGATCAGATTAAATCAAGTGTAGATTTCTTCTGATACTTTTTCCAGTTAAAGTAAAACATATACATCATCTGGCTCAGATTAAATCAAGCGTAGATTTATTCTGATACTTCTTCCAGTTGAAGACGGTCGTAGACAGTTTCTGGCTCATATTAAATCAAGCGTAGATTTATTCTAATACTTCTTCCAGTTGAAGACGGTTATAGACAATTTATGGCTCAGATTAAATCAAGCATAAATTTATTCTGATACTTCTTCCAATTAAATAGGGTCATAGATATTTTCTGGCTCAGATTAAATCAATCATAGATTTATTATGATACTTCTTCCAGTTAAAGACGGTCGTAGATATTTTCTGGCTCAGATTAAATCAAACATAGATTTATTCTGATACTTCTTCCAGTTAAAGACGGTCGTAGATATTCTGTCTCAGATTAAATCGGACATAGATTTATTCTGATACTTCTTCCAATTGAAAACGAGCATAAGCATCTTCTGGCTCAAATTAAATCAAGTGTAGATTTATTCTGATACTTCTTCCAGTTGAAGACGGTCATAGACAGTTTCTGGCTAAGATTAAATCAAGCGTAGATTTATTCTGATACTTCTTTCAGTTGAAGACGGTTGTAGATATTATCTGGATAAGATTAAATCAAACATAGATTTATTCTGATACTTCTTCCAGTTAAAGTCGAGCATATACATCTTATGGCTCAAATTAAATCAAGCGTAGATTTATTCTGATACTTCTTCCAATTGAAGACGATCGTAGACAGTTTCTGGCTCAGATTAAATCAAGCGTAGATTTATTTGGATACCTATTCCAGTTGAAGACGGTCATAGAAAGTTTCTTGCTCAAATTAAATCAAGCATAGGTTTATTCTGATACTTCTTCCAGTTGAAAACGAGCATAAACATATTCTGGCTCAGTTTAAATCGAGCATAGATTTATTTTTATACTTCTCCCAATTGAAGACGCTCGTAGATATTTTCTGGATCAGATTAAATCAAGTTTAGATTTATTCTAATAATTATTCATGTTAAATTCGAGCATATACATCTTCTGGATTAGATTAAATCAAGCGTGGATTTATTCTGATACTTCTTCCAGTTGAAGACGGTCGTAGACAATTTCAGGCTCAGATTAAATCAAGCATAGATTTTTTCTAATGCATCTTCATGTTAAATATGAATGTAGATATTCTCTGGCTCATATTAAATCAAACATAGATTTATTCTGATACTTCTTCCAATTGAAAACGAGTGTAAGCATCTTCTGGCTCAGATTAAATCAAGCGTAGATTTATTCTGATACTTCTTTGAGTTGAAGACGGTCGTAGACTTTTTCTGGCTCAGATTAAATCAAGTGTAGATTTATTCTGATTCTTCTTCCAGTTAAAGTCGAGCATTTACATCTTCTGGCTCAAATTAAATCAAGTGTAGATTTATTCTGATACTTCTTCCAGTTGAAGATGGTCGTAGATAGTTTCTGGCTCAGATTAAATCAAGCTTAGATTTATTCTGATATTTCTTCCAGTTAAAGACGATCGTAGATATTCTCTGGCTCATATTAAATCAAACATAGATTTATTCTGATACTTCTTCCAGTTGAAAACGAGAGTAAACATCTTCTGGATCAGTTTAAATCAAGGATATATTTATTATTATACTTTTTCCAGTTAAAGACGGTCATAGACATTTTCTGACTCAGATTAAATCGATCATAGATTTATTCTGATACTTCTTCTAGTTAAAGTTGAGTATATACATCTTCTGTCTCAGTTTAAATCGAGCATTGATATATTTTGATACTTCTTCTAGTTGAAGACGTTCGCAGACATCTTCTGGCTCAGTTTAAATTGAGCATAGATTTATTCTGATACTTCTTCCAGTTGAAGATGGTCGTATACCTCTTCTGGATTAGATTAAATCAAGTGTAGATTTATTCTAATACTTCTTCCAGTTGAAGTCAAAAGTTACTTTGGATGGCATCTATAATCCCATCTCCGACAAATCTCCGTCACTTCTCTAAATGGCATCTTTAAGCCCATTCCCGATGCAATAAACCAACAGTGTTACTTCGTGCACAAGTGAGTGCAAATTTCTAGGCACTTAAGTGTTCAGTCATCTTCTACCTTTAAGTCACGAATAGAAGACATGCCAATCTAACTCTTCAGGTTTAAGAATATTGAATAGGGGCAACTGTTGTAGCCGAAAAGTTTCCCTCCCATTTTCTTCAAGACATTCTTTCAAGGGTTTTCAAAATGCTCAAGAATCTCAAGGTTGACCATTCAAGATTCTCCTCCTAAGCAAAGGGTCTACAACTAGGGTTTTGAGTTCCTCAAGGAAGTTTGGGTTGCAAAGGTCTCAAATTATTTCTATGGTTCTCCATAGGTATTCAACAATGTTCATGTCATGTTTCAAGTCTTGCATCACAAGTTTGCTTAGCCACTAGCTCAGATGATTGAAAATTAACTATAGTGGGTAAAAAGTCAATTATGGTCAACATACAGTCAAACTTCAAGATTTTTGGTCAACATCAATATTTTGAAGCGATATTCATCATTTTATTAAGGGGTGATCATGATTCTTCAAGGAAAGTCCCCAAACCATCAAAAGTCAAAAGTTGCCAAATTAGGGTTTCCTTAGGAGAAGTCAACTGAACTTTGACCAAGCATAAATTTCACATGCTTCATCAACTTTTTCCCAACCAAATCCCATTTTGAAGGAAATTATATTCCCTACAACTTTGTATTTATGCTCAAGTCCAAAAAATGCTTCATTTGAAAGATATGAGCTAATACATTACATGTCATTTTAAAAGTCAACAAAAAGACGTTTTTATCAAGGAAACTTATATCAAGATAAAGTCTCCAAATTCAAAAATAATCAAAAGATAAATTGTAGAGGACATCTTTAGCTTTTCAAAAGTCCAAGATCACCTTCAAAAGGTGAAAATTGAGCAAGTAATGAGTTGCACAAGTTGGGAAATTTTGAAGAAATGCATGAAATGCAAAATGTGCAAACTTGAAATTTTGGACTTGTGACCTAACTTTTTGGACTTCAAACATGTCCATGAGCTTGTGAAATACTCATAAGCTCACTCATACCTTTCCCTATATTTTCTTATTATTTTATTTATATTTTTTTATTCAAATAAATGCAAAATAAATTAAAAGAGGTACAAGACAATTGGGCCAAGCGCATGAGTGATCTCTTAAGGCCCAATACAACTCATTCCAGCGTGTTGCTTCATTTCTTATCCGTGAAAAGCCAAGAAAGGGAAAGAAATATCTTCTTTTTGAAAAGTTTTGAAGCAAATTTGAAAATTCATAATGCCATTGGATTCATGCAATTTTTATTAACCTAATACAATGTTCTATATATGCACAACATTCAAATCTAAAGCAGACAGACGCAGCTGCCTCCAAAGCCAAAAACTTGCTCACAAAAATTCCAAAAAGAAGTGCAAATCGTATTTCACATTCCCATCGGTTTCAATCCAAACTAAGCTTTAAAACCATCTCCTGAGCATTCATAGGGTAAGTAAGGGTAGGTTTCAATGATTTCCCATGCCTGAATCGTGTTATTCACTATCTCCGTTTGCATTTTTTCACCATTCATATCTTTTTAATTTGCACGTTGTTGTTTGTTTCTAACCACATAGATCTCCATATATGGGTGTTTAGAACAGGCCTGGATCAAAGAATTGAAGTTCTAACGTAAGAATGGAGTGTTTCCATGGTTAGGGAAGTTTGCACCATTCTCTTCGTATCTTTGTATGCAGGCATTTTTATGGAAAAATAACCTCACCAATGGAATCAGGAGGTTACAATTAGGGGGACACAACCCTTCTTGTTTTTTGATTCTCACTGTTTTGCAGGTTTGTTGTGGGCATCATCGGAGAATATGACCAGAGCTAGGGCTCCGGCGCTTCTCCGGCCATATACTCCATTCGTTCTTTTGCTATTTTTGTTTGATCCATATACCGGATGAAATGACCGCCCCAGAGGCAATCGCGTGTGTCATTAAGGCTTTGGTGTACTAGGGTAGGGGTTCGATCCCTACCTCTAGCATATTTATTTTTCAACATTTTTCTTACAGATCCCATACAGGTCATATCTAACGCATGCATGGTTTACCTCATCTAACAACCAGTAAATCTCAATGGATCCAGATCTAGTGAATCAAGCCTCACACTCACGATGCACTCTAAGGAATGGACTTCACTGGATCCAGCGCAATAACCTGGGCTCCTTGAAATGGGCTTATGGATTTCTGATTCGCACCCCCTATTTTCTATTCTTGTAGGCCCATTTGTTTTCTTTTTTGTTTTAATTCACTGTTTTCTTTTTTTTTTAAAATTAATTTTATTTAATCAGCAAAAATCACAAAAGAAATCATAAAAAATTAGATTTTAGGTTTTGATTAATTAATTTAATTTTTATTAAATAAAATTAATTAATTTAAGCACGCTTTGTTTTATTTTAAATAATTAATTATTAAACTAATTAGAATTATGTTTAATTATTATTTCACACTATAAAACATTTTTCTAAACAAAAACACCAAAAATATTTTCTTAAGCGGTCAGAAAATTTTTAGGGTCTTTAACATCTTTCCCTTTTCAATCTTCGCGCGTCTATTTATTTTTTGCATTATTATAAATATTGTAACTGTCAATGGTATGTAATAGATAAACTAGGATTTATTTACATTGTTCCCCCATTTTATGGTTTGTAATTCCCCATCCTCGAAGCGTTGTAATAGCGTAGATTCATCTTCTCACATTTTTACTTTCCGCAATTATGTAGGAATGTATATACATGTTTAAACTGCTAGTAATAGGATTGTATGGTAAAGGCTGAGAGAAAAACTAGATAAACATAAGTCCAAGACAAATTAACTGAATTATAACATACTTCGCACATACGCACCTCTAGGGTGACCCTCACTTGTTTCCTCAAATAAAAAAAGTCATATCCCTCGAATGTAAGAAGCTTTAGAAAATACCCTCGATTAAAAGATCTTAGTCCCTCGATGTTGCCTCGGTAAAATGATCTTAGTCCCTTATGATAAATTTCTAAAGCATTCTACAAGTTGCTTTTATGAATGTACGATGGCTCACGCCTGTCCCTCAAACATCCAATGATAGGGTTACCTACTAAATAATGGTAGGATAGCACTATCTAAGGGAAAGAAGGGAAATAACAAAGACCTTTTGAGTAGGTAGATATCTCATAGTCTCTTACTCACAAACAAAACATTTCTCACACCTACACTCTATTCCTAAAATATTTTCAAAGACAAACACTTTGTATGAATTCTCAACGATACGAGAATCATTACAAAGTTTTCCGCACTTAGGCGTCTTTTCAAAATATTTTCAAACACACAAAGAATTTTCAAAGTGAGATAGCGATTTAGAGCCCGTAGATAACTACAGATGAAAAGGGTGTTAACACCTTCCCTTTTCATAATCTACCCCCTTACATAGAAAATTCTCAAAGGTCTTTCCCGTTCTTTTCATCCTTTCCTTTATTTGATAAAAGAAAAGTCGATGGCGACTCTTGATATTCGCAACATTTAAGATAAAATGAAAAACCTAAAAGTCAGTTCTCCCACCATATTACAGCAAGGTACACATGTGTGTATACTATAGGGATTTCAACAAGGTGAGCCCCAAAGATGACTTCCCACTTCCACATATTGATAATTTGGTCGACGACACCGCTCAGCATAAGGTATTCTCCTTCATGGATGATTTCTCATGGTATAACTAGATCAAGATGGCACCTGAAGACATGCAAAAGACTACTTTTGTTACACAGTGGCCCACATTCTGCTACAAGGTTATGCCTTTTGGGTTGAGGAACATCGGCACAACATATCAGTGTGCTATGATAGCTTTGTTCCATGACATGATTCATCATGAGATAGAGGTCTATGTCGATGATATGATATCCAAATCACAGACTGAAGAGGAGTATCTGGACCATCTACATAAGTTGTTTGAGAGACTAAGGAAGTATAAGCTGAGGCTGAATCTGAACAAGTGCACCCGAGATCAGTAAGCTCCTGGGTTTTGTTGTCAGCGGTAAAGGTATTAAAGTTGATCCCGCCAAGGTCAAAGCCATTCAAGAAATGCCCGTTCCCCATATCGAGAAGGAAGTCAAAGGTTTCTTGGGACATATGAATTATATTGCCAAATTTATTTCTCACTTGACCACTACTTGTGAGCCAATCTTTAAGTTGTTGAAGAAATATCAAGTAGTAAAATGGAACGATGATTGTCAGATAGCCTTTGACAAAATCAAGTAGTACTTAGAAGAACCTCCAATCCTGATGCCACCATTTGAAGGAAGATCTCTGATCATGTACCTAACAGTGTTAGAGAACTCAATGGGGTATGTACTGAGGCAGCATGACGAGTCTAGTCGAAAAGAGCATGCAATATACTACCTTAGCAAAAAGTTTATTGATTGTGAAACAAGATATTCACTGCTCGAGAAAACTTGATGCGCTTTGGAATGGGTTGCTTGCCGACTAAGACAATATATGTTGACTCATACTACCTTGTTGATCTCTAAAATGGATCCAATCAAATATATATTCGAGAAGTCAACTCTCTCCGGAAGGATAGCCCGATGGCAAATGGTCTTAACAGAATATGACATTCAATACACCACTCAAAAAGCAATTAAAATAAGTTTACTGGAAGATCATTTGGCACAACAAGCCGTAAATGATTACCAACCTATGAATTTTGAGTTCCCGGATGAGAACATCATGATAGTTACAAATTGTAAAAAACCTAGACCATATGAAGGACCTGAGCAAGGATTCGATATACTATGGTTTTTGATGGAACTTCTAATGTGCTTGGCAACGAAATTAGTGTTGTGATTATCTCTCCTCAGGGTTACCATACACCCTTTACCGCCAGATTATGCTTTGTTTGTACCAACAATATGGTTGAACACAAAGCGTGCATCATGGGTATTAAAGATGCTATTGACCTAAGAATCAAGTTCTTGGGTGTTTATGGAGACTCAGCCCTGGTAATCATTCAGATTAAGGGAGAATGGGATACTAAGCATCAGAATCTCATTCCTTATAAAGAGCATGTTCTGACCTTAACTCTGTATTTCGAGGAGATTACATTTGAGCACATCCCAAGGGAAGTGAATCAGTTGGCAGATGTGTTAGTTACCATGTCATATATGTTTAAAGTTGGATGGGACAACGAGGCTCCCAGAATTACCATTGAGAGGGTAGACGAACTGGCACACTGCTACAAAATTAACACTGGCGGAGTAGAATAAAAGCCTTGGTTTCATGAAGTGAAAATATATCTTGAGGCTCAAGAGTATCCTGAAGGAGCATCTATCAATGACAAGAAATTCCTACGGAGGTTCTCATTTAATTATTCCCGAGCAGCGGGATTTTGTACAGGTGCAACCATGATTTGACTCTGCTTCGTTGTATGGACAAGAAAGAGGCGGATAAGATTATGGAAGATATGCACAAAGGTATTTTTGGTACTCATTCCAGCGGACATACTATAGCTAAGAAGATTCTAAGAGCGTGTTACTATTTGTTGACTATGGAAACTGATTGTCATCACCACTCAAGAACTTGTCACAAGTGCCAAATCTATGTTGACAAAGTACATATACCTCTGGTACCTCTGAATGTCTTAACTGCTCCTTGGCCGTTTGCAATATGGGGCATTGATATAATCGGAGAAATCAAACCTACTACTTCTAATGGGCATCATTTCATCCTAGTTTCTATTGACTATTTCATAAAGTGTGTTGAAGCATCCTCGTTTGCCTCTGTTACTAAGAATATGGTTGCCCGATTCATTAAGCATAACCTTATATGTCGGTATGGCATCCCTGAGAGAATCATCACAGACAATGGTACTAATCTGAACAACACTATGATCATGGAACTCTTCATACAATTCAAGATCAAGCACCACAATTCTTCTCTGTATCGACCAAAGATGAATGGCGCAGTGGTAGCCTCCAATAAGAACATTAAGAAGATCATACAGAAGATGACAGTGACATACAAAGACTAGTACGAGATGTTACCATTTTCTCTTCATGGTTACCGCACTTTAGCTCGAACATTAACTGGGGAAACCCCGTTCTCTCTAGTTTATGGTATGTAGGCTATCTTACTTGTCAAAGTTCATATTCCTTCCTTTAAGAATTATGAAAGATGCAGATTTAGACGAAGATGAATGCATTCAGACTAGTCTGGACCAATTGAACTTAATTAACGAGAAGAGGTTTGTGGCTGTCTGTCACGGTCAGATGTATCAGAAGCGTATAATCAAAGCTTTCAATAAGAAAATGAAGCATCGGGTATATCAGGCTGGTGACTTGCTAATAAAGTGCATCATCCTACCGCAGGGGAAAATGGACTCCTACCTATGAAGGGCCATTTGTAATCAAGAAGGTATTTTCGGGCGGTGCAATGATACTTACCACCATGGATGGTGAAGATCTTCCACACTCTGTGAACGCGGACATAGTTAAAAGGTACTACGCATAAAAACGACCCACTAGGTTGACTGGCCTAGGAAAAAATAAGGGTATCCCGACGAACCAAAAGGGTTCGGGTAAAAATCAGGGATATATATATATATATATATATATATATATATATATATATATATATATATATATATATATATATATATATATATATATATATATATATATATAAAATATTGTACACCTAGAAAGTCGAAAACCTGAAAAGGAGGCTTGGGTAAAAAAGGGTATCCCGGTGGCTTGAAAACCCAAAAGGGAGGTCTAGGAAAAGTTAGGGATTAAAGCGTAAGACTATGTCCCGTTGGATCACTTACAGTCAACTTTATTACCAACGTCAAATTCGAATGGTACATATCAATTCAATCAACTTCTTCCGACAAGCGACGAATGAGATGCTCAAAGACATAGGGGAAATAACACAGTTGGAACCCGACGAGATCATTTGCACATAGCTATACATTTTGTTTTTGTTCTTTTCTCTCTTCATTATTCACGACGATTTCCTCTTACTAGGATTTCTTCCTCCTTGTACAACAATCGCCTGTTTATAGGCAAACTATCAATATAAACACAATTTCAAAGTTCGAATGTTGTCTTACTTTTTCTGTTTTGTTTGCAAAAATGTACAATGACTAAATTGAATGAACATATGCATATGAACATGATTAATGTTAACAAAATATGCATAAAAAATAGGAATAAGTATTTACTCAAGACTTTAGGAGTCGGGATAATGTTCAAGCCGTCCATAAATCCCCACAGAGTAATCCCCAATAAAGTTGCCCCACAGAGCAGTTTCCATAAGATAATCCCCCGCAGAATAAACTTCACAAGATCATCTTCAACAAAGACATATTCCCTGCAAGCCTTAAATACTCTAATCATATTCACTAGCAGGTCCCTCTAGCGGATCAAGGAGTATAATCTTTTCCCTGACAATGTCGCCAACCTACGGAGTTTCAATCTTTAGTAGCACAGTTCACAGGAATTCTCTCCCCCAGCTGAGTTTATTTCTCCAGCCGAATTCAATCCCCTGCAGATTTCTCTTCTCTACTAGGGATCATGTCCTCAGCAGAAAATATTACTCCAGCAAGTTTATTTCCCCAACAGAGTGTTTCTCTGACAGGGTTTATTTCCCCAACAGGGTTTATTTCCCCAACGGAATTCAGTCTCCCCAACTTAACTTTATCCCTCTACTGTAAAACACTGGTAAAACTTTTCTCTCCAACAAAGGGTTGTCCATACCACTATCCCCAGAGAGTTGCTACGAAATTGGGAACCATACCAAATATCAGTTAATATTATCCTCCCCAGACAAATTAGCATCCATGTCGAAAACTTGATCGGACAGCACTTTGGAAGGTTACCCATTACTGTTATCCCCAGTTAGGGTATATAAGAATTAAATTCCCCGATAGAGAGATGAACGATCAATGTTCTTGAACTCTTCTCCCCAAGTAGAAATCAACTTTCCCCAACGGAGTTCCCTCAAACAGCAAGCAGGAATCCCCAGTAGATCGAAGATTCATATCCTTCATCCCCAGCAACAATTAGGGATTTATTTTCCCCATCAAAAATGTTATATGAGGCTACCAACATACTTCAATGACATCTCATATTCATACATCATTTATTATAGCATATGCGTATGAAACGCATTAGCACATTCACATTTATTTTGATAGCATCACTAGCAATGGATTACATACATCATGACATTGCATAAATACTAACTTTGTCTTTTCATGTTAAGTTGGAAAACAGACAAGTATTTCCCTCAAAGAATAAATCTGATCGGTAGCTACATAAACATTTTCCCCAGAAGGTCATTCGGAAAAATATCTCTTCTAGATGAAGTCGGGCGTATACATCTTCTAGTGCATCATTCAGATGAAGTCAAGCATAGATTTCCTTCTGATACTCTTTTTGGAAAAGCCAAGCGTAGACTCTTTACAGTACCTCTTCTAGTTGAAGTCGGGTGTAGACATTTTCTAGTGCATCATTCAGATGAAGTAAAGCATAGATTTCCTTATGATACTCTTTTTGGAAAAATTCAGGCGTAGACTCTTTCTGGTACCTCTTCTAGTTGAAGTCAGACATAGACATATTCTAGTGCATCATTCAGATGAAGTTAAGCGTAAATTTCCTTCTGATACTCTTTTTGGAAAAAAGTCAGGCGTAAACTCCTTCCAATATCTCCTCTAGATGAATTCGGGCGTAGACAACTTCTAGTTTAGACGAAATCAAATGTAGATTCCTTCTGAAACTCTTTTGGACAAAGTCGAGCGTAGACTCATTCCAAGAATATCTTCTTGAAAAAGTAAAGCGTAGACTCATTCTAGTATATCATTTAGATAGAATCAAGCGTAGATTTATTCCGTCATTCTTTTGGACAAAGTAGGGTGCAGACTTATTCCAAATACACCTTCTAAGACAAAGTCAGACATAGACTTATTCTGATATTCCTATCAATAGTTACTCTAAATGAAACTGTAAGCCCATCTCTGGCTTTTCTCCGTCACCTCTCCAAATGGCATCTTTAACCCCATTCCTGGTATAGTCAACTAACAGTGTTACTTCGTGCACAAGCGAGTGCAAATTTCTAGGCACTTAAGTGTTCAATCATCTTCTCCCTTCAAGTCACCAATGAAGGACGTGCCAATCTAACTCTTCAGGTTTAAGAAGATTGAACAGGGGAAGCTGTTGTACCCCAAAATTTTCCCTCCCATTTTCCTTCAAGATATTCTCATGAGATCCTCATTTGCTCAAGTTGGCTCAAGAATTGATCAGACAAATTCTCCTTCTAAGAAATGGGTCCAAAACTACGGTTTGGTATTTCTCAAGGAAGATTGGTGTAACGCGGTGGGAGAACTGACTTGGGATGTTTTGATTTTGATTGCAATTGTTGTGGATAACAAGTGTCGCCACTGACTTTTCTTTTATCCAATAAGGAAATGCTGAAAATAACAGGAAAGACCTTTCGAGATTATTTCTTGAGTTCGGGGGGTAGATTATGAAAAGGGAAGGTATTAGAACCCTATTCATCCATAGTCATCTATGGGCTCTTATTTACTTGCTAGATCACTTGCTTTTGTTTGAAAGTGTGCTTTGTGGTGTGGTTTTGAAAGTATTTTGAAAACGTGTCTTTGTAATGGTTCTCCTCTCTATAAGAACGCATACAAAGTGTTGTTTGGAAAATAGTTCAAAGAAGTGTTTGTGTAATAAAATGTTTTTGTTGTGAGCAAGTGAGCAACTAGGAGCAACCTACCTACTCAAAAGGTCTTTTATGTTCTTTTCTTCCTCCTTTAGATGTTTCTATCTTACCATTGATTTGGTAAGAAGCCACGTCATTGGATGTGAAGGGACGAGCGTGGATCATTTGTATAGTCCTAGAAGGCAACATATGGGACATTTTAGCAATGTCGTTTAGGTACTAGATCATTAACGAAGGCAACATTAAGGGTCATCGAGGGACTATGATCTTTTATCGAGGGTCTTTGATAAAACACCCATATTCGAGGTACATGACTATTTTTCGGAGGCAACAAGTGAGATTACCCTAGAGGTGCATGTGTGAAAAGTGTGTTTGATTGCATGCATTTAGTTTTTTATTAGGGGTGGTCTACTTGTTATTTCTGGGTTTGAAGGAGGAGAACAGGTGTAGCGTTCTTTCTTGCTGGATTCGAAGGGGAACAAAAGTGTGTGGGACTTTTCAGAATCGAAAGAGGTAAATGTTAGATTCTGGGTTTTTGTTTTCATAAGTGTTTAAGTGTTTGAGAAATTTATTGTGTTTGAGAAAATTTTGGAGATTTGTTCCTCTGGCCCAAAAAGTCCTCTTTTTCTTTGCAAATGTTTCTCTATTTATAGAGAAAAGGTTGAAGGTGTTTTGAAGTAACCAGGTTTGTATTATGATAAACCATGGTTTGGTTAAGGGTGAAACAAACAGTCCCTTTTTGTTGTTCCCACGTTTCCAGTACAAGTGGGGGCCTGCTGGCAGAAGATTGTACTTATGCTTTTGACATTGCTTGTGTTTAGACAAAAATCAGGTTGGAAGCTAACTTTGTGATTAAAGTACTTTTTATATAAAAAAGGGGTACGTAGCTTTTGTCATTTCATCCAAGAATAGTATTATCCAGTAGGCAAAGCTTCTATCCTTTGTACAAACTTTTGATTATGTAAAGATCTGGAAGCAACATAGCTTGAAAAGTGAGATTTGGAAGATAAAGCTATGAGATTTATTCCTGAATCAGATACCAGAATGAAATGGAAGCAAGCTTGCTTCAAAGGAAAATTTTTCCTTAGTCGAAGCATGTTCGAAGGAAGCTGCTTGAAGGGAGGTATTGCCCATGTCGAAGCTTGGATCAAAGCAAACGCACTGCCCCATCGAAGCTTGTGGATCTAAGCAAATAAACTTCCCCATCGAAGCTTGTGGATTTAAAGAGTGCTCGGAGGGAGTCTTTTAACCAACCTAAACATGTAGGTCGAAGGAAGCCAGTGTCTAATCGAATTGAGAATCAAAGCATATTGCTTCGGAGGATCCAAAGTTGGGTTCGAAAGATGTTGATTCAAAGGAAACTAAAACTCCAATCAAAGCTTTGTGTGAAGATCGTTTCCTTATGAATCAAAGGAAATTTTAAGGAAGTCCTAGTCCAATCGAAGAAGTCTTGAAAAAGACTAAAGTCCAAACGAAACAAGGGAAATTGAAGAAGGCCTGAAGGAGACCAAAGTCCAATCGAAGCCTTGTGAATCAAAGTAGATTTGCAGGGGACCAAAAATCCAATCGAAGTAAGGGAAATTGAAGAAAACTTATTTTTCTCCAATTTTGTTGAAAAGATTATTTTTATCTGTTTTTCCCTTTTTAACAGTTTCCTCCAACTTTACTTGTGCAAGCTTGAACTTTGAGAATCCTTGTGAGAAATGCCTTGAGAAATGAGAGGGAAAATTTTGGGGTACAACAACTGCCCCTGTTCAATCTTCTTAAACCTGAAGAGTTATATTGGTGGGTACGCCATTCGTGACTTGAAGGTGGAAGATGATTGAACACTAAAGTGCCCAGAAATTTTCACTCGATGATATGTTAGTTGACTGTGTAGGGAATGGGCTTAAATATGCCATGATAGGGATTTTTCGGAGATGGACATACAGATGCCATCCAAAAGTGATTGGTGACAAAAAATTTGAAGAAGTATCAGAATAAACCTCTGGTTGATTTATACTGAAATAGTAGATGTAATGGGATGAGTACCAGAATAATATCCATAAATAGATTGTATCTGACTCGTATCTGAAAGATGTACTGAATGAGTGTCAGAATGAAATCCGTATCTGGATCGTATCTGGACTATATTTGAGAAATATGTTGAATGAGTAGCAGAATGACATCCGTATCTGGATCGTATCTGGACTGTACTTGAAAGGTATGCTGAATGAGTAGCAGAATGACATCCGTGTCTGGATCGTATCTGGATTGTGTTTGGAAGATGCTAGAGTAAGTATCAGAATGTTAGCCATATCTGAATCATATCTGAACTGTTTCTAGAAGAAATCTAGAATAAGCATCAGAATGTCAGCCATATCTGGATCGCATCTGAACTATTTCTAGAAGGAATCTGGAGTAAGTATCATAATGTTATCCATATCTGGATCGCATCTAAATCGTTTCTAGAAGGAATCCGGAGTAAGTATCAGAATGTCAGCCATATCTGGATCGAATCTGAACTATTTCTAGAAGGAATATGGAGTAAGTATCAGAATGTCAGCCATATCTGGATCGCATCTGAACTGTTTCTAGAAGGAATCTGGAGTAAGTATCAGAATATCAGCCATATCTGGATCGCATCTGAACTGTTTCTAGAAGGAATCAATTGTAAGTATCAGAATGTCAGCATTATCTGGATCGCATCTGAATTATTTCTAGAAGGAATCTGGAGTAAGTATCACAATGTCAGACATATCTGGATCGCATATGAACTGTTTCTAGAAGGAATCTGGAGTGAGTATCACAATGTCAGCCAAATTTGGATCACATCTGAACTGTTTCTATAAGGAATCTGGAGTAAGTATCAGAATGTCAGCCATATCTGGATCGCATCTGAACTGTTTCTAGAAGGAATGTATAGGAAGGAGCTCGTGTACGATTGATTCAGCTGGTCGTGTAGATAATTTCCCTGGCTTGTTTCAGGAATTGATCTTCGACTTTAGATAGAAAGATAGTTTTCCTGGCTTGTTACAGGTATTAATCTTCAATCTGCTCATGTATATAGCTTTCTTGGCTTGTTACAGGTATTAATCTATAATCCGTTGCTCTCAGATAGTTTTCCTGGCTTGTTAAAGGTATTAATCTGAAACCTTTTTTGTTGGTTGTTGAGATAGTTGTCATGTCTAGTTTTAGGTATTAATCTCTGACTTCAGAAAGAAAGAAGTTTTCCTGGCTTGTTACAGGTATTAATCTTCAATCTGCTCATGTAGATAGCTTTCCTGGCTTGTTACAAGTATTAATCTACAATCAGTTGTTCTCAGATAGTTTTCCTGGCTTGTTACAGGTATTAATATGAAACCTTTTTTATTGGTTGTTGAGATAGTTATCTTGTCTAGTTTAAGGTATTAATCTCTGACTTCAGAAAGAAAGATAGTTTTCCTGGCCTATTACAAGTATTAATCTTCAATCTGCTCATGTAGATAGCTTTCCTGGCTTGTACAGGTATTAATCTATAATCAGTTGTTCTCAGATAGTTTTCCTGGCTTGTTACAGGTATTAATCTGGAACTCTTTTTTGTCAGTCGTTGAGATAGTTGTCCTGTCTGGTTTCATGTATTAATCTCTGACTTTAGAAAGAAATATAGTTTTCCTTGCTTGTTACTGGTATTAATCTTCAATATGCTCATGTAGATAGCTTTCCTAGCTTGTTACAGGTATTAATCTACAATCATTTGTTCTTAGATAGTTTTCCTGGCTTGTTACATGTATTAGTCTAGAAATCTTTTTTGTTGGTCGTTGAGATAGTTGTCCTGTCTAGTTTCAGGTATTAATCTCTGACCTCAGAAAGAAAGATAATTTTCCTGGCTTGTTACAGGTATTAATCTTCAATCTGCTCATGTAGATAGCTTTCCCGGCTTGTTACAGGTATTAATCTACAATCAGTTGTTCTCAGATAGTTTTCTTGGCTTGTTACAGGTATTAATCTAGAACTCTTTTTTGTTGGTCGTTGAGATAGTTGTCTTATCTGGTTTCATGTATTAATCTCTGACCTCAGAAAGAAAGATAGTTTTCCTGGCTTGTTACAGGTATTAATCTTCAATCTGCTCATGTAGATATCTTTCCTGGCTTGTTACAAGTATTAATCTAAAATCAGTTGTTCTCAGATATTTTTCTTGGCTTGTTATAGGTATTAATCTAGAAATATTTTTTGTTGGTCGTTGAGATAGTTGTCCTATCTGGTTTCAGGTATTAATCTCTGACCTCAGAAAGAAAGATAATTTTCCTGGCTTGTTACAGGTATTAATCTTCAATTTGCCTATGTACATAGCTTTCCTGGCTTGTTACAAGTATTAATCTACAATCAATTATTCTCAGATAGTTTTCCTGGCTTGTTACAGGTATTAATCTGGAACTCTTTTTTTGTTAGTCGTTGAGATATTTGTTCTATCTGGTTTCAGGTATTAATCTCTGACCTCAAAAAGAAAGATAGATTTACTGGCTTGTTACATGTATTAATCTTCAATCTGCTCATGTAGATAGCTTTCCCGACTTGTTACAGGTATAATCTACAATCAGTTGTTCTCAGATAGTTTTCCTGGCTTGCTATAAGTATTAATCTGGAACTGTTGAAAATTGTTGATGATAATTATCTGTTGAATTATCTTTCCTGAAAAGGTAAATAATTAGCTGCCTGCAATGTCATGATGTATGAAATGTATGGCACAATGATGTTCTTAAAATAAATGAGATTGTGACGTATGCACTTTTCATGTAAGTAATATGATGCATGAAATGCGAAATGTTATTGGAATATATTTTTGTCTTGGAAAATAAATCCTTGACAAATTTTGGGGAGTTTTGGGAAGTTGAATCCCGGAAGGTCGTTGGGGATGAAGAGTACGCACACCTTTCCAGACCTTGTCTTTAGAATGTTTTTGCTAATGTTTCCATTGGGGATTCATGTTTTGTTGATTAAGGAGAACTCCGTTGGGGAAGTTGAATTTGCTTGAGAAGAAAACTCTATGGAGGACATTGATTTCCGCTTGGGGAAAATAGCTTAGGAGTCTAAGTTGTTTGTTGCTCTACTGGGGAGTTATCTTGGGGAAGATTAAGTTAATTGTTATATGGTCATATGCCAGGCTCCGGAGAAAAATTCTTGGGAGAGTGAAGTTAAACTGGTATCTGGTCGGATTCCAGGCTTTGCAGTAACTTGCTAGAAAGCATGAAGTTGAACTGATATCTGGTCAGGTCCAGGCTTTGCAGTAACTTACTGGGGATTGTAGAAAAGTCTAATGGGGAAGAGGAGTTGTGGTCCCTTGATTAGTAATAGTCAGAGAGGCAAACTTAAGCTGTGGAATCTGTAGTTTGTTGGGGAAATAAACCTTGCCGCCAGTATGTTGGAGAGTTGTATTCTTTTGGCAAAAATCCTCGAGGATTCTTGAGGTCGACTCAGTTGGGGAGAAGTTTTCAGAGATTGAAACCCTGGCTGGGGACCATCCTATGAATAGGATATTGGGGGATATTTGTCACTTCCCCTGGTAGTAGGTGTTGCCACACTTCCAAAAGATGTTTGTTTGATCATACATGATTCGTTTCTGGAACTCATGTCCAATGCCCCAAGTGATTCAGATGGAGAACTGTCCCTGGTATATTCAGCGTTTCTTGAGATATTTCTTGGAATCTTGATTGGACTGCCCCACGTGTGTTGGATAGTGACACGTCGTGTCCACTTACTTATAGGAGATCTATTATTGGAATCATCTTCCCACTTGAAGTGATTTTGTTCATTGAGAGGGTTTTTTGTTATCTGGATATTTGTCGTGCAAATATCTCCGCTGTCAAACAAATAACCATATGCAAACAACGATATTCAAATAATGCAAAGTTTATGCTTGTATTGAAGTTTTGAAAATGCACATTAGCAGATAAAAGAATTTTTGTAAGAAAATTCAACTCAAGATTTAGAGTAAGCCTTACAGGAGTCAGGATACCTTTTGTAACAATATGATTTCGAACTAACCTATGATTCAATTAGGACTTTTGAAAGGTTGTAGCTTGTCTTGGTTCACGGTTTTAATAAACAAAGGATAAAGGCTCAAATTTTATTTGTACCCACCCGTTTTTCATGATGTCCTTCAGTCCTAAACTCAGTTAATTGTGCGTTCGAACTCCAATGACGTTTTGGTGATGGTTCAGACAAGTTTAGTTTATCGGAAGGCATTCATTTGTTTTTGCAACATTGAGGATTTACAATGACCTCCCTTTTTTTGATTTGTTATCCCTGATTTATTATCCCTAGTTTTTCTTAAGTCTCCTTCGTAGGTTTTGACTCAGTGGTCTTTTCTTTTGAGAGATAATGATTGCCTATGTGATAGAGAACCATCACCGTCTTTTGATTCCAGAGGAATATTTTTGATGTCATTCATTGTATTACAAAGTGAAAGTTTGCGACTGAGCGCACATTTGAATTAACTGAGAGACTACCCTGCCCCGGGTTTTGATTAAAGGTTTCAATTTATGTAAAAAGGAAACTCCTACTTCTTTATCTCAAAGGGGTTGACTAGGGATTATCTTCCTTATAACTTCGGTGTTTAGGATTTGAAATAACGCATGTACATCGTCAACAAGGTCTGTCCAAAAGCATACCGTATGAGATTATGGCATTGTTTTCGTCATCCTCCCTCTAAAGGCTTGTAACTTTTAAAACAAGAGTTGAATATAAAGGGAGTAAAAAGCATAGTTTAAATATAGTGAAAACGAATGGACCAATTCAAGACAAACATATGCAATGCATTAATGAAACAAAGTTTGACATTAATATATAAGTGTTTGAACAAAAAGAGATTACAACTGAAAATTCAAATGAACAAAAGCCTCTTTGTCTGGACTTGTCACTTCAGGTGGTGAGCCTTTGAGGGACGGCAGAAGAATTCAGTCTGACCGTCTTGTGTGAACTCCAGCACTCTTTTGTTGATCAAGTCTTGAATCTTATTTTTCAATGCCCAACAACTATTTGTATCATGTCTAGGACTATTGGAATGGTATGCACACATTGCATCTGGATGATAGCTAGAAGCGGAGGTATTGGGATTCCGAGAAGGATCCCTCAATGTAATCAACTTCAACTTCAACATGTTTTGCAATAATTGAGCCAAGGACATGTTGATGTTAGAAAATTGTCTCTTGGGCTCGTTTTGCCTTTGCTGATTTCCTCATTTACGTTGAAGAGGTCGTTGTTGGGCCCGTGACATGGTAGAAATTTGGGAAGGTCCACTCTCCATCAAACTGGCTTCTTGTCTCATCGAAGGCTGATTAATGACTCGATCCCCAATTCTAGCTGTTTTCTCCATGTGGTTGCATCTGTCTCGATGAAGTTTATTGACAAGGGCTCTCAGCTCTTCTTGTCCTTGAGCCAGGTTTTGGATAAGATCCATTTTTCCTAACATCTGGATTCTCATTGTTGCTACCTCCTCTTGCAATTGTTTTATCTGACTTTCCTTATCACCTTCAGGATTGTCATTGGTCACGTTCTCAATAAATAGTGTTTTCAATTCTTCCTTCCCCTTGGACAGGTTCAAGAACATCTCTTATTGTTGAGCGCTTTGAATATGAATGCTCCTGATGGTCTGTTCTAGGGCCATCTCTACTGAAATAAACAGTAAGAAGATAAGGAGACTTGTATGGGAGAAACCTGTCATGATATGCTTGATATGTGGATGCAATGTTTTCAAGGATCTCGCGGGGTAAACACAAGAAGATGTTAGAATTTGAACGTTGATCAATAGCTTTGATTGGGGAACTTCGTATCGGTGGATGTCTTTCCACGAGAATCAAGCTCACCATGTCAAGTGGTTCATAGCACTTGACTCAAGTTATCGTGCTTTGATCTTGACGACATTTGGTTAGAGGAAAATAAATCCTCTTGCCCCTTGATAGACGTCTGGTTCAACGTGACCCTGCATCATAGGCCCTTGAGATCCTTGAAATGGTTATTGAAAATTCTATGGTATGATGTTATGATGTTATGTACAAGTATGCAAGGTAAGCAAGTTATTATGTGCAAATAGTCATATATACACAAAGCAGACAAGTCCTTAGGTTTAGGCTTGCATGGGTTTTGTAGGTAAGTACCCTCTTGAAGTTTAGTCGGCTCAACCTGTCCTAGAAAGTAAACAGGTTATAGAGGATCTCAATATCACTGACCTTTCTTTCAGGCATTGTCTCAGCATAATCAATCTTTTCTTGCAGCCGAGATATCCCAAAAGTCCAATCTCCACGAGTGTAGTATCGAGTATCAACCAATTTTCAGCTTTCCACCGAAACCGGTTATCTCACTACGTCCCAATGGCCAAGTTTGTTCAATTAAGGTTCTAAGGCTAGTTAGTGCTTCATGACGCTGCTCAGCGGCCCCGTATTCTCCTCGATTCAACACAAGGGATACTGATACCAACAAATGCGTCACACTAACGTAGCCATTGCTTCAACCATATCGGTCTACGCTGTACAGTCTCCACAATCTATTGCTACTTACCTAAAAAGGTGCCCCATATCTGGGTAGAGGATCAAAACAAGCCCAAACAAGGAACCATAATGTAAAGAAAGCAAATCAAACAAGGAAAGCAAGTAAAGGTGATCTAGCCCTAAAGTAACCCCAGTTTTAAGTAATTCCTCCAACAGAGTTGCCAGTTCTTTAACGCGATGGGAGATCTGACTTGGGATGTTTTGCGTTTGATCGCAATTGTTGCGGATAGCAAGAGTCGCCACCGACTTTTCTTTTATCCAATAAGGAAAGGATGAAAAGAACAAGAAAGACCTTTCGAGATTATTTCTTAAGTTTGGGGGGTAGATTATGAAAAGGGAAGGTATTAGCACCCTTTTCATCCATAGTTATCTATGGGCTCTTAGTTGCTTGCTAGATCACTTGCTTTTGTTTGAAAGTGTGCTTTGTGGTGTGGTTTTGAAAGTATTTTGAAAATGTGCCTTTGTAATGGTTCTCGTCTCTATAAGAACGCATACAAAGTGTTGTTTGGAAAATAGTTCAAAGAAGTGTTTGTGTAATAAATTTTTTTTTGTGAGCAAGCGAGCAACCTACCTACTCAAAAGGTCTTTTATGTTCTTTTCATCCTCCTTTGAATGTTGCTATCTTACCATTGATTTGATAAGAAGCCCCATCATTGGATGTGAAGGGACGGGCGCGGGTCATTTGTATAGTCATAGAAGGCAATCTGTGGGACGTTTTAGCAATGTCGTTTAGGGACTAGATCGTTTATCGAAGGCAACATTAAGGGTCATCGAGGGAATACGATCTTTTATCGAGGTTCTTTGCTAAAACACCCATATTCGAGGGACATGACTATTTTTCCGAGGCAACAAGTGAGATTACCCTATAAGTGCATGTGTGCAAAGTGTGTTTGATTGCATGCATTTAGTTTTTGATTAGGGGTGGTCTACTTGTTGTTTATGGGCTCGAAGAAGGAGAACAAGTGTAGTGTTCTTTCTTGCTGGATTTGAAGGGGAACAAAAGTGTGTGGGACTTTTCAGAATCGAAAGAGGTAAATGTTATATTATGGATTTTTGTTTTCACAAGTGTTTAAGTGTTTGAGAAAATTTTGGAAATTTGTTCCTCTGGCCCAAAAAGTCCTCTTTTTCTTTGCAGATGTTTCTCTATTTATAGAGAAAAGGTTGAAGGTGTTTTGAAGTAACCAAGTTTGTATTATGATAAACCATGGTTTGGTTAAGGGTGAAACAAATCAGTTCCTTTTCGTTGTTCCCACGTTTCTAGTACAAGTGGGGGCCTACTGGCAGAAGATTGGACTTATGCTTTTGACATTGCTTGTGTTCAGACAAAAATCAGATTGGAAGCTAACTTTGTGATTAAAGTACTTTTTATATAAAAAATGGGTACGTAGCTTTTGTCATTTCATACAAGAATAGTATTATCCAATAGGAAAAGATTTTATCCTTCGTACAAACTTTTGATTATGTAAAGATCTGGAAGCAACATATCCTAAAAAGTGAGATTTGGAAGATAAAGCTATGATATTTTTTCCTGAATCAGATGCCAGAATGAAATCGAAGCAAGCTTGCTTCGAAGGAAATTTTTGCCTTAGTCAAAGCATGTTCGAAGGAAGCTGCTTGAAGGGAGGCATTGCCCATGTCGAAGCTTGGATCAAAGCAAACACACTGCCCCATTGAAGCTTGTGGATCGAAGCAAACAAATTGCCCCATCGAAGCTTGTGGATTTGAAGAGTGCTCAGAGGGAGTCTTTTAACCATTCGAAACATGTAGGTCGAAGGAAGCCAGTGTCTAATTGAATTGAGAATTGAAGCAGATTGCTTCGAAGGATCCAGAGTTGGGTTCGAAAGATGCTGATTCGAAGAAAACCGAAACTCCAATCAAAGCTTTGTGTGAAGATCGTTTCCTTCTGAGGTACAAATGTGTTTTATGCCTTTTATACACCTCAGAATTTATTCTTACACCCTTTGGCTTTGTTTTACTTTAATTATTTTTATTATTTTTGATTTAATTCATTAATAATATAAAATAAGATAAAATCATATCTTTTTGTACAAGAGTCCGAGCCCATTTGTTTTTGCCCTAAAAATTCTCTATATATTCAGGCATCAAGACAAGAACAAGACACTAAAATCCTTGCACCATAAAATTGTCAAAAAATTTCCAAATATTTTTAAGAACCCAAAAATTCTCAAACCCTTATTACACTACCTTTCACCACAAGCTTGCGATTCTAATCAATGCCATTCACTCCCAGGGTAAGCTTGGATCATTTACAATGATCCAAATGGCCAGAAAACACTCATGCAAACATCACAGTTTCATCCATATTTAAAATTTTATATGTGTTCATGAGGTCTAATAATGCTGAATAGAGCAATCACAGGGGTCTCATGCATGCTAGACTGCAAAGCACCATGTTTACTCCGATCGGCTTTACTTGCTTAGAAACTCATGATCCAAGGACTTTTAGCCAAAACTAAGCCCATATTTGAATTCAAGAGGGTTGAATTAGGGGGGATAGGATGTTTTGGATCATTAACCATTTGAATATCGCAGGTTCAAGAAAACAGGTTACCGGAGAAGACAACCGGAGCTAGGGCTCCGACGCTTCTTCGGCCAATGCATTTGGTTATATATTATATTTATTTTGTTTAATTATAGGAATGGATGAAACAGCCACCCCAGTGGCAGAAGCGCACGTGATAAGGCATTAATTTCAAAGGTCATGGGTTCGATCAAGCCTTTTGACGCTTTTTCTCTAATATTTCATATGTTTTACAAGTTGATGATAAAACACGTTGAACGCGTATCTTAGCACTAGCAAAGCTCTGGCTCAGTTGGTAGGCATGCACGCTGGGAATGCAAGGGGTGTGGGTTCAACACCCACCCCAGACATTCTTTTTTCTCTATTTTCTACTAACCTTATTTTCTTTTTACCTTAACCATAATTTTCTTTAGTAAACCCTGATTATTTTTTTAATCAACATTAAAATAAATTAGGTTTAGTTTTCTTTCTCATAAATTAACTTTGATTTTTATTTATTAAATTAATTAGTTTTGATTAATTAGTTTCCTAATTTTTTCGATTAATAAAAATCAACCTAGACTTTAGGGTTTCTTTAATTTAATCACTTAATCGTTTTTTTCCAATTAAAATCAATTAGGTTTAGGTTAAATCCTCAATTATTTTTCATCATACAATCTCTTCATTTCTTTTCCTTTTTACTGTTTCGCGCGCTTTATTATTTTCGCATTAGTTTTTCCTATTATGTAATTGCTACGGAATGTAATGGCTTAAATTAGGGTTTTTGCTTTCTTTCTTTCCCTAATTTTTTATGGTTTTATACACCCTTTCTCGAAGCATTGTAATAGCGTAGGATATTTAATTTATGTCTTTACTGCTTTCCTTATAACTGTCTAGTTTAATAGGATTGTATGACCAGACATAAAACTAAACGTTAGATAACCTTAATCTCAAGATAAAATAACTGAATTCAATGCACTATTCACACACTCACTTCTAAGGTAATCTCACTTGTTGCCTTCGAACAAACATTTATGTCCCTTGAAGGCACACTCTCTTTAGCAAAGTCCCTAAGATACAAAAGATCATAGTTCCTCGATGACCCTCACGATGTTGCCTTTGGTAAACGATCTTAGTCACTTACGATAAAATTGCTAAAGTGTTCTACAAGTTTCCTTTATGACTGTACGATGACCCTCGCCTGTCCCTCACATAATCAACGATAGGGATTCCTAATAACTAATGGTAGGATACCACTATCTAAGTAGGAGGAAAATAACGCGAAATACTTTTGAGTAAGGGTAGAATACTGTTAATCGCTTGCTCACAATTTTTTTTTCTCACACAAACACTTTTCTCTAAAATATTTTAAAAACAAACACTTCGTACGTGTTTTCAACTGATACGAGCATGATTATAATGTTTGCCGCACTTAGGCATTTTCAAAATATTTTCAATCAAACACATACACAAAGCATTTTTAAAAGTGAGCTAGCGATTAAGAGCCTGTACATAACTACAAATGAAAATGGTGCTAACACATTCCCTTTTCATAACCTACCCCCCGAACTCAGAAAAATTCTCAAAGGTCTTTCCTGTTCTTTTCACCCTTTCCTTTATTGGATAAAAGAAAAATCGATGGCGACTATTTCTATCTACAATATTTGTGATAAAATGCAAAACCAAGTCAGTTCTCCCACCGTATTACAGCCACTGACTTTTCTTTTATCCAATATTTAGGAAAGGTGAAAATAACAGGAAATACCTTTGATAGATTTTGAGTTCGGGGGATAAGTTATGAAAAGGGAAGGTGTTAGCACCCTTTTCATCCGTATTTATCTACAGGCTCTTAATTGCTTTGCTTACTTTGAAAACTTGCTTTGTGTGTGTGTGATTTGAAAATATTTTGAAATGCCAATGTGAGGCTAACTTTATAATAATTCTTGTATCAGTCCTCAAGAATGTATATAAAGTGTTTTGAAAATATTTGTTTGGAAAGTAGTGTGAAAAATATAATGTTTGTGAGAAATGTTTATGAGCAAGCAATTAGGAGTTCTTACCCACTAAAGGTCTTTCGTCTTATTTTCCTTCTCCTTGGGAGATGGTACTATCCATGCCATCAGTTGGTAGGTAGCCCTATCTATTAGATGTGAAGGGATAGGCGTAGGTTCATTGCATGGTCATCGAAGGTAACATGTAAGGATACTTTAGCAATTGTATCGAAGGGACTATCATCATTTTGCTCGTAGGGTCATCGAAAAGACTAGATCATTTTATAGGCAGCTCAAAGGGTCATCGAGGGATTATGATCTTTATTCAAAAGGGACAATGATGATTTGATCGAGGGTATTTTGCTAAAGTATCCCACTTTCGAGGGACGTGACCAAGTAGCATAAAGCAACAAGAGAGGTTATACTAGAAGTGCAAGTGTGTGAGGTGTTTATTTTCAGTTATATTATCTTGAGAATTATGTTTTTCTATGTTGTTTTTAGTCTTTCCATGCAAACCCTAGTTACTAGCAATTAAATAGGTGTAGAAAAAATAAAGTATGGAATCTACAGACCTAAACTATTACATGGCTTTGGGAGAGATACATAAGTATAAAAACTTGCGAGAAAGTAAATCTATGCTATTACATCCTGTGAGCAGTTATATAATTGGGAAAAAATGCGAGAAAAGGAATCTACACTATTACAATTAAAGAATGCAACCTATACAATTTTCTAGGAAATTAAATGGAAAGAAGAAATAAGAAAAATATTTGAAAAATGTTTAAGACCTAAAGCTCTAAGTTAATGTTTTTGGTATTTTGTAGAAAATAATTTAAATGATAATAGTAATTAAAACCTAATTCTAATTAATTTTAATATTAAGAAGAAAATTTTAGTTAATTAATTAATTAATTAGTAAATAAAAAAAGATTAGATTAGTTAATTATTAATTAAAAATTAATTAGTAAAATATGATGAAAAATAAGGTTAGTAAAATAAGGAAAAAAGAATTGCATGGGGTGGGTGTTGAACCCACGCCCCTAGCTTCACAGATTGCCTACCAACTATTGCGCCAACGCTACTTTTGTGTTTAAGAATAGGAACTAATCAATATAATATTAAGCTGCGCGTTAGTTTGGAAGGACAACAAATTTTTTGTAAGATGTAGGGATCGAACCCACGCCACTCACATAACATGCCCCCGTGTCCAACCAACTGCATTGTGCTGCATTTTTGTTATAGAATAGAAACAGATAAATATATAATAAAATAAAGTGAATTAGTGAAGCGCCAGATCCCTAGCTCCGGTCGTCTTCTCCGGTGAGAAGATTTTCCAACCTGCAAAAATAGCAAGATTTAGATCATAAAAGGGACCCTATCCCCTAATTTGATAATTGTTAATCCAATGGAGGTGTTAGTTTGGCCTAAAAATGATTGTAATATGAGATACAAAGAAAAATTCCAAGATTTCCTAACAATGGCATCTCATGATCCTTGTGTCAAAGATTTCAAATAATGGCTCAAAACAGTCCTAAACATGATCATGAACATGTAGACATGCATCAAATTAATTAAATATGCATAAATAAAAAGTTTAAGATTCACGAAAATTACCAAACTGATGATGTTGAGATGTGATGATCTAGTGAACTTCATGCTTCAAGGATGGATGAGATGAACTCCTGAGAACTTCAGGAACACGATGGAATGCTTGGGATGGATTGAAAGTGGTTGCACACAAGGTTTAGTTTGCCCTAGTTTTGACAATTTTGAGATATTTTAGGAGATGTTCTTGAGGCCAATTTTCGTGTCCCTCTTGGTCTGAAGATGTCATTTTATAGTGGAAGATTTAGGTCAAAAAAATTGAATCAAATATTTTGTATTTCATGATCAAATAGTTCATGATTTGAATTTCATGATCAAATATTTCATGATCAAATATTGATGAAATTACAAAAGATTTGAATTTCATAATCAAATATTTGATTAAAGTTTTACATGAAATCTTTCTTTTTTAGGCTAATCTCATACCAATCATATCTAGACGTTTTTTACAAGTTTTTACCAGCTTTTTAGACTTATGATTTGATTTAAAAATAGTTTCTCATGCCTTATATCATTTATTTGGTATTTTATTTGATTTGTTTTTCTTTTAATTGAATAACATTAAAATTAAAAGAAATAAAAACCTAAAATATAAATGAATGGATTTAGGGGCACCTCATGAGGTGAGGAACACGTTTGTACCTTAAAATATAGACCCATTAGCCCAAAAATTCAAATTTGCTCAATTTGGATTTCATGCATTTTCTCAAAATTGCCCAACTTGCACAAATCATATATCGCTCAATTGTTTTTATATAAATGTGATCTTTGACTTTTTGGAAATTTCAAGGTGTATCCTACAACTTTCATGTTGGCCATTTTTTCATTTGAAGTCTTTATCTTGATGTAAATAGCTTTAATAAAAAGTCTCTTTTTGTTGACTTTTAAAATGACTTGTAATGTTTTGGCCCATATCTCTTAAATGAAGCATTTTTGGCCTTAGGCTTAGAGAGACAAAGTTGTAGAGAATTGAATTTACTTCAAGATAGGATTTGGTTGATAATTTTCTGATGAAGTATGTGAAATTTATACTTGGTAAAAGTTCAGTTGACTTCTCCTTAAGAAATCCCTAATTTATTAACTTTTAACTTTTGACGAATCTTGAATTTTCTTGATGAATCATGATCAAACCTTGATTAAATGATGGATGGGACTTCAAAATGTTGATGTTGACCAAAATTTTTGAAGCTTGACTGTAAATTGGTCAAAGTTGACTTTTTACCCAATATAGTTAATTTTTAATCATCTGGCCAATTGATTGAGCAAACTTGTGCTGCAAGGCTTGAACTTGGCATGAGGATATTTTGAAGCATATGAGAAACCATGAAATCCAATTGAGGCATTAGAAGTCCAATTTCCTTTGAGAAAAACAAAACCCTAGTTGTAGGTCAATTACTTAGGAGGAGAGTTTATCTGGTCAATCTTTGAGTAGTCTTGAGAAATTGAGACCTTCGTGAGCATGAGGAGGTATCTTGAATTAATTTGTCTTGAGTAATAAGAGGGAAAATTTTGGGGTACAACAGTTGCCTCTGTTCAATCTGCTTAAACCTGAAGAATTAGATTGGCATGTACACCATTCATGATCTGAAGGTCGAAGAGGATTGAACACCTAACTGCCTAGAAATTTGCACTCACATGTACACGAAGTAACATTGTTGGTTGATTGCTTGAATGGGCTTAAAGATGCCAATCAGAGAAGTGATAGAGTGTCTTCGGAGATGAGCTTATAGATGCCATCCAAAGTAACTGTTAATAGGAGTATCAGAATAAGTCTACGCTTTACTTTATCTGAAGAATGCTTTTCAGAATGAATCTATCTGATCTTATCTGAGGGAAAGCCCTCAAATCATCAAAGGTCAAAACTTGTCAAAATTAGGGTTTTCATTAAAGATGACTGATCATTGATTGTTGGCCTAGTGCATGACCTAATGGCTTAAAGAATGATCTCAAGAGCTCAAATACAACATCTTGACCTAATTACATGTCTCAATACATTTCCAAAGATGCAAGTGATTGATAGTTGAAAATTTGAATAAACAGATGAAAAGTCAACGGTCAGTCAAAAGTCAAACTTTGACTTTTTGGTCAACATTAGAATTCAAAAGTCAAGAATCATCAAGATATTCAAAATTATCAAACTTGATCATCAAGAAAACAAAAAGTCAACAAAAGTCAAATTTGTAAAAGTTTCTAACACTTGGAAAAAATTTTGTGTTTTTGTTCTTAACAAAAACCTTAACTTCACAAGCATATTTCCTCAAGATGCAAGTTGATTCAAGGAAAACTTTCAACATGAAAGTTGTATGAATTGATGAATTCTACAACTTTGTCAGTGAGGGTTGATTTAAAAAAAGTACTTGGATTAAGAGATATAAGCTCATGAAGTTAGGATGTTTTTTATCCAACACTTAGAACATTTTTTACAAGTTTTGATCAGTTTTTTTGTCCTAACTTCTTGGCCAATTTTCACCAAGTTTCCATTTTATTTAGCAAAAACTCACAGCATGAAATTTGTAGACAATGTTTAAAGCTTTCCAAAATGTCCAAGAACACAATTTTATCTTGCTTGAGCTAGAAGTTTTGAAGAGATGAAGTTGGGTATCTAAGGTTGCATTATAGGTCATGTTTGTGACAAGTTCATAACCAAATATTTAAGCCATGTTTCATAATCTCACTTTACAGTCCTCTAACCTCCAAATCTTGCTATAATCATAAGATTACATAAGCTTTTGAGCTATGATTCAAGTGATTAAAGCTTTGTCCAATCTGTTTTTCCATTAAGGGAAGAAAGTTCACACTCCCATTCTTGTAAAGTCACTTTATACACAACGTCAACTATCCTTGAGCCCTTACATTGTTTCTTTTGACTTCAATAAATCTCAGCACCAAGAAGCAACCATCTACAACCTATCAACCACCCTACAATGCATTCGAACAATGTTTCTTCAAAACTAAGCTTCAAAACCATAACATGCTATCTTGAAATTCTGGTTACTTCAAGCCCTCAAACCTTTTCTCTAAAAATAGAGAGGTTATTTATAAGCTAATTCATGAGTTGAAAATCCCTCTACCACTCTCAAATTCTCCCAAGTCAGAATTGGCCAAAACCTCCATTTTGAGCTTTTTGAAACCTTATATTCGAATCTCTCAAAACTTACAACTTTTGTCCAAACTAATCATCTAAACACTTCATATACACCATATATAACTCATTCATACCCTTGTTTCCTCATTGTAACATCATATTCATCATCCACCATTTTCACTTTCCATCTATGCAACTTGACTTGGTTAGAGTGATTCAGCCACTCTCAGCACCAAGTGAGCATCTAAACAGCTTCTTCAGGGTCCAAGCAAGCTCAAAAAATCATCATTTCACCTCTGGAAGTCGTGTAGGGAGCATTCAGATTTTGTATCAAGAAGTAAGTCTTCCAAACTTTGAAATCTTTGTACAAGTATCATTTGCATTTAGTTTCTAAAGCAAAAACGTAGATATCAATGCCCTGAAACTAACCATGTCTTTAGTTTTCATTTATGTTAATCGTGTGATGAGAATTTTGAAATTGAAGTTTCTGAAAAAATTAGGTTTCAGTTTGATACCAAACAAAATTCATCCTAACCTTTGATCATTAGCTTTTGAAAGTTACATGGTTGATTTCGTGGTGAAAAATCAAGCAAGTTTGTTGTTTACATTTTTCAATTTGGTGGAGAAATGAGCATTTTATAGAATTAACAATGGAGAAGTTATGTTGTTATAGAACGCGGGGAAGAAGAAGGCCATGGCGCCAGAATTTAAGTTTCTCAAACAAGTTTTATCATATATTTATTGCTGGCTGTTTCATAACCGGATGAAATAGCCACCCTAGTGGCAAGCGCGCGTGTGTGTAGAGCGTTAGTATGCTAGGGCAGGGGTTCAATCCTTTCCTCTAGCATTTTATTTTTCTAACATTTCTCTACAGATCCAATGTAAGAAAGGAAAGCGCACGCGTGGTACATCCTCACATCAACACCATCAAATCATCATGTAACCAGATCCCACGCTTCAGAAAGCCACTCCCATGATGCACCCTTAAAGAATCATCCCCACTGGATCACAAATAGGCGCTGGGTTTCTCTGTTTGGGCCTTTCATTTTTGCTATTTCTCACCCTCTTTATTACTTGTTATTGCAGGCCCATTTTATTTCTTTTTTTTTTATTTTAATTAACTTTCTTTTCTAAAATCTTTTTTTATTTTAATCAGAAAAAATAATAAAATCACAAAAAAAATAGATTTAGGTTTACATATATTTAATTTAATTTTTGATAATTAAAACTAATTTAATTTCATTACCTTTGTTTTATTTAAAATAATTAATTTTTAAATTAATTAGAATTATGTTTTATATTTCAAATATCTTTTCTAAATAAAACACCAAAAATATTTTCTAAATACTTAGAATTCTTTAGATTTTAATTGGTTAATTTAATTTTTGATCATAAAGATTTAATCACATCTTGTTTTATTTTTAAATAATTAAATTGTAAATAAAATTAGAATCAAGTCTAACTTTTTATTTCATCATTTCAAATATTTTCTAAACAAAGAAATAAATAAATATTTTGTTAAATACTTAGAGTTATTTTTAGGGTTTTTTACATCTTTCCCCTTTCTATCTTCGCGCATTTATTTATTTTTCGCATTAATATTTTCCAATCATATAATTTCCCAAAGGTTTGTAATAGATAATTAGGGTTTATTGATTTCCTCCACCTATTCATAAACTTGTACCCCCATGTGATACAGTGGGAGAACTGACTTGGGTGTTTTGCATTTGATCGCAATTGTTGCGGATAGCAAGAGTGCCTCTATCCCTCGAAGGGTCATTGCTAACGCGTCTCACATTCGAGGGGCATGATTGTTTTTCTAAGGCAACAAGCGAGGTTACCCTAGAGGTGCACGTGTGAAAGTATGTTTGATTCAAGTTAATTTTTCTTTGATTAGGGTTATCTAGCGATTGATTTTAAATCTTGCCATACACGGCTAATTACTATACAGTATAAAGAAAACAGTAAATTGTGGAAATTAAAGTCCTACGCTATTACAGATCTTTTGGGAATGGGGAATACAAATTTGCAAATGGGGATGGATCGAATCGTCAATGCGATTAAAAATCAAAATAAGCAACCAATACAACCAAATTGAATCGAACAATTAATTAAAACTACAACAATATATGAAATAAAATTAATTAACAAAGTAAAAATATGGAAATAAAATTCTTGATATTTTGTTTGTGAGAAATTTTGAAGAGAAAAAATAAAACCTATTCTAGAGGAGAAAATAATTGATTACAAAGAATTTAAATCGAAGGTATATATCTTTTGGTATTTTTTATTGTGAAGAATTTAAACAAAAAAAACATTAAGACTAAATAAAAAGTTAATTAGTAAAATTATTTACAAAAATCCATAACTATATTAATTAAGAAAATAAACTAAATAATTTGAGATTTATATTATTGAATTTTTGAATTAAAACTAAACCTAAACTAATATTTATCAAATAAAAATTGGAAATAAGGCTAACAGAATTAAGAAAAATAGAAATAAGTCCCCAACCAAGGTTGAACTCGGGCCCCTTAAGGTTAAGGAAAACACGCCTTACCAGCTGAACTATACTGTTTATCTGTTATTATTATGATTTAATTGAAATAAAATGGAAAACGGATAGTGGATTGGGCCAGGGGCTGATCCAATGGGAATTTGAACAAAGAAAAAACAAAAAAATTGTAACCCTAACTTCACCTAGTGCCGCGTCTGCTATAGCTTGGTCATGGGGAAGAGGAATTTGTTCAAAATTTATTATGGTTATTGGGAAGGAAAAACAGATAAAATAAATTATTATTGTTTTTATTGGGAAGGGATATGGATTAAATTATATTATTCGTTTCCAGTACTAAACAAAACATAAAAAAATGTTGGAACAAAAACGATGCTCTCCCTCTCATTTGTAGCACCATTATTCTATTTCTTTACAATATTCTCCCTCATCTCTCTGTTTCTCCAGCTATTTTACCATGGACTCATCTCTCTCAGCTCGATCGATTTAAAAACAAAAAAGGCTACTCTCATCTCCAATCAAAACCGTACATTAGATTTGCGTTCATCGGAAGAAGGCGGTGCGATGGGGTTCTGGATAGTGACGGCGTGATTCGCATGGTGACTGTGCGTTTGTCGTTGGGAAGAGGTTAAGAGATGATTTTGAAGCGAAGCAGAATCAAGACAGAGTCATCGTGGAGCTTTGAGTTTATTGATCAGAGATGAACGAGTTTTGGTTCAGAGTGAAGATTGTTGAACCGATTTTCAAGTTATGAGGTTATTGAATTATTGTGTTGAGTTTGTGATAAAGCAGGTTCGGAAGCTGTATTGGAGTGGGGAGTTGCTGGCTTGCATGTGGATCTGGTGATTGTTACATGGAAGGAATGTTTGTTGTTCATAGTTTGTGTCAGATCCGCAAGCTTCCGCAGGTTAGTTACATATTAAAATTGAAGTAAAGTTGATGTTCTATTTATTACGGTGTTGTCTTTACAGTTGGAGTTGGTTGTTGCAGAGGCCGAAAAATGGAAGGATTTTGTGGACAGTGATGTAGTTCCAGTTTAAGAGGTCATGGTGATAATGATGAAGATTCATGATGGGGGTTTGATGTGTGTGGTGGAGCAGAATAAATCGGACGACAAGATGATGTTGATGATAAACAATAGAGGTCGCGTGATTGAAGAACAAGGGAGTCCAAGAGGTATGTTTTTAAGTGTTTTCTAGGGTTTTTTTTGGGTTTTACTTGGTTCAATCTTTAGGTCATAACAACAAAATAATGCATGCAAATACATATTCAATATCTTATGGTTTTGATAAATGCATAGAAGTAAGGAAGATTTACCGATCTGGATTTACTTTTGAAAATATTGTGCTTGATTTTGTTGCTGGGGACTTCACATTTTTTTCTTGACAGGGAAGTTGATTTCTGTTTTCTTTATATTTCTTTTTTTCTTGAAGAGCATTTTTTCGTTTTTTCTGAAGGGGTATGGTTCAAGCAAAATGATGAATAGAAAAATGTTTTTCTTTTTATGATGTTTGGCCTAAACTTCTTGAATGGAGATATTGATGTTGTAATTTTCGAATTTTTGTTGGTTGCTGTAAAATGTATTTTGTTCTTTCTTCTTGATGTAAAAAAAATCTCCCCTCTGTTATGTGTAAACTGCTTCTCTTATAACAGTAAGAGAATGAAACTTTTGGGGGGGAAAGAATCAGGATTTGAACATTTGTGCTATGTTGTCTCACTACTTTTTTGATGTAGATTTGGTTTTGCTTATTTGTGTGCAACCTTGGCCAGCTTATTGACTGGTTTTTTTATGCAAATTTTTGGACAGTTTTGGTATAGCTTCTACAGGGCTGGAATGCAGGTTTTTTTTGGGCAGCAATGCGGTCTGTTTTTGACAGTATTTTGGCCTCTTGTGTTTGTCCCTTTTTTTACAGTAATGCAAACTGTTTTTTTATAATGACCTTGTTGTTTGGACTGTCTTATTTGTGAACCAAAATATTTTTTTGTGATTTGCAATGAAGACATTTTTGAGCCAAAAATATAAAACTGATTGGCAAAGATAAATGAGGCCTTTGTTGTGCTTTGGCAAATGATGAATTCCCTAAACCGTGAACTGATTCTTTTGAGCAATCCCTAATGGTGAGAAAAATATTCTTTCAAAATTTGTATTCTTGTTCCAACATGATTTTTTGCTAACTAATTCTCTCTTTTTGTTTACATTTACGAGCAAATTGGACGATAGGGAGAATTGATGAAGAGTGACTTGAAATGCTTGATTAAGACTTGATGATGAAGAAATTCCTTTGTAGTTTAGTACATTGTTAGGAATTTTGTAACATTGTGAATTTGTGATTTGAATTTTGAGGTTTAGAAAATTGTAAAGTGTATGCCAATTCACTTGTAATTTTAAACAATGAATTCCAATTTACTTGTAAATTTAAACAACAAAGCTTTGTTGTAATCTAGTATTCTTGAATTGTAATGCAAGTAAGACAAAAAAGATCTTGCAACTTTGTTCTTGCGATTTTTAGAAATAAATGAAATTTATCTCAATGGATTTTGTTCTTGCATTCTTGAAATAATCCTCTAAAAATTAGGGTGCGTTTTGCTCAAAATTCCAAATTCATAAATCTTCTTGAATCGATATTGAAATTTAATTGACGAACTTGGATACTTGACTTTATGGCATTGGGTACTAGAAATAAAATTTCACAACATTGAATCCATTCTTGATTCAAATTCAAGTAATCCTGCACTTTTGCACTTGTACTTCAATTCACATAATCAAACGGCGCTTTGAAAAATCCTGTCATGATATGAATGGAAATTAGAAGTTGAGAATTTTTCCAAATCAATACATGACCCATAATTTTTTTCAATAAATTCCATATCATTCAAAGTATAATTTGACTGTGATCTTTAAGGAAGTTTGTAGATGACATTCTTCTAAAGCGTAGAATTTCTGATAATCTTTCGCATGTAATCTGCTCTTGACTCGTAAAGAGAAATTGGAGATGACGTCAAGGAGATTCATACACAAAAAGAACCACTCAAAAAGATCGAATAATAAAGAAGTTACAACTTTTTGAATTTGATCTTGAAAAGGTCGACTTTTGATCAATGCAGTTGATTTTCACTCATCTGAACTATCGACTGAGCAAACTTGCAATGAGAGGTTTGAAACTTGGCACGAGCATCCTTGAGAATACAAGAAGAACCTTGAAGACCATTTGAAATCTTGGAAACTAAATTTTCTTTGAGAAATACCAAACCCTAGTTGCTGACTCAATGCCTAGAAAGAGAATATGTCTGATCAAACCCTAAGCCATTTTGAGTATTTGAGAAACCCTAGGATAGCATCTTGAATGAAAAATGGGAGGGTGGATTTTGGGGTACAGCAGCTGCCCCTATTCAAACTTCTTAAACCTGAAGAGTTAGATTGGCATGCCTGCCATTCGTGACTCGGAGGTAGAAGATGATTAAACACTAGAATGCCCAGAAATTTGCACTCGCTTGTGCAAGAAGTAACACTTTGGATTTATTGTATCGGGAATGGGCTTATAGATGCCATTTGGAGAGTGACATAATATTTGTTGGAGATGGGCTTATAGATGCCACCAGAAGTGGTTGAGAATCATTGGGGATGGGCTTAGAGATTCCATCCAAAAGTGATTATTGATAGAGAAATTTAGACTAAGTCTAATGCTTGACTTCAACTAGGAGAAGTATCAGAATAAATCTTTGGTTGATTTAATCTGAGCCAGAAGAGGTCTACTGAGAGAAGTATCAGAATAAATCTTTGGTCGATTTAATCTCAGCCAGCAAATGTCTTCAAATTTATTTGGGAGAAATATCAGAATAAATCTTTGGTCGATTTATACTTAAACAACAGATGTCCTTCGTCTGTCTTTAACTGGGAGAAATAAATCTGATCCAGAAGAGGTCTTGTGATTGGTGACTTCACTGGGAGAACAGTTCTAACCAGAAGAGGCCTGTTGATTTCCTATTATTAACCGGAAGAAGTGAATCCATCCAGAAGAAAAAGTGAATCCATCCATAAGAGGACTGTTAGTTGCCTATTATTAACTGGAAGAAGTGAATCCATCTAGAAGAGGACTGTTGGTTGCCTATTATTAATTGGAAGAAGTGAATCCATCCAGAAGAGGACTTTGATTGATGATTGACTTTTTTCCTGCAAGGAAAAGAGGTTAGTTGCATGCAGTTGTATGCATGATGTTGCTCAAAATAAATGAGAATGTGTTGTATGCATTTGTCATGTATGTAATATAATGTATGAATGTAGAGTATTATCGAAGTGTATCCTTGACAAATACTGAGGAGCTTCAGGAAGTAAAATCCTAGATTGTTGTTGGAGATGAAGAATATGTATATCTTTAGACTTTGTTTAGCATGTTTCTGTCGGGGATTCCTGTCTTGTTGTTTGAGGAAAACTTCGTTGGGGAACATTGACTTTGCTTGAGGGAAACTCTATGGAGAGTGTTGATTTCTGCTTGGGGGAAAGAGTTCAGGAGTTTTAGTTGTTTGTTGCTCTACTAGGGAGTTATCTCTTGATTGGAGAGAATGGAAGGTTAACTGTTATCTGGTCAAAATCCAGGTTTCACAACAACTTGCTGGGGATAAAAAGTTAATTGTTATCTGGTTGGATTCCATGTTTTAGCAACTTGAATTGTTATTTGGTTGGGTCCAGGTTTCAACAATTTGAACTGTTATCTGGTCGGGTCCAGGTTTTAGCAATTTGAACATGAGGTTAACTGGTATCTAGTCGGGTCCAGGTTTCAGCAATTTGAACTTGAGGTTAACTGGTATCTGGTCGGGTCCAGGTTTCAGTAACTTGAGCTATTATCTGGTCGGGTCCATTCTTCAGCTTAAATTGTTATCTAGTCGAATTCCAATCTTCACAGTAACTTGTTTTTTAGAGAAATGAAGTTGAAATAGTATCTAGTCAGATTCAGGCTTCGCAGTAACTTGTTCTTATCTGGTCAAATTCCAGGCTTCACAATGATTAAAGAAGTTAAACTGTTATTTGGTCAGATTCCAGGCTTCGCAGCAACTTTCTGAGGTTAACTGTTATCTGGTCGAATTCTAGGCTTCACGGTAATTTAGATGAAAAGATGAAGTTTAATTGCTATCTGGTCGAATTCCAAGCTTTACAGTAACTTTCTTGAAAGGGTGAAGTTAAATTATTATCTGGCTGGGTTCAAGCTTCACAGTAACTTTCGGGGATAGTAACAACTCCGTTAGGGATTTCAATGACTCTGTCGGGGTTAAGGGGTTTCGTCCATTGATTTGTAATAGTCTGAGAAGAAAAATCGGCTGGGGAATTTGAAGTTTATTGGGGAAATAAAATCTATTGATGAGAAAATTTGACGACCTGCTGGAGAGCTATTTCCTTTAGGGACAAATCCATAAAGCCCTTTTTTAGACCAACTCAGCTATGGAGAGGGTTTTCCGGAGATTGAAACTCTGGTTGGGAATTGCGCGAATCCAAGTGTGTGGGGATAATTATTGAAGTAACTCTATGGGGATATCCCAAGTTTTTTAAGTAAATACTTATTATTGTTTTAACGCACACTTTTGTTAACAGTTAATCATGTTCGTATGCATATGTTCATTGAATTTTAGCCATTGGACGCTTTTGCACTTAAAACAGAAAAAGAAAAAAGTTTGCACTTCAAAGTATACTTGTATTTTTTGTTAAGGCATTTTTGTACAAGGAGATTAAGATCCTAGTAAGAGGAAATCGTCGAAAGAAATGAAAAGAGTACAAAGTGAAAGCAAAAATAATAGCCATGTGGAAGTGATCTTATTGTATTCCAACTTCACTATTTCCCCTATGGCTTCGAACATCATCCCCTGCCGTTGAAAGAAGTTGATTGGATTCATCTTGTACCATTGAACTTGGACCTTGGTAATAAACTGGTTGTAGAAATTCCAGAGGACATAGTCATACGCTTTAATCCCTAACTTTTGCCTGGACCGCCCTTTCGGGTTTTTAGTCCACCGGGATACCCATTTTTGCCCAAGCCGCCCTTTCGGGTTTTCGACTTACCGGGTGTACAATCTTTTGCATATATCCCTAATTTTTTCCAGAACCTCTTTGGTTCACCAGGATTCCCTTATTTTTGCCTAGGTATGTCAACCTAGCGGGTCATTCTTATGCATAGTATTTTTTTACTATGTCCATGTTAATGGGATGCGGGAAGTCTTCGCCGTCCATAGTGGTCAGCATCATGGCTCCGCCAGAGAACACTTTCTTAACAATAAATGATCCTTCGTAAGTGGGAGTCCAATTGCCCCTAGGATCGCCTTGTGGAAGAATGATACGCTTTATTACCAAGTCGCTAGTCTGATGCACTCGAGGCTTGATATTTTTGTTGAAAGCTTTGATCATGCATTTTTTATACATTTGACCATGACAAACAGCAGTCAGTCGCTTCTCGTCAATGAAATTCAATTGACCTAACTTGGTATGTACCCATTCGTCTTCACCCAGGTCTGCTTCTTTCATAATCCTTAGAGAAGGAATCTGGACTTTAATAGGCAGGACAACTTCCATTCCATAGACTAAAGAGAATAGGGTTGCCCCAGTTGAAGTTCGAGCCAAAGTACGGTAGCCATGAAGAGAAAATGGTAACATCTCATGCCAATCTTTATAGGCCACTACCATCTTTTGTACAATCTTCTTTATATTTTTATTGGCAGCTTCCACTGCGCCATTCATCTTAGGCATGTATGGAGAAGAATTGTAATGTTTGATTTTGAACTATGTGCAGAGTTCCATAATCATAACATTATTGAGATTGGTTCTGTTGTCAGTGATGATCCTTTCGAGGATACCGTAATGGCAGATGAGGTTATGCTTGATAAATCTGGCTACAACATTCTTAGTGAATGAGGCAAATGAAGCAGCTTCGACCCATTTGGTGAAGTAATCAATAGCAATAAGGATGAAACAGTGTCCATTGGAAGTAGTAGGTTTGATCTCTCCAATCATGTCAATGCCCCACATTGAGAACAACCATGGAGCAGTCATGACATTCAAAGGGATTCGAGGTACGCGAACCTTGTCGGCATAGATTTGACACTTATGACAAGTTCTCGAGTGATGGTGGCAATCAGTTTCCATAGTCGACCAATAGTACCCAGTCCTTAGAATCTTCTTGTCCTTAGTGTGTCCACTAGAATGAGTCCCAAGGATATTATCATACATGTCTTCCATGATCTCCTATGCCTCCTTATTGTCCACACACCGGAGTAGAGTAGAATCATGGTTGCATTTTTGCAGGATTCCATTGCTTAGGAAGAATTTGGCTGAAAATCTTTGCAAAAATTTCTTATCATTGATGGAAGCTCCTTCAGGATACTCTTGTGCTTCAAGATATATCTTCACCTCATGGTACCAAGGCTTCTCTTCGTATCTGTCAAGCTCGCAACAGTGTGCTGGTTCGTCAAATCTTTCAATTATGATTCTAGGAGCCTCGTTGTCCCAATCGACCTTGAACATGGACAACATTGTTGCTAAAGCATCAGCCAATTAATTTTTTTCTCTTGAGGAGTGTTCAAAAGTAACCTCCTTAAAGTATAGGATCAGGGTTAGCACAAGATCTTTGTAAGGAATCAAATTAGGATGTTTGGTATCCCACTCTCCCTTGACTTGACTGATTACTAGATTAGAATCTTCGTATATGTTCAAGAACTTGATCCTCAGTTCAATGGCATCCTTTATACTTAAGATGCACGCCTCGTACTCAGCCATGTTATTCGTACAGTCAAAGCACAATCTAGTAGTGAAAGGTGTATGGTAACCTTCGGGAAAAATAATCACAACATCAATTCCGTTACCCGAAGCATTGGAAGCTCCATCAAAAACCATAGTCCATCGGGATCCTTGTTTATGTTTGTCATACGGTCCAGGCTTTTCGCAGTCAGTTACTAGCAAGATATTATCATCCGGGAATTCAAAGTTCATAGATTGATAGTCGTAAACATCTTGATGTGCCAAATGATCCGCCAATACACTTCCTTTAATTGCTTTTTGTGTTGTATATTGGATATCATATTCGGTCAGAATCATTTTCCATCTAGCTATTCATCCGGAGAGAGCTGGCTTCTCGAAGATATACTTGATAGGGTCCATATTAGAAATCAACAAAGTGGTGTGAGTCAACATATACTGTCTTAGCCAGTGAGCAGCCCATGCCAGAGCGCAACAAGTTTTCTCGAGCAGTGAATATCTTGTTTCACAGTCAGTAAATTTTTTGCTCAGGTAGTATATTGCATGCTCTTTTCGTCTAGACTTGTCATGTTGTCCTAGCACACACCCCATTGAATTCTCTAATACAGTCAAGTACATAATCAAAGGTCTTCCTTCAACTGTAGGCATCAGGATTAGAGGTTCTTACAAATACTCCTTAATATCATCAAAAGCTACTTGGCAGTCGTCATTCCATTTGATTACTTGATCTTCCTTCAAGAGTTTAAAGGTTGGCTTACAAGTAGCATTTAGGTGGGATATGAATCGAGCAATGTAGTTAATTCGACCCAAGAAATATTTGACTTCCTTCTCAGAGCGGGGATCTGGCATTTCTTGTATGGCTTTAACCTTCGTAGGATCCACTTCAATGCCTTTGCTACTGACGACAAAACCTAAGAGTTTTCCAGATCTTACTCCAAAAGTGCACTTGTTAGGATTCAGCCTTAACTTATACTTCTTCAATCTTTCAAACAACTTATGTAGGTGATCAAGGTGCTCTTCTTCATTTTGCGACCTTGAAATCATATCATCCATATAGACTTCTATTTCATGATGGATCATATCATGAAATAAAGCTACCATAGCTCTTTGATATGTTGCCCCTGCATTCTTCAATCTGAACGGCATGGCCTTATAACAAAAGGTGCCCCCATTGTGTGACAAAGGTGGTCTTCTCCATATCCTCGGGAGCCATCTTGATTTGATTAAAGTCGGAGAAACCATCCATGAAGGAGAAGACTTTATGTTGAGTTGTGTTGTCAACCAGGACGTCAATATGAGGTAGCGGGAAATCATCTTTGGGGCTTTTCAAATCTTTATAGTTTACACACATACGAACCTTCCCATCTTTCTTCGGCACGGGGACCACGTTCACAATCCATCGAGGATATGATGTCACAACTAGGAAACCTGCATTGAATTGCTTCATTACCTCAGCTTTTATCTTTTCAGACATGTCTGGCCTCATACGATGCACATTTTGCTTGACTGGAGGACAATCTTCCTTTGTTGGTAGATGATGGACCACTATATCAGTATCCAAACCCGACATATCTTCATACGACTAAGAAAACACTTCGACATAGTCATGTAATATCTGTACCAATCTGCCTTTGACACTATCTTCTAAGTTGGTGTCAATCTTGACCTCTTTCTTGTCTTCCTTAATACCTAGGTTGATCACTTCAACTGGCTCTTCATGAGGTTGAATGGCTTTCTCTTCTTGCATCAGAAGTCTGGCTAACTCCCCTGGTATTTCACAATCTTCTTCGCCTTCGTCTTCGAATTCGTTTATTGGATGTTCAAAGTCATAGCTGGCAATAGCAGAGTCGTTGGAAATGAGATCTGGAGTGGATGAGGATCTGCAAGTGTGTGTGTGTGTGTGTGTGTGTGTGTGTGTGTGTGTGTGTGTGTGTGTGTATGTGTGTGTGTGTGTATGTGCATGTAAGATAAATGGCTATGAAAATAAGAAAAAGAAAGACAATGAGTGCAAAATTTGAATGCAAAAGATCCAACATTTTCATTGAATGATCATGTGGCATATGGCAATGAACAAACCCTTAACAAATGGACCATGGTGTCTCGGGCAAGACACATGGCTTAAAGTCATTGTTTGGAATTAAAATTAAAGACAAAAGTTCTTGAATTGACAAAACAGTAAAAGGTAATTACTCCTCGTTGAAGGAGATGAGAATGAAATCTTTGGCATGCCAGTTGTTGAATCCTTCACTAGTAGTCGGGTAAATCCATTCATTAAAGTTGTAGTCATCCTCGGAGTCTTCAATAGCATTCACTTCATGATTACCAATGCAAAGATGTGGTCTTCCTATGCGAGCACGTCTGACCTCCTTTTGGGCTTTGGAAGTGAAGCCCAAACTAATCTTATCTGCTTTGAACGGAATGTCAGAGAGTTATCCCCAAATTGTACGTCTTCTATCTTCAACCGCAATGCGAGCATCTTTGAATGACACCATTCTTGGCACAACTTCATCAGTTTTTGGAATATCATAAGAGATTTTTGTGGCGGCAACCATAGGAGGAACCACTTCAAAGGCTTGGAACGAAGTCTCTATAAACTCACCATCCATCTCCACATATTTGAAGGAATTGAGGTGGCTTACCATGAATTACTCTTCTCCATAAACAAGAGTAAGTGGGACGTATATCCATCACATAGAAAGTAGAATTGAAAGTTTGTGAACCAACTTTAATGGGGAGGTCAACTTCTCCAAGTACCATCCTCTTAGACCCATCGAAAGCCCTTACAACTATATCACTTGGTTTCAACACCAGGACTTTGCAATCTAGCCGGTCCAAAGCACCTTTGGGTAACACATTTAGAGATGAGTTAGTATCAACTAAGACATAAGTCATGGTAGTTCCCTTGAATTCAATAGAGACATGCAAAGCCTTGTTATGATTCCTTCCAATAGGAGTCAAATCAGCATCAGAGAAACCTAATCTGTTGTCAGCCATTAAACTTGCCACACAATTCTCGAACTGGTCAGCTGTAGTCTCTTGGGGCACATGAGATTTCTTAAAAAACTTGATTAAAGCTTGGGAATGAGCATCAGAACAGAGTAGTAATGACAACATGGAGATTTTGGAGGGGGTTTGCCCCAACTGTTTGACTATTTTGAAATTACTCTTCTTTATAATTTTCAGAATTACCTCCATCTCTCGAGTGGAGGGCTCTTCAGTATCAAAATATTTGGTAGGTGCCTCTATCCCAACAGGCTCACTTAATTTTTCTTTTCCTCTAGTGTTGGCATTAGGCTTGTTATTGGTTAGGTGAACAAGAGTTATTGTAGTATTCGGAGGTGAAATATCAGGGGAGAAGATCCTCCCCATTCTTGTTACCTTACTAGAACCCGTAATATTTGTAACATTGTTGGTCTTATCTTTGTTGAACCATGAATCTTGCTTTATTCCATAATAGTAAACTTCGGCACCGTAGTTCCATGGAACTTCTTTGTCGGAGGAGTAAGGAATCGGCCCAGGGGTAGTGATTATTAAAGGAGAAATTGTTGGTTCATTTGAAATCCTAATAGGACCCTTTGAGGAGATCCTAATAGGCTTGTTGGAGATTGTTATTATGGAAAGGTCTTCAGCTTTAGTGGTCAAACTTTTGATGGTAGGAAATTTTTCAAATAGGATCTCGTGACTATCTATCAGGCGTTGAACACCTTCTTTCAGCCACTTGCATCCATTTATTTGTTCAGCACAACAATCAGTCTTTTAAATAGCCAGGGAACACCCCAGCTCTCAGCAAATTTCCTTTCACAGTAGTCAATGGAGTAGTCAAATCCTCAACGGAGGAAACAAAAGTAGTGTCATCAATCGCATTGACACCTTTGCCATGGTTTGGAATTGGTGCAGTCATCACATTTGGAGATGCAGGTGGATCGAAATCAATAGTTTTATTGTCGATAAGATCTTGAATCTTATTCTTCAGATCCCAGGATTAATCCGTTTCGTGCCCATAGCTGTTGAAGTGATACGCGCACTTGGAATTTGAATTGTACTTCAGTGATGTAATATTTGGATTTGATGGTGGATCACACAATGTCACTAAGTTGGCCTTCAACATATGTTGTAAGGCTTGGGACAGTGACATGCTAATCCTTGTGAACTATCTTCGAGGAATTTCAGATCATTGATGGTTGGATGATTGTCTTTGAGCATATGGAGGGTTGGAGATTAACACAGCATTAACATAGGGTCGGTGATCCTTCTTGGTACGTGTCCTTTCCCCATACACAACATTGGTTTCTTTCTTCCCAATAAAGGGCTTCTTTACAGAGTTGGATGCAGAAGCAGACGTCATAGGAATTTTTCCACTCTTAATTACACTTTCGACCCTCTCACCAGTTAGGATTAACTAGGTGAAACCAGACGAAGAACTCCCAATTAACAAGTTGAAAAATGGGCCAGTTAATTTATCCATGAACATATCAATTAGTTCTCTGTCAGTTAGTGGTGGCTGGACCCTACTAGCAAGATCCCTCCATTTTTGCACGAACTCTTTAAAATCTTCATTAGTACTTATTGTCATTCCTTGAAGTTAAATTCTAGTCGATTCCAAATCAGTGTTGTACTGATATTGACGGTAGAAAGCAGTGGCCAAATCTTCCCATGTATGAATGTTGGAACCCTCCAATTGGTAAAACCATTCTAAATGAGTCCTAGACAGACTCTCTTGAAAGAAGTGTACCCAGAGCTTCTTGTCAGTTGTATACGGTTGTATCTTGTGGACGTAGGACCTAGAGTGAAGTTTTGGGCATGAAACTCTGTCATACTTAGCAAAGATTGGAATTTTGAACTTGTGTGGGATAACCACCTCAGGTACCAAGCCTAAATCACGGAAATCCAAGCCAGGTACGACTTGAATTTCAACAGCTTTCAACCTATCCTCCAGTTTCTTGTATTTATCCTCATCCGGTGGATATTGTTCATCAAAGTAGTCTTCATCCTCGGACGCTTGATCGTTTGCACCCCCAGCACGGGTGCTCCTTGCGTCTTCTTCCTGGTTCTCGTTTTCCTTGGATGACTCTTCAACCACTTGCACTTGACGGATAGGGCCTTTAAACCTTTTCCCCAAGTTGATCAATGCCCTCTTCTTGGTGTTCTTTTTGGCCACCAGAAGTGACATCAACTCTTGTTTTCATTTGGCCAGGGCCAGTAAGGTTTCTTGGAATTGAGAACTCTGCTTTTGCAAGTCTTTCACGGTTTGCTCGATATCCATCGTACTGAAACAAATAGTAGAAAGATGAGGAAACATGTGCTTGAAAACCTGTTTATTTTATGATGCATGAAATGCATATGCAAATGATTTTAAGTATTTTTAAGATTTAAATTTGTTTAGACAAAGAGGGAACAAACATTAATTGCATTAATAAGTTCAAACGGTTACAAGATGCCTCTTGGGCTTACAATGGAAGAAACAAAATAATACAAAATAAACTCCTAAAAAACAGACTCAAGCTTCCCATGAACACATCCTCTTCGGTGCATTGTAGGAATTCAAACCCCGCTCTTCATGAAGTTGTCTCATGAGCTCCAAAACCTTCTTCTCGCTTGCGTAGAACTGGGTTTCAAAGGTGTCCCGCTCCCCTTTGAGTTGAATCTATGATCTTTGCAACTCCTCGAGAGTAGTCGGCATGTCAGGATGGAGAATAGTATAGGGGACATCTCCTTCGGAAATAGGCTCCATGATGATAGGTAGGATGGCCTCATATGTCATCATGAATTTTTGAGGGCGAGCTCTCACCCACTTGAGATAAGGCTCCAAAGTAATGGAGTTCTTATGCCCCAATGTCTTGCTATCAACTTTGTTCACCATGCCCCGAGCTCGTATGAATCTCTGACGATAACTTTGGACATCATTCTCATAGTCGAATGCAATTCCTTGGACAAGTGCATCCTGAGGACCATCCCTCCTAGCATACCCAAACTGTCGCAAAGCCAAACAAGGATCATGGGTGATTCCTCCCCTAATGCCAAGGAGGGGGACATTATGAAATTACCCATAGCGATCAATGATGATAACATCCTCTGAAGATCAAGAGCACCAATGAATATCCTAATGCGTGAGTGACATCAACCTATTAGACCATCTCATGCCTTCTTCATTCTTCAAAAAAGATCTTGGTAGGTGCGAAATAAACCACGTAGCCAACAAAGGAGTACAACACATAATAATTCCTCTTCTCTTCATGGTGCGAGTGCGAAGATAATGTAAGATATCTCCAAGAAAGGTAGGCACCGAGTTACGAGATAGAAAAACTTTGACCGTATCCACATCTATGAGTTGGTCCGAGTTAGGAAACAGTACCATCCTATAGATTAGAAGATGCACCACTTCTTCAAAACCTTGAAAATCAAGAGCTTCCCAAAATTGTTGAGCCTTCTCAAACAGAAACTTGGCTAGAAACCATTTAACACCACTTCTTGTTTCCCAATTTACCACTACGTCGAACCATTGCAAATAAAAAGCTCGAGCAATCTCCTCAAGTCTTGGATCTCTCTCAACGGTGAAGGGTATTTGGTCAAGAATAGGCACCCTCAAGAGTTGAGAAAATTCTTCCATGGTAGGCACTAGTTGGTAATCAGGAAATGTAAAGCAATGGTGTTTAGGATCAAAGAATTAGAAAAGTACATGTACCATATCCTCTTCAAAGCTTGTGGTAACCAAGTTGGTGAGACAACCGTACTTCTTGGTGAACGGAGAATCATTGGGAATCCTTGATGCTAATTACTTAAGTTGAGGAGGCACTTTCACAAGGTTGATTCAGATGGTGTTTCTTCATGCGGAAGCCATGTTCTATAAAACAGCACAAAGATAAATCCCAAAGTCCTTGAAATGGTTAGTGCAAATGCAATGTTATGATGTCATGATGTTATGTACGAGTAAACATACACAAGCAAAGAAAACAAGTCCTTGGGTTTAGGCTTACATGAGGTTTATAGGTAAGTACCCTCTTGAAGTTTTGTTGGTTCAACCTGTCCTAGAAAGTAATTGGGTTCTAGGGTATCTCAATATTATTGATCTTTCTTCATTGGGCATTATTTCAGCGTAAGCCTCTTTATTGGCGACCAAAATATCCAAAATGTCAGATATCAATGAGTGTAGTATCGAGTATCGACCAAATTCGGACTGCACCAAAGTCGACTATCTCACTACTTCCTAATGGCCAAGTTGTTTAATTAAAGGTTCTAAGGGTCGTTAGTGCTTCATGACACTACACAGCGGTCTCGTATTCTCCTTAATTTGCCATAAGGGATACCGGTACTCAAAAATGTGTCACACTAACATAGTTATTGTCTCAACCATATCGGTCTATGTCGTATAGTCTCCACAACTTTTTCTATTTAACTAATGATGTTCCCAGATCCGGGTAGAGGATCAAAGTAAGGCCAAACGAAGACCCATAAATTTAAAGCAAACAAATCAAACAATAAAAGCAATTAAATGTTATCTAGCTCTAAGGTAACTTCGTTTTTAAGTTTCCTCAGCAGAGTCGCCAGTTCTGTGATACGGTAGGAGAACTGACTTGGGTGTTTTGCGTTTGATCGCAATTGTTGTGGATAGCAAGAGTCGCCACCGAATTTTCTTTTATCTAATAAAGGAAAGGGTGAAAAGAACAGGAAAGACCCTTTGAGAATTTATTTGAGTTCGGGGGGTAGGTTATGAAAAGGAAGGTGTTAGCATCCTTTTCATCTGTAGTTATCTATGGGCTCTTAGTTGCTTGATCACTTTGAAATGCTTTGTTTGAAATGTGTTTGTGGTGGATTTTGAAAGTATTTTTGAAAAGCGCATTCGTTTAGGAAAACTTTGTAATGATTCTCGTCTCTATAAGAACGCATACAAAGTGTTGGACGTTTTGAAAAAATTTCATGTTTTGAAAGTGTTTGGTGTGTTTGAAAAGATATTTGTTTTTGAAGATGGATTGTAAGAAAGCAACTACGAGCGTTCTACCTAGTCAAAAAGTCTTAGTTCTTTTCCTTCTCCTTTAGATATTACTATCTTACCATTGATTTGATAAGAAGCCCTATCATTGGATGTGAAGGGACGGGCGTGAGTCATCGTATAGTCATAGAAAGCAACATTGTAGGATACTTTAGCAATTTTTGTAAGGGACTATATCGTTTATCGAAGGCACTATCGAAGGGTCATCGAGGGACTACGATCTTTTTTTATCGAAGGGTCATTGCTAACGCGTCCCACATTCGAGGGACATGATTGTTTTTCCGAGGCAACAAGCAAGGTTACCCTAGAGGTACGCGTGTGAAAAGTGTGTTTGATTCAAGTTAATTTATCTTTGATTAGGGTTATCTAGCGATTGATTTTAAATCTTTACATACATGCCTAATTACTACACAATATAGAGAAAACAATAAATTGTGGAAATTAAAGTTCTACGTTATTACAGAGCTTTTGGGAATGGGGAATACAAATTTGCAAATGGAGATGGATCGAATCGCCAATGTGATTAAAAATTTAAATAAGCAATCAATACAACCAAATCAAATCAAACAATTAATTAAAACTACAATAATCTATGAAATAAAATTAATTAACAAAGTAAAAATATGGAAATAAAATTCTTGATATTTTTGTTTGTGAGAAATTTTGAAAAGAAAAAATAAAACCTATTCTAGAGGAGAAAATAATTGATTACAAAGAAATAAAATCGAAGGTATATATCTTTTGTTATTTTTTATGAATTTAAACAAAAAAAAATTTAAGACTAAATAAAAAGTTAATTAGTAAAATTATTTACAAAAATCCCTAACTATATTAATTAAGAAAATAAACTAAATTATTTGAGATTCATATTATTGAATTTTTGAATTAAAACTAAACCTAAACTAATATTTATCAAATAAAAATTGGAAATAAGGCTAAAAGAATTAAGAAAAATAGAAATAAGGCCCCAGCCGGGGTTGAACTCGGGTCCCTTAAGGTTAAGGCAAACACGCCTTGCTAGCTGAACCATACTGTTTATCTGTTATTATTATGATTTAATTGAAATAAAAGGGAAAACGGATAGTGGATTGGGCCAGGGGATGACCCGGTGGGAATTTGAACAAAGAAAAAACAAAAAAATTGTAAACCCTAACTTCACCAAGCGCCACGGCTGTTGTAGCTTGGTCATGGGGAAGAGGAATTTGTTCAAAATATATTATGGTTATTGGGAAGGAAATACAGATTAAATAAATTATTATTGTTTTTATTGGGAAGGGATATGGATTAAATTATATTATTCGTTTCCAGTTCCAAACAAAACACAAAAAAATGTTGGAACAAAAACGATGCTCTCCCTCTCATTCGTAGCACCATTCTTCTCTTTCTTTGCAATATTCTCCCTCATCTCTCTGTTTCTCTAGCGATTTTCCATGGACTCACCTCTCTCAGCTCTATCGATTTAACAAACAAAAAAGCTAATCTTATCTCCAACCTAAACCGTACATTAGATCTGCGTTCATCGGAAGAAGGCGGTACGATGGGGTTCTGGACAACGACGGTGTGATTCGCGTGGCGATTGTGCGTTCGTTATTAGGAAGAGGTTGAGATACGATTTTGAAGCGAAGTAGAAACAAGTCAGATTCATTGCGGTTCTTTGAGTGTGTTGATCATAGATGAATGAGTTTTGGTTCAGAGTAAAGGTTATTGAACCGATTTGGAAGTTATGAGGTTATGGAGTTATTGTGTTGAGTTTGTGATGAAGCAGGTTCGGAAGTTGTATGGGAGTGGGAAGTTGCTGGCTTGCATGTGGATCTGATGATTGTTACATGGAAGGAATGTTTGTTGTTCATATTTTGGGTCAGATCTGTAAGCTGTTGCAGGTTAGTTACAGATCAAAATTTAAGTAAAGTTGATGTTTTGTTTGTTAGTGTTGTGTTTACAGTTGGAGTTGGTTGTTGTAGAAGCCGGAAAATGGAAGGAGTTTGTGAACAGTGATGGAGTTCCAGTTTAAGAGGTCATGGTGATAATGATAAAGTTTCATGATAGGGGTTTGATGTGTGTGGTAGAGCGGAATAAATCGGACGACGAGATGTTGTTGATGATGAACAATGGAGGTCGCGCGATTGAAGAACAGTGGAGTCCAAGAGGTAATTTTTTAAGTGTTTTCTAGGTTCTTTTTTTTGGGTTTTACTTGGTTCAATCTTTAGGTCATAACAGCAAAATAATGCATGCAAATACAGATTCAATATCTTATGGTTTTGATAAATGCAGAGAAGTAAGGAAGATTTACCGATCTGGATCTGCTTCTGAAAATATTTTGCTTGATTTTGTTGTTGGGGACTTCACATTTTTTTCTTGACAGGGAAGTTGATTTCTATTTTCTGTATATTTTGGTTTTTCTTGAAGAGAATTTTTTCTTTTTTTCTGAATGGGTATGGTTCAAGGAAAATGATGAATAGAAAAATGTTTTTCTTTTCTTTTTATGATGTCTGGCCTAAATTTCTTGAATGGAGATATTGATGTTGTGATTTTCAGATTTTTGTTGGTTGCTGTAAAATGTATTTTGTTCTTTCTTCTTGATGTAAAAAATCTCCCCTCTGTTATGTGTAAACTGCTTCTCTTATAACAGTAAGAGAATGAAACTTTTTTTGGGGGGGGGCATCTGGATTTGAACATTTGTGCTATGCTGTCTCACTGCTTTTTCAATGTAGCTTTGGTTTTGCTTATGTGTATGCAACCTTTGTTGGCTTATTGACTAGTTTTGATGCATATTTTTGGACTGCTTTGGTATAGCTTCTACAGGGCTGCAATGCAGTCTTTTTTGAAAAGCAATGCAGTCTGTTTTCGACAGTATTTTGGCCTCTTGTGTTTGTCCCTTTTTTACAGTAATGCAATTTGTTTTTTTATAAAGACCTTGTTATTTGGACTGTCTTATTTGTGAATCAAGATATTTTTTTATGATTTGCAATGAAGACATTTTTGAGCCAATGATATAAAACCGATTGGAAAAGATAAATGAGGCCTTTCTTGGCTTTGGAAAATGATGGATTCCCTAAACCGCGAATTATTTCTTTCGAGCAATCCTTAATGATGAGAAAAAAATTCTTTGAAAATTTCTATTCTTGTTCCAACATGAATTTTTGCTAACTAATTCTATCTTTTTGTTTACATGTACGAGCAAATTGGACGATAGGCGGAATTGATGAAGAGTGACTTGAAATGCTTGATGAAGACTTAATGATGAAGAAATTCCTTTTTAGTTTAGTACATTATTAGGAATTTTGTAACATTGTGCATTTGTGATTTGAATTTTTAGGTTTAGAAACTTGTAAAGTGTATACCAATTCACTTGTAATTTTAAACAATGAATTCCAATTCACTTGTACATTTAAACAACGAAGCTTTGTTGTAATCTTGCATTCTTGAATCATCTGGAATTGTATTGCAAGTAAGACAAAAAAATATCTTGCAACTTTGTACTTACAATTTTGAAGAAATAAATGAAATTTATCTCAATGAATTTTGTTCTTGCATTCTTGAAATAATCCTCTAGAAATTAGGGTGCATTTTGCTCAAAATTCCAAATTCATAAATCTTCTTGAATCGATATTGCAATTTAATTGACAAACTTGGATACTTAACTTTATGGAATTGGCTACTAGAAAGAAAATTTCACAACATCGAATCCATTCTTGATTCAAATTCAAGTAATCCTTCACTTTTTCACTTGTACTTCAATTCACATAATCAAACAGCGCTTTAAAAAATCCCATCATGATATGAATGGAAATTAGAAGTTGAGAATTTCTCCAAATCAAAACATGACCCATAATTTTTTTCAATAAAATCCATAGCATTCAAAGCATAATTTGACTCCGATCTTTAAGGAAGTTTGTAGATGACATTCTTCTAAAGCATTCGAATTTCTGATTATCTTTCGCACGTAATCAGCTCTTGACTTGTAGAGAGAAATTGGAGATGACGTCAAAGAGAGTCATACTAAAAAAGAATCACTCAAAAATATCGACTTTTGATCTTGAAAAGGTCGACTTTTGATCAATGTAGTTGATTTTCAATCATCTGAACTATCGAATGAATAAACTTGCAATGCGAGGTTTGAAACTTGGCACGAACATCCTTGAGAATACATGAAGAACCACGAAGACCATTTGAAATCTTGGAAACTCAATTTTCTTTGAGAAATACCAAACCCTAGTTGCTGACTCAATGCCTAGGAAGAGAATATGTCTGATCAAACCCTAAGCCATTTTGAGTATTTGAGAAACTCTAGGATATCATCTTGAATGAAAAATGGAAGGACAAATTTTTTGGTACAACACCCCACCCCCGAAGCATTTTAATAGCGTAGGATATTTAATTTTTTCAATTTACTGCTTTCCTTATTATTGTTAGTAATTAGAGTTTGTATGGCAAGATTAAAATCAATCATTAGAAAACCTAATCTCAAAGACAAAAACTTGAAATCAAAACACTTCGCACACATGCACCTCTAGGGTTACTCTCACTTGTTGCCCCGGATAAAAAACAGTCATGTCCCTCAAACGTGGGATGCTTTAGCAAAGACCCTCAGTTAAAAGATCGTAGTCCCTTGATGACCCTTTGATGCTGCCTTCGGTAAACGATCTTAGTCTATTATGACAATTGCTAAAGCATCTTACAAGTTGCCTTCTATGACTATACAATGACCCGTGCATATCTCTCACATCCAATGATATGACTTATTATTAACTAATGGTAGGATAGCACTATCTAAAGGAAGAGGAAAAGAACAAGCCTTTTTTTGAGTAGGTAGATCGCTCGTAATCGCTTGCTCATAAACCAAAACAATTTCCACACTTCACACTTTCAAAACAACTACTTTCAAAACACTTTATAAACACTCTTGAGGACTGACACTAGGGTTATTATAAAGCAAACTGCCTTACATTGGCATCTTCAAAACACTTTTCACAAAGCAAGACTTTCTTTCATAAATATTTTCAAAACAAACATTTTGTATACATTCTCAACGATACGAGAATCATTACAAAATTGTTGTACTTAGGCATTTTAAAAATATTTTCAAACACACACAAACACAAGGTATTTTCAAAGTGAGCTAGAAATTAAGAGCACGTACATAACTACGGATGAAAAGGGTTCTAACACCTTCCCTTCTCATAACCTACCCCCCGAACTCAAGAAAATTCTCAAAAGGTCTTTTCTATTCTTTTCATCCTTTCCTTTATTAGATAAAAGAAAAGTTGGTGGCGACTCTTGCTATCTACAACATTTGCGATAAAACGCAAAACCAAAAGTCAGTTCTCCACCGTATTATACATACTGTATGAGATTATGGTATTGTTTTCATCATCCTCCCTCTAAAGGCTTATAGATTTAATGAGAGTTGAATATCACAAAAAGGAAGTAAGAAGCACAGTTTAAATATAGATAAACGAAAGGATTAATTCAAGACAGGCATATGCATTGCATTAATGGGAAAAACCAAAGTTTGACATGACATTAATTGTTTGAAAAAAAACAAAATAAATTACAAATAGAAATTCAAATGATCTTAAAGCTTCTCCTCCTGAACTTGTTATTTCAGATGGTGTGCTTTGCAGTTTCGATATTTGAGGGATTATAGAAAAACTCAATTTGACCATCTTGTATGAACTCGAAAACTCCTTCGTCAATCAGGTCCTGAATCTTATGTTTCAACGTCCAACAACTGTTAGTGTCATGTCCAGGACTCTTGGAGTAAAATGCACACCTTGCCATAGGATCATAACTGGGAGAGGAAGTATTTGGATCCTGAGGAGGTTCTTTCAACGTAATCAGCTCCATCTTCAACATGTGTTGTAATGCTTAAGACAATGACATATTGATTTTGGTAAATTGTCTTTTGGGTGTATCTTGCTTACGTTGATTACCCAGTTGTTGTTGGTGAGGTCCTTGTTGAGCTTGCAATGTAGTAACAATCTAGAAAGGCCCTTTTCTATTAACTGAATGATTAGCAATGTCAACCAAGTTAGTTTCCTATCTCATTGGAGGCTGGTTAATGATTGGATTTTCAATTCTAGCAGCTCATCCCATACAGTTGTATCTGACCTGATGAAGCTTGTTGATGAGGATTCTCAAACCTTATTGCTTTCGAGCTAAATTTTGGATAAGATCCATCTAACCAAACATGTGGATTCTCATCTTTGCCATCTCAGCTTGCATTTGTTCCAACTGGTCATCCTTGTTGTCTTCAGGATTCTTCCTGGTCAAGTTCTCAACGAGGAGTGCTTTCAATCCTTCTTGTCCCTTGGATAGGTTTAGAACCAATTCTTGAGAGTGAGCATTCTGAGACTGGAGATCCTTCATTGTTGGTTCAAGGGCCATTTTTTGAGGAATAAAATAGCAAGAAGGTGAGAAAACCTGTCTTGGAAACCTGTTATGCAATGATATGTATGGCATGTAGATGCATATGCAATGTTTTCAAGGACCTTGATGGATTTAAATTTGTTAATTAAAAAGAGAACAAGAATAAAGACTCTTATTAGTAAGTTCAAATTATAACTTCCTCTTGGGCTTACAATGAAAACAAAAAGGGTTACAAGGAAAAAAATTATGAACTCTTAAGACTCAAGTCTCCCATGGACATTTCCTCTTTGGGTTGACGTATGCATTAAGGCTCTGCTCTTCGTGAAGTCATTTTGTCAGCTCCAATACTTTCTACTCACTAGCATAAAACTAAGTCTCAAAGGTGTCCCTTTCTTCTTCCAGTTGAATCCAGGACTTTTGTAGCTCTTCAAGGTCAGTAGGCATATCTGGATGAAAAATGTTATGAGGAATATCTCCTCCAACAACAGGCTCCATAATTACTGGTAGGACAGCAGGATATGGCATTATAAGATTTTGAGCATGAGATCGCTCCCATATGAGGTAAGGCTCCAAAGGGATGGAGTTTTTGTGTCCCAAAGTCTTGTTATCTATCTTATTCACCATGCCCCAAGCATGTATAAACCTTTGACGGTAACCTTGAGGATTGTTCTTGTAATCAAACACAATACCCTGGATAAGCATATCACGAGGATCGTCTCTTCGAGCATAACCAAATTGACATGGAGCTAGAGAAGGGTTGTAAGTAATACCTCCTTTTATGCCAAGGAGTGGCACATTAGGGAATTCCCCACACCGGTCTATAATAGTGATGTCCTCTTGAGATCGGAAACACCAATAGATATCTGAATGAGAGATACATCATCCTTTGAGACCACCTCAGACCTTGTTTATTCTTCATAACTAATCGGGAAGATGCGAAATAAACCACCTGGATAATAAAGGTATACATCATATGAGAGTCCCTCGTTTCCTCATAGTACGAGTGTGAAGAAAGTGTAAAATGTTTCCAAGCAAAGTAGGCACAGGATTACGAGTAAGAAATATTTTGATGGCGTTCACATCTATAAGTTGGTATGGATTAGGGAATAGTACCAGACAATAGATCAACAGAGCCAAGATCTCCTCAAAAGCATGAAACTTATAGAATCTAGGAACAACCGAGCCTTCTCTATTTTAAATTTAGCAAGAAGACCTTTAATTCCACTTCTTGTTTCCCAATTAGACACAATGTCTGACTGCTTCAGATGTAAGGCTGCAGCAATATCTTCAGGTCTTGGAAATTTCTCTAAACCAGTGATGGTGTCTGATCAAGAATATGTACTCCAAGAAGCTTAGAAAAATCTTCCATTGTGGGTACCAACAGATAATCTGGGAAGGTAAAACAGTGATGCTTAGGATCAAAGAACTGGAACAGAACACTCATCATGTCTTCTTTAAAACCTGAGGTGACCAAACTGAGTAGATAACCACGCCTATTGGTGAATGGAGAGTTTTAGGGAACCTTTGAGATTAACTCCTTAAGCTTGGAAGGTATCCTCACAAAGTTGATTCAGATGGTATTTCTATGAGCGAAATCCATAACCGGCAACAAGGAACAAAGATAAATCCCTAAGTCTTTTAAATGGTTAATGAAAATGTTATGTTATGATGATATGATGTTATAATGTCATGTTCATGTTAGATAAGTAGAAAACACAGACAAGTCAGATAAGAGACTTGGGTTTCAAGGCTTGCATGAAGTCCATAGGTAAGTATTTTTTCCCATTGAAGTTAAGTTGGCTCAACCTGTCCTAAAATAGTAACCGGGTTCTAGGAATCTCATATCACCGATCTTTCTCGCAGGCTTTACTTTAGCACGGAAACTGGCTTGCCACCAAAACATCCTGAAAGTGAAATCTCAATGAGCGTAGCTTCGATTATCAACCAACTTTGGACTGCACCAAAGCCTACTACCTCACTACTTTCTAATGGCCAAGTTGGGTCAATTAAGGTTCTAAAAGTAAGTTAGTGTTAAAGACACCACACGGAAGCCTAATGTTATCCTTCATTGACTCTAGGAACATCAGTACAAACCAAAGTGTCACACTAACTGTAGCCATCATACTAACCATATCGGTCTATGCCGTATAATCTTTATGATATATTGCTACTTCCCTAAGGAATCCCTAGATCCGGGTATAGGATCTTTCGTAAGCAGTAATACCCAAACAAAACCTTAAAGTAAAGCAAATAATTCAGACAGATAAAGCAATTAAAAGTGACCTAAACTCTAAGGTAACCCCTCTTTTAGACAATTCCCAAGCAAAGTCACCAATTCTGTAATACGGTGGGAGAACTGACTTTTTTGGTTTTTCCAAATGTGCAAATAGCAAGAGTCGCCACCGACTTTTCTTTTATATAATATTTAGGAAAGGTGAAAAGAACAGGAAAGACCTTTGATAGATTTTGAGTTCAGGGGGAAAGTTATGAAAAGGGAAGGTGTTAGCACCATTTTCATCCATAGTTATCTACGGGCTCTTAATTGCTTACCTCACTTTAAAAACTTGCTTTATGTGTATGTGATTTGAAAATATTTTGAAATGCCAATGTGAGCTTAACTTTATAATAATTCTTGTATCAATCCTCAAGAATGTATACAAAGTGTTTTGAATATATTTTTCTAGAAAGTAGTGTAAAAAATGTATTATTTGTGAGAAAAGTTTGTGAGCACGCAATTAGGAGTTCCTACCCAATAAAGGTCTTTCGTGTTATTTTCCTTCTCCTTGAGAGATAGTACTATTCATGCCATCAGTTGGTAGGTAGCCTTATCTATTGGAAGTGAAGGGACATGCGTAGGGTCATCATATGGTCATCGAAGGAAACATGTAAGGACACTTTAGCAATAGTATCGAAGGGACTATCATCAATTTGCTCGTAGGGTCATCGAGGGGACTAGATCATTTTGTAGGCAGCTAGAATGGTCGTCGAGGGATTATGATCTTTATTCAAAAGGGACAATAATGATTTTATCAAGGGTATTTTGTTAAAGTATCCTCACTATCGAGGGACGTGACCAAGTATCATAAGGCAACAAGAGAGCTTACCCTAGAAGTGAAAGTGTGCGAGGTGTTTATTTCCAGTTATATTATCTTGAGAATTAGAGTTTTCTATGTCGTTTTTAGTCTTTTCATGCAAAGCCTAGTTACTAGCAATTAAATATGTGCAAAAAAAATAAAGTGTGGAATGTAAAGACCTAAACTATTACATGGCTTTGGGAGAGATACATAAGTATTAAAATTCGCGAGAAAGTAAACCTACACTATTACATCTTGTGAGCAGTTACATAATTGGGAAAAAATGCGAGAGCAAAAATCTGCGCTATTACAATTAAAGAATACAACCTATACAATTTTCAAGGAAATTAAATGGCAAGAAGAAATAAGAAAAATGTTTGAAAAATGTTTAAGAACTAAAGTTCTAAGTTAATGTTTTTAGTATTTTGTAGAAAATTATTTAAATGATAATAGTAATTAAAACCTAATTCTAATTAATTTTAATATTAAGAAGAAAATTTTAGTTAGTTAATTAATTAATTAATTAATTAGTCAATAAAAAAATATAAGAAAAATTTTATTACTAACTAAAATCCTAATCCTAATTTGTTAGTATTAAAAAAGATTAGATTGGTTAATTATTAATTAAAAAATAATAATTAGTAAAATATGATGAAAAATAGGGTTAGTAAAATAAGGAAAAAAGAATTGCATGGGGTGGGTGTTAAACCCACACCCCTAGCTTCACAAATTTCCTTCCAACCACTGCGTCAGTATTACTTTTGTGTTTAAGAATATGAACTAATCAATATAAAATTAACATGCGCGTTAGTTTGGAAGTACAACAAAAATTTTGCAAGACGTAGGGATCGAACTCACACCCCTCGCGTTACATGTCTCTGTCTCCAACCAACTGCGATGCGCTACGTTTTTGTTATAGAATAGAAACAGATAAATATATAATAAAATCAAGTGAATCATGGAAATGCCGGATCCCTAACTTCGGTCATCTTCTTCGGTGAGAAGATTTCTCAACCTACAAAAATAGCAAGATTTAGATCATAAAAGGGACCATATCCCCCTAATTTGACCCTTGCGAATCCAATGGAGGTGTTAGTTTGGCCTGAAAACAATTGCAATATGATATACAAAAAAAATTTCCAAGCTTCCCTAACAATGACATCTCACAATCCCTGCGTCAAAGCTTGCAAATAATGGATAAAAATAATCCTAAACATGATCATGAACATGTATACATGCATCAAAAAAATTAAATATACATAGATTAAAAGTTTGAGATTCATGAAAATTACCAAACCAGTGATGTTGATATGTGGCAATCTAGCACGCTTCAGGCTTCAAGGATGGATGGGATGAACTCCTGAGAACTTCAGGAACACGATGGAATGCTTGGGATGGATTGAAAGTTGACGCACACAAGGTTTTTAGTTTGCCCTAGTTTTGACAATTTTGAGATTTTTGAGGACTTGTTCTCGAGGCCAATTTTCGTGTCCCTCTTGGTCTGAAGATGTCATGTATTTATAGTGGAAGCTTTAGGTCAACAAAAGTTAATCAAATATTTTGTATTTCATGATCAAATATTTCATGATTTGAATTTCATGATCAAATATTTCATGAATAAATATTGATGAAATTACAAAAGATTTGAATTTCATGATCAAATATTTGATTGAAGTTTCGCATGAAATCTTTCTTTTTTAGGCCAATATCATACCAATCATATCTACACATATTTTTCAAGTTTTCACCAGCTTTTTAGACTTATGATTTGATTTTAAAATAGATTCTCATGCCTTATATCATTTATTTGGTATTTTGTTTGATTTATTTTGCTTTTAATTAAATAAAATCAAAATAAAAAGAAATAAAAACCAAAAAAATAAATGAATGGATTTAGGGGTCCCTCATGAGGTCAGGGACAAGTTTAGACCTTAAAATATTGGCCCATTAGCCCAAAAATTCAAATTGCTCAGTTTGGATTTCATGCATTTTCTCAAAATTGCCAAACTTGCACAAATTACATCTCACTCAATTTTTGTCATATGAAGGTGATCTTGAACTTTTTAGAAATCTCAAGATGTCTCCTACAACTTTCATGTTGGTCATTTTTTCATTTGGATCCTTCATCTTGATGTAAAGTGATTTGATAAAAAGTATCTTTTTGTTGACTTTAAAATGTCCTGTAATTGTTTGGCCCATATCTCTTAAATGAAGTATTTTTTGCCTTGAGCTTAGAGAGACAAAGTTATAGAGAATTGAATCTCCTTTAAGATAGGCTTTGGTTGAGAATTTTCTGATGAAGTATGTGAAAGTTATGCTTGGTCAAAGTTCAGTTAACTTCTCCTTAAGAAATCCCTAATTTAGTAACTTTTGACTTTTGGTGAATCTTTAGTTTTCTTGATGAATCATAATCAACCCTTGATCAAATGATGTATGTGACTTAAAAATGTTGATGTTGTTTAAAAATTTTGAAAGTTGACTGTAAATTTGTCAAAGTTGACTTTTTGCCCAATATAGTTGATTTTTTAATCATCTGGCCAATTGATTGAGCAAACTTGTGCTGCAAGGCTTGAAACTTGGCATGAGGATATTTTGAAGCATATGAGGAACCATGAAATCCACTTGAGGATTTATAATTCCAATTTCCTTTGAGAAAAACAAAACCCTGGTTGTAGGTCAATTCCTTAGGAGGAGATTTTGTCAGGTCAATCTTTGAATAGTCTTGAGTAATTGAGACCTTCATGAGCATGAGGAGGCATCTTGAACTAATTTGTCTTGAATAATAGGAGATCAAATTTTTGGGTACAACACCTTACCATGAGTTAAATTACAGTTGGATATCTCTGTAACCATTCCCTCACTACTGCTAGCATCTATAGTAGGAAACTCCACTTCAAATGGAGTTTTCTTAGTTATAGTTTTTACCAGATTTCTACCTTGGTTTTCACTATTCTCTCTCTAAAGAAATTCTCTACTAACCAAGTATGTTGTTTTTTCCTCAGCTCTTCCCCAAAAACTCAATAACAACTCAGCGGTAACATGCATTTTTATCCCTTGATTTCTGCGAAATTCATTATACTCCTCTGAAACTTTCTCAAGGCATTCATAACGCCTTAAACTCAAATCCCATAGTTCTTGCTTGTCATGAAAGCATCCACTAGTTAATGATGAATGAATAATAACACTTGAACCTTCTAAAAAATATAGACCACATATTTTAAATCCTTTTACAATAATCACTTCATCACACAAAATCTTTAACACTCCATGTTTAACTCTAATACAATAGCCTAGATCATCAAACGTATCTCACATTGTGAATAATAAGTTCATGATCATCAAGAATTTTAAGTCTGAAAGTAACAACACCATGGACTTGCAAGCCTTATTATCACCAAGGCTAACAACTCCACATTGAACCATATCCAAAGTTTCAAAGTATTCTATTCTTGGACATATATGATAAGAGAAAAATGAGTCAATGACCCGACTATCTTCAGTTTACAAACTCAATACTACTAGTACATTGGCATCCTTATAACTTTCCTCACCAAAGGCAACTACAGCTTGAACAAAATCTTCATTGACCTTTCTTTCAGAATAATCCCTTTTAAAGTGACCGATTTTCTGAAAATTAAAACATTTTACCTTTGACTTGTCATACCTATTTAATTTGGACATCCCTTTATGCTCACCTTCTCCTCTTGTCACATTTAGGACTTCACCACTATCTTCAATCTTCAAATCTTCCGACTTTGAAAATTCTTTGGATTTCACCGCCGTTTAGACTTCATCTAAAGTAATAGTACCTTTCTTACCATAAAGAAAGACATCCTTAAAGTTCTCAAAGGATTTTGGTAATGAACTCAACATGAGTAAAGACTTGTCCTCATCTTAAATCTTTCCTTTAGTATTCACAAGATCATCAATAATCTTGTAAAATTTTGTAAGTTGCTCAATTATGGATTTATTCTCCACCATTTGGAATAAATAGAGTTGATGCTTCAGATTCAACCTGTGAGTCAAAGACTTTGTCATATACAATTATTCAAGTTTTTCCCACATAGCAATCACAATTTTCTCCCTTGAGACTTCTCTTAGAACTTTATCCCTGAGACACAAGATAATGGCACTCCTGGCCTTACCCATCATCTTGGTCTAATGTACCCGTGTAAGCCATGCAGGCATCAATGCTTCACTCTTCAAAGCATCGATACACTTATCTTGAATAAAAATTGCTTGCATCTTAATTTTCCACAACCCAAAGTCGTTGTTAAAGGAAAATCTTTCTATCTCCCATTGTGATACGGTGGCAGAACTGATTGTTATACTGGTTTGCATTTTGTATTCACAAATGTAGCGGTAAGCAAGAGTCGCCACCGACTTTTATTTTATCCAACAAATGAAAAGGAAAAAGAACAGAAAATTTTTTTTTCGAGAGTTTATGAGTACGGGGGGTAGATTATCGAAAGGGAAGGTGTTAGCACCCTTTCTATCAGTGATTTTCCACGGGCTCTTAGATACTTGATCATTTTGAAAATTGCTTGTGTGTGCTTGTTTTGAAAAGTGTTGTTTTACTTCGTGATAACCCGTGTATCAGTCCTAAAGAGTGTGGCGAAGTTGTTTTGAAAATTGTTTTGAAAAGTGGTTGTGTGAAAAGTTTTGTTTGAGCAAGTACCTAGGAACTAATCTACCTACTCGAAAAAGTTTGTTAGTTTTCCTTTAGGCAGTGCTATCCTATTATTAAGGAATAGGTAGCACCGTCGTTGGAGTTTTAAGGGACGTTTGAAGGGACAAATACGATCACAAAGCAATGTTAGGAAATTTTAGTAATCACCCAAAAGCCTTAAAGATATTTTTCCGGGGCAACATCCGATTGGGTCATTTTAGATCTTTTCAGACTAGAGGACGAGCACTAACATTCCCTATACTTTATGACCGTTTACCGAAGGCAACCAGAGTGGAGTAGACCCTAGGAGTGAGCATGTGAAAGTGTATTTTTTTAGTTAATTATCTTTGCATATTTAGGGTTTTCTACCATATTAATTTCAATTTGTCTTTCCATACAATCCTATACATACATCTAAGCAGTTTATAGTTTGCGGGAATTAAAATGCGAGAAATTAGAGTCCTAGCTATTACATGGCTTTGGGCAGATACATAATTATTTTTGACTGAAAATAAAATGCGGATTTAAAATCCTATTTAAATCTATTACAAACTCGGAGCATTTACAAATAATAATAAAAAAGGAAAGTCAAAAGCGCGCAGCAAATTAAATGCGAGAAATAATTTGGCGACCTACAATTCTAATTTAAGAAAAAATTTATGTTGTTTTTGAGGAAAATTTAGGTTAACTATTAAGTTAACCCTAATTCTAATTATTTTAAATTATAACAAAAAAAAGAGTTAAACTGTCTAAATTTAATTAAACTAATTAATTAATAAAAATATTTTTGTCAAAAAAGATTTTTTGATGTTTTTTTATGATTTTTTGATTAAATAAAAAAACATGATTTTTGAGTTATTTAAAAAAGGACATAATTAGAAAATAATGAGAAATGAATTAAAAATAAAAAGTGAAATTGGGCCTGCATAAACAACCCAGGGGGTGTGTTTTGGAATTTCCAAGGCCCATTATGGTTGAGCCTAATTTGCGTCAGATCCTCTTCTTCCCTCCTCTGATGATGCATGGTAGGCCTTCAATGTCGGAACGTGAGATTTGTCTGAGGATGGATCTCAGGATGAGATCTGGGGTGCACGATGGATGTTTGACCATGTGTTACACTGGAATCTGCATGAGATGTTAAGATAAAAAGAAAACGTTGGACCTGGGATCGAACCCAGGTCCCTTGCTTCACATGTCCTTATCCCCTGCCATATGTGCTGTGTTGGTTAGTTGTCAATATAATACAACCAAAATATAATATATATAAAAAAAGAGTTGGTAGGCTGAACAAAACAAAACACATGCAGTTATTCAAATGGGCCAGTGGGGTGGTGACAAGTCACCGTCTTCTTCCCTGACCGTCATTTTAGATCTCCTGTCTATACCTACGGATAAAACTCCATAGCTATACACCTGCAAGCTTCAAAAAATTCATATGATGCATAATAAATCAATTCTAACTATGTCAATCAATTTGTCTTGATCTCACGAGTATCATGTAATTAGTTTCTTGGCATAATTTTACCTATACAGAGAAGCCCCAAAACAAACCCTTAAACCCTAGCCATGGCAATCGTCGGTATATTCATCAAAACATCAATTAAATCATCCCAACATGGTGCAAACATGTTAACAGTCACAAATATATCATTTAAACATGCTTTAGATGCAAGAATATCGTAATCGATTTTGAGAAAAGATGCAAACCGTATGAGGGTTGTGGGGTCATTCTAGGCTTGTGAATACTTGTAATTGATTGTGTTAGCTCCAAGAGATGTCCAGGAACACGATTTGACCTTCAACACGCCTTGAACTGGTCTGTGGAAGAAGATATATCTCACACTTTTTGAACAAAATTTTGAACTTTGTTTCTGGTTATATTTGGCAGGCTGCGCACACACCTTTTTTCTAGGGTTCAAACAAACCTCAGTATATGTAATGAATCCAAATAGGTTAATAATTTTGGAAAGAGATCAAGATATCAATGTCATTCAAATTTGCTTCAAATCTTTCCAATTTTGAATATCTTCCCTCTCATGATTTGGCACGATTTTGTTTGATACCATACAGCATATTTGGATTTCCCTTTAATGCAAAATCAAATCAAAATAATCTTTTATTATTTTTTGTCATTTATTTGATAAAAAAAATCAAAATAAAATCAATAAAATAGAGAAAATAATAGATGGCTGCTGATTTGGGTCGTGGACCATGTCCCTAACAAGATACATTCCTTAAATGCTAGGCCCTTTTGTCAAAAAATGCATTTTTGAGCACATTTGACTTTTGGCAATTTTCCAAAAATGGTCAACTTTGACAATGCATATCTCTTCCAATTTTGACCCTGGGAGGGTGTTCTTGGACTTTTTAGAAGGCTTAGGATGTCCCCTAATCAACCTTTTTGGTTACATCTCAATTGGGTCTTCCATGTTCATGTAAGAAGCTTTGAGCCAAAAGGTGTTTTTGTTGACTTTTCAAAAGGACCTATAATATAGAAATTCATATATTTTCATGAGTGCATTTTTTGAACTTGAGGTCTGAATATGAGTTATAGGTAATTGGATTCTCTTCAAAATGAGCCTTAGATGAGAAATTTATGATAAAGTATGAGAAAGTTATGCTTGGTCAAAGTTTGGTTGACTTTTCCCTGAGAAACCCTAATTTTACAACTTTTGAGTTTTGATGAATTAGGAGCATTCCTTGAGGAATCATGATCAACCCTTGATCAAATTATGAATATCACTTCAAAATGTTGATGTTGACCAAAAATCTTGAAGTTTTGCTGTATGTGGGCCACAATTGAATTTTGACCTAATACAGTCGATTCTCAAGCATCTAAGTAGTTGACTGAGCAAACTTCTTGTGCAAGGCTTGAAATTTGACATGGAGGGTCTTGAGAACATATTAAGACTATTGAGAGCATATGAGGACTTTTGGGGCTCACCCTTCTTGATGCAAATGGAAGCCCTAGTTGGAGGTTCATTGCTTTAGGAGAGAGTTTGTCTGGTCAACTCTTGGGCATCCTTGAGAAAGTTGAGGGTCTTAATGAGCATATGTTGAGTAAAATGGGAGGGCAAATTTTGGGGTACAACACCCATCTACTAACCATGGTGCTCACTTGTAAACAATACCCCTTTGCTTTACGCTCACATCACCACTTGCTATGAATCTTGTTGTGAATTACGACAAAATTCAATATTAATTTGTGAGGCAAAGAATAGTAGCAACCAAAATAAATGGTCTATAGAAATAATAATTCGTACACAGGTAATATAATAGAATAAGGCGAGAAAATACGAAGGTTTATTTACCCAGTTTGATCAAACAATCTATACTGGGGGAGAGAGCAGTTCTCCAATTCACTATACTCAAAAAATTGTTACAAGATATTACATATGAGTTACAAGAAAATAGCTTTTGCCTCCAGGTTCTCAAGAACAATCTTGAAGGCGCACAAAAATCAACCCTATTTCTACCCAAGTGTTTCCAAACCTCTTCAACCTTTAATATATGAATAACCCAAATCAAGGTGTAAACAAGTGTTTCTCAATTCCCTTAGATAACTCTAAAGGTTTCCCAAAACCCTTGCCTTTCTAAGGTTTCCCTTGATATTAACCAAAACTCTATATTATACCTGAAACCCTTACTCTCCCTTGTTGTTGTAATCTCTAAGATTGTCACACCTGTAAACATATAAGAGATACATAATTATAATAACAATTACACATGATCCATGGACAGAACCGAAAGAGCCTGAAACACGCAAAACGAGAAAATGCTGAAAAAGTCTGAAAAAATTGGTGTTCTAGATTGGCCCGACAACCTGTGAGGGCTGAATCTAAAGTCCTCCTTCAGTAAAGTGCATAAGACACATCCCGAATCTCCCATGACCCCGTCGGGGACCATCGATCGTTTTCCCTCTTAGACCGGCAATGGCCTCTAGTGATCGTCGAGCGCCTCTCAGTCTGCCTGACCAGGAACTCGACCAGACCACCAGGAACTGACCAGATCACCGCCCATAACCTACCTCTTCCTCGGGACCAACGACTAGTTACAGGCACATCTGCTCGGTATGATCAAGTCTTGGCAGTTACTTATTTTCACGGATCCGCATATCTAGGCCCAAAAATAGGAACCAATGGCCACGTGCCAAGGGAATTATATAAACCCTCACATATGTGAGGCCCAGGTATCTAATATTCACTATTCACCACTAAAACCCTAATACTTTGCTTGTATCTATTTGCTCCCACACTTACTTGATCATCGGAGTGTCTTACAGGTAGAACCACCCTTTTTCCTCCTCGACATTCCAGCCCGATAGAAGATCATCATCCGGCCACCTTGTAGGTTCTGATAAACCGGTAAGATCAGTGGCGCCGTCTGTGGGAAAGTATCTTTCCAGTTTTCTATTCCTCGAAGTCTAAAAAACAAAGATCATATTCATTGAACGATCATGGATGACTGTGATGATCACCACCCGTCTGGAAAGGATGCACTTTCCCATGCGCACAAGATTGACAGAAGTCAGGAACATCCTCACATCGAGGATAACCTCGGCTTCTGCGACGGTCAGACTGCATCCTCAGATTCTGTCGATGCCCAGGGCGATGATCAACAAATCTTGGACGAGAAGTGTCCCAAGATCCCCACCGGGGAACTATCAGAGGTCCTACAACCAGTTCTTATTCCTCACAACACTGATCTGGCCATCACAGCATTTCTTGCTGCCATCAACCAGACCAACACCCTTATCTTGCAGCGAAACAAAAAGATAGGGGCCTGGGAGAAGAAGCAGTCAAAGTATCCTCCTCAGACTCCGACGACGAGATTCCCTCAACCCATCTCCACCTAGGCGTGGCCACCCATTGGGAAAGAAGAGGAGCAATGTTTATTTCTTCAAGAAACACAACCGCACACCTCCCACAAAAGACCAAGACTCTCCATCATCCAAGAAGAATAAGGGCAACCGCCAAGTTGACCATGGTTGATCACTATCGTCCAAGCCAAGACAACAACGGAGAAGTCCTTCCCCCCGAAGAGACCATGACTCCCGACAGGGAAGGAATTATTACTCCCTTTATCCATCTCTCATAGAGAGCGGCAATGAAGAGCCCCACGGGCCGCTATCAAGAGAAATTACAGAGGCCCGGCTCCCAATCGGCCTGGAAAAGCCACCTCCACTCGGAACATACGATGGTACGACTGATCCTGACAAACACATAGAGAACATCAATGCCCTCCTCGACTATCAATGGGTCAGAGGCGCCATCAAATTAATAATGTTATTGACAACCCTCAAGAAAGGAGAAATCTCTTTGTACAAGAGTCTCCAAACGAATCTATTACATCCTAGAAGCAATTGGGGAGGATGTTCTCGAGGCACTTCACTACCTTCCGTCGACACCCGAAGTCAGAGGCTTCACTCAAAGCAACCATCCAAGGAAGAGATGAGCCTCTGTGGGCATACATTGAGCGCTTCAATAAGGAAGTGGTACAGGTCTTCACGACCGACATTATAAACAAATACCTTCTTGAGAGCGGGCTCCGTCCCTGCAGCGACTTTGCTAAAGCAGTAGGCATCAAATCACCGGCCACGCTTGACTCTCTCCTCCTCAAGGCTCAAGCATACATACAATATGAGGAGAAAGAAGCTACCAATAGCACCAAGAGTCGAGGCACAGAGAAAGTGCCAAGTCCTCAAGAAGTGACAAGCCCTCGACATCCCATCGAGAGAGAAGAAACGGGGAGACAGATCCCGAGACTCCAAGGACTACAAGGGGCATGTTGGTCGGTTCCACGACTACACCCCTCTGACTACTTCAAGGGAGCATAGTCTATCTGAATATGCCAATTCTGAATTCAAACAGGCTAGGGTACGCTTTCCTCGACAGACATCTTCCAAACCAGGGACCGACACGAGCAAATACTACAGGTTCCATAAAATCCACGAGCCCAACACTGAGGATTGCATCCATCTCAAGGATGAAATCAAGATACTGATTCGAGACGGGTACCTCAAGCAATACAAGAAGAAAGAAGGTGCCTATGAAGAAGCTCCAGAGACTAAAAACATCGAAGAGGGGAAGGAGTCCCCCGACATCAACACCATATTGGTCGCCATGAGCATCTTGCGGCTAGAAGATTTCTACTATCTGGACATGGGGAGCGTTCCATTTTATTTCTTCTCTCACAGTCGTTGGGAGTAGTTCCCCTCTGCTATGGTCATCTCCAGCAGGGGATTCAACAGGCATACGATGGGGTCCGTAAAAAGAGGATTCTATCAACTTATTGAAGCCAATTCCGACATGGATGCCACACTGGATAAGTTCTGAGGAGGCCCTTATCTCCTCACTTTCTACAGGGAGGAACTATCGGACAGGACCCCCAACTCGACCATCCCACTACTCATAAGGGCTTGCATGGGGAATTTCGATGTGCGACACATCCTGGTCGATCGGGGTAGCTCGGTATATCATGTAAACCCAGTTGTTCGCTACCCTGCAACTGAGTGAAATCCATCTGACCCCGTACGTAGGATCAGATCTCTAGGGCTTCAGTGGGGCCAGTATGAAACCTTGGGGATATATTGAGCTAATTGTCACCTGCGGGAGAGGAGTGACAGCCAGAGCCATCAAGACCCAATTTCTGGTAGTAGATTTCCCGTCTCTCTACCAGCGCATCTTTGGGAGGCCCACTCTAATTGAATTAATCGTGATACCCTCCATCGTACACCTCAAGATGAAGTACTACATTGTTGAGGGTTTGGTTGCCACCCTCCACGGGGACATCCAGGAAGCGAAAAGATGTTTTGAAGCCTCATCCAGAGGCCTCAGTTCCATCAATGTTTAACCTCGAACGACCACCGGGGCCGCACTTCCCTCTAGCTCTGAGGAAGCCAAGCCACTACCTAGGGTCAACACCATCGACCTTGACAACCGCTTCTCTAAAGAGGATCATGCAGAACAGAGAAAGAAGAGGAAAGAACCCATGGTCGAAGGCGAAGGTTCAATCTCATCTACAGATAAAGAGGAACTCTCAGATCCCGTATGACCTGTCCTGGTCGCCATGAGCATCTCGCAGCCAGAAGATTTCTACTGCCTGGACATGGGGAACGTTCCATTGTATTTCTCCTCTCACAGTCCTTGGGAGTCGTTCCTCGCTACTATGATCATCTTCGGCAGGGGATTCAACATGCATATGGTGGAATCCGTAAAAAGAAGATTCTATTAACTCATTGAAGCCAATTCTAACATGGATGCCAAACTAGACAAGTTCTGAAGAGGCTTTCATCCCCTCGCTTTCTACAGTGAGGAACTACCGGATGGGGACCCTAACTCGACCATCCCACTACTCATAAGGGCTCGCATGGAGAATTTTGACGCACGATGCATCCTGGTCGATCAGGGTAGCTCGGTAGATATCATGTACACCTAAATGTTCGCTACCCTACAACCGAATGAAATCCATCTGACCCCGTACGTGGGATCAGATCTCTAGGGCTTCAACGAGGAAAGTACGAAACCTTGGGGATATGTCGAGCTAATCGTCACCTTCAGGAGAGGAGTGACATCCAGAGCCATCAAGACCTAATTTATGGTAGTAGATTTCCCGTCTCTCTACCAATGCATCTTTAAAAGGCCCACTCTCATCGAACTAATCGTGATACCCTCCACCGTACACCTCAAGATGAAGTACTACACTTCTGAGGGTTTGGTCGCCACCCTCTACAGGGACATCCAGGCAGTGAAAAGATGTTTTAAAGCCTCATCCAGAGGCCTCAGTTCCATCAATGTTCAACCTCGAATGACCACCAAGGCCGCACTGCCCTCTAGCTCTTAGGAATCCAAGCCACTACCTAGGGTCGATGCCATATACCTCGACAGCCGCTTCTCTAAAGAGGATCATGCAGAATAGAGAAAGAAGGGGAAAAACCCATGGCCGAAGGCGAAGGTTCAATCCTATCTACAAATAACGATGAACTCTCAGATCTCGCGTGATTTATCTCAGACGGAGATTTTGAACTCGTCAACCTCGGGAACGACCCTACTAGAGGAGTGAAGATCAGAGTTGACCTCCCCGACTTGGCGAAGAGGCAACTTAAGGCTTGCCTAAGGGATAATGGTGACCTATTCCCATGGAGCACGGTCGAGATGCCAGAATTAGATCCGAAAATCACATGCCATCACCTAACCATAGATCATGCCTTCAAGGCGGTCGCCCAGCGCAGGAGAAAACAGTCCCCCGAAAAAACGGAGGTTATCGAACTAGGTACAAAAGACCTTCTAGAGGCACGTTGTATTTCTAAAGCCCAGTACACAACCAAGCTCTCAAATGTATTTCTTATGAAAAATTATAATGGAAAATGGTGCATGTGCATTGATTACACTGATCTCAATTGGGCTTGCCGGAAAGATGCTTATCCCCTCCTTAATATTGACAAACTGGTAGATAACTCGATCGATTTTAAACTGCTATCATTTATGGATGCATATATTGATTATAACCAGATTCCAATGGCGAAAGAGGACAAAAATATACCTCCTTCATGACCGAGTCGGGCAACTATTACTACAACATAATGCCATTCGGCCTAAAAAATATGGGCGCTACATATCAGCGTATGATGAACAAAGTTTTCTGCAACGAGATAGGTGACGTGCTCGAAGTCTATATGGACGACATGATCGTCAAATCCACATAAGAGGTTGACCATACCCTCCACTTAAAGAAATTGTTCGAGCAAGCCAAAAAGTGTCGGATGCGATTTAACCCAGAAAAATGTACCTTTGGCGTACGAGCAGGAAAGTCCTTCTGGTTCTACCTAACAGAACAAGGCATTGAGGCAAACCCCGAAAAATGTCGAGCATTTTTTGAATTTCCAACGCACACCTCAAAAAATTCCATCCAAATCTTGAATGGTATGCTCACTTCTCTCTCTCGATTTGTGCCAAAATCTGCCAAGCACGCGCTTCCCCTCTTCAAGCTCCTCCGCAAGGAAGCCGCCTTCAAGTGGATGCCCTAATGCAAGCAAGCCCTCACCAACTTGAAACAAGCGTTGTTGCAACCGCCCGTCCTTTCTCGACCAAAGAAAGATGAAATCCCCTATCTCTATCTTACCGTCTCCTCTGAGGCAATAAGTGTGGCGCTTATCAGAGAAACCCCAGAAGGATAAAGACCAGTCTACTTTACGAGAAAGGCCTTGTAAGACCCATAAATGAAATATAAACAAATTGAAAAGGTGGTCTTAGCCCTTGTTAACACGGTGAGGAGACTCGGGCACTACTTCCTGGCGTATATCGTAGTCGTTCGAACGGATCAACCAATAAAGCAGCTTCTCGGAAGACCTGACATGGCGGGAAGAATGACGAAATGGTCCTTAGAAATCTCCAAATTTGATATCCAATACAAGGGCAGGAAAGCCCTCAAGGCTCAGGCATTGGCCGACTTCATGGCTGAAATGACTTCGCCCGTACGCCCGGACAGATCACGCCGTTGGACGATCTTCATCGATGGTGCCTCCAGTTCGATGGGAAGCGGTGCTGGCATCATATTATAAAATGAAGCATTATCTTTCCCAACCTCAAACAACAGGCTGAATACGAGGCATTCCTGGAAGGTTTACGCCTGGCCGAAGATCTGGGAGTTGAGGAGGTGAAAATCTTCACCGAATCTCAGCTTGTTACGTCCCAAGTCTGAGGGGAATATCAGGTGAAAAATGACCAACTCGCCAAATATTAGGTCCTGGTCCAGGAGAGGAAAAAGAAATTCAAATCCATGGATGTGCAGCACGTTCCACGTGAGCATAACGCCCATGCAGACATCCTGTCCAAACTGGCAAGCACGAAGAGGAAAGGGGGAACAAGCCAGTGATATAGGAAATCCTTCCTCGACCGAGCACCCAGAAACCCCCCTCAACCTTGGAAGTATTCACCATATGGGATAGTGAGTGCTGGATGACCCCCGTACATGACTACCTCACAAAAGGAAAGTTGTCCACTGACTCGAGAGAAGTGGCCATTGTGAGACAGTGAGTTGCCTCGTATGTCTTGGTCGAGGGTAAACTTTACAGGAGAGGATTTTCCATTCCCCTCCTCAAATGCGTTGACCAAAGCGATACAGATCGTATCTTGCTCGAAATCCAAGAGGGGATTTATGGCAAGCATTTGGGCGGAAGATCCCTCGCCAGGAAAGCTCTACGAGCAGGATATTATTGGCCCACTTTTGTACCCCAATTTTTGCCCCTAAGATCCCCTCATCATACCATGTTGATTCCATCACAACAAGATCACGTTAGGATTCTTGGTTCCCCTCCCTATATTTATCTTTGCTCTTTGAGGAATCACCAAGCACCTTGACTTGTGTTCTTTTGTGATCATGAATATTTTTGTCTTGATTTCTTCTTTTAATTAATAAAATGCAATGTTGGTTTGTCTTGCTTGTTACTTATGTAGGTAAAGGCAAAGAGATTCAGCAAGTTGCTCCATGGGTTCATGAGTTTATTTCCATGCCCTAGTCAATAAAGCTTGAGAAGTTCAAACCTCACCATTGGATTTGTTTTGGAGGAAATGGCATGGCAAGGTTATTTTGGTTCACCACATTTCAAGATTATCAAATTTGGTTCAAAAGTACAAGGTATTTGTTGCATCCCAAAATTTTCCCTCTCATTTCCAAGGAATCACCCTGGATCCTCAAATTGTCTCTCATCTAAATCCAAGCCTTGAATTATCAATTTTTCCAAGCAAACCATTCACAAGGGCAAAATGGTCATTTGCATGCTAAGAAGTCTAACTTTGACTTTTTGATCCAAAATCAAATCTCAAAAATCATATTTCATCAAGACATGTTGGAATATGAAGTTTGCTTCATCAAGAGTTTCAAAAGTCAAATTTTACTTTGGAAGAATCAAATTCTAAATACTTATAAATTTTCTAAGTATTTAAGAAATATGACAATTTAAGAACTTCTGAGTCAGTGTTCACAGTCATCAAATTCTGGATGTTCTCAAGACAGAGTTTGGTCAGAACATCTGAGCCAGTATTCACAAAGGTCCAGTCTGAGTTTGCAGAGGTTAAGTCAAAGAAGGTAACAAAGTGTGTTGTAAGTATACTGGAAGTTTTGAAGGATTCTTTAGAACATGCTGAAGTCAGAAGATAAGAGGATCAGAAGATGAGATGCTACGCTGATGCAGAACTTCTAATCTAGAGTCAAGCAAGGATCCAGAGTTCCACATGGGAACCCATTTAATGCTCACAACCGCTTGTGAAATCTTTATCCAAGGAATTCTCTCCACGTGTACCCCTACTATCTTGGGAAGATTAACTTCTGTGCAAAAGTATGCTAGACCCACGCGTTATTTCTACTTTTCCTTAATTCACGCTGCCAAATCCAGCTGAGGCACTGTTAACCATCCAACTTGAATATATTGAACCCCCACTTGTTAAGCTTACTTCAAGAATAAGTCAGCATCTAACATATGATGTTGGTGCCACTTGACCGCCCCAACTACAAAACTTTGCCTATAAATAGAATACCATTTGCACACTGAAGAGCTCTCTCTCCCCTTGACCAGAAAAATTTATGAAAGAGACGAGAAAATTGAGAACTAGCTTTGAACCACTGTAAAATTTCCAAGAACCCAGGAAACTATAAACACAAAATACCAAAATCTTAGCATTGATTCCTTACAGTCAAACTCCATTTTTCCTCAAGTGTTCTTGATTAAAGCCATCCCAAATTTTGTAATCAAACAGTAATACATTCTCCTCAAAAATCCATTTCAAAGGGATCAAAACTTCACCCTTTGGCTATTCCAGAAATCACAAGTTCCCATCCTGCTGAATACATGAAGAAGCTACTCAGAACATCACCAAAATTCAAGAACACCCTCCAGTTCACAAGATCCTTTCCAGCAGCAAGGTAAGTTTTCTAGTGACTCTCATCATAACTGATTAAGCGTTGTCATATTTTGCATATTTAGCACAATGTAGATATTCTGATCCTGACAATGTACATATTCTGGAAATTCATGCATCTGCCTGCCTAAGCAGGAAGGGATCCCAGTTCATAGTTTCATAAGGAAATTAGGGCTCAGCATTAGAATTATCCAATACAAGTTGCTTCTGATTCATGCTTCTGATATTTCATGAAATTTGTCATAACTTTTATGTGTGAAACTTCTGTTATGTAAATGACTAAGCTGCAGATGTTCTGACTGGCATGGAGAGAGGAAAAATTCTGACAGTTGCGTCAGAACTTCTGAAGAAACTTCTGAGTTCTCAGAAGATCCAGAACTTTTGAACTTCCATATTTTGCTAACTTGTTTCTGTTTGTGCAGCCCAGTCAGCGTCAGAACTTCTGACCTCTTACTTCTAGCACCCTGCACTGATGATGTTTTCCTTGCTTATTTATTTATTTTTATTTTATTTTGCCATCATATTATATTATATTTAAGTCAAAAAACACCAAAAATATTTTATATTTGCATGATATATTTTATTTTAATATAAAAAGACAAAAAAATATTTTCTTAAACAAAAAGTTATTTTCTCTTTTCAAACAGACAAACATTTTACATTTCCTGTACATTCTCATCTATTTTTAATATGGTTGCAATAGTAACCTAGAATTTTAACTTGCAACACCCATTCATAGATATGTACCCCCATCCCCTTAAATATTGTAATAGCGTAGGACTTTACATTTCTGCATTGTTATTGCTTTCAATATATGCTAGTAATTAGGGTATATGACAATATATGAGAATTGACAAATAGATCACCCTAAATTAAGATAAGTCATGCATGCAATCAAACACCCTTGCACACATGCACCCTTAGGGTAATTCCACTTGTTGCCTTACAAAAAAGGCCATGTTATGCATGTGGGATGTCTTAGCACAAACAAATCGAAAAAAGATCATAGTCCCTCGATGACGCTATCAAAGTTGCCTTTCAAAATGATCTTAGTCCCTAAAGGAAAAGTGCTATGTCATCTCACAACATTGCTATCATGGTCATACGATGACCCAACACTCGTCCCTTCACATCCAATGATGGGGCTTCTTACCAAAACAATGGTAAGATAGCAACATCTAAAGGAGGAGGAAAAACACATCTAAGACATTTTGAGTAGGTAGATTACTTTTAGTTACTTGCTCAATTTAAACAAGAATCCTTGCTATTTTCAAAACAATCACATACACTTTCCAAAACATCTTCAAAACACTTTCTAAACATTGAAATATTTTCAAAAGCTCAAAACTTTGCATACATTCTTACGAACGGGAATCATTGTAAAGTTTGCCTAAACAATGGCACCTTTTTAACATACTTTCAAAACCACACAAAGCACAAATTTTCAAACAAAAAGCAATTGATCTAGCAAGTAACTAAGAGCCCGTGGAAAATCATGGATGGAAAGGGTGCTAATACCTTCCCTTTTCATAACCTACCCCCCGAACTCAAGAAAACATCTCGAAAGGTCTTTCCTGTGCTTTTTCACCTTTCCTTATTGGATAAAAGAAAAGTTGGTGGAGACTCTTGCTAAACCGCAACATTTGCGAACAAAAATGAAAAAAACCTCAAGTCAGATCTCCCACCGTATCACAGAACTGGCGACTCTGCTGGGGAATTGTGTTTCTAAAAGTGGGTTTACCTTAGGGTTAGATCATATTTACTTGCTTACATTGTTTGATTTTGATTTCTTTATATTTTGGTTCCTTGTTTGGGTTTGTTTTAAATCCTACACCCGGATTTGGGGGCACCTTTTAGGTAAGTAGCAATAAACTGTGAGGAAATTGTGCGGGGTATACCGACACGGTTGAAGCAGTAGCTACATTGATGTGGCACTTTGGTTGGTAGCGGTAACCCTTGAGTCAGTCAAGGAGAGTACGAGGCCGCCGTGTGGTGTCGTAAAGCATCAACTGACCTTAGAACCTTACTTGACCAACTTGGCCATTAGGACGTAGTGAGATGACCGACTTTGGTGCAGTCCGAAGTTGGTTGATACTCGATGCTACACTCATTGAGGTTTGACTCTTGAGTTTTGTTTGGTTGCGAGTCAATTGCTTATTGAATGAAACTTGGGGGAAAGATCAGTGATATTGAGATCCTTTAGAACCCGGTTACTATTAACTAGGATAGGTTGAGCCAACTAAACTTCAAGAGGGTACTTACCTGAAACTCCATGCAAGCTTAAACTGAGGACTTGTTTACTTTGTATATACACTTGTACATAACATCATAAGCATCATAAACATCATACCATAAGCATTCTCACTAACCATTTCAAGGATTTTTGGATTTATCTTTGTTCTGTTTTGTAGGACATGGCCTCCGCTCGTAGGAGCACTATCCAAGTCAGTCTTGTGAGGATACCTCCACAACTCAAGGATTTAGTATCAAGGGTCCCTGAAGATGCTCCGTTCACCAAAAGACATGGTCGACTCCTTAGTCTGGTTACCTCAAGTATTGAAGAAGATATGGTAAAGGTGCTTGTCCAATTCTTCGACCCTTTGCATCATTGCTTCACTTTTCCTAATTACCAACTTGTGCCCACCTTCGAAGAATTTTCTTAACTCATGGGGATCCCTATTCTTAATCAGTTACCTTTCAACGGTATAGAAAGAGACCCTAAACCTGAGGAAATTGCTCGAGCTCTACATTTGCAACCATCTGACGTAGTAGAAAATTGAGTAACAAGGAGTAGTGTTAAAGGGCTCCTAGCAAAGTTTTTATTAGAGAAGGCTCAAGAGTGTTGGAATACTTTGGATCTACAAGCCTTCGAGGAAATTTTAGCTCTTCTCATCTATGGGTTGGTACTATTTCCAAATCCTGACCAATTTATAGATGTAAATACGATCAAGGTTTTCATATCTCGTAATTTGGTGCCTACATTGCTAGGAGACATTTTGCATTCTCTTCACTCTCGCACTCTGAGGAGAAGGGGGACTTTGATGTGTTGCACTCCTCTGTTGGATAGGTGGTTTATTTCTCACCTACCTCAATCCGTGGTGAAAAATGAACAAGGTATGAGATGGTCTAAAAGATTGATGTCACTTTCACATGCTGATATTCATTGGTATTATCGCTCCTTAGAAGACATTACCAACATTGACCGCTGTGGGGAATTCTTTAATGTCCCTCTACTTGGCATTAGGGGAGACATTGCTTACAACCCTTGTTTAGCTTTGCGACAATTTGGATACTCTAGGAGAGATGGCCCTCATGAAGTACTCATCCAAGGAATTTCATTTGACTATGAAAACGATACCCAAGGTTACCGTCGAAGATTTATACGAGCTTGGGGTATGGTTAACAAAATTGATAGCAAGATGTTGGGGCATAAGAATTCTATTCCTTTTGAGCCTTATCTTAAATGGGTGAGGGCTCGCGCTCAAAGTCTTAAGATTCCTTATGAAGCCGTCTTACCTGTTATCATGGAGCCAGTAGTGGAGGGAGACATTCCACATACTATCCTTTATCCAGATATGCCTACTTCCCTTGAAGATCTGCAAAACGCTTGGATTCAGTTACGAGGAGAGAGAGACACCTTCGAAGCTAAGTTTTATGAGAGCGAGAAGAAGGTATTGGAGCTTACAAGGGAACTTCATGAAGAAAGGAGCTTAAACACCTACATTGCGCCAAAGAAGATGCGCATAACTTTTCTGTCTTAGGAGTTTACCTTATGCTTATTTTAGTTGTTGTAAGCCCAAGAGGCATGCTTGTATTCAAATTAGAACTCTTTAATGCAAATTAACATTTGTTCACTCTTTGTCTATACAAAGTTAAATTCCTTAAATCCTTGAAATCATTTGCATATTGCATATTCATGCATCATGACATGACAGGCTCCCGCATAACAGGTTTCCTTATCTCTCCGCTGTTTATTTCAGCAAGATGGATCTAGAGAAAACTGTAACGGAACTTCAAGCCCAGAACTCTCAATTTCAGGAAGCTTTACTCGCCCTGGCCAAGGGGCAGCAGGATATGATGGCCTTGTTGGCCGCTAAAAAGAAGCCAAAGAAGAAAGTTATACTCAACATGGGTAAAAGGTTCAAAGAGACAATCCGTCAAATTCCAATAGAGGAAGATTCATCCGAAGAGGACGAGAACCAAATTGGTGAAGTCAAGAGTACTCAGGCCGATTGTATCAATGACCAAGAATTTGATGATGATTATTTCAATGAACAATATCCACCCGCAGACATCAAATACAAGCAGCTAGAAGACAGATTAAAAGCAGTTGAAATCCAAGTTATTCCCGATTTGAATTTTGACGATTTAGGCTTAATCTCTGGGGTAGTCATTCCCCACAAGTTCAAAATACCAACCTTTGTAAAATACGATGGGGTTTCTTGTCCAAAGCTCCATTTGAAATCTTATGTGCACAAGATACAACCGCACACTGCCGATAAAAAGCTATGGGTTCACTTTTTCCAAGAGAGTTTGGCTGGAACACAACTTGAATGGTTCTATCAGTTGGATGGCTCTCGCATTAATACTTGGGAGGGTCTAGCTACTGCCTTCTACCATCAATATCAGTACAACGCCGACTTGGCACCGACAAGGGTTCAATTGCAAGGTATGACCATGGGGAAGGATGAGGGATTTAAGGAATATGCACAGAAGTGGAGAGACTTTGCTAGTAGGGTCCAACCTCCCCTGACTGATAGGGAACACATTGACATGTTCATGAACACATTATCTGGTCCTTTCTTTAATCTATTGGTTGGCTTCTCTTCTTCTGATTTCACTAAATTAATTCTAACCGGTGAAAGAGTCGAAAGTGGTATTAAAAGTGGAAAGATATCTGTGGCATCTACTTCCACTCCCAATCCTGTCAAGAAACCTTTTGCCGCGAAGAAAGAAGTTTATGTTGTGTATAAAGCAAAGGCACATACCAAAATTAATAATCATCCATCGGTTAATGTTGTCTGAATCTCCAATCCGAATGTTACTCAAAGACCATCTACCAATCATCAACGTGTTGAAGCTCCAAGAAGACAATTTACAAGGTTAGGCATGTCATTATCTCAAGCCCTTCTACATCTGCTCAGGGCCAATCTAGTGACATCGCGGGATCCTCCAGCCAACCCTGACACCTCGTCACCCAGATATAATCCAAATGCAAAGTGTGCTTATCATTCAAACATCCTCGGGCATGAGACTGATCAGTGTTGGGCCTTAAAGAACAAAATCCAGGATTTAATTGACAACAAGACTATTAAATTTGATCCTCCTCCGACGCCAAATGTAATTACCGCTCCAATTCTGAAGCACGACAAAGGTGTTAATGCCATCAAAGATACAACTTTCATTGCCTCTATTAAAGAGTTAACTACTCCATTGAATGTAATCAAGAGCAATTTGTTGAAAGCTGGGACTTTCCCTGGCTGTGAAAAAGATTGTGTGGGCTGTATAAGACAATCTGATAGGTGTGAAGAACTGAAGAAAGGTATACAACACCTAATGGATGGTCGCAAAATTCTATTCGAAAAGATTCCCGCCATCGAAAATTTAATCGACAAAGCTAAAGATTTGGCCATCATAACAATTTCAAACAAACCTCTTAGGATCTCATCAAAAGGTCCTATCAGGATTTCAAATGAACCAATCATTGCTTCTCTTATAATCACTGTTGTCGGACCTGTTCCATACACCTCTGATAAAGCGGTACCATGGAATTACGGTGCCGAGGTTTATTACCATGGGGTAAAACAAGATTCTTGGATTGATGATAATAAAGCTGGTGTTACTAATATTACTGGTTCTAGTAAATTCCAAGAACAGGAATAGTCTTTTCCCCTGATATCTCACCACCAACCACTACCACAGTTCCAATCCGCATAACCAACGGCAATGCTGGTGCCAGTACTAGAGGGAAAGAGAAAGAAAGTGAGCCTTCCAGGGAAGAGGCACCTACTAAAAAGTCTGTTATGGAAGAATCATCCACTTAATAGATGGAGGAGATTCTGAAAATCATCAAGAAAAGCAACTTCAAAATAGTAGAGCAGTTAGGCAAAACCCCTTCTAAAATATCAATGTTGTCCCTATTGCTATGTTCCGACGCCCATGCACAAGCTTTGATTAAGTTCTTGAAAAAGGCTCACGTGCCTCAAGAAACCACAGTCGACCAATTTGAGAATTGCGTAACAAGTCTGACAGCTGACAATGGTCTGGGGTTCTCCAATGCAGATTTAACTCCCATGGAAAAGAATCACAATAAAGCCTTACATGTTTCTGTTGAATGTAAGGGGGCCACTCTGACACATGTTCTGGTGGACACAGGCTCATCTTTAAACGTGTTACCTAAAGGCGCTTTAGATCGGCTAGACTGTGAAGGTTTGGTTTTGAAGCCAAGCGATATTGTTGTGAGGGCATTTGATGGGTATAAAAGGATAGTTCATGGAGAGGTGGATCTCCCAATTAAGGTTGGTTCACATATTTTCAACTCCACATTCTATATAATGGACATACGGCCTGCATATTCTTGCTTGCTTGGGCGCCCATGGATCCATGGGGCAGGTGCAGTCACTTCTACTCTCCACCAGAAGTTAAAATATCTGGTTCAAGGGAAAGTTGTCACTGTTTGCGGTGAAGAAGAATTTATGGTAAGCCATCTCGATTCTTTCAAGTACGTAGAAATGGATGGCGAATTCATAGAGACTCCTTTCCAGACATTTGAAGTTGTGGCCGCCGCCAAAATCTCCTTCGACACTCCAAAGGCGGATAAAGCTATCCCCAAGATGGTTTCTCTTAAGGATGCCCGTGTTGTGGTAGAAGAAGGAAACAATGAGATATGGGGTCAACTCCCTGATATCCCGTTCAAAGCAAACAAGTTTGGGTTAGGTTTCACCTCCAAAGCTCAGAAAGAAATTAGAGGTGCTCATACTGGAAAGCTGCCTCTCCACCTCAAAAATCATGAAGCGAATATTGTAGAAGACTCCGATGATTAGTGTGCTTTTGAAGACTGGATCTACCCAACAACCGAAGGGAAGCCCAAAAATTGGCATACGAAGGACTTTGTGCCCATCTCCTTCATTGAGGAGTAATGTACTTGTTTTGCTTTTTTTTAATTAACTTAAGAACTCGTTGTCTGTAATATTTTGATAATGACTTTTAAGCCATGTGCCTTGCCCGGGGCACTTTGGTCCTTTGTCAAAGGCTTTATATTTTGTTCATCAAATCATATGGTCATTCAGCACATTGGACTCTTTTGCATTCAAATATTTGTGTTCATTGTCTTTCTTTTCTTTCAAAAACATTATCAAAAATAGCCATGTATCTTACATGCGCACACACACACACACACTCTTATAGGTCTACATCCACTCTGGATCCTATTGTCAACAACTTTACTATTGCCAATTATGACTTTGAATGTCCTATCAACCAAGTCGAAGACGAAAGCGAGGAAGATTGTGACATACCAGGAGAACTAGCCAGACTTCTGTTATAAGAGGAAAAAGCTATTCAACTACATGAAGAGTCACTTGAGATTATCAACTTGGGTTCTGAGTTAGATAAGAAAGAAATCAGGATCGACGCTAATTTGGAAAGCAGTGTCAAGAGCCGCTTGGTTCATATGTTTCACGATTATATGGAAGTATTTGCTTGGTCGTATGAAGATATGCCTGGGTTGGATACCGACATCGTGGTTCATCGTCTGCCAACTAAAGAAGATTGTCCTCCTGTTAAACAAAAAGTTCGTCACATGAGGCCTGACATGTCTGAAAAGATCAAAGCCGAAGTAATGAAACAATTTAATGCGGGATTCCTAGTTGTAACATCCTATACTCAATGGGTGGCCAACATAGTTACAGTGCCAAAGAAAGACGGGAAAGTTCGCATGTGCGTAGACTATAGGGATCTGAATAGGGCAAGCCCCAGGGACGATTTCCCTCAACCACACATTGACGTCTTAGTCGATAACACTGCTCAGCATAAAGTCTTCTCATTCATGGATGGCTTCTCATGCTATAATAAAAAAAGAGATGGCTCCCGAAGATATGGAAAAAACTACTTTCTTTACACAATGGGGCACCTTTTTCTACAAGGTCATGCCGTTAGGATTAAAGAATGCAGGGGCAACATATCAAAGGGTTGTGGTTGCTTTATTTCATGACATGATTCATCATGAGATAGAGGTATATGTGGATGATATGATTTCTAGATCACAAACCGAAAAAGAACATCTCGGTCACCTTCACAAACTATTTGAAAGACTAAAGAAGTACAAGCTGAGGTTAAACCCTCACAAGTGCATATTCGGAGTACGCTCTGGAAAGCTTCTAGGTTTTGTTGTCAGCAATAAAGGAATTGAAGTTGATCCCGCCAAGATAAAGGCCATCCAAAAAATGCCAATCCATCATTCTGAAAAATAAATCAGAGGATTCTTGGGTCGTCTCAATTACATTGCCCGTTTCATATCACACTTAACTGCTACCTGTGAGCCACTCTTCAAACTCTTGAAGAAAGATCAGGTAGTCAAATGGAACGATGAATGTCATATTGCCTTTAACAAAATCAAGGAATACCTGCAAGAACTTCCTATTCTCATGCCTCCGATAGAAGGAAGACCGGTGATCATGTACTTGACAATATTAGAGAATTCTATGGGGTGTGTTTTGGGCCAACATGATGAGTCTGACCGAAAAGAGCATGCAATTTACTACCTAAGCAAAAAGTTTACCGATTGTGAAACCAGATATTCACTGCTCCAGAAAACTTGTTGTGCTTTAGCGTGGGCTGCTCGCCGGCTAAGGCAGTACATATTGACTCATACCACCTTGTTGATTTCTAAGATAGATCTGATTAAGTACATCTTTGGAAAAACCTGCCCTTTCCGGATGAATAGCCAGATGGCAAATGATCTTGATTGAGTATGACATTCAATACACAAATCAAAAAGCCATCAAAGGGAGTGTACTAGCAGATCATTTGGCCCATCAAGCTGTGGATGATTATCAATCAATGAACTTCGACTTCCTTGACGAGAATATTATGCTGGTAACCGACTGTGCGAAACCTAGACCGTATGACGAACCTGAACAAGGATCCCGATGGACTATGGTATTCGACGGGGCTTCCAACGCCTTAGGTAACGGAATTGGTGTTGTGATCATCTCTCTTTAAGGTTGCCACACTCCTTTCACTGCCCGACTATGCTTAGATTGCACAAATAATATGTCTGAGTATGAAGAATGCATCTTAGGTCTAAAAGCTGCTATGTACTTAAGGATCAAGCATTTGGATGTGTTTGGGGATTTCGCCTTGGTGATCAGACAAGTAAAAGGAGATTGTGACACTAAACATCCTAATCTTATCCCTTACAAGGAACTTGTGTTATCCCTGATTCCCCACTTAAAAGAAATCACTTTTGAACACTTCCCTAGGGAAGAAAACCAGTTGGCTGACGCTTTGGCAAACCATGTCTTCAATGTTCAAAGTCAGATGGGATAACGAAGCCCCTATGATAACAATCGAAAGATTTGATGAACCTGCACATTGCTATGAGCTTGACACCGATGCAGAAACACCATGGTACCATGAGGTAATAAGATACCTTGAAGAACAAGAGTATCCAGAGGGAGCATCTATCAATGATAGAAAGTTCTTGCGAAGATTTGCAGCCAAATTCTTCCTAAGTAACGGGATACTATACAAGCGTAACCATGATTCGACTCTACTCCGATGTGTGGATAAGAGGGAGGCAGAGGAAATCATGGAAGACATGCACGATGGCCTTTTCGGTACTCACTCAAGTGGACATACGATGGCTAAGAAAATCTTAAGAGTAGGTTACTATTGGTCAACAATGGAGACCGATTGTCATCAACATTCAAAGACTTATCATAAATGCCAAATCTATGCTGACAAGGTCCATGTACCTCCAATCCCTCTGAATGTCATGACCGCTCCATGGCCATTTGCGATGTGGGGTATTGACATGATCAGAGAAATCAAACCTACGGCTTCTAACGGACATCACTTCATTCTTGTCGCCATCGACTATTTTAACAAATGGGTCGAAGCTTCCTCGTTTGCCTCAGTCACCAAGAATGTGGTAGCCAGATTTATCAGACACAATCTCATTTGTCGTTATGGTATCCCCGAAAGGATCATCACCGACAATGGGACTAACCTCAACAATGCCATGATCAGGGAATTGTGCACTCAATTTAAGATGAAGCAGCACAATTCTTCTCCGTATAGACCGAAAATGAACGGCGCAGTCGAAGCGGCCAACAAAAATATCAAGAAGATTGTGCAGAAAATGGTAGTAAAATATAAAGATTGGCATGAGATGCTACCATTTTCTCTACATGGCTACCGTACTTCAGTTAGAACATTAATTGGGCCAACTCCTTTCTCTCTAGTCTATGGCATGGAAGCTGTTTCGCCAGTGGAAGTTCAAATTCCCTCGCTGAGGATTATGATCGAGGCGGGCCTAGGAGAAGACGAGTGGATTCAAACGAGATCGGATCAGCTGAACTTGATCGATGAAAAACGATTAGCTTCTATTTGCCATGGTCAGGCGTATCAAAAACGGATGATCAAGGCTTTCAACAAAAAGGTCAAGCCTCGAGTATATCAAGTTGGTGACTTGGTGATAAAACGCATCATTTTACCACAAGGTGACCCCAGAGGAAAATGGACTCCCACCTATGAAGGGTCGTTTGTTGTCAAGAGTTTTCTCTGGCGGTGCCATTATATTGACCACCATGGATGGTGAAGATTTCCCCCATCCTATAAATGCGGACATAGTCAAAAAATACTACGCATAAGAGACCCGTTAGGTTGACACACCTAAGAAAAAAAGGGGCATCCCGGCAAAACAAAAGGTTTGGGGAAAAATTAGGAATATATGAAAAAGATTGTACACCCGGCAAGTTGAAAACCCGAAGGGGCGACTTGGGAAAAAAAAAGGGTGTCCTGGTGGGCCGAAAACCCGAAAGGGCGGTTCAGGAAAAAATTAAGGATTAAAAGCGTACGACTATGTCCTGTTAAATCAACACAGTCAATTCTATCACCAAGGTCCAAGTTCAAATGGTCCAGGATCAATCCAATCAACTTCGATCAACAGCAAGGGATGTTCAAAGACGTTGGGGCAATAATAGAGCTAGAAGGTAATGAGATCATTTCGCATGGATATTTGTTTTCATTTCTCAATTTCGTTTTCCTTTTTGGCGATTTCCTCTTACTAGGATTTCCGTCTCTATGTAAAAAAATGTCTATTCATGGGGAAAATATCAATACAAATACATGTTGAAGTGCAAAATTTTCTGTTTTTTTGTTTTGAATGCAAATTTGTCTAATGACTAAAATTGAATGAACATATGCATATGAACATGATTAAAACCATTTGGCACATGTGCCCTGCCAAGCAGCAGCCTCAATAAGGTATCAGTGCACAACAGCAGTAAGCATCTCTTTAATGTATGTGAAATAGCCCCACAGAGTTATCTCATCATCATTATCCCCACCAAGACTGTGACAGCAAACCTTTCCCCAACGAAGTCGCCCATAAAATCTCCTTACACGAGATGATCCCCGGCCAGAGTCTCAACCTCTTGACAACTTTCTCCCCAGCTAAAGCCTAGGAGATCTCTTCCTAAAGGGAGTTAACCTCCTCAGCATATTTTATTCCCCACAGGGTTATCTCATCATCATTATCCCAATAGGGACAACCCCAATGCAACCTTTCCCCAGTGGAGTTGCCTACAAAAATTTATTCACATAGGATAAATCCCCGGCCAGAGTCTCAACCTCTTGACAACTTTCTCCCCAGCTAAAGCCTAGGAGATCTCTTCCTAAAAGGAATTCACCTCCTCAGCATGGTTTATTTCCCCAACAGAGTTAATTCCCTAATAGAGTTAATTCCCCGGCGGAGTCCAACTTACCCAGCTGAGCCCATCTTCCCCAGCTGAGTACAAACTCCCCAGCTGAGCATATCTTCCAACCAAGAAAATTGCCCATCTGAGCCCATCATTCCCAGCGGAATATCTCTTCCAACCAAGATTTTATTCCCCAAGCTGAATCCATCTTCCTTAGCCGAGTATATCTTCTCCAGCTGAACCCAAATTCCCCAGTTGAGTCCAAATTGCCCAGCTGAGTACATCTTCTCCGACCAAGGCTATTTTCTCCAAAACAGAACCTATCCTCCCCAGTTGGGTATATCCTCCCCAAACTAAGTCTACCTTACCTGACTGAGTCTATGCTCTCCAGTTAGAATTTCCCTTTCAAGTGACTGCAAATCACAGGGCCACAACCCCTAATCCTAGTAAATCCTTCGACAAAGCCTTTATTATCTCCAAGAAATGCTATGAAGCCTAGATCCGACCAGATATTAGCATAATTTTCAAGTTATTACTGAAGCTTGGACCTGACCAGATAACAGTTTGACTTCTTCAATTACTGAAGCCTAGACCCGACCAGATAACAGTCTGACTTCTTGAGTTGCTAAAGCCTGGACCCGACCAGATAACAATTGATCTCATTTCTCAAAACACTATAAAACCTGGACCCGGCCAGATAATAGCCTAACTCTTCAAAGATATAGAAGAACCTAAACTTAATCCGACCAAGGTTTAACTTCTTTTCCCCAGTAGAGTTGCCTCTCTACCCCCAACAAAGGACTGAGAAACCTGGATCCGGCCAGATATCACTCCTTATTTCCATCCTTTCAAGAAAGCCATTGTGAAGCCTGGATCCGACCAGATAGCAATCATCCTCAGAGATTCATTGTGAAATCTGGAAACCGACCAGATAACAACTAAATCCCCAAGAAGTTTATTGTGAAGCCTGGACCTGACCAGATAACAGATAACTCCGTCGAAGAAATCTGCAAAGCCTGGACCCGACTGGATAACAGTTTTCAAATGGTATATTGTGAAACATGGACCCGACCAGATAACAATTAACCCTGATTCCCAGAAAGACACTATGAAGCCTGGATTCAACCAGATAATAGCACATCTTTCTAAAAGACCATAAAGCTTGGACCCGACCAGATGACTATTCAATTTCAAAGAGTTTATGTGAAGCCTGGATCCGACCAGATAACAGTTAATTCATCCTTTCCCCCGGTAAGTTACTGTGAAGCCTGGATCTGACCAGATAACAGTTAACTTCCGCATCCCTAACAAGTTACTGTGAAGTCTGGATCCGACCAGATAACAATTAACTTTTGCATCTCCTACAAGATACTGTGAAGCCTGGACCCGACCAGATAACATTTGACTTCTGCATCCCCGATAAGTTGTTGCGAAACCTGGACCCGACCAGATGACTATTCAGTTTCAAGGAATTTTCTGCAAAGCCTGGATCCTACCCGATAGCAGTTAATTCATCTCTTCCCATAGTAAAATTGCCATGAAGCCTGGATTCGACCAGATAGCAACCGACTACTTCATCCTCAGCAACTGTGAAGCCTGGATTCGACCAGATAACAGCTGATACTTGAGTGATATTCCCCAGCAAAATCATCCCTCCAATGAAATTTGAAGATATGCATATTCTTCATTTCCAACAGGAAATCAAGGATTTAACCTCCAAAGATTTCCTCAGCAGCAGTCAGGGATTTATTTTCCCGGAAAAAACACATTTCACATTCATACATCATAACATGTACATACCAATGCATTTAGCAGGATACCATATCTGGTGAACATCATGCAAGCATCTGCATTTTTCCAACCCCTTTTCTTACAGGTAAAACAGCAAGTCTAGTATGAATCAACAAGAGATTTATGCTAAATACTTCTTCCAGCTTTTACCAACATTCCTCCAAATGGCATCTATAAGCCCATTCACCACCCATCTTCGAGTGAAAATTTTTGGGCACTCTAGTGTTCAATCATCTTTCACCTTCAACTCACGAATGGCGGCTCCGCCAATCTAACTCTTCAGGTTCAAGAAGTTTGAACAGGGGCAGCTGTTGCACCCTAAAATTTGCCCTCTCATTTCCAAGGAATCACCCTGGATCCTCAAATTGTCTCTCATCTAAATCCAAGCCTTGAATTATCAATTTTTCCAAGCAAACCATTCACAAGGGCAAAATGGTCATTTGCATGCTAAGAAGTCTAACTTTGACTTTTGGATCAAAAATCAAATCTCAAAAATCATATTTCATCAAGACATGTTGGAATATGAAGTTTGCTTCATCAAGAGTTTCAAAAGTCAAATTTTACTTTGGAAGAATCAAATTCTAAATACTTAGAAATTTTCTAAGTATTTAAGAAATATGAAAATTTCAGAACTTCTGAGTCAGTGTTCACAGTCAGCAAATTCTGGATGTTCTCAAGACAGAGTTTGGTCAGAACTTCTGAGCCAGTATTCATAAAGGTCCAGTCAGAGTTTACAGAGGATAAGTCAAAGAAGGTAACAAAGCGTGTTGTAAGTATACTGGAAGTTCTGAAGGATTTTTCAGAACATGCTGAAGTCAGAAGATAAGAGGATCAGAAGATGAAATGTTACGCTGAAGCAGAACTTCTAATCCAGAGTCAAGCAAGGATCCAGAGTTTCACATGGGAACACATTTAATGCTCACAACCGCTTGTGAATTCTTTATCTAAGGAATTATCTCCACATGTACCCCTACTGTCTTGGGAAGATAAACTTCTGTGAAAAAGTATTCTAGACCCACGCGTTGTTTCTACTTTTCCTTAATTCATGCTGCCAAATCCAGCTGAGGCACTGTTAACCATCCAACTTGAATACATTGAACCCCCACTTGTTAAGCTTACTTCAAGAGTAAGTCAGCATCTAGCATATGATGTTGGTGCCACTTGACCGCCCCAACTGCAAAACTTTGCCTATAAATAGAGTACCATTTGCACACTGAAGAGCTCTCTCTCCCCTTGACTAGAAAAATTTATGAAAGAGACGAGAAAATTGAGAACTAGCTTTGAACCACTGCAAAATTTCCAAGAACCCAGGAAAATATAAACACAAAATACCAAAATCTTAGCATTGATTCCTTACAGTCAAACTCCATTTTTCCTTAAGTGTTCTTGATTAAAGCCATCCCAAATTCTATAATCAAACAGTAATACATTCTCCTCTAAAATCCGTTTCAAAGGGATCAGAACTTCACCCTTTGGCTATTCCAGAAATCACAAGTTCCCATCCTCTTGAGTACGTGAAGAAGCTACTCAAAACATCACCAGAATTCAAGAACACCCTCCAGTTCACAAGATCCTTTCCAGCAACAAGGTAAGTTTTCTGCTGACTCTTACCATAACTGATTAAGCGTTGCCAGATTTTGCATATTTAGCACAATGTAGATATTCTGATCCTAACAATGTACATATTCTGGAAATTCATGCATCTGCCTGCCTAAGCAGGAAGGGATCCCAGTTCAGAGTTTCATAACGAAATTAGGGCTCACAATTAGAATTAGCCAATACACGTTGCTTCTAATTCATGCTTCTGATATTTCATGAAATTTGTCATAACTATTATGTGTGCAACTTCTGTTCTGTAAATGACTAAGCTGCAGATGTTCTGACTGGCATGGAGAGAGGCAAAATTCTGACAGTTGCGTCAGAACTTCTGAAGAAACTTCTGAGTTCTCAGAAGATCCAGAACTTCTGCACTTCCATATTTTGCTAAATTGTTTCTGTTTGTGCAGCCCAGTCAGCGTCAAAACTTCTGACCTCTTATTTTTAGCACCCTGCGCTGATGATGTTTTCCTTGCTTTTTTATTTATTTTTATTTTATTTTGCCATCATATTATATTATATTTTAGTAAAAAAATACCAAAAATATTTTATATTTGCATGATATATTTTCTTTTAATATAAAAAGACAAAAAAATATTTTCTTAAACAAAAAGTTATTTTCTCTTTTCAAACAGACAAACATTTTACATTTCTTGTACATTCTCATCTATTTTTAATATGGTTGCAATAGTAACCTAGAATTTTAACTTGCAACCCCCATTCATAGATATGTACCCCCATCCCCTTAAATATTGTAATAGCGTAGGACTTTACATTTCTGCACTGTTATTGCTTTCAATATATGCTAGTAATTAGGGTATATGACAAGATATGAGAATTGACAAATAGATCACCCTAAATCAAGATAAATTATGCATGCAATCAAACACCCTTGCACACATGCATCCTTAGGGTAATTCAACTTGTTGCCTTACAAAAATGGCCATGTTATGCATGTGGGATGTCTTAGCACAAACAAATCGAAAAAGGATCATAGTCCCTCGATGATGCTATCAAAGTTGCCTTTCAAAATGATCTTAGTCCCTAAAGGAAAAGTGCTAAGGCATCTCACAACATTTCTATCATGGTCATACGATGACCCAACAATCGTCCCTTCACATCCAATGATGGGGCTTCTTACCAAAACAATGGTAAGATAGAAACATCTAAAGGAGGAGGAAAAAGACATCTAAGACCTTTTGAGTAGGTAGATTACTTTTAGTTACTTGCTCAATTTAAAAAAATATCCTTGCTATTTTCAAAACAATCACATACACTTTCTAAAACATCTTCAAAACACTTTCCAAACATTGAAATATTTTCAAAAGCTCAACACTTTGCATACATTCTTACGAACGGGAATCATTGTAAAGTTTGCCTAAACGATGGCACCTTTTTAAAATACTTTCAAAACCACACAAAGCAAGAATTTTCAAACAAAAATCAAGTGATCTAGCAAGTAACTAAGAGCCCGTGGAAAACCATGGATGGAAAGGGTTCTAATACCTTCCCTTTTCATAATCTACCCCCCGAACTCAAGAAAATATCTCGAAAGGTCTTTCCTGTGCTTTTTCACCTTTCCTTAATGGATAAAAGAAAAGTCGGTGGCGACTCTTTCTAAAAAGCAACATTTGCAAACAAAAACGCAAAAAACCTCAAGTCAGTTCTCCCACTGTATCACAGTATTGATTGGAGAAGTTATCATGCTTTGATAAGGCTTTGTTCCCATTGGTCACAAATGCATATTTCACTTAATTCTCAAGATATGGAAGTGGTTTTGGTGACTATGAGTTCTCATTTTCATCCTCAACAACTTCTATTTACAAATCATTTGTGTTGGTACAAGAAGTTTCTTCAAAATTGTCAAAGTTCCTCAAGGCATTTTTCTTGATCTAGGAGCTAGGATTTTGAACTTCAACGAAGCATATCTTGCTCATATTTTGGTATTTTTGAGTGATTCCAAAGACATCCTTCTCTTAAAAGGGTTATCAATAAATCACTTCAAAAGTTCTAAGGAGTTTTCATGTGGAAGAATCTTGATGGTGAAGAAAGATTACAAGTCCTCTAGATGAACCCCCAATTTCTCATATGTGACTTCAAATGTTCATAACTTGATCAATTTTTATCACCATGATCCCACTCTTTGTCCATAATGATCTTGAAGATGTTAACTTTATGCCTTCTTTTATATGCAAAGTGATAAAATGGATGGAAGATGCCCTAAGGATACAAAAGATTATAGGTCTATTCATGATTTTTTTGCCAACTTCAACAATTCATAACTCTCTCAATTTTTTGGAGATTTTGAAATGGTTCAAGTTTCAAAATATCATTCAAGAGGTCTATTTCATACAATCTTTTTTGGTCAAGAGAAAATTCCAAGTGGAAGGCCATGTTTGGAAGCAAAACATTATAGGTCACTTTTGAAGAAAAATTTGAAATATTTCTAAGTATGAAAAGTCAACCTTTTTTCCCCAACTTTGACTCAATGCAACTTTCATCTCAAGTATCCATTTGATTCCATTTGTTTTCCATTGCAAAGCTTGTAACCTCATCTTTCTAAAGCATCAAGAATCATGCCTTAAGACCCCTTGAACTGAGATTGACATTGGATTGAACTTGGTAACTTGGAACTGAAGTTTCCCCATAAGTCAGAATTTGAAATTCATGTTTTGGCCTTTAAACATCAAATTAGCACGCGTTTGTGGAAATCAGATCATACTTTGCTCATGCATCAGGTTCACACGATTTCCCTCTAAAATTCATCATTTCACACGCTTGAACATTCCATTTGATTCTCTATAAATAAAGGGTCATCCCCCATTCATTTCCTTAAGCTTTGAGAGCCAAAAACACTCTGTTAAAACCTCACACGAGCTTGAAATTTTTGAAATCAGTTTTTGAGATTCCAACCTTTTCCTCCAAAATTATTTGCACATTCATCTTCCTTAAGCATCATACAAACTCTCCAGCACTAAAACCAAGCAAAACGAGCCATAATCCAAGCTACATAAGTCCAGATTCAGACCTTCTTTCTTGAACTTCAAAAAGGTAGAATTCTCCATCATTTGGATCCAGATAAAGCACTAACATGTTTTACTCCTTCTCCTGATTCTAGTGCTTCTTACAATTTTTAAATCCATTGAGAATTGAGAGAGAAATCTCAATTTGAAGGTGCTCGCTATTTTCTGGGTATTTGATTCATACCTCTTTGAATACTTTATACAAATTTGGCGTGATCGTGGTGTTAGGATCGTCTTGAAGAGACGAATCCAATGATACTGGTCTGGGATCCTAATTTTACCGTTTGAAGGATTTCACAAAATCTCAATTGCAGGGTGGCTGGAGGTTGAAGAAGATGACATGTCTTGTCTCAGCCAATGATAGTGTGTCAAGCGTTTTAACTTCATTGGTTACCTTTTTCTAATTCCATGTACATCCCACTAAGGTCCATATCAAGCACAGCGCGTCTGGTCCATTGGATTAGCTTACTAACGCGTTTTGACTATGATCTGATGGCCCATATCTTTTTGGTTTTATTTTATTTTCTGATTTTTATATTTTAAATGATTTAATTTTCAAAAATTCATAACTCTTTTACAATTTATCCAAAAATTATGAAAAAATTCACAAAAATACTTTGAATTGTTTCTAATTTCATGACTATTTTTTCACATTTTTATTTTGAAATTTTATATTTTTTATATTTTTTGTATTATTTTCTTCCTTTTAGTTACTTTAAAAATGCTTTCTGACATTTTTTAATTATGAAAAATTTCCTAAATACCATTTTTCATATTTTTGGCTTCTTGAAAAATTTACGGAATTTTATATTGATGTTTACTATTTTTGACCTATTTTCTTTTTGTTTGAACAATTTTAATTAGTTTTAAAATAGTTTCTGACTTTTAAAAATTTCCAAAAATTTTATAAAAATATTTGAATCCTTTTCTGATTTTTCTATGGCCTTACTCAATTTTTTATTGATTAATTTGAATATAGTTGATATTTTTATTTCTTATTTCCATTTTAAAACATTTTTAAAAACCTTTTTAATGTATATATTAAATGCATTATTATTTTGTGATTATTTTCTGGCTGAACTTGAGTTGAATTTTGATCATGAACTTTATTAACATCATTGGATCCATGGTGTTGAGTCTAACTCCATAAAAATGGATGAATGATTTTAATAATAGTTTGATTTAAATTTAATTCAAATGTGGTTTGTATATTCTTTCCCACCCCTCTTCAACTTGTCCCTTTTCTTATTGCACTAAGTGTTATTGGAGCATGATCTTTATATCATGTCTCAAAATAAATGGTGCATAGATTGCTATTGACCGGCCTCAAAATAGGTGCGACTTCTATATAAGTCCACTTATGATTGCTTAACATAGCGCTAAATTTTGTCTCGGTTCGAATAAATGATCATTCGTAGCCAAAACCTATGTTTGCAAGCCCAAGTATGTTAATTTGATCTCTTTGATCCAATAACCTTGAGATTCATTGTGTGGGGGCTTTGGTTCTACCAATCCTCTAATGGATCTACAACACTTTTGGTCAACACGGATCACTTAAACATCGTTGATCATTAAATGGTACTTGTGAGGATTCCAAATGGGTGATATACTTGACAAAAAGCAAATGTAACTTATTGTGTGGAGGCTTTGGTTCTACCAATCCTCTAATGAGTTTCAAATGCAAGTTTCAAGATGATCATCCAACTAACCACTAATCACTAATAATTGATTTTACCTTTTGTTTTTACTTTATGCCCCTTTATTTTTTATGCTTTATGCACCATTTACTTTTAAGAATTTACATTTTATGCTATCTTCATCTTTGCTCACTTGAGCCTTTTCTTTTTTTTCTTCTAAGACACCTAATAATTAACATAAACCATAAAAAACTTTAATGATACTTGGAATATTTGGTTACTATCCTTGGCATTATAGAGTATTGGACTTCTTGGACTTATGATTAGAAACCTTGGCCTATGTTGGAGACCTTATGACCTTGATTGATATATTGTCTGGAGTTCTTGAGGTTTACCTCAAGACATTCGGTTGTTTGTTTGTTTTGTGTGCAGGTTGTTATGATTTCATACTTTGTTTGTAATTTGGAATTCACCCGTATACAGTCGTTACTCTGCCCAATTTTTGTGAAGACTTAATACACTTAAAGTTTGATTCTCACAAGAGGTCTATTATCTTTGCTTGCTTGGTTTCAATCCAAAGAATGAGAGTTCTATCTTGGCTCATAATGTCAAGTATTGGCTTCTTGTTTGTTATATGGTTCTTATCCCTAGCTTTTACCTTATGCTTTAGGATAGTCCATTCTTCTCCTCCCATCTTCTTTAATTTCACAAATCCTCTCCCTCCTTTCGAAAACTATTCTTGTTTCTAAACTTGAACCACTTTCATAATAAACTTGGACTTAGGTCCATGCATTTTCAAAACATTTTTCATAAATAAACTCCAATCAATTTAATAAAACCTTGACCTTTTTGTGAGAAGACTAAAAGTCAATCAATCTCATTTCAAACCACTTTACCACTTAGGCTTTTTATTTTAAAACCTTTCTCAAAAGATTGGACTCTTGTCAATCCTTGTAGTGATGCAAAAAACTATACTTCTACAATATGTAGTAAAGAGGGATATTTTCCACTTGGGTGTTGAGTGAGGTATTGTTGATTTTAAAAATCCAAGCCATATCCTCCACTTTTAGATGATGCAAATTCGCCTTTCTCATGATTGTGGGTAGTAAGTATGTTTTTCACACGGACAATCACGATAATGTCTTATCTCATAAAATCAACCAACACATTTGTGTTTTAAAATTTTTTAAAGGTGAACTATGTGTACCCTGGTCCCCTATTGCACGAAAGGTGATACATAGGCACTAAATGTTCGCAACCGCGGCGGGTGCAAAAAATTATAAAAAATACTTCTTTTCTCACCTCCACAATCTATTTTTATACAACATTTTTATAGCCAAAATATATAGATTTTACAAAGAGGTTCCTACAGAGTACTGTAGATGTTTAGGGTGCTAATACCTTCCCTTTGCATAACCAACCCCCTTACCTTGAATCTTTCCCCCCTTTTTTGGGTTACTCGCTCTTTTCCCATTCCTTTGGAAATAATAAAGTGCGGTGGAGATTTTTATTTTGATATGTATAAGTCTAGTCAATCCAATGACTTAGTCTTAAAACATTTATACCGCTATAGAAAAATGGAGACTTCAATGGGGAAACATTGACCTCTTGATGGCCCATCCCTAAGTGGGTTAAGCCTATCTTTGTTTATATATGTGTATATGCTATTGTTGTTTATGTGTTATATGTTGTATATATGCTTGCCTAGGTTTTCCTGGTTTTCAAGGTGCTTGATGATTACTTATAAGTCATATACCCGGACTTGGGCAAACTTTAAGATAGGACGGGCGGTATAGTCATGTTAAATTTGAGGGAGTAATCCCAAAAAAGGAGGCATGAGATCCCCCACTCAGTGGAGGCCCCTTTGACTATAGTGTCATTTACCGAGTAATCGAGAAGACGTGCTGCTTTCGACCTGGGAGCCTGCTGAAGCTGAGGACCGTAGAATACCAAACCCATCTTGTCCTTTTAGGTGTAGTGCGGAAGCTATGACGGAGTAATTCGAAAATAGTTGTCACGCGATGCTACGCTCGGATGAGTCTTTCTTGAGAATATTACTAATTACCGAGTTAATCGGGAAGTTGGTAATATCTGAAAGAAGGATGTAGACTCTGGGAACCTCTAGAACCTTGTTCGGCAGGTGATAACTTTTAGACCATACCTTATGGGTAGTACCTTCGACCTCATGCTCGTGACGTTGAACCTATGAACCCTATAGGTGTGATCTTGTGTGTGATTGTTGCATCATGCATCCATGCACTCATAAGCATCTTTTGAAGAAGTTTTATTTCAAGGGATTTAAAAGTTGACCATTTGTGAATGTCTCAGGTAACCATGGATTCTGGGAAAAGAAAGACCGGAAAATACAGTTTCAAGGATCCCAAGATAGATGAGTTTATCAGTCTAATTCCTAAGATTGAATGTCCTACAAATTTTCGGAAGAAGTATGGATCCACCATTCCTCCTATGAAGCTGAAGATGAAGGAGGGAATTCTCTCGACCTTGGTCCAGTTCTATAATCCGATGTACCATTGCTTTACTTTTCCCGACTATCAGTTGATGCCTACACTAGAGGAGTATTCTTATCTACTGATTTACCTATTATTGATCGTGTTCCTTTTACTGGCTTGGAGGATGAGCCAAAATCACATGAGATTGCTGCTTTGATCCATCTGGGGAAGTCTGAAGTCGAAGCCCATATGACTACTAAAGGAGGGATTAGAGGATTACCAGCTCAGTTCTTAATGGAGAAAGCTCGTTACTTTGCCAAGATTAAGAGTACATTCGCTTTTGAGGCCATCTTTGCTCTACTTGCTTACAGGTTGTTCTTATTTCCTAATGTGGATAGGTTTGTTGACATCAATGCTATCAGGGTCTTCATAATTGGAAACCCAGTTCCTACGTTGTTGGGTGATACTTATTACTCCATTGATCTTCGGAATTCTTATCATGGGGGGATGATTATTTGTTGCACACCTTTGTTGTATCAGTGGTTTATCTCTCATATGCCTCAGTCCGATACTTTTTGGGATGTCAGGAAGGAACCCCGTTGGGCTCCTAAGATCATGGCACTTACTCACTCGGATATTGATTGGTATCATCGATCTTACCAGGATATAGAGTCTGTTGGAAGTTGTGGTTGTTTCCCAAATGTACCTCTTCTTGGTACAAAGGGAGGAATTAACTATAACCCTGTTCTTGCACGATGACAGTTTAGTTATCCGATGAGGGATAAACCAAATAGTATTCATTTGAGTAGTTTCTTTATGAAGGAGGGAGAAGACCATAGGGAAGCTAGGGAGAATATTGTGAATGCCTGGCGTCATATTCATAAGAAGAGTAGGAAGGATTTGGGACCTAGGGGTATTATTTCTTTGGAGCCATATCTTCAGTGGGTCCAAACGAGAGCCATTCAGTTGAAGATGCCATATTCCCGGGAAACACCTATGCCTGATTTGTTTGTGAAGACTACTCCTCCCTTATTAGATGATCTAGAAGAGCTGCAACTTTCTTTGGTCAGGATGCAACAGGAAAAGGATGCTTGGAAGAATAAGTGTCAAACTCTAAAGATTTCCTATAGAGCAGATTTGAAGGAGAAAGGCGACTTGATTAAAATCCTTGAAAGTCGGGCTGTAGAGACCATGGAGAGGCAGGGGGATTTATTTTCTCCTAAGCCTCGGTCAGATTCTATTTGCTCACTCCATGATTCAGGTGATTGGAAGGAGGTCGCCACCAGATATGCAAAAGAAAACCAGAGGTTGAAGGCTCAAATTGACAGGCTCACAAGAAAGCGCCAATATGTAGAGTGATCTCCATCAGCTTTACTTCTCAGGGTTTTAGATTTTATTCTCATCTTGTACTTGGGATCATTAAAACTTGTAACCCATTTTAAAGTTATTATAATAAAAAAAAATTCAGTATTTTCAAATGCATTATTACTTTGATATTCGCAATATGTCCATAAATTTTAAATCCCTTGAAATATTAAATAATGAAATAAAATCATGTGAATTGCACATCATGCATCATATTGCACATATTTCTTGCATTTGTTATGCATATCCAGGTGTCTTACCAAGCTTCTTTACTTCGTTCAGCAAGCTGACCCATCACTACAACACTCGGGCTAATTTCAGAAGGAAGATGGACAACTTAGAACAAGAGAATTGCGAGGAGGTTTCTGCTTTGAAGGCTGGCATGGTCAATCTTACTACTCTAATAGAATCTCTGGTGGCTGCTCAAAATCAGCCACCAAGTGTTCAACCTCAACAAACAAGGGCTACTGCTGAAGTTCCAATTGTTCCTACGTCTGTTACTCCAACTGTCGCTGAAAATCGCATGCCTCAAGGTTAACCATGGGGAATGCCAAATAATTTTGCGCCTGAAGGTTTCAACCTTGGTCCTCAAGATACTCCACTTGTTCATACTATTGTTTCTCCTGCACCTCCTGTGGTGCATATTGTTCTTGTTGCACCGCCTTCAATGAATATGGTTCCATTTATCAACGATGATGTGTATCGTCCTTTCCCTCCACCAAGTGAAGACTTGGGTATTTATGAAATAATGAATGATTTTCAAGAGCAGCTCGACAAGATGTAGAGGGAGATGAAGGCCCTCAGGGGAAAAGAGTTATTCAGGCAGAATGTGAATGAATTATGCTTGGTCCTGAATGTTAAGATACCTGCTAAGTTCAAAGTCCTGGAGTTTGAGAAGTAAAAGAGAAACACTTGCCCTCTGTTGTACCCCAATTTTTGCCCCTAATATCCCTTCATCATACCATGTTGATTCATTCACAAAAAGATCACACTAGGATTCTTGGTTCCCCTCCCTACATTTGGTCTTGCCCTTTTGAGGGATTACCAAGCACCTTGACTTATGTTCCTTTGTGATCATGAATATTGTTTTGATTTCTCCATTTAACTAATAAAATGCAATGTTGGTTTGTCTTGCTTGTTATCCATGTAGGTAAAGGCAATGAGATTTACCAAGTTACCACATGGGTTCATGAGTTTATTTCCATGCCCTAGTAAATAAAGCTTGAGAAGTTAAAACCTCACCATTGGATTGGTTTTGGAAGAATTGTAATGGCAAGGTTACTTTTGTTCATCACATTTCAAGGTTATTAGATTTGACTCAAAAGTACAAGGGGTTGATTGTAGAAGTTGTCATGTTTGGACAAGGCCTTAATCCTATTGGTCACAAGAGCATATTTCTCTCAAATTTCAAGATATGGAAGTGGTTATGGTGGCTATGAGTCCTCATTATCATCCTTAACAACTTCTATTCACAAAGCAAGAATTTTGGTACAAGAAGTATGTTCAAGCTTGTCATAGTTCCTCAAAGCATTTTCTTGATCTAGGAGCTAGGGTTTTGAACTTAAAAGGAGTATATCTTGCTCACCTTTTTGTATTTTTGAGTGATTCCAAAGACATCATTCTCTTCAAAGGGTTATTAACAAATCACTTCAAAGGTTCCAAGGAGTTTTCATGAGGAAGAGACTTGATGAGGAAGTAAGATTACAATTCCTCTAGATGAGTCCCCAATTTTCCATATGTGACTTCAAATGGTCAAAACTTGGTCAATTTGTATCACCTTGAGTCCATTCTTTTTCCATAATGATCTTGAAGATGTGAACTTTATGCCTTCTTTTATGTGCAAAGTGGGAAAATGGATGGAAGTTTCCTTAAAGATGCAAAATATTATAGGTCATTTCATGATTCTTTTTCCAACTTCAACAAGTCATAACTTGCTCAAAATTTGGAGATTTTGAATGATTCAAGTTTAAAAATGTCATTCAAGAAATCTACTTCATTCCATCTTTTTTGGTCAAGAGCAAATTTCAAGTGTAAGACCATGTTTGGATGCAAGACATTATAGGTCATTTTTGAAGAAGAATTTGGAATATTTCTAAGTATGGAAAGTCAACCCTTTTTCTCCAACTTTGACTCAATGCAACTTTCAGCTCAAGCATCCATTTAACTCCATTCTTTTTCCATTGCAAAGCTTGTAACCTCATCTTTCTAAAGCATCAAGAATCATGCCTTAAGACCCCTTGAGATGAGAATGCCATTGTTTCAAAAATGATAACTTGGAATTGAAGTTTCCTTCCAAGTCAATGTTACAACCTCTAAACCTTAAATTAACACGCGTTTTAGATCTAAACATGATTAGCCAACTTTCCCAAGTGGATTAGTGCATCAAAACACAAGAATTGGATGAGTTTTGGTGAATTTTGGATCACACTTCACTCGTGCATCAGGTTTAGACGAATTCCCTCCAAAACGCATCATTCACTCTTCCTTTTGATCCCATTCACTTCTCCTATAAATACATGAACTATCCCATTCATTTTCCCAAGCTTGGATAGCCAGAATCACCCTGCCAAACTTGTTTCACAACTCAGAATTCAGTAACTTCAAAATCGATTCTCGAGCCTTTTTCAATCAAATTTTTCCATCAATTCACCTTCCTTGATCTTCCCTGAAGCTAACCACATAATTAAATTCAAGAATCGTGCCCTATACTGCTCCATAGAAGTCCAGTTTCAGAGCTCTGCAACTCAACTTCAATAGGTAGATTCCTTCATCAATTCTTCAAAACTCTGATATCATTGTGTTGCTCTCATTTCCTTGGTTCTAGTCGCAACACTTACCTTTTACTGGAAACACGTTTTGACCATGAAATTTCAAATCTCTTTTCAAAACTTTCCTTCCAAATTGCTTGAGCTACAGTTTATATAAATTTGGCACGAGGGTGTGGTTGTCTTTGTCTTGAAGAGACGAAGTGAATGGCATAGGTATGAGCTTCTGATTTTACAGTTTGAGAGACCTATAATTCGTGATGGATGGAGGTTGAAGATGACCAACGTGTCATCTTCCAATCAATGAAGGCGCACCATTTGTTTTTTTCAAATTCTGATTTAATTAATGATTCTGTAGAATATTCACTAATGACCATGATATGCACGGCATGCCAGATCCCTTGGATTTGATTACTAACGCGTTTTGACTCTCATCCAATGGTCCACATATTTTACTTTTATTTTCTTTTTATGATTTTTATATTTTAATTGTTTTAAATATCAAAAAATCATAGAAAATTCATTTTTAGTCCAAAAAATCTGAAAAAATTATGAATTTTTTTTTCATTATTCTCTTTATGATTTTTATTATTTCACAATTTAATTTTGTGTTTTGGTATTTTTTATAAATTTTACACTTATTTGATTTGTTTTAAATGTTTAAAAATACTTTTATACATTTTTAAATTCTGAAAAAATTATGGAATGATCCAATGATATTGTGACAAATATTGGTGACCTTATTTTATTTTTGTTTCTGACTTTACTATTTTTTACCATTTTTTGTTTATTTTACCCATGTATTTTAATTTTAAAAATAGTTATTGACTTTAAAAAATTACCAAAAAATTTGTAAAATTATTTGAGTCTTTTTCTGATTTTTCTATGGTCTTACTTTTCATTTATTGATTAATTTGAACATAGTTGATATTTTTCTCATTATTTTCTATTTTTAAAACATTTTTTTAAACCCTTTTGTGCATATTAAATGTGATATTATTTTATGACTATTTTGTGGCTATTCTTGGGTTAGATTTTGGATCATGAACTTTATTAACATCATTGGATCCATGGTGTTGAGTTTAACTCCACAAAAATGGATGAATGATTTTAATAATAGTTTGATTAAAATTTAATTCAAATGTGGTTTGTATATTTTCCCCCCATCCCTCTTCATCTCATCCCTTTCTTATTGCACTAAATGTTGTTGGAGCATGATCTCTATATCATGTCTCAAAACAAATGGTGCATAGATTGCTATTGACCGGCCTCAAAATAGGTGCGACTTCTATATAAGTCCACTTACGATTGCTTAACATAGCGCTAAATTCTGTCCCGATTCGAATAAATGATCATTTGTGGCCCAAACTTATGATTGCAAGCCCAAGTATGTTAATTTGATCTCTTTGATCCAATAACCTTGAGATTTATTGTGTGGAGGCTTTGGTTCTACCAATCCTCTAATGGATCTACAATACATTTGGTCAACGCGGATCACTTAAACATCTTTGATCACTAAATGGTACTTGTGAGAATTCCAAATGGATGATATACTTGACAAAAAGAAAATGCAACTTGTTGTGTGGAGGCTTTGGTACTACCAATCCTCTAATGATTTCCAAATGTAAGCTTCAAGATGGTCATCCAACTAACCACTAATTATTGACTTGTTTTACCTTATGCTTTTATTCTTTTTTATGCTTTATGTACTATTTACTTTTAGCATTTACATTTCATGCCATTTTCATCTTTACTCATTTGAGCATTTACTTTCTTGCCATTTTTACTTTGCTCACTTGAGCTTTTCTTTTCCTTTTTTAAGATACTTAATAATCAACATAAACCCTAAATAATATTTTATGGTACTTGGACTATTTGGTTACTATCCTTGGTATTATGGAGCATGGGACTTTTCTTGGACTTAGGATTAGAAACCTTGGCCTACCTTGGAAACCTTGTGATCTTTTCTGATTATTTTGTCTGAAGTTCTTGAGGTTTACCTCAAGACATTGGGTTGCTTGTTTGTTTTTGTGTGCAGGTTTTTATGATTACACCCTTTGCTTGTAATCTGGAATTCACCCGTATACAACCGTTACTCTGCCCAATTTTTATGAAGACTTAATACACCTGAAGTTTGGTTATCTCAAGAGGTTTAGTATTTTTTGCTTGATTAGTTTCAATCCAAGGAATGAGAATTCTATCTTGGCTCATAATGTCAAGTATTGGCTCCTTGTTGGTTAGATGGTTCTTATCCCTGAAGGGGTAAGAAAACACTTAGAAGGGGGGTTGAATAAGTGACTCTTTTTCTTTTCAAAACAAAGCTCAACAATAATGGAAGGACAAAGTTATTTTTATCCTGGTTCGTTTGAACTCAAACTACTCCAGTCCACCCGTCAAGGTGATTTCGCCTTTCTCAACAAGGACATAATCAACTATAATCAACTTATTACAAACACACAACAACTGTTGTGATTAACAATGCACAAGTAATCTTACAAGTGACTAACACCACTAAGACTTAAATCTAGTCCTAGTCTGCTTGAGAAATCTGACCAAACTTGGTCTCTCAAGGAACAATTACAAGAGTTTAATCTTTACAGATAGTAAAATAAAATTTGCTTCTAATCAAGCTATATCACAATTGTGATTTTCCACTTAGAATAAATTGCACAAAGTGTATGAACAAAGAGTTTGTGAGCCCAGAATTTTTCACGTAGTTTCTTGCTTCTTTTTGAAATTTGATTTGTTTTTTTTTTGGCTTGCAATAAATGTCCTTCTATATATAGTAAGAACAAAATGACCGTGGCTGCCTTCATCTTCTAGGTAGTGTTTTGCTTGCTAAGAACATGATCAGCGCTTGCTTTCAAGTAATCTTCTGAGAAAGGAAACCTGCTAAATGTTAGAAGATATATTTAAATAAATTTTCTTACCAGAGTCAGCAGATGCACTTAAAACAAAAAGGTTCTTTCATCAAAGAACTTCTTCATAATTTTTAGCTTAGCACTTCAGAATGCTTCTTGTCAGAACATTATCTGAAATAGTCAAATACGTTCATCAGAGTATAAATTATCTAAAATATAATTTATTGTTATCATCAAAACTCTGAGATAGATCAGAACTAATCTTGTTCTAACAATCTCCCCCTTTTTGATGATGACAAAAATTATTCAGATATAGAAATAAAATATGATAAGAGATAAGAATCTCCCCCTGAAATGAATATTTCTATATATAAAACTTCCTGAGATTATTCATCAGAGCAATAAAAAAAATCTTCTTGGATTTCTTCAGAACTTCTTTATGAAGATAATGTTCAGCTGGAATACTCTTTCAGAGTTAAAGTGATACCTGCAAAACATTCTTTTGCACAAGAAGAAATTTTGTATTTTGTTAGAATGTCTGAGACTTAGTCCCATAACTGTTAAACAATGATTAGTTCAAAATACTCATTTTCTCCCCCTTTTTGGCATAATCAAAAAGTGTTAAAAAAATAGATGAAGAGCTTAAAAGTTTTCATAAAAATAGCACAAATATCCAGAAGTACAAAACAACAAACGAAAGACAAGAAATAGAAAGACACTAGGATTTCTTAGTAACAAGAGCCATCAGAAGATTCTTGATCTCAGAGGCATATTCTTCTTGTTTCACCATCCAGTTCTTGATGTCTTTATTTGTTTGGTCTTGCTTATCCAAGCGTTCATGTATGACTTTATTCTCCCTCTTGAGCTCATTCAGAGTGTCCATGATAAGTGAGGTAGGAGCAGAGGATGACGAAGCTTCAGTAGAAAGGGGCTTAGAAGCAGCAACCATTGAGTCAGAATGCACGAAGGTTGAAAGCAGAGTGCCCAGATCCATTGCAAGAGTTGGCACAGGTTTAGGTTCAGCCTTAACAGAAGGTTGATTCAATAGAACAATAGCCAGAGGGTTTGAATGTTCAGAGGATTCTTCATATTCATCTTCTGATATGTCCATTGTATCAGTTGGTGTATCAGCAATCATTAAAGAAGACTTCTTATTCCAAATGTCAGCAGCTTCTGTCTTGAAAGCATGCAGATGTTTGGAAAAGTTGTCCAACACTTGAAAGTGGCATAAGTCATGTAGCTTCAGTGACTCAGCATTAAAAGTTCTTCTAAAGGTTTCCCATAGAAGATCCGTTGCAGTTGGGTTCACGCTTCTGGATCAATCTTCTTTCTGCAGATTCAACCATGCTTGAACATCTGTTAAAAAATTTTGAAACAATGTATTCACATCTGGCTGAACAGGTTTTGGTACAGCCTTCTTGAAATTTTTGTTTTTCAAGAATTGTAGAGATTCATAATCCACTACAGTTCTTAAAAAGCTAACAGGTTCAGGATTTTTGGTTGGTTCAGGAGTGGCTGAATGATCAGGTTGGTCAACAAAGTTAGGTGGTGCTAATTGTTCATGAGGTTCGAATGATTCAACAGTTTCAGGTGGTTCAAAAGATTGTTGTTCTGGAATATGAGGAGGTGAGAGTATAGGTGAGTTTGGTGTTGGATGTTGTGGTGAAGTAGGTGGAGTTACATCAGGTGAAATTATTATTGTATTTTCAAGAGTGGGAATGGGGTTCTGAAGCTGTGGTCGATTCATAGCAAAAATGTTTTCAGATGGTAAGTTGAAAGGAGGCTTTATAGTGGCCAGAGGTTCATTTATCCCTGGAATTCTCCAAGAGTCAGCATCATACCATCCAGTGGGTCTGGGTAATAGAGGTCTGGGAGGAGGTCTTGAAAAATGTTCAGTAGGAATGGGTTGAGAAACAGATGGTTCAGAGGGTTCTGAGTGTGAGTGTTCTGATTGGGTTTTAGAGTGTTCATCAGATTCAGAGTCACTCAAATCTGATAAAACTTGATTTTTCTGAGGGTTGTCAGCAAGAGAGTCAGATGGTAAGGTCGGGTCAATATCAACATCTATATCTCCTATGGTTTGGGATGGTTCAGCAGATGTAGATACATTGACAGAATCATAAACAATGATAGTTTCAGCAGGTTTACCTGTCTTCTTTTTCTTCTTCTGAGGAGTGGCAGAAGGTCCTTCAACAACTTTCCTCTTTAAATATTCCGGGAGAACAACATCTGGAGCAGATTGATTTCTTCCTTGGAGCCAAGCTGGATCAATAGGTGTTCTAGTCTCTTTGCAGATTTCAATGTAGTGCAGGATGATACGTGGATGATCACCTGAGTTGAACAGAGGGAAATCAGCAATAGGTATCCTTCTTCTCTTCACAACAGCTGACACATACGGAGTTGGTTCCACCAGTAGCTTGTCAATTATTTTCCTTTTCAGTAAATTCTTCCCATTCATAGTCTTACCACAAGTAGTTTCTAGCTCCCCTAGAAGATTGGCTTCATCTAGGTGAGAAATCAGACCATTCTCAGTCAGAATGTCTGATATTAATCTACCCATAGAAATCCAATTCCTTTTGGATTTGGGGTTTTTCATCCTTTCAGCTTCCCTAGTCTCTTTTACATGGTTCCAGAGATATTCAAACAGCAAATAAGGCAAATCAATTTTTACATTTGTTCCAAGGCAGAACAATAAGTATTGTTGATCAGTGTTAATGTAATCTGGAGAGCTGGTGTCCTTCCTATGGTGAATACATCCATGGATAATCCTTGCCAAAATCTTGTATTTATCTTTTAAGTCCCTGACTTTTGAAGATCCTTGACCGTTTGTGAAAATCTCTGAGTAGACCCTTGACATTTCTATTCTTCCACTTGGCATACCTGTAACTCCAAGTCCTTTAAACCCTAGCAACTTTCTGATTTGGTTTTCTGTAATGGATATTTCCTTGCCCATTACGAAATAGAGGATAACCTTAGGGGTTGCAATAGCATGTATCCAGAATTCCTTCACCAGATGTGGAAAGACTGGACCAATGAGATGATCAAAAAAGTTCTCCCAACCTTGAAACTTAACAGCGGGGAACAAGTCAAAACCATTTTCTCTTAGATTCTCAAAATCTACCATTAACTCACTTAAAACTTCCAAACTGTCTACACGAATGAAAGTTGTTCTCTCAGGCATGATATATTGCTCAGAGTGGGTAGAAGAAGAAACCATTGAAGTTCTTAGAGATGAGAGATGAAGAAAAGGGTTTTAGAGAAAAAGTACATAAATGATTGAGTTTGAAAGAGACGTTAAAGAATGAAAAAGGGTTTTTCAAAAAGTATTTATATGCAACAATTTCAGAAATAGGTTTAGAAATAAAATTAAAAAAGAATTTTTTAAAGAATTTAAAATGAATTTAAAACGAATTTAAAATGAATCTCATCATTACGTGCATTTAATGATTTTGCTAAAAATTAGGGAAAACGTGAGATTATGGCTAATCATTAACAGTTACCTAGAACGTCATCATTAGCTTTTGCATGCGTGACCTTTCAGAAACACACCACGTGTTCATCTCCTGAAGGATGCATGTAACAGTTGTTTGTTATAATGAATTTCTGAACTATACTTAGAAATGAAACGTTAGAACATTTCAGAACTTTTCATATAGCTTCTGATGCAACTTCTCTTCTAACTTCTGAAGAGTTGTTAATCAGAACATTCATTTCAGAATATTCTGAAGTCAAACACAGAAGATAAACATTATTTTATTCAGGATATAATTCCATACAAATATTTTTCAGAATGAAATTAAACCTATCTTCTGAAAGGGGTTTGGTAAAAATGTCAGCCCATTGATGGTCTGTTTTTACAAAAATTAAATTTAAAATTGCCTTCTGAATATAGTCCCTTATAAAATGATATTTAATTTCAATCTGTTTGGCTTTAGAATGTAAAATTGGATTCTTCGAAAGACAAAAAGCAGAAGTATTGTCACAGAAGATATGAATCTTACTTTCATAAAGATTGAAATCTTCTAGCTGACTTTTCATCCAAATCATTTGAGAACTACATCTAGCAGCAGATATATACTCAGCGTCTGTGGTTGAAAGATCAATTGTTGCTTGCTTCTTGTTGTACCACGAGATGAGATTGTCACCCAGAAACTGGCAGCTTCCAGAGGTGCCCTTTCTCTCAATTCTATCTCCAACAAAGTCAGCATCACAATAACCTACTAGTCTGTAATCTTGTGATCTTCTGTAACACAAACCCAGATTAGTAGTACCTTTCAGATACCTAAGAATTCTCTTAACAGTTGTTAAGTGAGATTCTCTAGGATCTGATTGGAATCTAGCACACAAACACACGCTGAATAGTATATCATGTCTAGATGCAGTCAGATAGAGAAGGGATCCAATCATACCTCTATAGAGCTTCTTATCTACCTTCATACTTACCTCATCTTTTCCTAGAATGTAGGTTGGATGCATAGGTGTCTTGGCATCTTTGCTTTCTGACATCTGAAATTTCTTCAGAAGTTCTTTAACATACTTCATCTGATGTATGGAAGTACCTTCTAGAGTCTGGTTGATTTGAATTCCCAGAAAGAACTTCAATTCTCCCATCATGCTCATTTCAAATTCTACCTGCATGGTCTCAGCAAATTCTTTTCCAAGGGAGATATTAGAGGTTCCAAAAATTATATCATCAACATAAATTTGACAAATTAAAATATCATTTTTAAATGTCTTTCTGAAAAGAGTTGTGTCCACTTTCCCTTTGGTAAAATATTTTTCTAAAAGAAAATTACTCAGACGATCAGACCAAGCTCTGAGAGCTTGTTTTAAACCGTATAAAGACTTTTTTTAATTTAAAAACATGTTCTGGATGTTTTGAATCATTAAATCCATGAGGTTGATGGACATAAACTTCTTCTTCAATATAGCCATTTAAAAATGCACTTTTAACATCCATTTGATATAATGAAATGTTATTTTGTACAACAAAAGAAATTAATAATCTTATAGACTCTAACCTGGCGACTGGGGCAAAGGTTTCATTATAATCAATTCCTTCTTGTTGACTATAACCCTGTGCAACCATTCGTGCTTAGTTTCTGATCACCTCTCCTTGCTCATTCAATTTGTTTCTGAAATCCCATTTTATTCCTATAACGTTGAATCCTTTGGGTCTTGGAACTAGATTCCATACACCATTTCTTGAGAATTGATTGAGTTCTTCTTGCATTGCTAAGATCCAATCATTATCTTCCAGAGATTCATCAATGGAAGTTGGCTCAATCAGATAAACCAAACCAAACAAAGATTCTTCATTGATTCTGAGAGAGGAACTTGTTCTGATTGGATCTTCTTTTCTTCCAATGATTACGTCTTCTTTGTGAGTTGAAGATATTCTAGGAAACCTTTTCTGAGTGGGTTGATCAGAGATTTTGAGGTTATCCAGAGCATTGTCAAGAGGATGATCTGCTGAATCTTCCTTTGCTTTTGAGTTTTGCTTTGTTTCTGAAGTTTTAGAGTTTGAGGGATGATCTTCTGTACCTACAGAAAAATCAATTTGCTTTGGCTGTTGCTGGCCAAGCTTATCATCAAACCTGACTTTGATTGATTCTTCAACAATCAGAGTTTTTGTGTTGTACATTCTATAGCCTTTTGAGCGTTCAGAATATCCAAGCAGAAAACACTTTTGTGCTTTAGAATCAAACTTGTTCAGAGTTTCTTTAGTGTTCAGAATAAAACAAGTACATCCAAAAGGATGGAAATAAGAAATGTTGGGCTTTCTGTTTTTCCACAATTCATAGGGATTCTTTTCAAGAATATGTCTTATAGAGATTCTATTATGAATGTAACACGCTGTGTTCACAGATTCTTCCCAAAAGTGCTTAGCCATATTAGTTTCATTGATCATGGTTCAGACCATTTCTTGTAATGTTCTATTCTTTCTTTCTACAACTCCATTTTGTTGGGGAGTTCTAGGACAAGAAAAATTATGAACAATACCATTTTCTTTAAAATATTTTTCAAAATAATGATTTTCAATTCACCACGATGATCACTTCTGACTTTTATGATTTTAAAATCTTTTTCGTTTTGCACTTGAGTACAGAAGTCAATGAACACAGAATATGACTCATCCTTGTGTTTTAAAAACTTTACCCATGTCCATCTGCTGAAGTCATCAACAATGACCAATCCATACTTCTTGCCTCTGATGGATGCAGTTTTAACTGGCCCAAACAAATCAATATGAAGTAACTCTAATGGCTTAGAGGAAGAGACAACATTTTTGGATTTAAAGGAAGGTTTTGAAAATTTTCCTTTTTGACATGCTTCGCACAGAGCTTCTGAGTTGTACTTCAGATTGAGAAGTCCCCTGACTAAATTTAATTTATTTAGTTGAGACATTTTTCTAAGACTGACATGTCCCAATCTTCTGTGCCATACCCATTGCTCATTGCTAACAGACAAAAGGCATTTAACGTTCTAAGATTTAAGATCTGATAAATCAATTTTGTAAATGTTGTTCTTTCTCTTTCCAGAAAAGAGGATTGGTCTATCCTTTTTACTTACAGCTTTACAGGAGTTTTGATTGAAGATAATTTCATAACCATTGTCACTTAATTGACTTATGGACAATAGATTATGAGTTAATCCTTCTACTAATAAAACATTAGAGATAGAAGGAAGGTTACCATTTCCAATGGTTCTAGAACCAATAATATTCCCTTTCTGATTACCTCCAAACTTCACCTCTCCACCAGCTTTAAGTTCCGGGCTTTGGAACATAGACCTTTTTCCCGTCATGTGTCGTGAGCACCCACAGTCCAGGTACCATGACTGGTGTCTCAATTGAGCTGTTAAGGACATCTACAACAAATATTATTTTATCCTTAGGTACCCATATCTTTTTGGGTCCTTTTGGGTTAGAGTGTTTAAAGTTCTGTTTGAACTTTGGGTTAGCATAAGAATTTCCAGAATGTGATGTATATTTTATATCATGTGAGTGTCCAAACTTGAATTGTTTATTCAGAGGTTTATAAGTGAAAGTCGTTTTAGAAACAGGTTTTGGTATGTATGTCTCCTTCCCTTTGGGAGGTTCATATCCAATTCCTCTTCTGTTTTTCCCACTAACTCCATAGATCATTGAATCCATTTTGCTTCTATCTATGCTTTTAGCTAGGAAATTTTGAAAACTATAGTCATATTCTTTCAGAATATCTTTTGAACTAAACACAAATTATGAACTATAAATTTTTTGAACATTTTGAATTTCTTCTTTAAGTTTAAAATTATTTTCTAAGAGTTCATATTTTTCTGCTTCATGTTTCTCAATATCAGATGCAAGAATCTTCTTGAGTTTCTTGTATTTGATTTTGAGTTTACTATAGTTTTCTAGAAGTTCTGATAAACTATTAGCAAGTTCATTTCTAGTGAATTCAGAAAATACCTCACTTGGTTCTGACTCACAGTCTAAGTTATCGGTTGTGGTAGCCATCAGAGCTAGGTTGGAATTTTCATCTTCAGAACCAGATTCATCTTCAAAAGAATCTGAGTCATCCCAGGTTGCCATCATCCCTTTCTTCTTACCAAACCTTTTCTTTGGTTTTTCTTTTTGAAGCTTTGGATAATCACTTTTGTAGTGACCAGGTTCTTTGCATTCATAACAGATGATCTCTCTTCTGTTTGACTTTTTGTGTCCAGAAGATTCAGGTTTATCTTCTGACTTCTTGAAGTTCCTGAACTTCTTTTGTCTGTGCTTCCACAGATGATTGATCCTTTTGGAGATCAAGGATAGCTCGTCTTCTTCTGACGCTAATTCTTCAGAGTTTTCCTCTTCAGCCTGAAAAGCATTAGTATCAAATTTCTTAATTGATTGAAGGGCTAGAGACTTACCTTTCTTTAGAGGCTCGTGCTCATCAAGTTTTATCTCATGACTTCTGAGAGCACTGATGAGTTCCTCCAGAGACACGTTGTTCAGATCCTTTGAAACTTTGAAAGCAGTGACCATTGTGCCCATCTTCTGGGTAAGCTTCTTATGATATTTTTAACATGATCTGCTTTAGTATATCCCTTGTTCAAAACTCTCAGACCAGGGATCAGAGTTTGAAACCTAGAGAACGTTGCTTCTATAGACTCACTTTCTTCAACTTTGAAGGCTTCATACTTCTGAACTAAAGCCAGAGCTTTAGACTCCTTTACTTGAGCGTTTCCTTCATAAGTCATTTTAAGAGACTCAAACATATCATGCAATGTGTTGTACCCCAAAATTTTCCCTCTCATTTCCTCAACATTTTCTCACCACAAGACCCTTGGAGCTCAAGATCCAGTTAGGGTTTGCTCTGCTCAAGACTTCTCCTTGCACTGTTGACCCAAATTAGGGTTTGAGTTTGCACAAAGATGTTTTGACCTAAAAGGCCCAAAGTGATTTTCATGCTTCATGTTGGACTCACAAGTTTGTCCATACCAAGTTTCAAACCTTGATTCCAATCTTTGCCCAGTCAATTGGACAGTTGACCTAGAAATCAGCTGTATTGGGGAAAAAGTCAATTGTGGTCAATTGACAGTCAAACCTCATGATTTTGGACCCACATCAACATAATGAACTCATATGAACCATTTGGTCAAGTTTAGATCACAATTCCACAAGAAATTTGATCAGATCACCAAAAGGGCAAAATGGTCATTTTTAGGGTTTTGACTGCACAAAGGCAATTTTTGACTGTTTGACCTAGCCAATGGCAAACCAAGCTCACATATGGACTCAAGGACTCAATGACATGGTCTTGACACATTCAACAAGTTTAAAAGATCCCAAATGCACAAGATTGACAGATGAATTTTCTAGTCAACTGAGCCAAATTTGACTGTATACTGAAAAGTCAAACTTTGACTTTTTGGTTAAAATCAAGTGTCAAGATTCATTTTTCATCAAAACATGTCAAATTATGAAACTTGTTCATCAAGAAATCAAAAATCACAAATTAGGGTTTGAAATGAAGAAATTTCATAACTTAGAATTTTTCTAAGTTATGAAAATTCCTAATTTTTTCTAACTTTGTCCCATCTTTTCATCAAGATACATTTGGATTCAAGCAAAACTCAAAACATGAAAGTTGTAGTCCATTGCAAAATCTACAACTTTGATTCACAAAGTTTCCTCAAAAGAAGCTTGTATCTCAAGTTATGATTTTTGGAACAAGGGTGCAAAACATTCTTAACTTAGAAATTTTTTGACCTATTTTAGGCAGGATTTTTGCCTAACTTCATGGCCACTTTTCACATGCTTCCACTTGGAATTTCAACTTCCATTACAAAGAGGGATTGTAGTACACATTCCAAGCTTTCCAAAATGTCCAAGAACTTCTCAAACACCCTTGTGGTTAGGGAGAATCGAATTTGTCAATATGGGCAAAAGTCACTTTGTTCATGAGCCATTTCCATGTTCATAACTTGTGCATTTTTGAAATCAGCATGTGCAAGCTACATTACAGGCCTCTAATCTCATTTACACTCAAAAATTAAATGCCAATCCATTGTGCCAAGATGTTATTTTGCTCATTTGGTCATTACATGGAAGTTTAATCCTTATTTGGAAAAAGTAACTTATCCATTTTTGTAAAGCATGGCTTTATGTCAAAAGCAAATCAAAGAAGTACCAAAGCATATCTTCTAGGCACAAGTTCAGGAACTAATCCCACTGATCAAGACAAAAGGGTGCAGCATGTTTAGGGGGCCTGCATAAGCTTGTAACTCAACTTGTCATTTTTTGCTTAAGATGGAAGAAACTTGGCGTTTTGAAAACCAACTCTCATTGCTGCAAGGACTAGCCTAAGCAAACATTGTGAACACTTTCCATACTCCTCAAGTAACCTAAAACACGACCAAGCCATCCTCAAGACTCCCTCATTCATCAAAACACAGTTTTGTGGCAAAACATGGTATCTTCTGCATATTGACTTCCACAGTTCATTTCCCTCGTGCGTTTTCATCCAAACCACCTCAAACACATTCAATAACATCCATACAAGCTATCCCCAACCTTAGATACAGACTGTAACAGCCATAGCATAGTTGTCCATTTTCATTTTTTCTCTCTTGCAGGTTAACTTCCATGGAGTGATTCAGCAAGATTCAAAGCACACCAAGCATTGGAGAAGCATCCCTGAACTTCAAGCAAGCTGTACAAGTCCTCACATTGCACTGAAAGTACCTCCATTGTCATACACGAATCAAGCTGAACAGGTAAGTTTTTGAACTTCTATCTCTCTATCCAGGCAAAGTTAGGTTTAAGTTTGTGAAGAAAACATGTTCTAATCATAGCACTGAAGCCATCCATATAGTTACTTTTCATTTATATTATGTGTGCTAAGAGTATTTTGAATCTGAACATCTGAAAAAAACTAGGTCAGGAATTGGGGGAGAAGAAATTCTCTCTCATTTCTGAGAGTTAGATCAAGTTCTTGGTATGTATGGATTCGTGGTTTGATGCTTGACATTTTTTATGTTATGAGTTTGTGCTAAAAATCAAAGAATCAGGAGATAGTAGGGACAAGGCAAAGCGCGCGTTTTCTTGTTTGAATCTGGCCAGAGGTTGAAGACAAAGTCTTTTGGGCTGGGCTTGGTTCTTTTTTCTTTTTGCACCACTGTTTCACACATACACCCCCTTGGCCCATTGTGTTTATTTTTATCATTTTTTGACTTTTTCTTTTTTATTCTGACTTGTTATTTTTTTTTTGACAAAACATAAGAAATATTAAAAACATTTTTTCAACCATTTTTGCATTTTATTTGAATTTTGTTTGTTTTATTTGAGTTTATACATATAAATAAATAAATACCTCTTTTATTCAAAATACAAAAATAATCCAAATACATTTTTATTTTCTGATTTCATTTTATTTTATCTTTTGAAAACATTTTATAAAAAAATATACTTTTTTTGTAAAATAATAAATATTTTTATTTTTGTACATATTTAATATATTTAGTAAATAATATAAATACTTATATATTTATTAGAATATTTAGGATAAAAATACAAAAAATAATACATTTTTATTTTTATTAATATTTAACTTAAAAAATCACTTTTTTACAATATACTTCCTTTTTATTTATTTTTTGTACATAATTAATAAATATTGCATATAATAAATAATAATTACTTCTTACTTAGAAAATTAGGGTTTTGCCCTAAATCATAAAAATACCCAAAAATTAATCCTTTTTATTTTTGTTTATTTGACACATAAAAAATACTTTTACATACATATAAAAATCATTTTGTGCATCTTGCATATTTATTGTATTTTATTTAATTATTGTGCAATTAAATAATTTGTATAATTCAATGTGGATGTAATAGTTTAGATTTAATTTTTTCTTGCTAAAATATCCCCATTTGAACATTTGTACCCCCCATCCTATAATTATGTTGTAATAGTTTAGGACTTTAAATTTCGCATTTAAAAGCTTTCTAAATATGCCATGATAGACTTAGGGCTTTGTATGCAAAAATCAACCAAAATAGCTTGACCTAATTCAAAGATAATAAAGCATGAAAATGGACAACACCAATAACACTTGCACCCCTAGGGTTACTCCACTTGTTGCTTTCAATAATGGGCCATGTTGCATGTTAGGTGTCTTTGGCAAAAACAAAACAATTCAAATGATCATAGTCCCTCGATGACGCTTTCAAAAGTTGCCTAAAAATGATCAAGTCCCTTAAAGGAAAAATTGCCCAAAGACACTTGGCACCATTGCAATCATGGTCTAAACGATGACCCGCGCCTGTCCCGTTCACATCCTAACACAAGATTGTCCACCAAATACAATGGTGGAACAAAATTGTTAAAAGGGTTAAAACATAGGAAAGATCTTTGAGAAATTTAGGGTAGATAGCTCTTGGTTACTTGCCAACTTGCAAAACAAAAACACTTGCCTATTTTTCAAAACCACACATCACAACACACTTTCAAAACAACTTTCAAAAACATTGAAAACTTTTCAAAATACATACACCTTTGTATACATCCCAACATGGATCATTACAAAGGTTGCCACCACATTGGCCTCTTTTCAAAAACATTTTTCAAAACCCACACACAAAGCACCATTTCAAACAATTGAAAATCAAGGTAAGTTGATCTAAGCAAGTAACTCAGAGCCCATGGATAACCATGGATAGAAAGGGTGCTAATACCTTCCCTTTCTATAATCTACTCCCCGAACCCAAGAAAACATCTCAAAGGTTTTTGCTGTGCTTTTTAGCCTTTCCTTAGGATAAAATAAAAAGTCAGTGGTGACTCTTGCTCAACCGAAACATTTGCGAAAACAAACGCAAAACCTCAAGTCATTTCTCCCACCGTATCACACGATGTATCTCTATTAGTGATTTTTTCTTATTCAACTTTAGAGATAGCATTTAGAAAAATATTTCTAGCTCTATGATGATTTTTAAATTCAGCTTTTTCTAGTCTATCCATATTTTTTCTGTCAACTTTGTTTCCTTCTGAGTCAGTAAGATGTGTGTAACCATCCAAAACTATATCCCATAGATCACTATCATGACCTAGAAAGAAATTTTCTAGTCTGTCTTTCCAGTACTCAAAATCTTCTCCATAAAAAACAAGAGGTTTGTTGTAACTATTAATGTTTTGTTCAGCAGCCATTGTGTTTTCTTCTGGATCTTTTTCTGACACGGTTAAGTGTTGTGCTCAGAACCAGGCTCTGATACCAATTGAAGGGGTAAGAAAACACTTAGAAGGGGGTTGAATAAGTGACTCTTTTTCTTTTCAAAACAAAGCTCAACAATAATGGAAGGACAAGGTTATTTTTATCCTGGTTCGTTTGAACTCAAACTACTCCAGTCCACCCGTCAAAGTGATTTCTCCTTTCTCAACAAGGACTTAATCCACTATAATAAACTGATTACAAACACACAACAAGTGTTGTGATTAACAATGCACAAGTAATCTTACAAGTGACTAACACCACTAAGACTTAAATCTAGTCCTAGTATGCTTGAGAAATCTGATCAAACTTGGTCTCTCAAGGAACAATTACAAGAGTTTAATCTTTACAGATAGTGAAATAAAATTTGCTTCTAATCAAGCTATTATAACTGGGTTATCCTCAGCTAATTGCCACGGAAAGGTCGTCCTCGGTGAAGTCTTCCTATCCTCAGCGGAGTTCCTCAAATCGCCAAAGCGTAACTCAACAATGGTATCCCCGGCGGAGTTCTCATACAACATCTCAGCGAAGTACCTCTCTTCCCACAGAGTATTTTCCCCAGCAAGATCGCTAGAGTAATTTTCCCCGCAGAGTAATCTCTCCAAGCTTATTCCCCAACGGGGTCATCTCCTCCTACCGGTTTATCCTTGCAATCATTTTCCCCAGCGGAAACGAAGAATTCTCTACTCTTCAAACATCCGCCCAGGATTAGCTCCCGGCATTCGTCAAGGATTTATTTTCCTAGACAAAAAATACATTCGCAAACATCACATTTTCATACATGATATAAACATCACATTCTACAATCCCATTGGTTATAAACGTCATGACACCGCGCATTCCATGCACCATGACATTGCATATAACTAATGTTTTACCTTTTTTCAGGAAAGGTCAATACAAAGATGATTACTATCAACTATCGCAATCCCAGATTCGATTCCTGTATCTAGCCAGGGCATGTCCGTGAGCGATTGATTGTGGATTCGATACCTGTATCCGGTCAGGCATGTCTACATTAAAAAGATTAAAGAGATAGCTTGGAAACGCCCCAGATATGGATGCTGTTCTTTTGCTTATTCAAAATTCCTTTCTAGATATGGTTCAGATGTGACCCAGGCATGGCGACGTTCTGATACTTATTCCAGATTTCTTCTCAGATATAACTTAGAGATGCTCCAGATACGGAGGCTGTTCTATTGTTTATTCAGAGATCTCCTTCTAGATATGGTTCAGATGTGACCCAGGCATGGCGACGTTCTGATACTCATTCCAGATTTCCCTTCAGAGATAGCTTGGAAATGCTCCAGATATGGATGCTGTTCTTTTGCTTATTCAAGACTCCTTCTAGATATGGTTCAGATGTGACCCAGGCATGGCGATGTTCTGATACTCATTCCAGATTTCCTTTCAGAGATAGCTTGGAAATGCTCCAGATATGGATGCTGTTCTTTTTATTACTCAAGACTCCTTCTAGATATGGTTCAGATGTGACCCAGGCATGGCGACATTTTGATACTCATTCCAGATTTCCTTTCAGAGATAGCTTGGAAATGCTCCAGATATGGATGCTGTTCTTTGCTTATTCAAGACTCCTTCTAGATATGGTTCAGATGTGACCCAGACATGGCGACGTTCTGATACTCATTCCAGATTTCCTTTCAGAGATAGCTTAGACATGCTCCAGATATGGATGTTGTTCGTTTGCTTATTCAAGACTCTTTCTAGAGATAGTCCAGATGTGACCCAGGCATGGCGACGTTCTGATACTCATTCCAGATTTCCTTTCAGAAATAGCTTAGAGATGCTCCCGACGCGGATGATGTCCTATTGCTTATTCAAGGCTCCTTCTAGATATAGTTCAGATGTGACCCAGACATGGCGACGTTCTGATACTTATTCCAGATTTCCTTTCAGAGATAGCTTAGACATGCTCCAGATATGGATGTTGTTCTTTTGCTTATTCAAGACTCTTTCTAGAGATAGTCCAGATGTGACCCAGGCATGGCGACGTTCTGATACTCATTCCAGATTTCCTTTCAGAAATAGCTTAGAGATGCTCCCGACGCGGATGATGTCCTATTGCTTATTCAGATTCAAACTTCTAAAAGACAACTTAGAGATGCTCCATCCCGGATGCTCTTCTATTGTTCAGTCCAGATACGATCCAGATTCGGATGACATTCTGTAGCTCATACAGATACAGTATGGATATACCCCAGACACGGCGGTCATTCTACTGTTTATTCAGACGTCAACAACTAGATATAGACTAGATATGCTCCAGGCACGGAAGCTATTCTATTCAGATTCAGTTATCCGACAGTTTCCAAATGGCGTCTATAAGCCCATTCCCGACAAGGTTCTGTCACACCCAGATGGCATCTATAAGCCCATCCCCCTATCCATCATCTTTCCAAATGGCATCTGTAAGCCCATTCCTGCTATCACACTGCTGATACTCAACTATGTGAGTGCAAATTTCTGGGCACTCTAGTGTTCAATCATCTTCCACCTTCAGATCACGAAAGGCACACACGCCAATCTACATCCTCAGGTCTAAGAAGATTGAACAGGGGCAACTATTGTACCCTAAAATTTGCCCTCCCATAATCTTCAAAGTTTTGCCAAGCATCACCTCCAATGGTTCAAAGACTACTCAAGGGCTACACAGTCAAACCACTCTCCTAAAGCCAATCAAACTAGGGTTTTGGTTCCTGCAAGGAAGTTGAGGGTTTCAAAGGCTCAATCAAGTCACACAGGCTCATACACATTGTCAAGCACCTACGTGTCAGGTTTCAAGGCTCACAAGGTCAAGTTGCACAGTCAAAAACCCTAATTGCTCAACAGTCAACTGTAGGGGCAAAATGGTCATTTGGCAGTCAAAAGTCGAAAAATTTGGTCAACATATTATTTTGAAGCCACAATCATCATTTGGTCAAGTCTTGACCAGGATTTCACAAGAATGGCTCAAAAATCATCAAGGTGATAAGAGTTTCTATTTTTGGGCAGCTGAAAAGTCAACCGCAACTTGACCAAGGCATAACTTTTTCATGGTTCATCAGAAAAATCCCATCCAATGCTCATCTTGAAGGGGAGGACATTTCCTACAACTCATCTTCACATTCCAAGTCCAAGAAATGCTCTCACAAAAAGTTATCAATTTCAACATTATAGGTCATTTTCAAAAGTCAACAAAAAGGGACTTTAAGGCAAAGACCATAACTTGAGACTGGTAAATCAAAATGACATGGGACCAAAGAAATTGGTTAGAGGACTTCAAGACCTTTCCAAAATGTCCAAGAACATGTTCATAGCTTCAAAATTGAGCAAGATATGCATTGGAGAAGTTGGGAAATTTTTGTGAAATGGCCAAAGTCAATTATCCTTGAAACTTCATTTTTGACAAAAGGGGCCCACTTTTTCCACTTGATTCAGCTTGGCCATGCTTCCCATGTGTCCCACAATTTATTTAAAGATTTAAAATTAATTTTTCCATTTTTATTTAATTTTATTTGATTTAATTCATTTTAAATCTTTAAAATTCAAATAAAAATCAAAGAAATTAATGGAGGGATATATTTTGTGATGATTAGCTTTGATGCACCTTGAAATACCTTCCAAATTCGTGCAAGGCCTATTATGGGCATAAAAATTCAAATTTTCACAAATATGGCAATTGGTTCAATGTTGGTTATGGAGGAAATCAAGAACTTCATTGCAAGGCTTAAAAGCTCCTTAATGTGACTGATTCTCATCCAAGCCTATATATACAAGCCTTGCAAGCCTCATTCACAACCTAGAAAAAGTGCACAAACGGCCAGAGAAAAGTTCAAAATTTGTCAAAAAAAGTGTGAGATCCTAAGGTCCATTATCAAGCACTGTAAGTATTCCCAGGTCCCCCCACTTTATTCAATATTTTTCTCTTTAACATAATTCTGTGCAGTGCTTCATCAAAGGACCACCATACAACTCCATCCCTTGGCACGCCACATGTCACCAAGGGTCAATCCAAAGGCTATCACGTGAGTTCCACCATACGCATTGGTCAACGCTCCACACACAAGTCTGAAAAGTCAAAAAAGGCCTCTTTCAAATGGGCTTAATTGCTGCAAATGAACCTCCTCAATTTGGATCAATCACCCCCTATGTTTGCATTTCTTTCTCTCTTTTCTTTTCTTTTATTTATTCTTTTTAATTAATTGTTTTCCTTTAATTCACCAAATAATTTTTATCATACAAAAAATATAAAAAAAAAATCAGAAATCATAAGAATAAAAAATATGTTTTATTTAATATTATTTTGTAAATAAATTTTAATAATCAAATTAGTTTAATTTAGGTTTTCAATTTTAATGTTTTCTTAATGACTAAAAAATATAAAAAAATTAGGTTATTAGTATTTTTATCCTTTTCTCAATAAATAACTTTTTCTCCTTATTATTATTATTAATTAAATTTGTAAATACTCTTGTAATTAAACAATTAGTAAATTAGGCTTAAACGTAAATATTTTCTTTAATAATCAAAAACAATTTAGAACTAGTTTTTTTTTATTTAATTTCAAATTCCAATTAATTTTCTTTATTTCCACTAAACATAAAAACATCAAAAAAATAAGTTCTTTTCTCTAATTAATTTGTAATTTCATATTTAATTTCTTTAAAGGGTCCAACGCCCTCGCACTTTCGCTTCTACTTTCTTTTCGCCCGTTTATTTACATTTTTATTTTAAATATTATGTAATTGCCCCAAGGCCTTGTAATAATAATTAGAGACTTATTTACTTTCCGCACTTTTATTCAAATCGGGTCTTGGTTTAATTTGGCGATGTAGACCCGCGCCTTTGTAATAGCGTAGGACCTTTATCTTTTCTGCACTTTAAATTCCCGCACCTTTTAACTGTTAATAATCACATGAAAGAATGTATGCCCAAAAATAAAATCAAAAGCGTAGATCACCAATGCATGACAAGACAAATAATAACTGAAAATGACACACAATTCACACACCACTCTTAGGGTACGCCTCACTGTTGCCTTGCCCCTCGAAAGGTGGTCATCGAGTATAGGATGTTTTAGTAAGTCCTTATGTCCATGAATATGGCATAATGGTAGCTTCTAAGGTGTCCTACTATTGCTCTGGTGATCACACTGTTGCCTTGCCCCTCGAAACGTGGTCGTCAAGTAAAGGACGTCTTAGTGAGTCCTTATGTTCCATTGATCTAGTTGCCTCGAATAAGTTGCCTCGGAACGGTCGCCTCGGAATAAAAAGATCAATGGCATAAGGGTAGCTTCTAAGGTATCTTACCATTGCTCGGTGACCACACTGTCCCTAACCCTCGAATTGACCCGAACACCTCCAACGGTGGTGCTACCTACCTCTCAATGGTGGGATGGCACTACCTTAAGGACATTTACACAGACTAATTCCTTAGGGTAGGTAGATGACTCGTAGATACTTGCTCTAATTCAAAACGAATCAAAAACTTCTTTTCACACCGACACTTTGCAAAAAGCTTTCAAAACAACTTTTCAAACACTCTTGAGGACTGATACAAGAGTCGAACTGAAATTTTAAACGAAACTTTTTCAAACCCACTCACACTTGAAAAGCAAACAAACATTTTGAAAACACAAATGAGAAATTATCTAAGAGCCCATGGATAACCATGGATAGAAAGGGTGCTAACACCTTCCCTTTCTATAAATCTACCTCCCGAACCGAGAGAACTAATCTCAATAAGCAATTTTTCTGTGCTTTTTTCCTTTCCATGTTGGAGAAAATAAAAGACGGTGGCGACTCTTGCTTACCGCGACATTTCGCGAACCAGCGTTAAACAGTCAGTTCCAGATCCACCGATCACAGAACTGGCGACTCTGCTGGGGAAACTTAAAAAGTGAGGTGTACCTTAGGACTAAGATCACTGTTTTCAATTGCTTTGACTTGTTTGCTTTAAATTGTGGGACTGTCTTGGGAGTTCTATAGATCCTAACCCGGATCTGGGGATACCTTCTTAGAAAGTAGCAACAAGGCTGTGAGGGAACTGTGCGGGGTATACCGACATGGTTGAAACAGTCTGCTACGTTGATGTGGCACTTTGGTGTGTACCGGTAACCCTTGAGTTCAGTCAAGGAGAGTACGGGGCCTCCATGTGGTGTCGTGAAGCATCAACTAACCTTAGGAACCTTAATTGAACTATCTTGGCCTCTTTAGGGTAGTGAGATAACTGACTTTGGTGCAGTCCGAGGTTGGTTGATACTCGATACTACACTCAATTGAGGGTTGCTTTCCTGGAATATTTCGGTCGCTAGTTCAGTGGCTAAATCGAAACGATGAACAATGAAAGCAATCCAGTGATATTGGGACCCTTAGAACCCGGTTACTTATAATAGGACAGGTTGAGCCCACCAACTTCAAGAGGGTAATACCCAGACCCCATGCTGGACTAAACTCTAAGGGCTTCTCTTGTGTGACTTGTGTGCCTTCCAACTTGACTACTTGCAGGCTTGTTATCTGACACTTGAGTTTCTTGCAGGTTTTGTTTATAGTCCTTAATTGGGGCTCATAACAGGGTTTACTGAGTTTCTTGCAGGTTTTGTTTATAGTCCTTAATTGAGGCTCATAACAGGGTTTACTGAGTTTCTTGCAGGTTTTGTTTACAGTCCTTAATTGGGACTCATAACAGGGTTTACCTACGTTACCCTATGCATAGCATAACATCATACCATTGCATACATCCCTCATAAGGACTAATCCGTTTCAAGGATCTTAAGGGCTTGTGATGCAGGTCATGATGAATCAACTATCCCAGCAAGGGGCAAAGAGGATTTATTTTCCTCTAGACAAGGTTGTCAGGGGCTATGACCCACTGGATATGGTGAGCCTTTGACCCTTGAAGAAGGACTCTCAACAACATGAAGCTCCTTCAATCAAGCAACAAAATGCAAACTCTAACATTTTTCTTGTTTACCCCGTGAGATCCTTGAAAACATTGCATATATATACATACATATCATTGCATAACAGGTACCCTTTTGACAGGTCACTTACCATCTCCGCTGTTTATTTCAGCAATGGCTTTCCAACAAGATAACCAGGATCTTCAGGTTCAAGAGATTCAGTTCAGAGAGATCTTCCTAAGCCTATCCAAGGGGCAGGAAGAGTTGAGGACACTCCTTATGGGGAATTTGGCCAAGCAAAGTCCCGAAGATGACAAGGACGGGCAGCTGAAACGTCTGCAAGCTGAGGTAAATACGATGAAAACCCAGATGTTGAGACAAAGGGCTCTCATCCAAGGTTTAGCTCGGGAGCAAGGAGAGCTGAGGGCCATGATCAGTCAGCTTCATCAAGACATGAAGCAACCAGCCCAAGTCAGGGACCAGGTCATTGAACAGCTTCCAAGAGGACAAAGGTCTGGTCCAGTGAATAGACCTCTCCAAGCTGTTACCACTTCACAGGTCCAACAACGACCTCGCCAAGAACAACGGGCTGATCAGAGCAATCCAGACAAGCCTAAAAGGCAGTTCACCAAGCTCAACGTGCCACCGTCTCAAGCTTTACAGCAATTGTTGAGATTGAATCTGGTGACGTTAAGGGACCCTCCTAAGAATCTCAACACAACCTCCCTAAAGTACAATCCTGAGGAAAGATGTGCGTACCACTCTGACAGTCCAGGACATGACACCGACGACTGCTGGGCTCTGAAGAATAAGATCCAAGATATGATTAATGAAAGAGCTGTGGATTTCACCCAGATGGGCCAGGCTGAATGCTCCTGCCATCCCTACAGGATTCACCCTTTGAAGTAACAAGTCCTGGGATGAGAAGACTTTTTTGTCCATTAGATTTTTCAAGTTGTAATTTTATTTTGATTGTTCAAAACAATTATCATGTCAAACACTGTTATTTCATTAATGCATCGCATATGTCTGTTTTGAATCAATATATTCGCATTCACTATATGCAAACTGTTTTCATATTTTTGTGTGATGTTCAACGCTCGGTTAATAATTCTAAGCCTCTTGAGGGAGGATGACGAAAACGATACCACGATTTACAGTATGCTTTTGAACAGACCCCGCTGATGAGGTACATGCATTGTTTCAATTCCTAAACACTGGAGTTATAAGGAAGATAATCCCTCGTCAACCCCTTCGAGCCAAAGAAGTAGGAGTTTTTTCTTTTCGAAAATTAAAACCCTTTATCATAACCTGGGGCAGGGTAGTTCTCTCAGTTGATCCAAGTGCATAACAAATGGCACCAAAGAGGTCCTTACAAAAAAAAAAGACAGTGATGATTCCGAATAATCATAAGGTTAGGCAGTCATTATATCTCAAAAATAAAAACCCATTAAGTCAAAACCTATGAAGGAGACTTACAAAACTGGGGCATCCCGCTGACTGTAATCACAAAAGAAACAGTTCAGGCAAAATTTAGGGATAGCGAAATCAAAAATAAAGAGGTCACATAAACCCTCAATAAAAAAAGGAAATGAATGCCTATTCAAAATAAACTGTCAACATCCGAACCATCGCTGGAATATCAGAGCAAAGACTCAACAAGGTCTAACGCACGATCAACTGAGTTTAGGTTTGAAGAACATCACGAAGAGCGGGTGGGTACAAATAAATTTGAGCCTTTATCCTTTGTTTCTTAAACCGTGAACCAGGCCACGCTACAACCCTTAAAAGTCCTAGCTGAAGCATGGTTTAGTTCGAAGGCATACTGTTACGAAAGGTATCCTGACTCCTTAAGGCTTGCGGTAAAATAATGAGTTGACATCACGATTTACAAAATTCACTTGTTTTTTATGAAAAAATGCATTTTTCAAAATCTTCAAGACAGACATAATCTTTGCATTTTTGAAATAACATTGCTTGCACATATGACTATTTGTTTGAACAGCAAAGAAATTCGCACGAAGAATATCTTATGGGCAAAAGCACTCCCAACCAAGGGGCAGGCATGATCATTGTCCATCATCTGGGGCAGTTAAATCAAGATTCGGAGAATCTCTCAAAAGGCCAACCAGCTTGGGGAAAATCTCCATCTGGATCACCTGGGGCATTGCGACAACGAATCTTTCCTGATCAGACATCTTCTAGTGGTACGGCAACGCAATATCAATAACAGGGGCATCTCCCTACATCCTAAGAGCATGGACATAGTCGAAAAAATACTGCGCATAATCAAAGACCCGCTAGGTTGACATACCTAGGCAAAAATAAGGGCTTCCCGACGAACCAAAAGGATTCGGGCAAAAATAAGGGATGAAATGAAAAAAAAATCTGTACACCCGGCAAGTCGAAAACCTGAAAAGGCGGCTTGGGCAAAAATGGGTATCCCGGTGGACTGAAAACCCGAAAGGGCGGTCCAGGCAAAAATTAGGGATCAAAGCATACGACTATGTCCTGGCATCTCGTCACCTGTCTACCAGAAGATTTGTCAATTACCCCTACAGGTGCCTTCTCCCACTGAAACTGGGGCAATAATGAGTCGTCTAAGCGATCTAATTGCTCTGTCCACCAAGGTACCAAGGTAAGTTCGGTTGAAGAACAACCAAGATGCCTTAATTCCCCAGAGAGCGAGCCAAGATTCAACAATTCTCCCCAAGCAGAGTTGGATTCCCATAAGCCCTACAAGGCACAATATCTCCAGCAGGTCAGCGATACTCTCCCCGAGCAGAGTTATACTCCGTCAGCCTTAAGGAAGTTGGATTACCCCCAGAAGATCTCAACATTCCTCAGCGGAGTCTACAAACATCCTCAACAAGCATCCTTGGCAGTCTTGATCTAAGATTGTTCTCCGGAGGAATCTAGACATCCAGCGGAGCCCCTCCCCAGTACAGTCCAAAGTCTCCCCATGAGAGTTGAATCAATCTCCCCAGTAGGAAGCTTATCCCCAGTAGATTCTGGAAGCTTATCCTTTGCAGAGCATATCTCTCCCCGTCTTTATTCAGAAGGTTATGCTTCGCCAGAGCTTATAACTGGGTTATCCTCAGCTAATTGCCACGGAAAGGTCGTCCTCGGTGAAGTCTTCCTATCCCCAGCGGAGTTCCTCAAATCGCCAAAGCGTAACTCAACAATGGTATCCCCGGCGGAGTTCTCATACAACATCTCAGCGAAGTACCTCTCTTCCCACAGAGTATTTTCCCCAGCAAGATCCCTAGAGTAATTTTCCCCGCAGAGTAATCTCTCCAAGCTTATTCCCCAACTGGGTCATCTCCTCCTACCGGTTTATCCTTGCAATCATTTTCCCCAGCGGAAACGAAGAATTCTCTACTCTTCAAACATCCGCCCAGGATTAGCTCCCGGCATTCGTCAAGGATTTATTTTCCTAGACAAAAAATACATTCGCAAACATCACATTTTCATACATGATATAAACATCACATTCTACAATCCCATTGGTTATAAACGTCATGACACCGCGCATTCCATGCACCATGACATTGCATATAACTAATGTTTTACCTTTTTTCAGGAAAGGTCAATACAAAGATGATTACTATCAACTATCGCAATCCCAGATTCGATTCCTGTATCTAGCCAGGGCATGTCCGTGAGCGATTGATTGTGGATTCGATACCTGTATCCGGTCAGGCATGTCTACGTTAAAAAGATTAAAGAGATAGCTTGGAAACGCCCCAGATATGGATGCTGTTCTTTTGCTTATTCAAAATTCCTTTCTAGATATGGTTCAGATGTGACCCAGGCATGGCAACGTTCTGATACTTATTCCAGATTTCTTCTCAGATATAACTTAGAGATGCTCCAGATACGGAGGCTGTTCTATTGTTTATTCAGAGATCTCCTTCTAGATATGGTTCAGATGTGACCCAGGCATGGCGATGTTCTGATACTCATTCCAGATTTCCCTTCAGAGATAGGTTGGAAATGCTCCAGATATGGATGCTGTTCTTTTGCTTATTCAAGACTCCTTCTAGATATGGTTCAGATGTGACCCAGGCATGGCGACGTTCTGATACTCATTCCAGATTTCCTTTCAGAGATAGCTTAAAAATGCTCCAGATATGGATGCTGTTCTTTTTATTACTCAAGACTCCTTCTAGATATGGTTCAGATGTGACCCAGGCATGGCGACCTTTTGATACTCATTCCAGATTTCCTTTCAGAGATAGCTTGGAAATGCTCCAGATATGGATGCTGTTCTTTTGCTTATTTAAGACTCCTTCTAGATATGGTTCAGATGTGACCCAGACATGGCGATGTTCTGATACTCATTCTAGATTTCCTTTCAGAGATAGCTTGGAAATGCTCCAGATATGGATGTTGTTCTTTTGCTTATTCAAGACTCCTTCTAGATATGGTTCAGATGTGACCCAGGCATGGCGACATTCTGATACTCATTCCAGATTTCCTTTCAGAGAAAGCTTGGAAATGCTCCAGATATGGATGTTGTTCTTTTGCTTATTCAAGGCTCCTTCTAGATATAGTTCAGATGTGACCCAGGCATGGCGACGTTCTGATACTTATTCCATATTTCCTTTTAGAGATAGCTTAGACATGCTCCAGATATGGATGCTGTTCTTTTGCTTATTCAAGACTCTTTCTAGAGGTAGTCCAGATGTGACCCAGGCATGGCGACGTTCTGATACTCATTCCAGATTTCCTTTCAGAAATAGCTTAGAGATGCTCCCGACGCGGATGATGTCCTATTGCTTATTCAGATTCAAACTTCTAAAAGACAACTTAGAGATGCTCCATCCCGGATGCTCTTCTATTGTTCAATCCAGATACGATCCAGATTCGGATGACATTCTGTCGCTCATACAGATACAGTATGGATATACCCCAGACACGGCGGTCATTCTACTGTTTATTCAGACGTCAACAACTAGATATAGACTAGATATGCTCCAGGCACGGAAGCTATTCTATTCAGATTCAGTTATCCGACAGTTTCCAAATGGCATCTATAAGCCCATTCCCGACAAGGTTCTGTCACACCCAGATGGCATCTATAAGCCCATCCCCCTATCCATCATCTTTCCAAATGGCATCTGTAAGCCCATTCCTGCTATCACACTGTTGATACTCAACTATGTGAGTGCAAATTTCTGGGCACTCTAGTGTTCAATCATCTTCCACCTTCAGATCACGAAAGGCACACACGCCAATCTACATCCTCAGGTCTAAGAAGATTGAACAGGGGCAACTGTTGTACCTCAAAATTTGCCCTCCCATAATCTTCAAAGTTTTGCCAAGCATCACCTCCAATGGTTCAAAGACTACTCAAGGGCTACACAGTCAGACCACTCTCCTAAAGCCAGTCAAACTAGGGTTTTGGTTCCTGCAAGGAAGTTGAGGGTTTCAAAGGCTCAATCAAGTCACACAGGCTCATACACATTGTCAAGCACCTACATGTCAGGTTTCAAGGCTCACAAGGTCAAGTTGCACAGTAAAAAACCCTAATTGCTCAACAGTCAACTGTAGGGGCAAAATGGTCATTTGGCAGTCAAAAGTCAAAAAATTTGGTCAACATATTATTTTGAAGCCACAATCATCATTTGGTCAAGTCTTGACTAGGATTTCACAAGAATGGCTCAAAAATCATCAAGGTGTCAAGAGTTTCTATTTTTGGGCAGTTGAAAAGTCAACTGCAACTTGACCAAGGCATAACTTTTTCATGGTTCATCAGAAAAATCCCATCCAATGCTCATCTTGAAGGGGAGGACATTTCCTACAACTCATCTTCACATTCCAAGTCCAAGAAATGCTCTCACAAAAAGTTATCAATTTCAACATTATAGGTCATTTTCAAAAGTCAACAAAAAGGGACTTTAAGGCAAAGACCATAACTTGAGACTGGTAAATCAAAATGACATGGGACCAAAGAAATTGGTTAGAGGACTTCAAGACCTTTCCAAAATGTCCAAGAACATGTTTATAGCTTCAAAATTGAGCAAGATATGAATTGGAGAAGTTGGGAAAATTTTGTGAAATGGCCAAAGTCAATTATCCTTGAAACTTCATTTTTGACAAAAGGGGCCCACTTTTTCCACTTGATTCAGCTTGGCCATGCTTCCCACGTGTCCCATAATTTATTTAAAGATTTAAAATTAATTTTTCCATTTTTATTTAATTTTATTTGATTTAATTCATTTTAAATCTTTAAAATTCAAATAAAAATCAAAGAAATTAATGGAGGGATATATTTTGTGATGATTAGCTTTGATGCACCTTGAAATACCTTCCAAATTCGTGCAAGGCCTATTATGGGCATAAAAATTCAAATTTTCACAAATATGGCAATTGGTTCAATGTTGGTTATGGAGGAAATCAAGAACTTCATTGCAAGGCTTAAAAGCTCCTTAATGTGACTGATTCTCATCCAAGCCTATATATACAAGCCTTGCAAGCCTCATTCACAACCTAGAAAAAGTGCACAAACGGCCAGAGAAAAGTTCAAAATTTGTCAAAAAAAGTGTGAGATCCTAAGGTCCATTATCAAGCACTGTAAGTATTCCCAGGTCCCCCCACTTTATTCAATATTTTTCTCTTTAACATAATTCTGTGCAGTGCTTCATCAAAGGACCACCATACAACTCCATCCCTTGGCACGCCACATGTCACCAAGGGTCAATCCAAAGGCTATCACGTGAGTTCCACCATACGCATTGGTCAACGCTCCACACACAAGTCTGAAAAGTCAAAAAAGGCCTCTTTCAAATGGGCTTAATTGCTGCAAATGAACCTCCTCAATTTGGATCAATCACCCCCTATGTTTGCATTTCTTTCTCTCTTTTCTTTTCTTTTATTTATTCTTTTTAATTAATTGTTTTCCTTTAATTCACCAAATAATTTTTATCATACAAAAAAATACAAAAAAAAATCAGAAATCATAAGAATAAAAAATATGTTTTATTTAATATTATTTTGTAAATAAATTTTAATAATCAAATTAGTTTAATTTAGGTTTTCAATTTTAATGTTTTCTTAATGACTAAAAAATATAAAAAAAATTAGGTTATTAGTATTTTTATCCTTTTTTCAATAAATAACTTTTTCTCCTTATTATTATTATTAATTAAATTTGTAAATACTCTTGTAATTAAACAATTAGTAAATTAGGCTTAAACGTAAATATTTTCTTTAATAATCAAAAACAATTTAGAACTAGTTTTTTTTTAATTTAATTTCAAATTCCAATTAATTTTCTTTATTTCCACTAAACATAAAAACATCAAAAAAATGAGTTCTTTTCTCTAAATAATTTGTAATTTCATATTTAATTTCTTTAAAGGGTCCAACGCCCTCGCACTTTCGCTTCTACTTTCTTTTCGCGCGTTTATTTACATTTTTCTTTTAAATATTATGTAATTGCCCCAAGGCCTTGTAATAATAATTAGAGACTTATTTACTTTCCGCACTTTTATTCAAATCGGGTCTTGGTTTAATTTGGCGATGTAGACCCGCGCCTTTGTAATAGCGTAGGACCTTTATCTTTTCTGCACTTTAAATTCCCGCACCTTTTAACTGTTAATAATCACATGAAAGAATGTATGCCCAAAAATAAAATCAAAAGCGTAGATCACCAATGCATGACAAGACAAATAATAACTGAAAATGACACACAATTCACACACCACTCTTAGGGTACGCCTCACTGTTGCCTTGCCCCTCGAAAGGTGGTCATCGAGTATAGGACGTTTTAGTAAGTCCTTATGTCCATGAATATGGCATAAGGGTAGCTTCTAAGGTGTCCTACTATTGCTCTGGTGATCACACTGTTGCCTTGCCCCTCGAAACGTGGTCGTCAAGTAAAGGACGTCTTAGTGAGTCCTTATGTTCCATTGATCTAGTTGCCTCGAATAAGTTGCCTCGGAACGGTCGCCTCGGAATAAAAAGATCAATGGCATAAGGGTAGCTTCTAAGGTATCTTACCATTGCTCGGTGACCACATTGTCCCTAACCCTCGAATTGACCCGAACACCTCCAACGATGGTGCTACCTACCTCTCAATGGTGGGATGGCACTACCTTAAGGACATTTACACAGACTAATTCCTTAGGGTAGGTAGATGACTCGTAGATACTTGCTCTAATTCAAAACGAATCAAAAACTCCTTTTCACACCGACACTTTGCAAAAAGCTTTCAAAACAACTTTTCAAACACTCTTGAGGACTGATACAAGAGTCGAACTAAAATTTTAAACGAAACTTTTTCAAACCCACTCACACTTGAAAAGCAAACAAACATTTTGAAAACACAAATGAGAAAGTATCTAAGAGCCCATGGATAACCATGGATAGAAAGGGTGCTAACACCTTCCCTTTCTATAAATCTACCTCCCGAACCGAGAGAACTAATCTCAATAAGGAATTTTTCTGTGCTTTTGTCCTTTCCATGTTGGAGAAAATAAAAGACGGTGGCGACTCTTGCTTACCGCGACATTTCGCGAACCAGCGTTAAACAGTCAGTTCCAGATCCACCGATCACAATGAGCAAACGGCAACTTGTAAGAACATGTTTCCTACGCTTGACAAGAAATGTTGGCTTTAACGTTGTTTCAGAACATGCTTCAACGTCTTGATTTCAGAACATGCTTTACTCATCTTCTAGGCAGTGTTTTGCTTGCTAAGAACATGATCAGCGCTTGCTTTCAAGTAATCTTATGAGCAAGGAAACCTGCTAAATGTTATAAGATATATTTAAATAAATTATCTTACCAGAGTCAGCAGATGCGCTTAAAACAAAAAGTTTCTTTCATCAAAGAACTTCTTCATAATTTTTAGCTTAGTACTTCAGAATGCTTCTTGTCAGAATATTATCTGAAATAGTCAAATACGTTCATCAGAGTATAAATTATCTAAAATATAATTTATTGTTATCATCAAAACTCTGAGATAGATCAGAACTAATCTTGTTCTAACAATCCATAGCTTTTACCTTATGCTTTAGGATAGTCCCTCCTTCTCCTCCCATCTTCTTTAATTTCAAAAATCTTCTTCCCCATTTTGAAAACTCTTCTTGTTTTTGAACTTGAACCACTTTCATAGTAAACTTGGACTTATGTCCATGCATTTTCAAAACATTTTTTAATAAATAAACTCCAATAAACTTAATAATACCTTGACATTTTTTGTGAGAAGGTTAAAAGTCAATCAATCTCATTTCAAACCATTTTGCCACTTTGGCTTTTATCTTTAAATTTTTCTCAAAAAAAGATTGAACTCTTGTCAATCCTTGTAGTGATGCAAACAACTATACTTCTACAATATGTAGTGAAGAGAGATATTTTCCACTTAGGTGTTGAGTGAGGCATTGTTGATTTTAAAATCCAAGCCATATCCTCCACTTTGAGATGATGAAAATTCTCCTTTCTCATAATTGTGGGTAGTAAGTATGTTTTCCACACGGACAATGACGATGATGTTTTGTCTCATAAAATTAATCAACACATTGGTGTTTTAAATTTTTAAAAGAGGAACTACGTGTACCCTGATCCCCTATTGCGAGAAAGGTGGTACGTAGGCACCAAAGATTCACAACTGCGGCGGGTGAAAAAATTATAAAATAAATATGCTTCTTTTCTCACCTCCACCATCCACTTTTTATATACAACATTTTTATAGCAAATATATATATATATATATATATATATATATATATATATATATATATATATATATATATATATATATATATATATATATATATATATATATATATATATATATATATATATATATATATATATATATAGATTTTACAAAGAGGTTCTTGTGGAGTACCGTAGATGTTTAGGGTGCTAATACCTTCCCTTTGCATAACCAACTCCCATACCTTGAATCTTTCCCCTTCTTTTTTGGATTATTATCTATTTTCCCATTCCTTTGGAAACAATAAAGCGCAGTGGCGATTTTTATTTTGATCTGTATAAGTCTAGTCAATCCAATAGCTTAGTCTTAAACATTTCTACCACTACAGAAAAATGGCGACTTCACTGGGGAAAGATTGACCTCTTACTGCTCCATCCCTAAATGGAGAAGACCATAGGGAAGCTAGGGAGCAGATTGTGAAGGCATGGTGTCACATTCATAAGAAGAGTAGGAAGGATTTGGGACCTAGGGGTGCTGTTTCTTTGGAGCCATATCTTCAATGGATCCGATCGAGAGCCATTCAGTTAAATATGTCGTATACCCGGGAGACACCCATGCCTGATCTATTTGTGAAGACCACTCCTCCCTTATTAGATGATCTAGAAGAGCTGCAACTTGTTTTGGTTAGGATGCAACAGGAAAGGGATGCTTGGAAGAACAAGTTCCAAACTTTAGAAAGTTCCTACAGAGCAGACCTGAAGGAGAAAGATGACTTGATTGAGATCCTTGAGAGTCGAGCGGTAGAGTATATGGAGAGGCAAGGGGATTTATTTTCTCCTAAGCCTCAATAAGGTGTTGGTCACTCACTTCCTGATTCAGATGATTGGAAGGAGGTTGCCATCAGACATGTAGAAGAAAACCAGAGGTTGAAGGCTCAGATTGCCAGGCTCACGGGGAAGCGCCAGCGTATAGAGTGATCTCCATCAGTTTTACTTCTCAGGGTTTTAGATTTTATTTTCATCTTGTACTTGGGATCATTGAAACTTGTAATCCATTTTGGTGTTATTATAATAAAAAAATTTAGTATTTCAAAAGCGTTATTATATTGATGTTTGCAATATGTCTATAAATCTATAAATCCCTTGAAATATTAAATAATAAAGTAAAAATAATCATGTGCATTTCATATCATACATCATATTGCACATATTTCTTGCATTTGTTATGCATATCCAGGTGTCTTACCAAGCTTCTTTACTTCGTTCAGCAAGCTGACTCATCACTACAATACTCGGGCTAATTTCAAAAAGAAGATGGACAACTTAGAACAAGAGAATCGCGAGCTGCGCGAGGAAGTTTCTACTTTGAAGGTCGAAATGGCCAATCTGACTACTCTGATGGAAGTTCTGGTGGCTGCTCAGAATCAACAACTGAGTGTTCAACCTCAACCAACAAGGGCAAATATTGAAGCTTCGACTGTTCCCATATCTACTACTCTGGTTGTTGTTCAGAATCGCATGCCTCAAGGATATCCATGGGGAATGCCAGAGAATTTTGCACCTGAAGGTTTCAATCTTGGTCCTCAAGATACTCCAGTGGTTCGGACTATTATTACTCTGGCACCTCCTGTGGTGCATGCTGCTCCTGTTATGCCTCCTTCGGTAAATATGGTTTCGTTTGTTAATGATGATGTGTGTCGTCCTTTCCCTCCACCGAGTGAAGACTTGGGTCTTTATGACAAAATGGATGATTTTCAAGAGCAATTTGAAAAGATGCAAAGAGAGATGAAGGCCCTCAGGGGAAAAGAGCTATTTGGGAAGAATGTGAATGAGCTATGTTTGGTCCCGAATGTTAAGATATCTGCTAAGTTCAAGGTCCCGGAATTTGAGAAGTATAAGGGCAACACTTGCCCTCATGCTCACCTGGTAATGTACGTGAGGAGAATGTCTACCCATACTGATGATCAGTGTCTGCTGATTCACTTTTTTTAGGATAGTTTGACCGGTGTTGCGTTGAAGTGGTATATGAGTTTGGACAGCGTCGACATCTATACTTTCAATGACTTGGGAGAAGAATTCATCAAACAATACAAGTACAACATGGATATGGCGCCTGACCGAGATCAACTCAGGGCCATGGTTCAGAAAGACGGGGAATCGTTCAAAGAGTATGCGCATAGATGGCGTGAGGTAGCCGCCCAAGTGATTCCCCCCATGGAAGAAAAGGAGATGACTAAGATTTTCTTGAAAACGCCAGGTTCTTTCTACTACGAGAGGATGGTAGCAAGTGCACCAAGTGACTTTACTGAGATGGTAGGAATGGGTATCCGCTTAGAAGAGGCTGTAAGAGAAGGTCGTTTGACGAAGAGTGAAGGATCTGGAGGTGTGAAGAAGCCATCTTATGGGTTTACCAAGAAGAAAGAAGGAGATGCAAATGTTGTTATACAAGAGATAAGGGTAAACACTCCTAGAAGGAATTATCAGCGTCATCAGCAAGTCGCCTGAGTTACTCATGTTATGAATGCTGCTCCAACTACCGTTGCTTATCAGAGACCGTCCCAACAGGGGAATCAAGGGTATAATCAGAGAAGAGAGAGTTATGACCCTATTCCCATGAGCTATACAGAGCTACTACCAGCATTGATTCAAAAGAAGTTGGTTCAAACCCGACCACCTCCCGTCGTATCGTCACCATTGCCTTGGTATTGAAAGGCAGACCAAACATGTGCTTTTCATCAGGGAGCACCACGGCATAATGTTGAGAATTGTTATCCTTTGAAGACTGAGGTACAGAAATTGGTAAAGTTTGGTGTTCTATCTTTCAAAGACGTGGGACCTAATGTGAAAGATAATCCCCTACCCAAGCACAGGGGAGTAAATGTTGTGAATATGGTGGCCGGTTGTCCAGGCGACTTCTGGAATTTTGATATTAATCTGGTTAGAGGAGGTTTGGTGAAAATGCATGCAGACCTCTGTGGATTTTGCTATTATGCGCGTGATCATACCAGTTGTGCTATCTGCAGTACGGACATACAGGGTTGCGACAAGATAAAGCTAATTTGCAAGAGATGATGGATGAGGGCCTCATCTAAATAATCAGGCCTAGGGAAGAGTATGAAGTGGAGGTGAATATGGTTTCTGGATTTCCTGGAGAATTCAAAATTTTTGATGTGGAATATATGAATGAAGACCTTTTGCAATTGCATGCTTCTTTCTGCCACATGGTCTGTCAGTTAGAACACCGGTATGGATCTTGCCGAATTTGTTGTCGGGACTCCCAAGGATGTTCAATCGTGATGAAAGATGTTCATTTATTGTTAGATAATGGAATTATCAAGGTTATAGGTCAAAGGGATGATTACCATGAAGTTTATATGGTTGAGGTTTGTTTGGCTGAAGAAGAGTCGGATGAAGAGTATGCCTCTGCAGATGAGTATTTCTCCTCAAATGAGGATTTGTTTTCCATAGATGACTTTATGATGACTGATTATGTTGAAGAAGGGGTAAACGTCATTGTACCTTTTTTTGGTGCACCCGCCCATTTTGAAGTTGAATATTATAGCAAGCCATTTGTTACCCCATTGGTGATCAGTTTGCCGGGTCTCGTTCCCTACAAGTCAGATAAGGTTGTACCCTATAAATACAATGCTACAATCTTAGAGGTTGGTGTGGAAGTTCCCATCCAGCCAATGCATGATGTTGGAAATATTGTTGAGAATAGCAGGGTGACCCGCAGTGGTCGTGTGTTTGCACCAGTTGTTCGAGGAGATGTTGGTGCTGGAAAGAAAATTGTTGAGAATGTTGAACCCAAGAAGGTTACAGGTGAGACTAGTGGGGCTACATTAGAGTAAGAAGTGGATGATATTTTGAATATAATCAAGATGAGCGACTACAAAATTGTAGATCAGCTATTGCAGACTACTTCAAAAATATCTATCTTGGCTTTATTGATGAACTCATCTGCTCACAGAGAATCCTTGATGAGAGTATTGGACCAAGCTTTTGTGGAGAGTGACATGCCTATAGACCAGTTCAGAAGCGTAGTAGGGAACATTATGTCATGTGATAACCTGAGTTTCTGCGATGATGAACTGCTAGATGAAGGAAGGAATCACAACCTGGCCCTCCACATCTCTATGAACTGCAAGAATGATTCACTATCCAATGTGCTGATTAATAATGGATCCGTGTTGAATGTTATACCAAGGAGCACTCTCATGAAGTTGAAATATCAAGGAACGCCTATGCACCCGAGTGGCATCATTGTGAAAGCGTTTGATGGATCAAGAAAATCTGTTATTGGTGAAGTGGACTTGCCTATTCATATAGGACCACATTTGTTTCAGATAACTTTCCAGGTCATGGACATTGTACCCGCTTATAGCTTCTTGTTGGAACGGTCGTGGATTCATGAGGCAGAGGCTGTCACTTCAACGTTACACCAGAAACTGAAATTTGTACGTGAAGGGAAAGTAGTGATCATAAATAGGGAACATGAATTATTAATATCTCATTTGTCCTCTTTCAGCATTGTAGAGGTGAATAAAGATGATGTTGGAACCCAGTTCCAAGCCTTATCCATTGACAACATAAGAGGAAATGAGAATTCCATGGTTTCGCTGAAGGATGCACAACAGGTTGTGCGTAATGGTCATAGTGAAATATGGGGATAAATTATGGATCCACCTGTAAACAAGAACAAAACTGGCTTGGGGTTCTCTTTGAAGAATGATAAAGGTAAGAGCATGAAGCCGAAGTCTGCTGCAGGCTGATATCAAGACATCTTTCGTAGCAGGGGTTATCTTCATCCAACTGTTTCTGGGATTAATGCTATTGTGGAAGATGAAGCAGAGAAGGAAATGCCGAATTACGTGACGCACAGAGTTAGGGTTCAGAACTGGATCACCATTGATGTTCCCTCTTGCATACATGTTTCAAAGTAATTTGAGTTGTTAATCTTTTTTTTGAAAAGCTTTCACTTTGCCCAAGGTGGAAGTATTAATGTTGTAGGGCTTATCTGTTTGTTATGACTTTTAAGATCAATAATAAAAGTTGTCTTTGCTTCTCGAGTTATGTCTTTATTTTCTGTTTTTTTCTTGGAAAATGGTAATAAAAAAAACCTTTCAAAACAAATAAAAACTGAAATTCAATATGCATGATCACTTGTTATATGTATCAGTTTTTAAATGCAATCACAAATCATATGTGCAGATTAACTAAAAAACTCATTGAATGCAATGACCCTGCACCCTCTCCCAACTTTGATTGTTCTGTGTATGGGGCTGAAGAAGAAGATTATGATGATATTCCAGAAGAGGTCTAACGGTTTCTTGATCGCGAGGAAAATACCATTCAGCCATATAAAGAGCCATTGGAAGTAATCCATTTGGGTTCAGAAGAAGATCCAAAGGAAGTCAAGATTAGAGCATTGTTGCATCCCGGTGTGAAGAGAAGGTTGATTGAGCTGTTGAGAGAGTATGTGGATATTTTTGCTTGGTCTTACCAAGATATTCCTGGTCTAGATACAGATATCGTCGAGCACCATTTTTCGTTGAAGCCAGAATGTCCGCCAATCAAACAGAAGTTGAGAAGGACTCACCCAGATATGGAAGTAAAAATCAAAAAGGAGGTTCTAAAGAAAATTAATGCTGGTTTTCTTGTGATGTCAGTGTATCCTCAATGGATTGCCAATATTGTCCCAGTACCGAAAAAAGACAGAAAAGTACGCATGTGCGTAGATTACAGAGATCTAAATAAAGCTAGTTCAAAAGATGATTTTCCATTGCCACACATCGACATGTTAGTGGATAGCACAACAAAATTCAAAGTATTCTCGTTCATGGAACGGATTTTCCGGGTATAATCAAATAATAATGGCTCCAGAGGACATGGAAAAAACAACATTTATCACACCATGGGGAACATTCTGTTACAGAGTGATGCCCTTCGGGTTGAAGAACGATGGTGCAACGTACCAGAGGGCTATGACAACCTTATTCCATTATCTGATGCACAAGGAAATTGAAGTATATGTTGATGATATGATTTCCAAATCCCAGACTGAAGAAGGGCATATAGAAGATTTGTTGAAGTTGTTTCAGGATTTGAGGAAGTATCGTCTCTGCTTGAATCCAAATAAATGCACTTTCGGTGTTCGATCAGGGAAATTGTTGGGTTTCATTGTTAGCCAGAAAGGAATTGAAGTTAACCCTGATAAAGTCAAAGCAATTCAAGAAATGCCAGCACCAAGAACTGAAAAGCAAGTCAGAGGTTTCCTCGGATGATTGAATTATATTTCCAGATTCATTTCCCACATGACTGCAACATGTGAACCGATCTTTAAGTTGTTAAAGAAAGATCAAGGTTGGGTGTGGACGGATGACTGCCAAAGGGCATTTGAAAGTATGAAAGAATATCTGCTTGAACCTCCTATATTGCTCCCTCCTGTAGAAGGAAGACCATTGATTATGTATCTGACAGTGCTAGATAAATCCATGGGTTGTATTCTGGGACAACAGGATGAAACAGGGAAGAAGGAGTTCGCCATTTATTATCTCAGTAAAAAATTCACTGATTGTGAGTCACGGTATTCCATGCTGGAAAAAACATGTTGCGCTTTGGCCTGGGCGGCAAAGCGTTTGCGGCAGTATATGTTAAATCACACTACTTGGTTGATCTCCAAAATGGATCCAATCAAGTACATTTTTGAAAAGCCTGCTCTTATTGGGAGAATTTCTCGCTGGAAAATGTTATTATATGAATATAATATCGAATACCGCACTCAAAAGGATATTAAATGTAGTGTGTTGGTAGATTACCTTGCTCACCAACCAGTGGAGGATCACCAGTCTGTAGAATATGAATTCCCCGCTGAGGATGTGATGTTCCTGAAAGTGAAGGATTATGATGAGCCATTTTCTGAGGAAGGTCCTGACCCTGAATCTCGTTGGAGTATGATATTTGATGGAGTTGTGAATGCTTATGGTAAAGGAATTGGTGTTCTGATTGTCACTCCTCATGGATTGCACATTCCTTTTACTGCAAGGTTAACATTCGATTGTACTAACAATATGGAAGAATACGAGGCTTGCATCATGGGTCTCGAAGAAGCTATTGATCTTAGAATTAAAATTCTAGATGTGTATGGTGATTCAGCTTTGATAATAAATCAGATTAAAGGAGAATGGGATACTCGTCACCCCGGCTTGATCCCTTACAAAGATTATGCTAGAAGATTATTACCATTCTTCAATAAAGTTGAATTCCATCACATCCCTAGAGATGAAAATCAAATGGCGGATGCTCTGGAAACTCTGGCTTCTATGTACCAAGTGAATACTTGGAATGATATACCCCAAATTACGGTTCGATGGCTAGATAGGCCCGCTCATGTGTTTACAACAGAGGAGGTAGCAGATGAAAAATCTTGGTATTATGATATCAAGCATTTTCTTCAGACTCAGGAATACCCGATTGGTGCATCGAAGAAAGATAGAAAGACATTGAGAAGATTGGCAGGCAGTTTCTTCCTCAGTGAAAATGTGTTATACAAGAGAAATTATGACATGGCCTTGCTAGATGCGTGGATAGACATGAAGCATACATGTTGATGCATGAGATTCATGAAGGTTCATTTGGAACTCATGCCAATGGACATTCAATGGCTAAAAAGATGTTAAGGGTCGGTTATTATTGGCTGACAATGGAGTCTGACTGTTACAAATTTGCAAAGAAGTGCCATAAATGCCAAATTTATGCAGACAAGGTCCATGTGCCTCCGACACTTCTAAATGTGATTTCCCCCCGTGGCCTTTCTCTATGTGGGGTATTGACATGATTGGGATGATAGAACCCAGAGCTTAGAATGGGCACCGTTTTATCTTAGTAGCAATTGACTACTTCACCAAATGGGTGGAGGCTGCTTCATATGCCAATGTTACTAAGCAGGTGGTTGTACGCTTCATTAAGAATAACCTTATATGTCGGTATGGTGTGCCGAGCAGAATCATCACTGACAATGGCTCGAATTTGAACAACAAGATGATGATAGGACTGTGTGAAGAATTCAAGATTGTCCATCACAATTCATCTCCATACAAGCCAAAGATGAATGGGGTTGTTGAAGCTGCTAATAAGAATATCAAGAGAATTATCTAGAAAATGGTTATTACTTATAAGGATTGGCATGAAATGCTCCCTTTTGCTCTGCATGGATATCGAACATTTGTCTGCACTTCAACAGAAGCAACCCCGTTCTCCCTAGTGTATGGAATGGAAGCTGTACTACCAGTCGAGGTAGAGATTCCCTCGTTGCGTGTGATAATGGAAACCAAGTTGACAGAGGTTGAATGGGCCCAGAACAGGTTTAACCAATTGAATTTAATTGAGGAGAAGAGAATGACAGCTTTGTGTCATGGCCAGTTATATCAGAGAAGAATGAAGAAAGCTTTTGATAAAGAGGTCAAACCTCGTGAATTCAGAGAAGGAGACCTCATGCTTAGGAAGATCATGTCTTTCAACACTGATTCTAGGGGCAAGTGGACTCCCAATTTTGAAGGCTCATATGTTGTCAAGAAATCCTTCTCTGGCGGTGCATTAATTCTTGAAACTATGGATGGCGAGGAGTTCCCACGTCCCATGAATGCTGACGCAGTCAAGAAATACTTTGCCTAAAGAAATAAAAGAACAGCTCGCTAAGTTAAAAACCCGAAGGGCGGCTTTGGCAAAAAAGGAGAGTCTCGGTAGGCCGAAAACCCGAAAGGGCGGTCTAGGAAAAAATTAGAGACCTAAACAGAATAAATTTCCCGCTAAGTTGAAAACCCGCAAGGGCAGCTTAGGCAAAAGTTAGGGATTTTCTTGGCAAGTAACTACGTCAGACAGGACTTGATCGTTGAAGCAAAAATCTTCTCGGATCCTCACCATACTTCAACAGAAGCTGCTGCTCAGGATTTCAAAAGTTGTTAGAGGGGATAGTGGTCATTGCATCTCAATGTATCTTTTCCATTATATGTTACCATTTTCCGAACTTTATAATTATCCATGGAGTCTCGCCATATGCAGAATACCATTCTATTAATGAAATTTGAGCTTTTATCCAATTCTTTGCATTTCTTATTTTTATTTAGCTTGCAAAGACTCCACTTATTATTGATAATAACTTTCAAAGCGAAAAAGATTGAATAACAAAATTGATTTTCAAAAAGAATTTAGATTTTGTTTTTACTTTAAAATTTGTGACACAAGAGAAACAACAAAAGTGGTGACCCCAGGAATGGACGAACTCCAGTTGCTTCCCGGAGAAGTTTTGTTGAAGATGTTTCGTCATATAGGGTTTGCAACTCCAGTATCCCCGGTCAAGTTTTGGTTCATTCCTCCTCTTTTCTGAGTTTGCATGATATGAAGATTTAATCCAAGGTTTCTCTAGTGAAGGTTTCGTTTATGTAATAGAGGTTCTCTCTTCCTAGAGAAGTTGGTACAGTAAGCACTCTCGAATAACACATTCCTCTGTTTTCCCCAGTAAAGAATGTATATTGATTTTTCCCTTTGTGAATGTGGTTTTGACCTCCCCGATGAAGTCAACACTAATTCCCCAGTGAATGTTTTGATGATTTGATGTCCGTCTGCCCTACTTGAAATTGATTTTTCAAATCCCTAATAGAAGGGTTACTTTTGAAAACAGTTATTTCCCCGTTGAAGTCTAAGTATTATTCCCTGTTGAAGCCGGAAGAAGGATGTTATATCCCTGAATCTGTATTATTTTTGTCACTTGGATTTGTTTGCTTCCAGATTACGTTTCTCCCCAATAAAGTTAAACTAGGCGGTAGGTTTTGTTTCCTCAATTGGCGATTACTTTTTATTGGATTTGTTCATCTTGGATGTAATTTGGCCGAGTATTGATTGTACCCGAGTTGGTTTTGCCTGTTTACTCCCAGTGTTATATATCTGTTTTATCAGCATATGTAAACACTCATACATTCATACACACATCATGCATAACTTAAATTGGCAAATCATCACTCATTCACATCCGTTAGTATTTTGTTGACATATTACCCTATTTTATAGATGTTATGTTATCCTCTCTTCAATATTGTGTTGGCCTTAAGCAGAAAGCGTATATTCTTTCAACTTCCCCACTGAGTTATCCCTCGTGGAAGATTCTCGCTTCAGCCTTCTTGTACAACTCTTTGACTGGATGATTTGGGTTTCCCTTTTGAGTTTATTTCTAAAAGGATGTATTTTGGATGATTGTCTCATTCCAGTTTATTTCTGGTTTGAATTTTTGATCCTTGGCAATATTATTACTTTGGATTTCCGCAAGCCTCGAGCATTGGTTTGAGAATATGCATTTATTTTGCACGAGAAGACCTTTATCTCTCCAGGAAGTCATATTTCTTTCCCCGGGAAGTCATATTTCATTCCCCAGAAAGTTTTTTTTATAATCCTCCATAACAGAAAGTGACAGGTCTCTTTATTTGAGCAACTTGTACTTCCTTGTAAAAGTCGACGTAACTGTTTTTTTTTCATCTTCTCTATGAGTGGATATTTTGCATCCCGTTGCCAAATTACTCCAGTGGATGGCAAGTCTTTTGATATTGCAGATACAATTCATTATGAAATCTTTACAAGTGGTAGTCTCTTCATTTGAGACAGCTTATATATTACCCTTTCCAGGAAGAATGCTTTGGTTAAAGAAGAAGTTGAGACCCGTTCTAGGTGAAATGCCAGAATTTTGGGGAAACTTGTTATCTTTTTGCTACCTTCAGCAAACGTTGGTAGTTCATCATCAGTGAACAGTGATGTTATGATATATTCTCTTTCTACCTTCAGTGAAAGTTGGTAGGTCACCTTCAGTGAAAGTGGGTGATTGTTATCTTTTTGCTACCTTCAGTGAACGTTGGTAGTTCATCGTCAGTGAATGGTGATGCTATGATATATTATCTTTCTATCTTCAGTGAAAGTTGGTAGGTCACCTTCAGTGAAAGTGGGTGATTGTTATCTTTTTGCTACCTTCAGTGAAAGTTGGTAGTTCATCGTTAGTGAATGGCGATGCTATGATATATTCTCTTTCTACCTTCAATGAAAGTTGGTAGGTCACCTTCAGTGAAAGTTGGTGCTTGTTATCTTTTTGCTACCTTCAGTGAATGTTGGTAGTTCATCATCAGTGAACGGAGATGCTATGATATATTCTCTTTCTACCTTCAGTGAAAGTTGGTAGGTCACCTTCAGTGAAATTTGGTGCTTGTTATCTTTTTGCTACCTTCAGTGAACATTGGTAGTCCATCATCAGTGAACCGTAATGCTATGATATATTCTCTTTCTACCTTTAGTGAAAGTTGGTAGGTCACCTTTAGTGAAAGTTGGTTCTTGTTATCTTTTTTCTACCTTCAGTGAACGTTGGTAGTTCATCGTCAGTGAACGGCGGTGCAATGATATTTTCTCTTTCTACCTTCAGTGAAAGTTAGTAGGTCACCTTCAGTGAAAGTTGGTAGGTCACTTTCAGTGAAAGTTGGTTCTTGTTATCTTTTTGCTACCTTCAGTGAACGTTGGTAGTTCATCGTCAGTGAACGGTGGTGCTATGATATTTTCTCTTTCTACCTTCAGTGAAAGTTGGTAGGTCACCTTCAGTAGAAGTTGGTGTATCCTTTGACTTTTTAACATCCTCTAAGTCAGGTCTTTTGATCCACCAGTGATTTATTTTCCTGGTCGGGTTTCTCTTTTATTTCTATATTTTCTTTGCTATATCCCCAGTGGTTTTTGCGTCTCTTTGGTTTTGTTCATATGCATTCATGCTCATAAGCACTGCATGGCATCTTAGGGCCAAAAATAGGGTTTGTTTTATATTTAAGTATCTTCGATCGCGTCGACACGAAGATTTTCAACCTTTGTATCTCCGGATAGAAGAAACTTAAATAAGGGCTGTTGTTGTACCCCAATTTTTCCCCCTAAGATCCCCTCATCATACCATGTTGATTACATCACAATAATATCACATTAGGATTCTTGGTTCCCCTCCCTATATTTAGCTTTGCTCTTTGAGGAATCACCAAGCACCTTGACTTGTGTTCTTTTGTGATCATGAATATTTTTGTCTTGATTTCTTCTTTTAATTAATAAAATGTAATGTTGGTTTTTCTTGCTTGTTACTTATGTAGGTAAAGGCAAAGAGATTCAGCAAGTTGCTCCATGGGTTCATGAGTTTATTTCCATGCCCTAGTCAATAAAGCTTGAGAAGTTCAAACCTCACCATTAGATTTGTTTTGGAGGAAATTGCATGGCAAGGTTATTTTGGTTCACCACATTTCAAGATTATCAAATTTGGTTCAAAAGTACAAGGTATTGACTGGATAAGTTATCATGCTTGGACAAGGCTTTGTTCCCATTGGTCACAAATGTATATTTAACTTAATTCTTAAGATATGGAAGTGTTTTTGGTGACTATGAGTTCTCATTTTCATCCTCAACAATTTCTATTTACAAAGCATTTGTGTTCGTACAAGAAGTTTGTTCAAAATTGTCAAAGTTCCTCAAGGCATTTTTCTTGATCTAGGAGCTAGGGTTTTTAACTTCAAAGAAGCATATCTTGCTCATATTTTTGTATTTTTGAGTGATTCCAAATAAATACTTCTCTTCAAAGGGTTATCAACAAATCACTTCAAATGTTCCAAAGAGTTTTCATGTGGAAGAAGCTTAATGATGAAGAAAGATTACAAGTCCTCTAGATGAACCCCCAATTTCTCATGTGTGACTTCAAATAATCATAACTTGGTTAATTTTTATCACCTTGAGCCCACTCTTTGTCCATAATGATCTTGAAGATGTGAGCTTTATTCCTTCTTTTATGTGCAAAGTTAGAAAATGGATGGAAGATTCTCTAAGGATGCAAAAGATTATAGGTCATTTCATGAATTTTTGCCAACTTCAACAATTCATAACTCTATCAATTTTTGGAGATTTTGAATGTTTCAAGTTTCAAAATGTCATTCAATAGGTCTATTTCATGCCATATTTTTTTGTCAAGAGCAAATTCCAAGTGGAAGGCCATGTTTGGAAGCAAAACATTATAGGTCACTTTTGAAGAAAAATTTGAAATATTTCTAAGTATGGAAAGTCAACCTTTTTTCCCCAACTTTGACTCAATGCAACTTTCAGCTGAAGCATCCATTTGATCCCATTCTTTTTCCATTGCAAAGCTTGTAAGCTCATCTTTCTAAAGCATCAAGAATCATCCCTTAAGACCCCCTTGAGCTGAGAATGCCATTGGATTGAACTTGGTAACTTGGAACTGAAGTTTCCTTATAAGTCAGAATTTGAAATTCATGTTTTGGCCTTTAAACATCAAATTAGCACGCGTTTGTAATCTAAACATGTTTAACCAAGTTGCCAAAGTGGATTAGAGCCTTACAACGCAAGGATTGGATGAGTTTTGATAGAAATCAGATCACACTTTGCTCATGCATCAGGTTCACACGATTTCCCTCCAAACTTCATCATTTCACACGCTTGAACATTCCATTTGATTCCCTATAAATAGAGGGTCATCCCCCATTCATTTCCTTAAGCTTTGAGAGCCAAAAACACTCTGTCAAAACCTCACACGAGCTTGAAAATTTTGAATTCCGTTTATGAGATTCCAGCCTTTTCCTCTAAAATTCTTTGCACATTCATCTTCCTTAAGCATCATACAAACTCTCCAGCACTAAAACCAAGCAAAACGACCCATAATCTAAGCTACAGAAGTCCAGTTTCAGAGCTTCTTTCTTGAACTTCGAAAAGGTAGAATTCTCCATCATTTGGATCCAAATAAAGCACTAACATGTTCTACTCCTTCTCCTGATTCTAGTGCTTCTTACAATTTTTAAATCCATTGAGAATTGAGAGAGAAATCTCAATTTGAATGTGCTCGTTATTTTCTGGATTTTTTATTCGTATCTCTTTGTATACTTTATATAAATTTGGCGCGATGGTAGTGTTAGGATCGTCTTGAAGATACAAATCCAATGATACTGGTATGGGATCCTTATTTACCATTTGAAGGATTTCACAAAATCTTCATTGCAGAGTGGCTGGAGGTTGAAGACGATGACATGTCTCGTCTCAGCCAATGATAGCGTGCCAGGCATTTTAATTTCATTGGTTGCCTTTTTTCTGATTCCCTGCACATCCCACTAAGGTCCATATCAAGCACAGTGAGTCTGGTCCATTGGATTAGCTTACTAACGCATTTTGACTATGATCTGATGGCCCATATATTTTTGGTTTTATTTTATTTTCTGATTTTTATATTTTAAATGGTTTAATTTTCAAAAATTCATAACTCTTTTATTTTTTATCCAAAATTTATGAAAAAAATTCACAAAAATATTTTGAATTATTTATGATCTCATGACTATTTTTTCACATTTTTATTTTGATATTTTTTATATTTTTGTATTATTTTCTTCTTTTTAATTACTTTAAAAATGCTATCTGATATTTTTTAATTCTGAAAAAATTTCCTAAATATCATTTTGCATATTTCTGGCTTCTTGAAAATTTTATGGAATTTTATATTGATGTTTACTATTTTTGACCTATTTTCTTTTTGTTTGAACAATTTTAATTAGTTTTAAAATAGTTTCTGACTTTTAAAAATTGCCAAAAATTTTATAAAAATATTTGAGTCCTTTTCTTATTTTTCTATGGCCTTACTTAATTTTTCTTGATTAATTTGAATATAGTTGATATTTTTATTTCTTATTTCCATTTTTAAAACATTTTTAAAAACCTTTTTAATGTATATATTAAATGCAATGTTATTTTGTGATTATTTTCTAGCTGAACTTGGGTTGAATTTTGATCATGAACTTTATTAACATCATTGGATCCATGGTGTTGAGTCTAACTCCATAAAAATGGATGAATGATTTTAATAATAGTTTGATTTAAATTTAATTCAAATATGGTTTGTATATTCTTTCCCACCCCCTCTTCATTTTGTCCCTTTCTTATTGCACTAAGTGTTATTGGAGTATGATCTATATATCATGTCTCAAAACAAATGGTGCATAGATTGCTATTGACCGGCCTCAAAATAGGTGTGAATTCTATATAAGTTCACTTACGATTGCTTCACATAGCGCTAAATTTTGTCCTGATTCGAATAAATGATCATTTGTGGCCCAAACCTATGTTTGCAAGCCCAAGTATGCTAATTTGATCTCTTTGATCCAATAACCATGTATTAAAAAAACACATGTTATAGGTGAATTTTTTTATTAACCATGTATTAAAAAAATATTTCGCAAATAACCGGGTTTCGGAAAAAATTACGCAAATAACCATGTTTGAGATGGCTCCACAAAGGAGGAGCCATCTCATTTGGCGCATGCTCCTATTTTTTTAAGGGAGGCGCCATCTCACTTGGCGCCTAAGGGCAAAGGGCAAGCCCTAAGCCAAGTGAGATTGCGCCTATGTACAAAATTAGGTCCAAAAAAAAATTTTTTTTTTCTTTCCTGCGCGTTGCGTATTAGACAGAGATAAACAAAATGGATTTTTTATTTAAAAAAAAATAATTACATTCAACTGTTTTACATTCAAAGAACAGTAAAAAAATAGATACAAAAAAATACTGGGAAAAAAAAAAGATACATCAGTGATCCCCAGGAACCCGGTAATGACCCCCAGTTCCGCATCCCCGTCCCCGCCTTTCTCTTGCTGGGTTCCGTCTCGTTTCCTGCTGCGGCAAGGTCGATGGCCCAGTGAAGTCAATGCGATCCGAATCCATAAAATCAGTAAGATCTCCATATCTTGAAGATCCGCTCTGGTATAGTCGGTTACCCATACCCTCGAAGTTTGGTCGTGTTGGCGGTGGGTGGGGTTCCATGGTTGGTCGGTAGCATTGGTCGTCTGAGTATGGTGGGTAGAAAGGAAATGGATCTTGGGGTGTTTGGTATTGTGGATGTTGGGTTGTTTGGTGATATGGTGGTTGATGGTAGGTTTGGTCGGGTTGGTCATAATCTTCTGACATTCCCATATCAGGGCTAAGGCTGGATGTTGAGGGCGCCATATTGGGATATGTGGAAGACTGAAATTGTGTATGGGGTATGTGGGTTTGCTGGTATTGGGGTTGGTATTGTGGTTGGGTTTGAGGCATTTCCGGGTATTGGTAGTTTGGCGGTGATTGTGGTTGGTAGTACGGCATTTGGTTGTAGTTGTGTTGTGGTGGGAAATGTGGTTGTGTGTTTGTTGGTCTGTTTCTTCTTGGGGGTTGGTTTGAGGTTGATGGATTTTGGGTTTGTTGGTGGGGAATCGAGGGTTGTGCCCATTGTGTGCGTGGGTCAACCAAGTACCTCGGATGAGACACGTGCATATCTGGGTTACTAACCGACCTGTACCACGACATATATTGATCGGTGTGTCGCATGTTACCTTGAGTAAGGAAAACCGGGGATTGCAAGATGTAGCGGTGACGCCTTTGCCACATTTTACACCATTCTGGAGCAAAGTCTTTCCAGTTGGTAAGATTCCACTGGGCGTCGACCCTTTTTAGATGCCAGGGGGACAAATCTGTTGGATCACTTGGTATCTCTTGGATCATTCCGAACTGCATCTTCACACGGTCGTTGTGGTGCATCTCCACAATGTTGAACCGAATGAGTGCAGTCTTTGCAGTCCAAGTTGCTGCATCCTCTGGATTTGGAGAATGGTCCAAACCCAAATATGGTCTCCAGACGAACTGCGATAAAATTTAAATCAGGTAAGCGCAAAAGTAATGTATAAATAATTAAAATGAACAAAAGTTAAAAGCTACGACGTACGTCATCTGGGCCTAAGTGATCCAACAGATTCCGGTAGAGTGCGACATTGAATCTGGGATTCTTGCCGTAATCCATACCCCTCACGCAGTACCTAAAGGAAATGAGAAACATGTTATTTTTAGCATATATTTTGGAAAGAGAAGAATAGTTATAAATGCTATAACTTAATGACTTACTTTGTTGCGTAAGGGAAACCAAAAGTGTTGTTGTTGATGAGGTTTAAGGACTCCATCCTCCACCAACCCCAGGCTTGTAGTAAAAATGCGCACCCATAAAATGTACATTTTTCCTTGACTGCGTTTTTGCACAAGGAACTGTACAGGTGGGCTAATACTACAGAACCCCAACTAAATTTTCTAGTTTTATCAAAATTTGTTAGTAAATGTAAGTACATGAAATTTACACTATTTCCCGTACTTTCGAGAAATAAAAATGTACCAAAAAGTATCATAATATACGTTCGGGCTTTTACTACTCGGTCATTCTCTGAGGAATTTTCATTTAATTCCATACTTGCATAATGCCGTTTCAGGTCAGTGAGTAGTATTCCCTGCCCTCTTGCTCCACCACCTTCTACCATGTCCCTACCCAACAGTTCTTCACACTGTGAGTTCGGTTGTTGAACTGACCCGTTCACTGCCTTACCGTCAATAGGGAGGCCCAGTAGCATGTAAACATCTTCGAGAGTGATGGTACATTCACCTATTGGTAGGTGAAATGTATGGGTCTCCGGTCTCCACCTCTCCAACATTGCAAGAATAAATTTGGAGTCAATGGTGCAGTTGGAGATCTTTATCACGTGTCCGAAACCTGCATATTCCAGATAAGGGACGATAAATGGGTCGGGAGCAAGGTATTTGTGCGAACGGATTCTGAATCTTTGTGTATCCTGAGATCATAATTAAACAAGAGTAAGATTAATTAAGATGAACAACACGTTATTTGAAGTATGAAAAATGTATAACCAAAGAAGAGACTTACAAATGCAGCAATGTTTTCCCTTGTGCCTCTGTGAGTATCTCCCATTGTTAGAAGGGCCATTGTTCAGAACGCTTGAGAGAATGAAAGACTTAGGAAGAAATAGAGAGTATGATAGACTTAAGAAATATTTCGTAGCAGAGAGTGAGAGAGTTGGGTGGGTGTGAGAGATGTTTCATAAGGTATGTATTTATAGTCAAATAAGTTTGATGTAGTGGTTGCATGCCTGCGATGTGTCACATTTGCATGCTTAGGGTGTTACACATATGCATGCATGCATTTACAAAACATGTAAGGTGTCACTCTTGCAGGCTAGGTGGCAGCCCATGCATGTATCACGATTGGACAGTAAGGGAGGCGCCATCTCACTTGGCGAAATAGTACAAAAATGAATGGTGTCGCCACCCCATTTGGCGAATAAGAGGTGTCACGTTTTACAGCATTGGCTCAGGCTATGTGACAGCCTTTGGGATTCCTTTCTTTGTTGCATGCAAGGCCATTGGAGTTGATGGGTGGCAGGCTAGCACAAAACATTTATGTGTGCAGAATAGGTCCAGGCTAGGTGGCAGCATAAGCCCATGCATGTATCACGATTGGACAGTAAGGGAGGCGCCATCTCACTTGGCGAAATAGTACAAAAATGAATGGTGTCGCCACCCCATTTGGCGAATAAGAGGTGTCACGTTTTACAGCATTGGCTCAGGCTACGTGACAGCCTTTGGGATTCCTTTCTTTGTTGCATGCAAGGCCATTGGAGTTGATGGGTGGCAGGCTAGCACAAAACATTTATGTGTGCAGAATAGGGCCAGGCTAGGTGGCAGCATAAGCCCATGCATGTATCACGATTGGACAGTAAGGGAGGCGCCATCTCACTTGGCGAAATAGTACAAAAATGAATGGTGTCGCCAACCCATTTGGCGAATAAGAGGTGTCACGTTTTACAGCATTGGCTCAGGCTACGTGACAGCCTTTGGGATTCCTTTCTTTGTTGCATGCAAGGCCATTGGAGTTGATGGGTGGCAGGCTAGCACAAAACATTTATGTGTGCAGAATAGGGCCAGGCTAGGTGGCAGCATAAGCCCATGCATGTATCACGATTGGACAGTAAGGGAGGCGCCATCTCACTTGGCGAAATAGTACAAAAATGAATGGTGTCGCCACCCCATTTGGCGAATAAGAGGTGTCACGTTTTACAGCATTGGCTCAGGCTACGTGACAGCCTTTGGGATTCCTTTCTTTGTTGCATGCAAGGCCATTGGAGTTGATGGGTGGCAGGCTAGCACAAAACATTTATGTGTGCAGAATAAGGCCAGGCTAGGTGGCATCATAAGCCCATGCATGTATCACGATTGGACAGTAAGGGAGGCGCCATCTCACTTGGCGAAATAGTACAAAAATGAATGGTGTCGCCACCCCATTTGGCGAATAAGAGGTGTCACGTTTTACAGCATTGGCTCAGGCTACGTGACAGCCTTTGGGATTCCTTTCTTTGTTGCATGCAAGGCCATTGGAGTTGATGGGTGGCAGGCTAGCACAAAACATTTATGTGTGCAGAATAGGGCCAGGCTAGGTGGCAGCATAAGCCCATGCATGTATCACGATTGGACAGTAAGGGAGGCGCCATCTCACTTGGCGAAATAGTACAAAAATGAATGGTGTCGCCAACCCATTTGGCGAATAAGAGGTGTCACGTTTTACAGCATTGGCTCAGGCTACGTGACAGCCTTTGGGATTCCTTTCTTTGTTGCATGCAAGGCCATTGGAGTTGATGGGTGGCAGGCTAGCACAAAACATTTATGTGTGCAGAATAGGGCCAGGCTAGGTGGCAGCATAAGCCCATGCATGTATCACGATTGGACAGTAAGGGAGGCGCCATCTCACTTGGCGAAATAGTACAAAAATGAATGGTGTCGCCACCCCATTTGGCGAATAAGAGGTGTCACGTTTTACAGCATTGGCTCAGGCTACGTGACAGCCTTTGGGATTCCTTTCTTTGTTGCATGCAAGGCCATTGGAGTTGATGGGTGGCAGGCTAGCACAAAACATTTATGTGTGCAGAATAGGGCCAGGCTAGGTGGCAGCATAAGCCCATGCATGTATCACGATTGGACAGTAAGGGAGGCGCCATCTCACTTGGCGAAATAGTACAAAAATGAATGGTGTCGCCACCCCATTTGGCGAATAAGAGGTGTCACGTTTTACAGCATTGGCTCAGGCTACGTGACAGCCTTTGGGATTCCTTTCTTTGTTGCATGCAAGGCCATTGGAGTTGATGGGTGGCAGGCTAGCACAAAACATTTATGTGTGCAGAATAGGGCCAGGCTAGGTGGCAGCATAAGCCCATGCATGTATCACGATTGGACAGTAAGGGAGGCGCCATCTCACTTGGCGAAATAGTACAAAAATGAATGGTGTCGCCACCCCATTTGGCGAATAAGAGGTGTCACGTTTTACAGCATTGGCTCAGGCTACGTGACAGCCTTTGGGATTCCTTTCTTTGTTGCATGCAAGGCCATTGGAGTTGATGGGTGGCAGGCTAGGTGGCTGCATAAGCCCATGCATGTAATATTATTGGCAGCCTTGGGGGGTTGCAACACTTACTTAATTGAAATTTTTTGCCTTACGTTGAACATAACATTCATTCACATAAACTGTAAAATTTTCCAACCTTCGAATCAGTCATCTAACCTTCAAACATTCCAGCATTCATACCTTCATACAATCAATAAACCCAAAACATTCCCACCTTCATACCTAAAACAATTCTACACAATGGCCTCTTCACCACAATTTGTTGTCAAAGCACATTTCAATGGTGAGACATACATGTGTCCCACAGTTGGGTTTTTGTTTAGAAACACCGACAATGTCCGATTTCTCTTAAACGGGAAAGCAAATTTCTCGTACTTTAAGAAAAGATTGGAGGCCAAACTTGAACGAGGCCCGGTATCCCAGATATTTTATCAGAGTCCAATCTTTTTTGGAAACAACCAAGTTATTTTTTATAAGGTTGCAATTCAAGATGACGAGGATTTCCAGAACATGATTTCCAGCCATGTCTATTCTGGAAACGACTCTATAGAGCCTCCGGTGACACAGGAGGTTGATCCTTTAGAGAATGAGCAAGATGAGGTGGATGCAGTTGATGATGAAGAAGAAGATAACGAGTTAGAGTTTGATGAAATGGTGAACGACGATTCTGACGATGATGGCATCCCAAGTATTCCTACCGACAAAATCTACACACCACCTACGCACATGACAAACTTCAACATGGGCGGAGATGAACCTTCTACGGACTTGTTTTTCCAACCGTATATGCAATCGGATGAAAATTTAAAAGAGAAGGACAAGTTTCATAATAGAGAGGAATGCATAAGGGCCATCAAAAAATTTCACATGCTCAACTCGGTTGATTATAAGGTGGATCGTGTAAACCCGGAAAGGTACAAGATCAAGTGTGTCCACCCTGACTGTATGTTCAAGCTGACCGCTTCATACAGACTAAGGGGTGACTGCTGGGTCATAGGTTCCATGACTACCCATACTTGTGTAAGTTCCACTCAATCACAAGACCACCGAAAACTCAACCATGATCTAATCTGTCAAGAAATCCTACCCCTGGTCAGCAACGACCCTTCTTTGAAGGTGAAAACAATCATCTCCCACATCACCACGGTTTTTAACTACACTCCGTCTTACCGTAAGGCGTGGTTAGCAAAGACTAAGGCGATTGAAAGGGTGTACGGGAACTGGGAGGAGTCATACCGAGAACTTCCACGCTACCTAAATGCACTCAAGACATATTCTCCAGGTAGTGTTTATGTTCTGGAAACATTGCCAGCGTACGCCCAAGATGGTAGTCTACTACATGGCAACGGAATATTCAGTCGCGTCTTTTGGGCATTTCAACCATGCATCACAGGGTTTGCTTCATGCAAACCAATTCTACAAATAGACGGGACTTGGTTGTATGGGAAGTACAAAGGCACGCTTTTGATGGCAGTTGCACAAGATGGCAACAATAACATTTTCCCCGTTGCGTTTGCCCTTGTCGAGGGGGAGACCGGTGGTGCTTGGAGCTTTTTCCTGAAAAATCTTCATACACACGTGGCTCCTCAACCAGATCTCTGTTTGATCTCGGACAGACATGCCTCCATTGAAAGTGCCTATAATAATCCGGCAAATGGTTGGCATGACCCTCCTTCTACGCATGTCTATTGCGTCAGGCATATCGTCCAAAATTTCTCGAGGGAGGTCAAGGACAAAACATTGAGGAAAGCGGTGATGAATGCAGGATACGCACTGACACAGCCCACATTCAAATATTACCGCAACGAGATCCGTTTGTCTAACCCAGAAGCCGGTACGTGGATCGACAATATACCGGTCGAAAAGTGGACTAGGTCATACGACAATGGCCAAAGATGGGGGCATATGACAACAAATCTTATTGAATCAATGAATGGGGTATTCAAGGGCATACGAAACCTCCCCATCACTGCCTTGGTGAAATCCACGTATTTTAGGATGGCTGCGTTATTTGCCAAAAGAGGTGAAATGTGGTATGCGGTCTTGCAATCAGGACAACTATGGAGTGAAAGCTGTATGAAATACATTAAGGCTGAAAGTGCTAAAGCCAACACTCACATGGTTACACGGTTTGACCGCCATAGCTACAACTTCATTGTGAAAGAGACAATTGACCACAATGAAGGCCTGGCAAGACAAGAATACAGGGTCATTTTACCTTCTCAATGGTGCGATTGTGGCAGGTTTCAAGCTTTTCGTATGCCTTGCTCTCATGTCATTGCCGCTTGTGCGCATACCCATCAAGACGCGCTTCAACTTCTCTCAAACGTTTATAAATCTGAAACGTTGCTCACTGTTTACAACAACAACTTTCCTTTGGTGGCAAAACCGGACTATTGGCCTGAATACAACGGTGATATAGTTTGGCACAATGACCAAATGCGGAGGAACAAGAAGGGTCGTCCCAAAAGCAGGCGCATAACAACAGAAATGGACGATCTTGACAGGTTGGAAAGAAAGTGTGGTTTATGCCGTCAGGTCGGACACAATCGCAAAAACTGTCTGAATCGGGCGTCTGGCTCGACCACATAAATTTTGTAATACATTAAATCTTTTCAATATTTGTGTTGTAAACATTATGGGTTTTCCGTTAATAAAACTGTTCACACAATTTAAGAAATTCAATATAGGAAATTACATTAGGGTTTTCGCGTACAACAATGATTAACGATATTCAATCTAGGAAATTACAACTGTTAACACAATTTCATCTGACCCATGCATCATCAGCATTACATCACTGTCTGTTTTGACTTCCTCCAACCACACATTAGGTCTTCCTGTCGCATGCGAGGTTGTTGTTCGTTTTCGCTGGATCCTTCGCATTATTTCCCCCTCGGCGATGTCTCCATCTAGCCACCGCATCAACTCCCGCTTCAGACGCTCCATGGAGTGAATGTGCCAGAATTTCATTTTCATCGCAGGTTTCGTGGCGGAGAATATAACGTAACCATCTCTGCTAAAAATCATAGGCGACGTCATTACGTAAATAAGGGAGTACAAAATAAAAATACAGTGCGAGAAAGTGTGAGAAATTTCAAAGAAACGGACGAATTATTTATAAAACAGCAAAAAACCCTAGTTTTGCCCTAGGCGCCAAGTGAGATGGCGCCTCCTCTTCTTTTTAAGGAGCATGCGCCATCTCACTTGGCTAAATGCCAAGGGAGGCGCCAAGTGAGATGGCGCCTAGGGCAAAACCCTAGGTGCATGCGCCAAATGAGATGGCTCCTCCTTTGTGGAGCCATCTGAAACATGGTTATTTGCGTAATTTTTTCCGAAACCCGGTTATTTGCGAAATATTTTTTTAATACATGGTTATTAATAAAAAAAATTCAATGATTTTAATAATAGTTTGATTTAAATTTAATTCAAATATGGTTTGTATATTCTTTCCCACCCCCTCTTCATTTTGTCCCTTTCTTATTGCACTAAGTGTTATTGGAGTATGATCTATATATCATGTCTCAAAACAAATGGTGCATAGATTGCTATTGACCGGCCTCAAAATAGGTGTGAATTATATATAAGTTCACTTACGATTGCTTCACATAGCGCTAAATTTTGTCCTGATTCGAATAAATGATCATTTGTGGCCCAAACCTATGTTTGCAAGCCCAAGTATGCTAATTTGATCTCTTTGATCCAATAACCTTGAGATTTATTGTGTGGAGGATTTGGTTCTACCAATACTCTAATGGATCTTGTTGTACCCTAAAATTTTCCCTCTCATATTTCTCAAAACATTGCAAGAAAAATCTCCAAGTTGCTCAAGTTTGCTCAAGAGTGGGTCAAACAAATCATCTCCTAAGGCAGTCAACCCCAAATTAGGGTTTTGTGTTGCATAAAGATCCTTGAGTCCAAATGAAATCAAATGCTCCCTAATGTCCTAATATGTTCTCAAGTTCATCCATGTCATCTTTCAAGCCTTGCAGAGGAAGTTTGCTCAGTTAATTGCTCAAAGGGTCCAAAAGTCGACTGTGCTAGGGCAAAAGTCGATTGTAACCTACAAATAGTCAAACTTAAATATTTTTTGCCAACATTCTCATTTTTAAGGATATTTCATCATTTGATCAAGGGTTGATCATGATTCATCAAGGATTGCTCAAAATTCATCAAGACTCAAAAGTTGCTAAATTAGGGTTTTGCAAGGAAAGTCAACTCAACTTTTGCCAAGCATAACTTTCTCATACTTTATGCGAAATGACCCATCCAATGCTCATTTTGAAGAGGATTCAATTTCCAACAATCCATCTTCATACCCCAAGATCAGAAAATGCACTCACAAGAAGTTATAAATTTGGACATTATAGGTCATTTTTGAAAGTCAACAAATACACCTTTTTTGCCAAAGCTTATAACTTGAGCATGGAATATCAAAATGATATGAGACCAAAAGGGTTGGTTAGAGGATATCTCAATATTTCTAAAAAGTCAGAGAACACTCCCAAAAGTTCAAAATTGAAGAAGTTATGCATTGTTGAAGTTGGGCATTTTTGCAAAATTGCCAAAAGTCAACTATCCCCAAAACTTCAAATTTTGTCAAATGGGCCCATTCGTTTCCACTTGATTTGAGCTTGCATCATTGTCCACGTGTCCTAGCTTCAGCCATGAGCCCATATCTTATTTTTATTTTATTTGATTTTTTATTGAATTATTTCATTTTTAATCAAATTAAATCATAAAAAATCCAAAGCCTGGATTACATGATATCTTTTGATTGTTTCAGGTTTTAATTGTCATCATAATCATCATCAAAATTCGTATCAAGCATATCATGTACAAAAAGATGGATATTTGACAAATTTGGCAAGCTTTAAAAGATGAATCAAATCAAATCATAAGGCAATGATTTAGAGATTTGATTCATGATTCTTGACCTAATACATTCCATGATACATATAGAAGGCAAAGGCACTAAATTGAGGGCTAGAGGCTGCAGAAAGAAGCAAAGCAAAACTTGCAAAATTCACAAAAAAGTGTGAAACCAAAATCCTACTTGGAGGCATTTTCAGAAGCAAAGCTTGACACCAATCGATTGCTGGAGGTTCACTGGGTCAGAACCAATCCCTAGCAAGCTCCCATACACGCTCAAAATCTCTGTAAGTATCTCAAAAAACAGCTCTTCTTTTGAATTTGCAAATCTTGATTTCTGCATCTTTTGTATAAACTATTTGCATATTCATGATCCTCGTCAAGTTTCCAAACTTTCTGCATTAGCCAATTGTGTTTTTCTGGCCTAGATGAAGAACCCCCATAGCTAGGGTTCTTCGTTCATGTTTTAGGGTTTTCTTTTTCAGGAGAAATTAAGACTCAAGAAGGGCATCGGGTTAATCAGGAAGCCCAGACGAACTCAGCCATGTGGTTGGAATTGATTTTCATGGACTGGAATGGATTTTAGAGTGAGCCTGCGCATTCAGCTGTGGATCCAAACCCACAGGAAATATGTACAGGGTTCGGAGGTAGGAGACGACAAGTTGTCGTTCTCCCATTGGCCAGATTAAATCAACTTTCGCGCATTTTTGTTTTTCTGGTTATTAACGTGTTTTCTTTTATTATCATTATTTGGTATATACTTGACAAATAGAACATGATGGTTGAGTGGTAAAAGTGTGCATCAAAACTCCTTCAGGACCTGGGTTCGAATCCCAGGTCCCCCGTGTTATTTGTTATATTTTTCCTTCAAGTAATCCAGTGCAAAGTTAGGCGTGGAGCTCATCATGTGTCCTCACTCAATCAAGCGCCGGATGGCCCAAGGTCAGATCTGGTGATCCAGGATGATGGTCCACCATGGGACCAAGTCAAAAGGCGCACATGGAATCCAAAAAAGTCCACCAGGCCAGCGTGTTATTGGGCCTTGGAATTGATATTCAGACCTCCAAATCAGGCCCAAACCTCCTATCTCTTTCTATTTCTTTTATTTAATTTTATTTGTTTTATTATTTTTATTTAATCAATTAACCAATCAAATTTTTTTCTTTATAAAAATAAAACCAAAAAAATATTTTTCTTCATTAAAACCAAATTTAAATTTTTATTAATAAATTCTAATTATATTAATTTAGTTTTAATTAGGATAACTTTAATATATTTTGTAAATAATCAAATTAACTTAGACATAATTAGGTTTTTATTAATATTGATCAATTTTATTTTCTTTCTTTAAATAACACAAAAACCCAAAAATATTTATTTTTATTAATTAATTTAATTTAATAATTAACCTAGTTTAATTTATTTCTTAATTCAAAAATAACCAAAAAATATCTTTTCTTTAAATAACAAAGGGTCAAAACCTTAGAACTCGCACTCAATTTAATTTTCCGCACACGATCTTTTATTTAATATTGTATTTGTTTCCGGAATGTAATAGCTTAATAGGACTTTAAATATTTTTATCGCTTTATTTATTTTCCGCATTTAAATTTCAAAGGGTTGCTTTTGGCGATGTAAATACCCGACGCCTTGTAATTTAATTTCCGCAATTTATTTTCCGCAATTTATAATTGTTAGATGTTTGATAATAGGAATGCATGACAAGATTGAACGTTTAACCTAAAATCAATATAGATCACTCATGACATGTACAAAGACAAATTAACTGAAAATAACACACTCGCACATGCGCACTCTTAGGGTACACCCCAATTGGTTGCCTTCGTACGCGGTCATTGAGTATAGGAAGTTTTAGAGGTCGCCCTCTTGTCCAAAGATCATAGTTGCCTCGAAACGGTTGCCTCGGATAAAATGATCTAAGACATTAGGGTTAACGCTAAGGCGTCCTAACGTTGCTTTAGTGACCGCATGTCCCTTAATCGAATTGACCCTTAAACTCCAACGACGGTGCTATCTACTCATCAATAGTAGGATAGCATTGTCTAAAGGAGGATAGCATATAACGATTCTTTTTTCGAGTAGGTAGATGGTTCTTAAGTACTTGCTCTTTCAAAAAACAAAAAACTTTTCACACTTACACTCCTTTTCAAACAAAGACTTTTTCAAACCCACAAACTCAAAGAAAATAAATTTTGAAAACAATATGAGCAAGTACCTAAGAGCCCGTGGATAACCACGGATAAAAAGGGTGCTAACACCTTCCCTTTTTATAATCTACCCCCCGAACCCGATAAACATCTCGAAAAAGGATTTTTTCTGTGCTTTTTTCCTTTCCTTATTGGATAAAATAAAAGTCGGTGGTGACTCTTGCTTACCGCGACATTATGCGAAAACAAACGCAAAACACAAACTAGCATTCCAAAAATAGTCAGGTCTTTCCCACCGTATCACAGAACTGGCGACTCTGCTGGGGAATACTTAATAAGTGGGGTGTACCTTAGGATTAGATCATTGTGTTTTCAATTGTTTGCTTTGTATGATTTACTTTTGTGGGCTTGTATCGGAGTTACTATAGATCCTAACCCGGATCTGGGGGATACCCTTTAGGTAAGTAGTAATAAACTGTGAGGGAACTGTACGGCATAGACCGATACGGTTGAAGCAGTAGCTACGTTGGTGTGGCACTTTAGTTTGTACTGATATCCCTTGTGTTGGAACGTGGAGAATATGGGTCTTCTAAGGGGTCATTAAGCACCAACTGACCTTAGAACCTTTAAATTGACCAACTTAGCCATAGAACAGTAGCAGTATGCTACACTCATTGAGACTAAACTCTCGCGATGATTCCGGCCGCAAGAAAAGGTTGCTAAACTGGAATTATGACCGATCGAGGGTAGTCAGTGATATTTAGATCCTCTAGAACCTGGTTACTATTTTTAGGACAGGTTTAAACCAACTGAACTGAAAGAGGGTAGTACCTAGAATCCTTGCCAGCCTGAAATCTAAGGGCTCTCTGTGTGACTTGTGTGCCTTTACCATGTTTGCTATTTGTGGATACTTGTGGTGTACTTTCTATCATGATATCATAACATTGCATACATCTTGCATTGGACTAACCTATTTCAAAGACAAGAGGGATTCATATTTGTTCGGTTTTGTAGGTCATGGCACCCATGCGTAGGAACACCATCCGGATCAACTTTGTCCAGGTTCCCACTATGCTTAAAGAGTTGGTTGCAAAGATGTCTGATACTACCTCCTTCATCAGAAGACATGGGAATCTTCTTAGTTTGGTCACCTCCAAATTGGACGAGCAGATGATGAGTGTCCTAGTCCAGTTCTATGATCCACTGTACCATTGCTTTACTTTTCAGGACTACCAGTTGGTCCCCACCTTAGAAGAGTTCTCTGATCTGCTTGGTATCCCTATTCTGGAGCAGACCCCGTTCACAGGTTGGGAGAAGATCCTTAGGCCAGAAGAGATTGCTTCAGCCCTTCATGTGACAAAGGATGAAGTAATGGCTAATTGGGAGACTAGAAGTGGAGCAAAGGGATTTCTGACTAAATTCTTGGTTGGTAAGGCTAATCATTTCTGGGATAGTCTAGACTTCAAGGCATTCGAAGATATTTTGGCTCTTCTGATATATGGTTTGGTACTTTTTCCTAACTCTGATTCCTTTGTTGATGTGAATGCGGTAAAAATATTCATCTCTGGTAACCCTATACCCACTCTCTTGGGTGACATTCTTCATCAGCTTTATGCCCGTACTGCTCAGAAGCGGGGAACTTTGATGTGCTGTGCTCCATTACTGGCGAGGTGGTTTATTTCGCACCTCCCCAAATCAGTGTTGAAGAATAAAGAAGGCATGGGCTGGGCTTATAGAGTTATGTCTCTCTCTCACAATGACATCATTTGGACTATTAAGGGGAGGTGGCCGTTATTGATCACTGTGGGGAATACCCCAATGTTCCACTGATAGGAACCCATGGAGGAATCACTTATAATACATGTTTGGCCTTACGTCAGTTTGGGTGTGTTAGGAGGGAAGGTCCTCATGAATTGCTGATGCCTAGTATCATCTTTGATTTTCAAGGGGATAGTGACGAGCAATGCCACAGATTCATAAGGGCTTAGGATAGAGTTCACATATCTGATCCTCACGAGCTGGGTCCAAAGACTTCTCTTCTGGTGGAGCCATATCTTAGATGGGTTTGCATCCGTGCCCAAAAGCTGGGGATTCCGTATGAAGCCGTCTTGCCTATCATTGTTGAAGTTGCTAATGAAGAGGGGGTTCTTCTTACCATCCTACACCCTTACATACCTACTGACATTGGGGCATTGAACAGGTCCTGGATGCAGATAAGGGAAGAGCGAGATACTTATAGAGAAAAGTTGGAGAAAGAGCAGATCATCAATGACTACATCAGCACCAAAGGAAAACGACCATGGGAGCGTTGATGTCCTTTGAATATTTCCAGTTTTATTTACTTTCCAGTATTTCCTTTCTTGTAACGCCTTAAGGGAAATGTGTGAACAATTTGAATTTCAAGTTTATCTAATAAAAGTGTATTTCATTTCTTGTTTACGAATTTGAATCTCTCGATGTCTCTGAAATCATATCATACGCATTTCATTCCATGTACCTCATAACAGGTACCCATACAGGCTTTCTCATCTTCTTCGCTGTTTATTACAGCATTATGTCTTTTGAACCATCAACTGAGCAAGCAATCAAGGCTCTACAGGCTCAAAACGCCCAGTTCCAAGAATTTTTCATGAATCTAGCTAAGGGTCAACAAGATCTGAAGACCCTTATTCTGAAAGAGAAGAAGAAGAAGAAGAAGAGGACAGTCCTGTTTAACACAGGTCACAGGTTTGGAAACAGGCTACGAGATGAAGTTGATTTGACCACCTCATCTGGAGGGAAGGATAGTCAGGAAGAAAGGAGGGCTCCTAGCCCTGTGGTTTCAGACAACAAGACGGACTTTGACGAAGACCAATATCCTCCGGATGAGGATAGATACAAGCAACTGGAAGACCATTTGAGTGCGATGGAAGTTCAGAAAGTGCCTGGTCTGGACTTTGGTGATCTGGGACTATCGTCTGGGGTGGTGATTCCCCACAAGTTTAAAGCACCAGCTTTTGCTAAGTACGACGGAGTTTCTTGTCCGAAACTGCACCTCCGGTCGTATGTAAGGAAGATTCAGCCGTACACCACTGACAAGAATCTCTGGATCCACTTCTTTCAAGACAGTCTCTCAGGGACTCAGCTTGAATGGTTTTACCAGCTAGAAGGAGCCAGTATCCGTATTTGGGAAGACTTGGCTGCTGCTTTCTACAAGCAGTACCAATACAATGCCGACCTTGCTCCTACGCGTACCCAACTCCAGGGTATGTCAATGGGTGCGGGAGAAGGTTTCAAAGATTATGCTCAGAAGTGGAGGGACCTCGCTGGAAGAGTGTAACCACCCTTGGCTGATAGGGAGCTAGTGGACATGTTTCTGGGGACCTTGTTTGGTCCATATTTCAACCATCTGATTGGAAGTTCTTCGTCCGGATTTACGGAGATGATTATGACCGAGGAAAGGATTGAGGCTGGTATAAAGTCTGGTAAAATACAGAAGGGTGCTTCATCAGGCACCGAGAAGAAGCCTTTTAAGAAAGAGTCCAGTGTTGTTTACAGTTTGAAAAGCCAGAATAGACCTGAACACCACCAAGTTGTTAATGCGGTGGTCATTTCAAGACCTGCTGGTGCTCCTCAGCGCAAAAATCAGCAAAGGGCCGAGAGGCCCCGAAGGCAATTCACCCATCTCAACATGACTTTGTCTCAGATTCTGCCGCAGTTATTGAAAACCAATCTAGTAACTCCAAGGGAGGCTCCGTAGAATCCCAACACTGCATCGCCTAAGTACAACCCTAATGCCCGCTGTGCTTTTCACTCAGATAGCCCGGGACATGATACAGATGATTGTTGGGCTTTGAAGAACAAAGTATAGGACTTGATTGATGCGAAGGAGATTGAGTTCGGAGCACCAGAAAAGCCTAAACAAGACGCAGGGGTGAACGCTATCGGGGATGACAATGATGAAGAGTTTGATATTGACGGTTGGATATATCCAACTGCCGATGGTGGATTAAGAAACTGGACAGTGAAGGATTCTATGCTCGTTTCTGTTATCACCCAGTAATACGACTTTTTGTTTTGATTTTGTAACAGACAATGTTTTAAACTTTATGGCCCGATGTCTTACCCGGGGCACAGTGGCTTCATTTGTGAGGGCTTTATGTGTGTCATTTTCATATATCATTAATAAAAGCATTGGACGTTTTCTTACATTTCAAATTTTGCGCTCCTTGTTTTTCTTTTATTACATATTGCAAAACAACTATTTTACACACACTCACATATACAGGTTTACATCCACTTTGGATCTCACTGGTAATGACTCTGCTACTGCCAGTTATGACTTCGAAAGTCCGATCAACTTAGCCGAAGACGAAGGTGAAAATGATTGCGAAGTGCCTGGTGAACTTGCAAGACTATTACTTCAGGAAGAGAGGGTTGTTCAGCCGCACGAAGAGCCGGTGGAATCAGTGAATCTGGGTACAGAGATAGACAAGAAAGAGGTTAGGATCGGTGCAAATCTAGAGTTTAATGTGAAGCAACAATTGATTCAGACGCTGCGTGACTACGTTGAGATCTTCGCCTGGTCTTATGAAGATATGCCTGGGTTGGATACCGATATTGTGGTTCACCGCCTGCCTACCAAGGAAGACTGTCCTCCAGTGAAACAAAAGGTCCACTGAATGCGCCCAGAGATGTCTGAGAAAATCAAGGCTGAAGTTATGAAACAGTTTGACGTCGGTTTTCTAGCAGTTACTTCTTACCCATAGTGGGTGGCCAACGTGGTTCCTGTACCGAATAAGAATGGTAAGGTTCGAATGTGTGTTGACTATAAGGATCTGAACAGGGCGAGTCCCAAGGATGATTTTCCTCTACCTCATATCGACGTTCTGGTTGACAACACCGCTCAGCACAAGGTATTCTCCTTTATGGATGGTTTCTCCAGTTATAATCAGATTAAGATGGCTCCCGAAGACATGGAGAAGACAACTTTTGTTACTTAGTTGGGTACCTTTTGCTACAAGGTCATGCCCTTTGGATTGAAGAATGATGGGGCAACGTATCAGCGTGCCATGGTCACTTTGTTTCATGACATGATCCATCATGAGATTGAGGTATACGTCGATGACATGATTGCAAGATCCCAAACTGAGGAAGAACATCTGGACCACCTTCAGAAGTTGTTTGACAGGTTGAAGTTGTACAAGCTGGGGTTAAACCCAAACAAGTGCACTTTCGGGGTGAGATCTGGTAAGTTATTGGGCTTCGTCGTAAGCGATAAAGGTATTCAAGTGGATCCGGAAAAGGTGAAGGCCATACAAGAGATGCCACCTCCCCAAACAGAGAAAGAAGTCAGAGGCTTTCTGGGACGACTAAACTACATTGCCTGATTCATCTCACACCTGACCGCTACTTGTGAACCAATCTTCAAGTTACTAAATAAAGATCAAGTAGTACGTTGGAACGATGAATGCCAGGCCGCTTTCGAAAGGATCAAAGAGTATCTCCAAGAGCCACCTATTCTGATGCCTCCAGTTGAAGGGAGACCTTTGATCTTATACTTGACAGTACTCGATAATTCAATGGGGTGTGTTGGGTCAGCATGACGAGTCTGGCCGAAAAGAGCATGCTATTTATTACCTTAGCAAAAAGTTTACCGAATTTGAGACCCGATACTCACTGCTCAAGAAAACTTGATGCGCTTTGGTATGGGCTGCTCACCGGCTGAGACAGTACATGCTGACTCACACTACTCTATTGATATCGAAGATGGATTCAATCAAGTATATCTTCGAAAAGCCTGCTTTGTCCAGAAGAATAGCGAGATGGCAGATGATATTGACTGAGTATGACATCCAATACACGACTCAAAAAGCAATCAAGGGAAGTGCGTTAGCAGACCATTTGGCACATCAGGCAGTGGATGATTACCAGTCTATGAACTTCGAATTCCCGGACGAGAATATCATGTTGGTAACTGATTGTGAGACACCTGCACTGGATGAAGGACCTGAGGAAGGATCTCGATGGTCTATGTACTTTGATGGAGCTTCAAACGCTTTGGGTAATGGCATTGGCGTCGTGATCATATCTCCTAAAGGCTCTCATACTCCGTTTACCGCCCGACTATGTTTCAACTGCACCAACAATATGGCGGAGTATGAAGCGTGCATCATGGGTCTTCGAGCAGCAATTGACCTAAGGATTAAGTTTCTGAGTGTCTTCGGAGATTCCGCTCTCGTGATCAGTCAGATCAAAGGTGAGTGGGATACGAAACACCCAAATCTTATTCCTTACAAAGAGTATGTATTGACGTTGCTTCCACATTTTGAGGAGATAACCTTTGAACACTTCCCTATAGAGGAGAATCAGTTGGCGGACGCGCTGGCTACAATGTCTTCTATGTTCAAAGTCAATTGGGACAACGAGGCTCCCCGAATTATCATTGAAAGATTGGACGAACCTGCACATTGCTGTGACATTGAGACTGAAGAGGTAACAGAAAAGCCCTGGTTTCACGAAGTAAAAAGGTATCTTGAGGCTCAGGAATACCCCGAGGGTGCATCTGTTAATGACAAGAAGTTTCTGAGGACGTTCGCAGCAAAGTTCTTCATCAGCAATGGCATCCTTTACAAACGTAACCATGATTCGACCCTACTGCGATTTATGGATAAGAACGAAGCAGAAAGGATCATGACAGAATTACATGAAGGTACTTTCGGAACTTATTCCAGTGGACACACCATGGCAAAGAAAATCCTATGGGCAGGATATTATTGGTCCACAATGGAAGCCGACTGTTATCAGCATTCTCGGACATGTCACAAGTGCCAAGTCTATATTGATAAGGTGTGCATACCTCCAGTTCCTCTGAACATCTTGACAGCTCCCTGGCCTTTTGCCATGTGGGGCAATTATATGATCGGCGAGATCAGACCTACGGCATCCAATGGGCACCGTTTCATCCTGGTAGCCATTGATTACTTTACGAAGTGGGTTGAAGCAGCTTCATTTGCTACAGTAACCAAGAACGTCGTGGCACGGTTCATTCGGCATAATCTGATTTGTCGATACGGTGTACCAGAGAGGATCATTACGGACAATGGTACGAATCTCAACAATAAGATGAATACTGAGCTATGCAAACAGTTCAAGATACAGCATCATAACTCTTCTCCCTACCGGCCGAAGATGAATGGGGCTGTAGAAGCGGCTAATAAAAACATTAAGAAGATTGTGTAGAAGATGACAGTAACATACAAAGACTGGCACGAGATGTTACCGTTTGCTCTTCATGGGTACCGTACCTCAGCACGGACGTCAACAGGGGCAACACCATATTCCTTGGTTTATGGCATGGAGGCAGTCTTGCCCGTTGAAGTTCAGATACCCTCTCTTCGGATTATGAAGGATGCAGGTTTGAGCGAAGATGACTGGATCCAGACCCGGCTTGATCAGTTGAATTTAATCAACGAAAAGAGACTTACTGCTATTTGTCATGGTCAGACGTACCAAAAACGGATGATCAAGGCATTTAACAAGAAAGTTAGACGACAAGAGTATCAAGTTGGGGATCTGGTAATCAAGCGCATTATTCTACCTCAAGGTGATCCCAGGGGCAAATGGAGCCCTACTTACGAAGGGCCATTTGTGGTTAAGAACATTTTCTCAAGAGGAGCTATGATTTTAACCACCATGGATGGTGACGACCTTCCTCACCCCATCAATGCAGACATAGTGAAAAGATACTACGCATAATCAAAGACCCGCTAGGTTGACTGGCCTAGGCAAAAATAAGGGCTTCCCGATGAACCAAAAGGGTTCGGGCAAAAATAAGGGATGAAAATGAAAAAAAATATGTACACCCGGCAAGTCGAAAACCTGAAAAGGAAGCTTGGTCAAAAAAGGGTATCCCAGTGGACTGAAAACCCGAAGGGGCGGTCCAGGAAAAAATTAGGGATCAGCGTAACACTATGTCTTATTGGATCATCTCGCATCCAGACTTCGGTATCGACTATCAAGCTCGGACGGCACTAATCAATCTGATCTACCTTCAACCAAGTAACAAAGTGATGAGATGCTCGAGGACATAAAGGCAATAGCAGAATTGGAACCCATTGGGATTGTTCACATAGCTGTTTTGTTTTTCAAAATTTGTGTAAATTCTATCTGCTCGGTGGCGTTCTCTTACTAGGACGTCAGCCTCTTGTACAAAAACGCCTATTTACAGGCCAAACTTCAAAATTAATACAATTCATTTTCAAAGAAATTTCAAACTATTTTTTCTTTATCTGTTTTGATTTGCAAAGAACTTCCAATGTTCATTTTTGATATATGCTTTGACATTAATTGCTGCTCATGAATATTTACATGCGAAAAAAAAGACGATTATGGGTAACATCAGAAATAGGGGCAATAAAAATTGTCCAAACTATACAGTTGCGCTGTCCACCAAGTACAAAGGTAGATTCAGCTGAAGAATATGGCTAAGATACCTTCACTCCCCATAGAGTAAGACAGTAATGATAGCTCTCCCCAGCTGAGACTTGCAACTGTGAATGAATCGATAATATTCTCCCCAAGCAGAGTTTATCTACCATCAGCACTAAAAAGACTTGATACCCCCGGCAGTCTTAATATTCCCCAACGGAATATAAGAATGCTCCCCGGCAGGGTACAAGATATCCCCAGTGGAGTTAAAATTTTCCCAGCGCAGTCTGAAAAAGCTTCCCCAACGGAGTTGGGAGAATCATCCCCAGTAGACTCTGGAAGTTTATCCCCAGCGGAGTAAAAAAATAAATCTCCCCAGCCGAGTTCAAAGGATCATTCCCAGCAGAACTCAAAGGATTATCCCCACAAAAGTCTAACAGGTTATCCCCAGTGAAGTCGCCACTGAGAGATCGTCCCCAGCGGAGTTCTTTCCTTTCATAAACAGGAATTCAATCCCCAATAGGATTCAATATCACCAGCAACGATAATTCATCCCGACGGAATTTATCAGTGGAAACTTCAGCAGAACATATCTTCCCCACAGAGTGATCTCCTCATCGGTTTATTCCCCCAATGGAGTCATCCTCTCCTGCAGGTTTATTCTCTCTATTCTCCATCCCCAGCGGAAACGAAGAATCTAGCTCTATTCTTCAGCAGCTATCCGGGATTTATTTTCCCCAGCTAGAAACATTACATTTCCATACATCATGATACAAGCATATACGCATCATACCACACAATCTCATTTATTTTGAGAGCATCATTACTTAATATATATCATGCATTTCATACATCATGACATTGCATATGACTAACTCTTTACCTTTTTAGGGAAAGAAGAATCAATAAACATCGTTGACTACTTATATGACCTGGTAGTCCCCTTAAAAACTACATCTATTGAGGGCTGTTTCAGCGGATTCCTCAGAAAGATATCACAAAACTTTCGTCTGGTTCAGTTAAATCGATTCTAAGATTCTTCTTATTCTTATCCAGTCAAAGTTAATCCAAGACCTTCTCTGGTTCAGTCAGATCGACGCTAAGATCTCCCTGATTCTTGTTCCAGTTGAAGATATTCCAAGACTTTCGTCTGGTTCAGTTAAATCGATTCTAAGATTCTTCTGATTCTTATCCAATCAAAGTTAATCCAAGACCTTCTCTGGTTCAGTCAGATTGACGCTAAGATCTCCCTGATTCTTATTCCAGTTGAAGATATTCCAAGACTTTCGTCTGGTTCAGTTAAATCGATTCTAAGATTCTTCTGATTCTTATCCAGTCAAAGTTAATCCAAGACCTTATTTGGTTCAGTCAGATCGACGCTAATATCTCCCTGATTCTTATTCCAGTTGAAGATATTCCAAGACTTTTGTCTGGTTCAGTTAAATTGATTCTAAGATTCTTCTGATTCTTATCCAGTCAAAGTTAATCCAAGACCTTCTTTGGTTCAGTCAGATCGACGCTAAGATCTCCCTGATTCTTATTCCAGTTGAAGATATTCCAAGACCTTCTGTGGTTTAGTCAGATCGATGCTAAGATCTCCATGATTCTTATTCCAGTTAAATATATTCCAAGACTTTCGTCTGGTTCAGTTAAATCGATTCTAAGATTTCTCTGATTCTTATCCAGTCAAAGTTAATCCAAGACCTTCTCTGGTTCAGTCAGATCAATGCTAAGATCTCCCTGATTCTTATTCCAGTTGAAGATATTCCAAGACTTTCGTCTGGTTCAGTTAAATCGATTCTAAGATTTCTCTGATTCTTATCCAGTCAAAGTTAATCCAAGACCTTCTCTGGTTCAGTCAGATCGACGCTAAGATCTCCCTGATTCTTATTCCAGTTAAAGATATTCCAAGACTTTCGCCTGGTTCAGTTAAATCGATTCTAAGATATTTTTTGATTCTTATCCAGTCAAAGTCAATCCAAGACCTTCTCTGGTTCAGTCAGATCGATGCTAAGATCTCCCTGATTCTTATTCCAGTCGAAGTTCAGACCTCCTATCAACAGTCTCCAAATGGCATCTGTAAGCCCATTCCCGACATCACCAGGCTGATACCACTTCATGCGAGTGCAAATTTCTGGGCACTCTAGTGTTCAATCATCTTCCACCTTCGGATCACGAAAGGCACGAAAGCCAATCTACATCCTCAGGTTTAAGAAGATTGAACAGGGGCAGCTGTTGTACCCCAAAATTTTCCCTCTCATATTTCTCAAAACATTGCAAGAAAAATCTCCAAGTTGCTCAAGTTTGCTCAAGAGTGGGTCAGACAAATCATCTCCTAAAGCAGTCAACCCCAAATTAGGGTTTTATGTTGCATCAAGATCCTTGAGTCCAAATGACCTCAAATGCTCCCTAATGTCCTAGTATGTTCTCAAGGTCATCCATGTCAAATTTCAAGCCTTGCAGAGGAAGTTTGCTCAGTTAATTGCTCAAAGGGTCCAAAAATCGACAATGTTAGGGCAAAAGTCGACTGTGACCTACAAATAGTCAAACTTCAAGCTTTTTTGCCAACATTCTCATTTTGAAGGATATTTCATCATTTGATCAAGGGTTGATCATGATTCACCAAGGATTGCTCAAAATTCATCAAGACTCAAAAGTTGCTAAATTAGGGTTTTGCAAGGAAAGTCAACTCAACTTTGACCAAGCATAACTTTCTAATATTTTATGAGAAATGACCCATACAAATCTCATTTTGAAGAGGATGCAATTTCCTACAATCCATCTTCATACCCCAAGATCAGAAAATGCACTCACAAGAAGTTATAAATTTGGACATTATAGGTCATTTTTGAAAGTCAACAAATACACCTTTTTTGCCAAAGCTTATAACTTGAGCATGGAATATCAAAATGATATGAGACCAAAAGGGTTGGTTAGAGGATATCTCAATATTTCTAAAAAGTCAGAGAACACTCCCAAAAGTTCAAAATTGAAGAAGTTATGCATTGTTGAAGTTGGGCATTTTTGCAAAATTGCCAAAAGTCAACTATCCCCAAAACTCAAATTTTGTCAAATGGGCCCATTCTTTTCCACTTGATTTGAGCTTGCATCATTGTCCACGTGTCCTAGCTTCAGCCATGAGCCCATATCTTATTTTTATTATTTTATTTGATTTTTTATTGAATTATTTCATTTTTAATCAAATTAAATCATAAAAAATTCAAAGCCTTGATTACATGATATCTTTTGATTGTTTCAGGTTTTAATTGTCATCATAATCATCATCAAAATTCGTATCAAGCATATCATATACAAAAAGATGGAGATTTGACAAATTTGGCAAGCTTTAAAGGATGAATCAAATCAAATCATAAGGCATTAATTTAGAGAGATTTGATTCATGATTCCTGACCTAATACATTCCGTGATACATATAGAAGGCAAAGGCACGAAATTTAGGGCTAGAGGTTGCAGAAAGAATCAAAGCAAAACTTGCAAATTTCACAAAAAAGTGTGAAACCAAAATCCTACTTGGAGGCGTTTTCAGAAGCAAAGCTTGACACCAATCGATTGTTGGAGGTTCACTGGGTCAGAACCAATCCCTAGCAAGCTCCCATACACGCTCAAAAGCTCTATAAGTATCTCAAAAAACCGCTCTTCTTTTGAATTCACAAATCTTGATTCCTGCATCTTTTGTATAAACTATTTGCATATTCATGATCCTCATCAAGTTTCCAAACTTTCTGCATTAGCCAATTGCGTTTTTCTGGCCTAGATGAAGAACCCCCATAGCTAGGGTTCTTCGTTCGTGTTTTAGGGTTTTCTTTTTCAGGAGAAATTAAGACTCAAGAAGGGCATGGGGTTAATCAGAAAGCCCATACGAACTCAGCCATGTGGTTGGAATTGATTTTCATGGACTGGAATAGATTTTAGAGTGAGCCTGCGCATTCAGCTGCGGATCCAAATCCGCAGGAAATATGTACAGGGTTCGGAGGTAGGAGATGACAAGTTGTCGTTCTCCCATTGGCCAGTTTAAATCAACTTTCGCGCATTTTTGTTTTTCTGGTTATTAACGTGTTTTCTTTTATTATCATTATTTGGTATATACTTGACAAATAGAACATGATGGTTGAGTGGTAAACGTGTGCTTCCAAACGCCTTCAGGACCTGGGTTCGAATCCCAGGTCTCCCATGTTATTTGTTATATTTTTCCTTCAGGTAATCCAGTGCAAAGCTAGGCGTGGAGCTCATCATGTGTCCTCACTCAATCAAGCGCCGGATGGCCCAAGGTCAGATCTGGTGATCCAGGATGATGGTCCACCATGGGACCAAGTCAAAAGGCGCACATGGAATCCAAAAAAGTCCACCAGGCCAGCGTGTTATTGGGCCTTGGAATTGATATTCAGACCTCCAAATCAGGCCCAAACCTCCTATCTCTTTCTATTTCTTTTATTTAATTTTATTTGTTTTAATATTTTTATTTAATCAATTAACCAATCAAATTTTTTTTCTTTATAAAAATAAAACCAAAAAAATATTTTTCTTCATTAAAACCAATTTTTAATTTTTATTAATAAATGCTAATTATATTAATTTAGTTTTAATTAGGATAACTTTAATATATTTTGTAAATAATCAAATTAACTTAGACATAATTAGGTTTTTATTAACATTGATCGATTTTATTTTCTTTCTTTAAATAACACAAAAACCCAAAAATATTTATTTTTATTAATTAATTTAATTTAATAATTAACCTAGTTTAATTTATTTCTTAATTCAAAAATAACCAAAAAATATCTTTTCTTTAAATAACAAAGGGTCCAAACCTTAGAACTCGCACTCAATTTAATTTTCCGCACACGATCTTTTATTCAATATTGTATTTGTTTCCGGAATATAATAGCTTAATAGGACTTTAAATATTTTTATCGCTTTATTTATTTTCCACATTTAAATTTCAAAGGGTTTCTTTTGGCGATGTAAATACCCGACGCCTTGTAATTTAATTTCCGCAATTTATTTTCTGCAATTTATAATTGTTAGATGTTTGATAATAGGAACGCATGACAAGATTGAACGTTTAACCTAAAATCAATATAGATCACTCATGACATGTACAAAGACAAATTAACTGAAAATAACACACTCGCACATGCACACTCTTAGGGTACACCCCACTTGGTTGCCTTCGTACACGGTCATTGAGTATAGGAAGTTTTAGAGGTCGCCCTCTTGTCCAAAGATCATAGTTGCCTCGAAACGGTTGTCTCAGATAAAATGATCTAAGACATTAGGGTTACCGCAAAGGCGTCCTAACGTTGCTTTAGTGACCGCATGTCCCTTAATCGAATTGACCCTTAAACTCCAACGACGGTGCTACCTACTCATTAATAGTAGGATAGCATTGTCTAAAGGAAGATAGCATATAACGATTCTTTTTTCGAGTAGGTAGATGGTTCTTAAGTACTTGCTCTTTCAAAAAAACAAAAAACTTTTCACACTTACACTCCTTTTCAAACAAAGACTTTTTCAAACCCACAAACACAAAGAAAAGCAATTTTGAAAACAATATGAGCAAGTACCTAAGAGCCCGTGGATAACCACGGATAGAAAGGGTGCTAACACCTTCCCTTTTTATAATCTACCCCCCGAACCCGAGAAATATCTCGAAAAAGGAATTTTTTGTGCTTTTTTCCTTTCCTTATTGGATAAAATAAAAGTCGATGGTGACTCTTGCTTACCGCGACATTTTGCAAAAACAAACGCAAAACGCAAACCAGCATTCCAAAAATAGTCAATTCTTTCCCACCGTATCACAGAACTGGCGACTCTGCTGGGGAATGCTTAATAAGTGGGGTGTACCTTAGGATTAGATCATTGTGTTTTCAATTGTTTGCTTTGTATGATTTACTTTTGTGGGCTTGTATCGGAGTTACTATAGATCCTAACCCGGATCTGGGGGATACCCTTTAGGTAAGTAGTAATAAACTGTGAGGGAACTGTACGGCATAGACCGATACGGTTGAAGCAGTAGCTACGTTGGTGTGGCACTTTAGTTTGTACTGATATCCCTTGTGTTGGAACGAGGAGAATATGGGTCTTCTAAGGGGTCATTAAGCACCAACTGACCTTAGAACCTTTAAATTGACCAACTTAGCCATAGAACAGTAGCAGTATGCTACACTCATTGAGACTAAACTCTCGCGATGATTCTGGCCACAAGAAAAGGTTGCTAAACTGGAATTATGACCGATAGAGGGTAGTCAGTGATATTTAGATCCTCTAGAACCTGGTTACTATTTTTAGGACAGGTTTAAACCAACTGAACTGAAAGAGGGTAGTACCTAGACTCTTGCCAGCCTGAAATCTAAGGGCTCTCTGTGTGACTTGTGTGCCTTTACCATGTTTGCTATTTGTGGATACTTGTGGTGTACTTTCTATCATGACATCATGACATCATGACATTGCATACATCTTGCATTGGACTAACCTATTTCAAAGACAAGAGGGATTCATATTTGTTATGTTTTGTAGGTCATGGCACCCATGCGTAGGAACACCATCCGGATCAACTTTGTCCAGGTTCCCACTATGCTTAAAGAGTTGGTCGCAAAGATGTCTGATACTACCTCCTTCATCAGAAGACATGGGAATCTTCTTAGTTTGGTCACCTCCAAATTGGACGAGCAGATGATGAGTGTCCTAGTTCAGTTCTATGATCCACTGTACCATTGCTTTACTTTTCAGGACTACCAGTTGGTCCCCACCTTAGAAGAGTTCTCTGATCTGCTTGGTATCCCTATTCTGGAGCAGACCCCGTTCACAGGTTGGGAGAAGATCCTTAGGCCAGAAGAGATTGCTTCAGCCCTTCATGTGACAAAGGATGAAGTAATGGCTAATTGGGAGACTAGAAGTGGAGCAAAGAGATTTCTGACTAAATTCTTGGTTGGTAAGGCTAATCATTTCTGGGATAGTCTAGACTTCAAGGAATTCGAAGATATTTTGGATCTTCTGATATATGGTTTGGTACTTTTTCCTAACTCCGACTCCTTTGTTGATGTGAATGCGGTAAAAATCTTCATCTCTGGTAACCCTGTACCCACTCTCTTGGGTGACATTCTTCATCAGCTTTATGCCTGTACTGCTCGGAAGCGGGGAACTTTGATGTGTTGTGCTCTATTATTGGCGAGGTGGTTTATTTCGCATGTCCCCAAATCAGTGCTGAAGAACAAAGAAGGCATTGGTTGGGCTTATAGAGTTATGTCTCTCTCTCACAATGACATCATTTGGACTATTAAGGGTATGGACGAGGTGGCCGTTATTAATCACTTATAATACGTGCTTGGCCTTACGTCAGTTTGGGCGTGCTAGGAGGGAAGGTCCTCATGAATTGCTGATGCCTAGTATCATATTTGACTTTCAAGGGGATAGTGATGAGCAACGCCACAGATTCATAAGGGCTTAGGATAGAGTTCACAGATCTGATCCTCACAAGCTGGGTCCAAAGACTTCTCTTCTGATGGAGCCATATCTCAGATGGGTTCGCATCCGTGCCCAAAAGCTGGGGATTCCGTATGAAGCCGTCTTTCCTATCATTGTTGAAGTTGCTAATGAAGAGGGGGTTCTTCCTACCATCCTCCACCCTTACATGCCTACTGACATTGGGGCATTGAAGAGGTCCTGGATGCAGCTAAGGGAAGAGCGGGATACTTATAGAGAAAAGTATCACGAGCAAGAGCAATAGATCCAAAAGTTGACTAGGAAGTTGGAGAAAGAGCAGATCATCAATGACTACGTCAGCACCAAAGGAAAACGACCATGGGAGCATTGATGTCCTTTTAATATTTCCAGTTTTATTTACTTTCCAGTATTTCCTTTCTTGTAACGCCTTAAGGTAAATGTGTGAACAATTTGAGTTTCAAGTTTATCTAATAAAAGTGTGTTTCATTTCTTGTTTACGAATTTGAATCTCTCGATGTCTCTGAAATCATATCATACGCATTTCATTCCATACACCTCATAACAGGTACCCATACAGGTATTCTCATCTTCTTCGCTGTTTATTTCAGCATCATGTCTTCTGAACCACCAACTGAGCAAGCAATCAAGGCTCTACAGGCTCAAAACGCCCAGTTCCAAGAATTTTTCATGAATCTAGCTAAGGGTCAACAAGATCTGAAGACCCTTATCTGAAAGAGAAGAAGAAGAAGAAAAAGAAGAGGACAGTCCTGTTTAACACAGGTCACAGGTTTGGAAACAGGCAACGAGCTGAAGTTGATTTGACCACCTCATCTGGAGGGAAGGATAGTCAGGAAGAAAGGAGGGCTCTTAGCCCTGTGGTTTCAGACAACGAGACGGACTTCAACGAAGACCAATATCCTCCGGCTGAGGATAGATACAAGAAACTGGAAGACCATTTGAGTGCAATGGAAGTTTAGAAAGTGCCTGGTCTGGACTTTGGTGATCTGAGACTGACGTCTGGGGTGGTGATTCCCCACAAGTTTAAAGCACTAGCTTTTGCTAAGTACGACAGAGTTTCTTGTCCGAAACTGTACCTCCGGTCGTATGTAAGGAAGATTCAGCCGTACACCGCTGACAAGAATCTCTGGATCCACTTCTTTCAAGACAGTCTCTCAGGGACTCAACTTGAATGGTTTTACTAGCTAGAAGGAGCCAGTATCCGTAGTTGGGAAGACTTGGCTGCTTCTTTCTACAAGCAGTACCAATACAATACCGACCTTGCTCCTACGCGTACCCAACTCCATGGTATGTCAATGGGTGCGGGAGAAGGTTTCAAAGATTATGCTCAGAAGTCGAGGGACCTCGCTAGAAGAGTGCAACCACCCTTGGCTGATAGGGAGCTAGTAAACATGTTTCTGGAGACCTTGTCTGGTCCATATTTCAACCATCTGATTAGAAGTTCTTCGTCCGGATTTACAGAGCTGATTATGACCGGGGAAAGGATTGAGGTTGGTATTAAGTCTGGTAAAATACAGAAGGGTGCTTCATCAGGCACCGAGAAGAAGCCTTTTAAGAAAGAGTCCAGTGTTGTTTACAGTTCGAAAAGCCAGAATAGACCTGAACACCGCCAAGCTGTTAATGCGGTGGTCATTTTAAGACCTGCTGGTGCTCCTCAGCGCAACAATCAGCAAAAGGCTGAGAGGCCCTGAAGGCAATTCACCCATCTCAATATGACTTTGTCTCAGATTCTGCCGCAGTTATTGAAAACCAATCTAGTAACTCCAAGGGAGGCTCCGCAGAATCCCAACACTGCATCGCCTAAGTACAACCCTAATGCCCGATGTGCTTTTCACTCAGATAGCCCGGGACATGATACAGATGATTGTTGGGCTTTGAAGAACAAAGTACAGGACTTTATTAATGCGAAGGAGATTAAGTTCGGAGCACCAGAAAAGCCTAAACAAGACGCAGGGGTGAATGCTATCGGGGATGACAATGATGAAGAGTTTGATATTGACGGCTGGATATACCCAACTGCCGATGGTGGATTAAGAAACTGGACAGCGAAGGATTCTATGCCCGTTTCTGTTATCACCCAGTAATACGACTTTTTGTTTTGATTTTGTAACAGACAATGTTTTAAACTTTATGGCCCGGTGTCTTACCCGAGGCACAGTGGCTTCATTTGTGAGGGCTTTATGTGTGTCATTTTCATATATCATTAATAAAAGCATTAGACGTTCTGGTTGACAACACCGCTCAGCACAAGGTATTCTCCTTTATGGATGGTTTCTCCGGTTATAATCAGATTAAGATGGCTCCCGAAGACATGGAGAAGACAACTTTTGTTACTCAGTGGGGTACCTTTTGCTACAAGGTCATGCCCTTTGGATTGAAGAATGCTGGGGAAACGTATCAGCGTGCCATGGTCGTTTTGTTTCATGACATGATCCATCATGAGATTGAGGTATACGTCGATGACATGATTGCAAGATCCCAAACTGAGGAAGAACATCTGGACCACCTTTAGAAGTTGTTTGACAGGTTGAAGTTGTACAAGCTGAGGTTAAACCCAAACAAGTGCACTTTCGGGGTGAGATCTGGTAAGTTGTTGGGCTTCGTCATAAGCGATAAAGGTATTCAAGTGGATCCGGAAAAGGTGAAGGCCATACAAGAGATGCTAGCTCCCCAAACAGAGAAAGAACTCAGAGGCTTTCTGGGACGACTAAACTACATTGCCTGATTCATCTCACACATGACCGCTACTTGTGAACCAATCTTCAAGTTACTGAAGAAAGATCAAGTAGTACGTTGGAACGATGAATGCCAGGCCTCTTTCGAAAGGATCAAAGAGTATCTCCAAGAGCCACCTATTCTGATGCCTCCAGTTGAAGGGAGACCTTTGATCTTATACTTGACAGTACTCGACAATTCAATGGGGTGTGTGTTGGGTCAGCATGACGAGTCTGGCCGAAAAGAGCATGCTATTTATTACCTTAGCAAAAAGTTTACCGACTTTGAGACCCGATACTCACTGCTCGAGAAAACTTGTTGCGCTTTGGCATGGGCTGCTCGCCGGCTGAGACAGTATATGCTGACTCACACTACTCTATTGATATCGAAGATGGATCCAATCAAGTATATCTTCGAAAAGCCTGCTTTATCCAGAAGAATAGCGAGATGGCAGATGATATTGACTGAGTATGACATCTAATACACGACTCAAAAAGCAATCAAGGGAAGTGCGTTAGCAGACCATTTGGCACATCAGGCAGTGGATGATTACCAGTCTATGAACTTTGAATTCCCGGACGAGAATATCATGTTGGTAACTGATTGTGAGACACCTGGATCGAATGAAGGACCTGAGGAAGGATCCCGATGGTCTATGTATTTTGATGGAGCTTCAAACGCTTTGGGTAATGGCATTGTTGCCGTGATCATATCTCCTAAAGGCTCTCATACTCCATTTACCGCCTGACTATGTTTCAACTGCACCAACAATATGGCGGAGTATGAAGCGTGCATCATGGGTCTTCGAGCAGCAATTGACCTAAGGATTAAGTTTCTGAGTGTCTTCGGAGATTCCACTCTCGTGATCAGTCAGATCAAAGGTGAGTGGGATACGAAACACCCAAATCTTATTCCTTACAAGGAGTATGTATTGACGTTGCTTCCACATTTTGAGGAGATAACCTTTGAACACTTCCCTAGAGAGGAGAATCAGTTGGTGGACGCGCTGGCTATGATGTCTTCTATGTTCAAAGTCAATTGGGACAACGAGGCTCCCCGGATTATCATTGAAAGATTGGACGAACCTGCACATTACTGTGACATTGAGACTGAAGAGGTAACAGAAAAGCCCTGGTTTCACGAAGTAAAAAGGTATCTTGAGGCTCAGGAATACCCCGAGGGTGAGTCTGTTAATGACAAGAAGTTTATGAGGAGGTTCACAGCAAAGTTCTTCATCAGCAATTGCATCCTTTACAAGCATAACCATGATTCGACCCTACTGCGATGTGTGGATAAGAACGAAGCAGAAAGGATCATGACAGAATTACATGAAGGTACTTTCGGAACTCATTTCAGTGGACACACCATGGCAAAGAAAATCCTATGGGCAGGATATTATTGGTCCACAATGGAAGCCGACTGTTATCAGCATTCTTGGAAATGTCACAAGTGCCAAGTCTATGCTGATAAGGTGCACATACCTCCAGTTCCTCTGAACGTCTTGACAGCTCCCTGGCCTTTTGCCGTGTGGGGCATTGATATGATCGGCGAGATCAGACCTACGGCATCCAATGGGCACCGTTTCATCCTGGTAGCCATTGATTACTTTACGAAGTGGGTTGAAGCAACTTCATTTGCTACAGTAACCAAGAACGTTGTGGCACGGTTCATTCGGCATAATCTGATTTGTCGATACGATGTACCAGAGAGGATCATTATGGATAATGGTACGAATCTCAACAATAAGATGATCACTGAGCTCTGCAAATAGTTCAAGATACAGCATCATAACTCTTCTCCCTACCGGCCGAAGATGAATGAGGTTGTACAAGCGGCTAATAAGAACATTAAGAAGATTGTGCAGAAGATGACGGTGACATACAAAGACTGGCACGAGATGTTACCTTTTGCTCTTCATGGGTACCGTACCTCAGCACGGACGTCAACAGGGGCAACACCTTATTCCTTGGTTTATGGCATGGAGGCAGTCTTGCCCATTGAAGTTCAGATACCCTCTCTTCGGATTATGAAGGATGCAGGTTTGAGCGAAGATGACTGGATCCAGACCCGGCTTGATCAGTTGAATTTAATTAACGAAAAGAGACTTACTGCTATTTGTCATGGTCAGACGTACCAAAAACGGATGATCAAGGCATTTAACAAGAAAGTTAGACGACAAGAGTATTAAGTTGGGGATCTGGTAATCAAGCGCATTATTCTACCTCAAGGTGATCCCAGGGGCAAATGGACCCCTACTTACGAAGGGCCATTTATGGTTAAGAACATTTTCTCAGGAGGAGCTATGATTTTAACCACCACGGATGGTGACGACCTTCCTCACCCCGTCAATGCAGACATAGTGAAAAGATACTATGCATAATCAAAGACCCTCTAGGTTGACTGGCCTAGGCAAAAATAAGGGTTTCCCGATGAACCAAAAGGGTTCGGGCAAAAATAAGGGATGAAAATGAAAAAAATATGTACACCCGGCAAGTCGAAAACCTGAAAAGGCGGCTTGGGCAAAAAAGGGTATCCCGGTGGACTGAAATCCAAAAGGGGCAGTCCAGGCAAAAATTAGGGATCAGCGTAACACTATGTCTCATTGGATCATCTCGCATCCAGACTTCGGTATCGACTATCAAGCTCGGGCGGCACTAATCAATCTGATCTACCTTCAACCAAGTAACAAAGTGATGAGATGCTGGAGGACATAAAGGCAATAGCAGAATTGGAACCCAGTGGGATTGTTCACATAGCTGTTTTGTTTTTCAAAATTTATGTAAATTATATCTGCTCGGCGGCATTCTCTTACTAGGACGTCAGCCTCTTGTACAAAAACGCCTATTTACAGGCCAAACTTCAAAATCAATACAATTCATTTTCAAAGAAATTTCAAACTATTTTTTCTTTATCTATTTTGATTTGCAAAGAACTTCCAATGTTAATTTTTGATATATGTGTTGTACCCCAAAATTTTCCCTCCCATATTCTTCAAGAATTGCAAAGAGCATGCTTCAAAATCTCCCCAAGGGTTGCACAGTTCAAGGGCCTCCTAACAGTCAAAAACTAGGGTTTTGGTTCTGGAAAAGTAATTGAAGTTTCCAAGGGTCCAATCAAGTCCCACATGCCTATAAACATGGTCAAGCATCCTCATACCAAGTTTCAAGACTTACAGCACAAAATTGCACAGTCAAAAACCCTAATTGCTCAGCAGTCAACTGTAGGGGCAAAATGGTCATTTGACAGTCAAAAGTCCAAATTTTTGGTCAACATCTTATTTTGAGGCCACAAACATCATTTGATCAATTATTTATCATGATTCTCAAAGCTTGGCTCAAAAAGTCTCAAGATGCAAAAGTTTCCATATTTGGACAGTTGAAAAAGTCAACTGTAACTTGACCAAGGCATAACTTCCACATGGTTTATCAGAAAAATTCCATCCAAAGCTCATTTTGAAGAGAAAGACATTTCCTACAACTCCTCTTCACACTTCAAGTCCAAGAAATGCTCTCACAAAAAGTTATCAATTTCAACATTATAGGTCATTTTCAAAAGTCAACAAAAAAGGACTTTAAGTCAAAGGCCATAACTTGAGATTGGTAAATCAAAATGACATGGGACCAACGGCATTGGTTAGAGGACTTCAAGACCTTTCCAAAATGTCCAATAACATGATCAAAGCTTAAAAATTGAGCAAGATATGCCTTGTGGAAGTTGGGAAATTTTTGGGTATTTTGAAAAGTCAACTTTGCTTCAAATGCTTTAAAATTGCTAATGGGCCACATTTTCTTCCAAGATTCATCATCCAAAGCATATGCACGACCATTTGGCCCAAAGGGGATTTATTTCATCATTTTTATTTATTTATTTTAATTTTTAATTACTATTAATTCATTTAATAAAATAAAATATGACAAAAATACTAAAATAAAGTTTTCAAATCTTTTTGTGCAGAATAAACTCTCCTTAAAGGCTCAAGATTCGTGCATAACCAAAATTGGAAGGTTTGGCCATGATTGACATCGAAATGACATGGAAAAAGATTTGAAAAATATGCATGAAAATCAAATATTCATTCCATCAATGCAAAAGGTTTTGGACATATTTTTCAACCCTAATCCATCACTCATATAAGACTGATCAAAACCTAATGCCTGAGGACCTCTAAGCTGCGCCACACTTCATAAACAACTTTGCACTTTTTCAAGAAAATTCAAAAACTGAAAACTCGATTCCAAAGCATTTCAAGGCAAGAAAGCTATCCCATTGCATTCCTGAGACTTCAAGGAACGTTTCTGGATCAAAACCATTATCTCTAACGCAAAGAATTGGTAGAACGACCTTGTCCTGTTCATGCTTTTTCTCATATTCTTGCATCATGATTCATGCGTTGTTTGCAATTTTTAATGTTTGATTTGTGTTATTTGACTCATTCTGAAGCTAACCATGTGTTTTAATTAAGTTTCCGTGCATCATACACGAATTCACCATTGAAGCATTCTAGGTTTTCAGAGTTGCAAATTTGGGGTTTCTCTTATCCAGAAAAATTAGACCCTAGGACCAGGACTGTTGGATTCAGAAGCTTCACGTGAATCGTTCCCACAGCTCGCGATCAATTTATGATCAACAGGGTGTTAATCGCTATTTTTATGCTTGCCATTTAGTGGGGGTTCAAAACCCCCGCTATTCAGTTTGTTTTTGTTTCAGGTACAACGCACAAACGGAGAAGATGGTGACTTGTCTCCATATGATAGGGCAATTTGAAGTTAGCGCGCGTTTTATTTCTTCAGGCCACTAATTCTTTTCTTTCCTTATAATAATTGCCTTCCACTAATATTACAAAGCAAGCGCCTGGCACAGATGGTTGATGTGTTGTCTCATAGACACTGGGACCTGGGTTCGATTCCCAGGTCCCCTCACTCTCTTAATATATTTTGTTTCAATATAATCCCATGCAGCTTCAACCCCAGGGTTCACCATACACTCAATACTCAAGCACGCCACATGTCCCAGAACGTCCATCCAAGGGCCCAGACCTGATGAACATCATACTCACCAGTCAACGCGTACACACGCTCCCAGAAAAAGTCAACTGAAAGCCTTAAACATTGGGCCAAAAATGCTGGAGATACCTCCAAATTGGGGTCAACACCCCCTAGGGTTTGTGTTTATTTTCTTTTTCTATCTTTTTTTATTATTTGTTTAATTTAATTATTTCCTCTTAAATCTTTAAATTAATATTTTTCCTTTAATATAAAAATAATAAAAATCAGAAAAGACAAAAAAATAAAATATATTTTATTTAATGTTTTTTTTTTGTAAAAAAGTCTTATTAATTAATTAGTCTTAATTCTAGATTTAATTTTAAATGGTTTTCTTAATAAATTAAAAAAATGTAAAATTAGGGTTTTAATTACTTTCATCTTTTTTTTCTTTTCTTTTATCATCATTAATTGTTAATTATTATTTTTTGTAAATAAATTACCATGTAAATAATTAGGTTAATTTTAGGTTCAACTTTAACATATTTCTTAATAAATAAAAATAGTTAGAATTATGGTTAATTAACTTTTTAATTTCATTTAATTCTTATTAAAAATCTTTAAATACAAAAAACTCCAAAAAAATCTCTTTTATTTTAATTTAATTAATTTGTTAATCGTAATTTAATTTCATTAAAAAGGGTCCAACGCCCTCGCTTTCGATTATCAGTTCGTTTCGCGCATTTATTTCCTTTCTTATAATATTCATGTAATTCTCCCGTAGCCATGTAAATCAGACATTTATATTTCTCGCACTTTATTTTATTTTCAAATCGGGTCCTGGATTAAATTTGGCGATGTGGACCCGCGCCTTTGTAATAGCGTAGAACTTTTAAATTCCGCACTTTTTTAGCTGTTAATAAATTTGCATGCAAGAATGAATGTTAAAATAAAAGCAACGCGTAGACCACCAATTACATGAACAAGACAAAAATATCTGAAAACGACACACGAATCACACACCACCCCTAGGGTACGTCTCACTGTTGCCTTGCCCCTCGAAAGGTGATCGTCGAGTAGAGGATGTTTTAGTAAGTCCTCATGATCCGGGAACCTGGCATGAGGGTAGCTTCTAAGGTGTCTTCCTATTGCTCCGGTGATCACCATGTCCCAAACCTTCGAATTGACCCGAACACCTCCAACGGTGGTGCTACCTACCTCTCAATGGTGGGATGGCACTACTTTAAAGGACATTTACACAGACGAATTCCTTAGGGTAGGTAGACGACTCTAGATACTTGCTCTAATTTCAAAAACAAATCAAAATACTTTTCACACCGACACCTTTTCAAAAAGCTTTCGAAAGCAACTTTTCAAACACTCTTGAGGACCGATACGAGAGTCGAACTGAAATTTTCAAAGAAACTTTTTAAAACCCACAATTGAAAAGCAAACAAACCATTTTTGAAAACACATTGAGCAAGTATCTAAGAGCCCATGGATAACCATGGATAGAAAGGGTGCTAACACCTTCCCTTTCTATAATCTACCTCCCGAACCGAGAGCAATCTCTATAAGGAATTTTTCTGTGCTTTTGTCCTTTCCATTTGGAGAAAATAAAAGACGGTGGCGACTCTTGGTTCCGTGACATTTCGCGAACCAGCGTTAAACAGTCAGTTCCAGATCCACCGATCACAGAACTGGCGACTCTGCTGGGGATATCTTTATAAAGTGAGGTGTACCTTAGGGTTAGTTCATAACTGTGTTTTCAATTGTATTGATTTGCTTGCTTTAAATTGTGGGACTGTCTTGGGAGTTCTATAGATCCTAACCCGGATCTGGGGGATACCTTTTTAGAAAGTAGCAACAAGGCTGTGAGGGAACTGTGCGGGGTATACCGACATGGTTGAAACAGTCTGCTACGTTGATGTGGCACTTTGGTGTGTACCGGTAACCCTTGAGTTCAGTCAAGGAGAGTACGGGGCCTCCGCGTGGTGTCGTGAAGCATCAACAGACCTTAGGAACCTTAATTGAACTATCTTGGCCTCTTTAGGGTAGTGAGATAACTGACTTTGGTGCAGTCCGAGGTTGGTTGATACTCGATACTACACTCAATTGAGGGTTGCTTTCCTGGAATATTTCGGTCGCCAGTTCAGTGGCTAAATCGAAACGATGAACAATGAAAGCAATCCAGTGATATTGGGACCCTTAGAACCCGGTTACTTCTGATAGGACAGGTTGAGCCCACCAACTTCAAGAGGGTAATACCCAGACCCCATGCTGACCTAAACCCTAAGGGCTTGTCTTGTGTGACTTGTGTGCCTTACATGTTTGTCTTTGTAAATATCTGTGGTGTGTTTAATCATAGCATCATGACATCATCCAGCATCATATGCATTGACTAACCATTTCAGGGGTTCGAATCTTCATCTTTGTTCTTGTTTTGTAGGACATGGAAACTGTTCGCAGAAAGACAATTCAAATCAGCCTTGTAAGGATCCCTCCTCAGCTTAAGGAGCTTATATCCAGGATTCCCGAGAACTCTTCATTCAGTGAAAGACATGGAAGACTCATCAGCTTGGTCAATACCAACATTAAGGAAGATATGATAAAGGTCCTGTTCCAGTTCTTTGACCCTCTGCATCACTGTTTCACCTTCTTGGACTATCAGCTGGTACCTACATTGGAGGAGTTCTCCCGGCTCCTGAAGATCCCTATCATTGATCAACTACCCTACAACGGTACAGAAAAGGAACCCAAGCTTGAAGAGATTGCTAAAGCCTTGCACCTACAATCATCTGACCTCAAGGGACATTGGGAAGTTAGAAGTGGTATCAAAGTGTTCTTAGCCAGGTTTCTGTTTGAAAAGGCCCAGGAATGTTGGAACTCCCTTGACTTACAAGCTTTTGAAGAAGTTGTGGCCCTCCTTGTCTATGGTTTGGTTTTGTTCCCTAACCCAGATCAGCTTATAGATATCAGTGTTGTCCAGATCTTCATGTCCAGGAATCCTATACCTACGTTGCTGGGGGACATCCTTCACTCATGTTACACTCGAACCATGAGAAAAAGAGGTGTCCTTATGTGTTGCACTCCTCTCCTGGGAAGGTGGTTTATTTCGCACCTTCCACAATCAGTTTTGAAGAACGAGCGGGGTTTGAGATGGTCACAACGGTTGATGACTCTTACACATGCAGATATACATTAGTGCCCTCGGTCCAGAGAGGATGTCACTATCATTGACCGTTGCAGGGAGTACCCTAATGTTCCTTTACTTGGAATTAGAGGAGGTATTACTTACAACCCATGCCTGGCTTGGAGACAGTTTGGTTATGCTCGAAGGGATGGCCCTCATGACATGTTAATTCCTGACATAGTTTTTGACTTCGACAACGATGCACAAGGACTTTGCCAGAGATTTATCAAAGCTTGGAGGATGCCAAGTAGGATAGACAGTAAGACATTGGGGCACAGGAACTCCATCCCGTTGGAACCTTATCTCAAGTGGGTACGAGCCCGCTCCCAGAAGTTAGTAATGCCTTATCCTCATATGCTCCCAGTAATCAAAGAGCCAGTATCGGAAGGAGAAGTGTCCTACACTATTCAACATCCTGACATGCCCACATCCTGGGAAGAGATGCAGAAGAGCTGGATTCAGCTTAAGGAAGAACGAAATTCTCTTGAGACCAGTCTACATGCTAGTGAAAAGAAGGTCTTGGAGCTCACCCGCCTATTGCATGAGGAGAGGAATCTCAACACCTACATAGCTCCAAAGAGGATGCGTAGTGTCTTTTGGGATTGATTTGCTTTGTAATTTGTGCCCATGAGGCTTTGATGTACCAAACAATTGTTTCCTTAATGATAATGTGTGTTCCTTTTTGTCTACAACAAATTTGAACTTTTGAACCCTTGAATGCATTGCATAAACACATATCATTCATCATGTGCATAGCAGGTTTTCTTCTTTTCAGGTTGCTTACTGTTCTTCGCTGTTTATTTCAGCATCATGAATCCTGACTCATCATCAACCGAGATGTCCATCAAGGCTCTTCAGGCGCAGAATGCGCAATTTCAGGAACTAATCATGGGTTTGGCTCAGGGCCAAGAAGAGCTGAAGGCTCTGCTCCTGAAGAAGGAGAAGAAGAAGAAGAAGAGAACTATTCTTTTTAACTCGGGCCGAAGGTTTGGCAACACTCTGCAGAATGAAGAGGCTGGTTCTTCTATAGGCAAGAGTAGTCCCCAAGGGGGAAAAGGTCCTAGTCCGGTAGTCTCTGACAACGAGACTGATTTTGATGAGGAACAGTACCCTCCGGCTGAAGACCGGTACAAGCAGTTGGAGGACAGACTGAATGCAATGGAGATCCAACAAGTGCCTGGGCTGGATTTCAGAGACTTGGGTTTGTCTACTGGTGTGATTATTCCTCATAAGTTCAAAGCACCATCCTTTACCAAGTATGACGGGGCGTCTTGTCCCAAGCTACATCTCAGATCCTATGTGCGGAAGATTCAACCGTACTCAGTGGACAAAAACTTGTGGATCCACTTCTTCCAAGAGAGTCTTTCAGAGACTCATCTCGAATGGTTCTATCAGCTGGATGGGACCAAGGTTCGTAACTGGGAGGAGTTGGCTACTGCTTTCTACAAGCAGTATCAATATAATGCCGACCTTGCCCCTACACGTACCCAACTCTAGGGTATGTCGCTAGGGTCAAGCGAAGGTTTTAAAGAATATGCACAGAAGTGGAGAGATCTGGCTGGCAGGGTGCAGCCTCCGTTGACTGACCGGGAGTTGGTAGATATGTTCTTGGGGACCCTCTCGGGGCCGTTTTTCAATCATCTTATCGGTAACTCATCTGCAGGGTTTACTGATCTTATTCTGACTGGAGAGAGAATAGAGGCTGGGATGAAGTCTGGTAAAATTCAGAAGGGTGCATCTGCAAGTTCTGAAAAGAAGCCCTTTAAGAAGGAGGCCAGTGCTATATATGGGTCTAGAAGACAAGAGAAACCTGAGCGTCGTCAGTCTGTCAACGCGGTGATGATTGCTAAACCTGCTGCCGCTCCTCGGCAAACCAATCCTCAAAGGGCTGAAAGACCTAGAAGGGAGTTTACCCGTTTGAGTATGACTTTATCGCAAATCTTGCCGCAGTTGCTATCCACCAACTTAGTGACTGTCAGGGAGGCCCCGAAAGTTGTGAACACTGCCTCCCCCAAATACAATCCAAATGCCCGCTGTGCTTATCACTCCGATAGCCCGGGGCATTCCACTGATGACTGTTGGGCCTTAAGGAATAAGGTGCAAGACCTTATTGACGCAAAAGAGATACAGTTTGAAGCGCCTGAGAGGCCGAATGTGGTGACTGCTCCTATGCCCCAGCATGGAGTAAATGCCTTTGATGAAGATGTATACGCTGTTTTTGTGAATGATGTAGCTACTTCCTTAATGACTGTCAAGAGGAACCTACTGCTGGCCGGTTTATTTCCGGGTTGTAGTGAGGGTTTCCTTTTCTGTGTTGTTTATCTTTCTGGTTGTCCTTTGCTGAAGTTGGGCATCCAAAGCCTAATGGACAGCAAAGAGATTCTGTTCAAGAAGACTGTTGTTCAGTTGGTTCCGGTAGAAAAAGTTTCTGTTGTTACAATCTTTAATAATCCAATCAAGGCTCTCCCAAGGAAGCCTGTTCAAATCATGACTGTCGCACCTGTTGTTATTACTGTTCCGGGGCCTCTCCCCTACGAATCTGATAAGGCTGTCCCCTGGCACTATGGGGCAGACGTGTATGTCCATGGAATCAAGCAAGAGTTCAACACTGGCACCAGCATCAGCAATATCACTGGTCCAGCAAAAGTTACCCGCAGTGGCAGGCTCTTCTCGCCTGACATTGCACCACCAACTATTCGAAGACCTCTCACTATAACACCTGCAAGTGTACCTGTTCCCAGTTCTGATCAAGTTGTTTCCCCTGCTGTCGAGTCATCTAATACTCGGGGCAAAGGGATTGAAGATGAGCCTGCCCGGATGGAGGCGCCAAAATTTGTGACTGCTGAGGCCTCCCAACAAGAGATGGAGGAAATTCTAAAAATAATCAAGAAGAGTGACTTTAATGTTGTGGAGCAGCTGGGGCATACACCCTCCAAAATCTCCATGCTCTCCTTGCTACTGTGCTCAGAGGCCCATGCTAAGGCTCTGATTTCATTTCTCAAGACGGCCCATGTTCCACAGGAGACATCTGCAGTCCAGTTTACTGATTGCGTAGCAAATCTGACAGCGGACAATGGTTTGGGTTTCTCGGATGCTGACCTTACTGCTAAGGGAAGGGACCACAATGATGCCCTGCATGTCTCTATTGAATGCAGGGGCACCACTCTGGCGCACGTGTTGGTGGACACTGGTTCTTCCTTAAATGTGCTACCCAAGAAAGCCTTAGACCATTTGGATTGTGAAGGCCTGGAGCTGAAACCTAGTGTTTCCAGTGATTTCTGGTAAACAACCGCTAGTCTTCCAAACTATCGAATAATCTTTCTTACTGTTATTCAATCCCTCTGGTAACTCACAGGATCGACTAGATTGATCCTAGGACTCCTTGGATATTAAAGTTACTCTTACAATCGAACAGATATTCATGGTCAATATTGTATAAGTGTTTGGCTTGTTTCGATCTCTCTCTCTAAGAGTTTAAAGATGTAATCAAAACGTGTATGAGAATTAAGTTATACGAATAGATACTAATTGTAATGCTGAATTGTAAAGACATATAAAACTGCATGAAAATGAAGTAAATGGTTTCGACTTACAAAAACGGTTAACATAAAGGGTTTCTGGAACATAAAAGTTTTAAAGGAAAGAGAAAGCGTTTAATGCAAGAAATCTATAAATGATTTTAAGTAAAAGTATGTGTTCGAAGGACAAGACTTGAATGTAAAGGTATGGAAAATGTGATGGTTTTCAGAAATATAAAACGCTCGAAACATAAAGATAACATTAAAGTGTAAGATTTTGAGGAAGAGATTTCGAAGTAAAAAGGCTGTGAATAAGAAAACTTGTAAATGTTGTTTGACAAAAGGAATAAAGGAAGTACTGGAAATGGTAAAAAGGTTTTCACTAAATTAGAAATACATGGTGCTATCATACATACATTTCTCTTGCATTCGTTTCCCTTGCCATGTGGTAGTTTGAATGTTATTGAGTATTTTGTATAATAGATATGACACACACAGAAATCCTAATATTAAGACTCCTATTTATACTAATTCGACCCTAACGGTCTTGCTATAGGATTATGCCACGTTTCGAACATGCAGGACAATGCTTCTTTCATCTTTCCACGTGTCCCCAAATGCTCCAACACATAACTTTCAAACTTTGAAAGTCCCGCTTCCATTTGAATTTAACATGCTTTGGTGTTTCTCCGTTTCGAACGCTTTTCCCAAACATAGCCTCGCTGTTGTTTCGAGACTCCTTTGGATATGTTCTCATAATTGTCGTTCGAAGCTTCAAGCTTTGACACACTTATTCGAAACACTGCTTCTGCAACTTCGAAATTTGGCGTTTAATTCTATTTCGATCAGAACATTTAACTCTTTTGGCTTCTAAATAACATTATCAAAATCTTCAGCCAACAAATTGCCCCTTTAAAATATGTATTTCGATTTCTTTGAGAAATACCTATTTTAAACATTTACACAAGATTTTGATAGGACTTTCGAATCATCGTAACATTTAATGCCTTTGACTCCAGTCACATCAATCATAACACCTTTTGGATTCCTTAACCGCCCGGAGTCACTTCACAGCGTGGTGCAGTTATAAGTAATGATTATCTTTTAAATCACGCCTATTACCTATATCAACTTCACGCCACCTCTTCATCACACCAACCCATGATCTCCACGTATCACACTTCTATTCGGTGGATGCTTAAACTTCCCATTATAAAACGTCAACTTAATCTTCTTCTTTTCTTTTCACACTCTAAACCTTTCATACTCTGAATTTTTACCCTCCTTCTCTCATAAAACAATCTAAGCTTTCAAACATCTTCCAAAATGTCTTCTTCTACTTCATCTCAACTCAAGAAAGTCTCCAAGAAGAAAGGAAAAACTACAGGAGCTCCCATGGAGAGTAAAATCATCACCATTCAAGGCCAATCTGCTCTTGCTCCTCAAATGATTTCCAAAGAAAAAGAAATGTTGTACGCATCACAGGTACTCATTCCTACCCACATTGCTGGTAAGAGGTTAGCCTTAAATGGCCCTCTTACGGTTTTTGAAATATTAAAGGACACCAGGACAATTTTTCCCGTCTGTTATAGCTTCAAACCCTTATTCAACAAAATGGATGCCCCTAGGGCAGTAGAATCTCCTAGTTCAAATGCCGTAGAAACCCCAACCGTTCCTCCCAAGGACCCCTTTGTTTTGGATTATGTAAAAAGAAATTTTAAGCCATTTCGATCTTGCCCTACTTCTGATATCGCTTATCAAAATTGGTTCACAAAAGTAGAAGCCAAGAAATCCCAGCAATGGGAAGAATTAGGCATTTATAACCTGATTAAGCTATCAAAACCTGGATTCACCTACAGCCATCCTCTGCTATTCGCGTCCCTTTATTTCTGGGACAGTACCTACAACACTTTCCATCTCCCAGGTGGAATGATCACCCCCACCTTCTTCGATATAGCAGCCATTACTGGGCTGTCGCCAGTGGGAGAAACTTATGTTCCTGACAACGAAGAGCACTCAAGCATAATTGACTTCGAAGTCAAGTTAGCCAGCTTTTCCAAATTTATCAGCCATTATCATGCTGAAGGGGACAATGTGTCTGACGTAGAGCACATTGCTTTTTTAACCCTGTGGCTGTCTAGATATGTTTTCTGCAGTAGATCCCTGCAGGTGGCTAGTAGGTTCATTCCTCTAGCTAGGGATTTACATGAAAATCGAAAAGTGTGCCTAAGTGAATTACTCTTAGTTGACCTCTATGAAAGCCTGAGGTCAGCTGTTTCGAGCCTCAAATCCCACACCTCCAAAAACATTTTATTGGCTGGCCCATTTTGGTTACTCCAACTATGGCTAAATGCCATGTTCGAACCTTCCTTATCAACCACCAATACCATTGATGAGCAAGATTCTGAAATAAGTGATAGGATAGTCGAAGGCACTAGGCTTCGAAGACTAACTCCTAATGATGACAAAGATGACTTCAAGGTTCAATTCTCGAAGTACATCATGATATTCTCCAAAAGGCACAAGTTCGAAGAGAGCATGGCGCCTTTTGCTTCGAGGGCTCATGGACCTTCTTGGTTCACCATGGCTCTCTCAGAAGCCATCAAGAGCAAGGAGATTCAGGATGTATGGAGAGCTTTCTTGCTTCCTAGACTCATCTCTTCAAGGATAACCCCAGCCAAGAACCAAATTCTTCTCTTTGCCTACCAACCAAACTTCGTTTCGAGGCAGTTTGGCTTATGCCAACTGATTCCTGAACCTTTGTTCCAAACTGAGAGCGCCATCACTTCTGGCCGAACTTTCAAGGCAAGGGAAGCCAAGATCCAGCAAGAAAAATATCAAGGCTTTGCCCAATTTGAGCTGATAGCCTTCGAACCTACCCATCTCGCGGCTAAAGGATTTCTGGAGTGGTGGATTAAGTTTTATCAAACTTGCATGTTCGATACTCTTACGATTCGACATAAACTAATTGATGCCTTCGATGTGCAGGTACCAGCAAAGAAAGGTATGTTTACTCATGCCAAAGAGATTAAAGCTTTTAAAAATTATTTTGAAACTACTTACGACCCCACGCGCTTGGACTCCACTGTGCATCAAGCAGCTGAGACCTTGAAGGAAAAATTTAAACAAAAAGTTTCTAAGCTAAAACTTCCTTCAGGGCTGTCACCTGAGGATAGGTATAGGTTGGCATTCGAAATGCATCCACCTAAATTTCCCAGATTACCTACCTCAGAACTGGCTCTGGCTTGGTTTCCTCCATATCCATGGTGGTTTACTTGCAAAGAGATGTTCAAATATCTTCAAAGGAAACCAAAGCCATCTGAGACTGTGACATGGGCTCGATACTGGCTTCATGATTTCCCAGGACACCTTCGATACGACCTTTCTGCCATGTCAATTAAATCTGATCAAGGCACAGGTGCGAATGCTTGGGAAAAATCCCAAATGTCTTTTATTTTCCATATCTTTAACCTTTGCTTTAATTGTTTTGATTTTCAGCTATCAGGATAAAGACAGCTGCCTCGAAATCGAAGGAAGGGAGTGCCTCTCGAGCCTCCATCAAAACTACCGAAAAAACTAATCCACCCGAAACAACTACTACTGCTGCAACTACAACAACAACAATAACGCCAACAACAACAAGTGCTCCAATTCCAACGGTAATCACTTAGCCTTGACGTTTCGAATTCACTCAAGCTTTGTGGTTTATATCTAACTTTTCGTTAAAATTCTTTCAGACCAACAAGCTTCCTCCTACTACTCCCAAGAAGCGGAAATTAAGCACTACTGGGGAAGACCCCAAGGCTGGAGGAAACTCAAATACTGCTTCAAAGAAGAAGCTAAAGAAAGATACTCCTAAAAGCACTGTTCCGACTAGTGTCTCTGGACTCGATTCCAGGGATGCTGCTCCCTTACCTAAATCCAAAAATCCACCTTCGACCTCCAACCCACCGTTGGAACGTATAGCTAGTAACCTCTCCTCTGAGGGTCCATAGGTAAATCGAACTTCTAAAAATTGTTTCCAACACTAACTTCTTATTACCTTGGTGAATGTTTTTCTTTAACATTCTGTTGTTCCTTGCAGAACATTTTGAATCCCACTTCCACCATTTCGACCTCACCATCCAGAGCTGCTGCTCTGCTCAACTCCTCTCCTCAAGGAGATTCCAGCAACTTGGTCCAAAACAAAGGTTCCTCCAATGTGGCGGTTCTGGCTGGAACTTCTGAACAGCAGGATGATCAAGGTACCTCCATTCCTCTGAAGGAGGTGAACGAAACAATACTTCAAACGTCTGCAGAGGATTCGCAAAGGGCTCTTCAAAATCCCCTCTTGAAACTCTTCAAGAGGACCCAAAGGACACTCAGACTGAAGAAGAGAAAGCTGATTCTGGGCAAGGAGCCGAAGAATCTGCAGACGAAGAATCTGAGGAGGAAAATGCCAATGACGAGGAAAATGTCAATGACGGTTCGACTGCTGGGACGGAGTCTAACGCAAATAGCGGCGAAAGGGATGGTATCGAAGTGGTAGATTTGGACGAGGATGAAGAAGACCAAGAGCACGAAACAAATGAAGGGGATGGTGATGCAATCAACGAAACCCCAGAGGTTGAAACAAACGTGGTTCCCCTACACGTGGAATTCCCCCGATCCTCTCCGTCTCGAATGACTGACGAGGAACTGGCACTTCTGAGGCGAAATGACCCCATTGGGTACATGAAGGCAAAGTTGGCTCAGAGGGACGTCCCACTCGCTAGGGCTGGCACAAGTTCAACCAGTTATCCTCTTCCCACAGATGAAAGAGTTGTTCTTCTCAACAAAATTAGGAGAACTATTCTCAATGTGGATATATTCGAAGTGCTTAAGCAAGATAGTACTGCTTGCTATACTATGAAGGAGCTGCTCACAAAGGTCAATCTTTCCACCTGCTCCTTGCCAGTTAGTACTCTCTTGTTTGATCTTCAGAATTTACTGGACAACGTAACTGGCTACCTTCTCCAAGACGAATCTGCTGCCAAGAAGGTTCACGAGAAACGCATTGCCATGGATGCCGCTTACGAACAAGCTTCAAAACTTTCTCAAGAAGCTGAGGATCAAGCTATGCATCTGAAGCAGGCGAAAACTGAATATGAGGCTCGAGCTGAGTCCATTCTTATTTGGGAAAGGCAGATTCTGGAACTTCAGCAGAAAGTTAAGGAGGCTAAGGAACAACAACTAGCCTTCGAAACTAATCCTGCAGGTAACCAATTCGAAGAGCTTCTCAACCAGGGGCTTGCAGAAATGGAGACTGCAGAACAACTTAAAGGAGAAGTGGCAACCTTGGAAGGTGCCAGGCGGTTCGCTCAGCAGAAACTTGAAACATTTCGAAGCACCTTTAATCGATTGAAAAGTAATGCTTATTTCTAGATTTTGATGTTTATCTGACTATAACTTTGGTTTCTTACATGTAATATTCGAACAACGCCATTTTGGCATTCTATCTTGCCATCTTGGCTTTTTATAATATTTTGTTTACGTTGTTACTATTCGAATCTCCCGCAGGCTTGGCTTATATTTCTTTAAATATTTCCCATTAACCTTTAGGACACGTTTATCATCCAAGAGTTCTTCGACTTCGTATGCATTGTTTGAGAACACTTTTAATATTCGAAAAGGTCCTTCCCAATGAGGTGACCATTTACCTAACGCTTTATTCTTCTTGTCCATAGGCAATATGACTCTCCAAACCAAGTCATTAATAATGAATACTTTTTTCTTCACCCTTTTATTGTATGTTCTGGCCACTCTTTCTTTTTGCCTCATCAAAATTTCCAACGCATGTAATCTAATTTCGTCCAACTCAACTAATTCATTCATCATCATTTCCCAATATAATGCAGCTGGGATTTCGTTTTGTCTCTGAATTCGAACTAATTGCAGATGAATTTCTACTGGTAACACTGCATCATGCCCAAATGTAAGTTGGAAAGGCGTAGTGTTAGTAGCTTCCTTAGGAGATGTTCTACAAGCCCATAACACTTGGTCCAGAGTTTTGTGCCAATTTCTTGGCCTCTTGCCAATATGCTTCTTGATTAATCCTATTATTATTTTATTTGCTGCTTCGACTTGTCCGTTTGCTTGAGCATAATATGGTGTTGATGTTAGCAATCTAAACCCCATCTCTTGGGCAAATCCTTGCATCTTTCTACCAGTAAATACAGAGCCTTGGTCTGTAGTTATGCTTTCTGGCAATCCAAACCTATAGATAATTTGCTTTTGTATAAATTCGATAATTTCCTCTTGATCAGCAACTACCAGAGGTATAGCTTCGATCCATTTGGTAAAATAATCTACTCCCACCAAGATATATTTATGTCCTTTGGACGAAGCAGGATTTATTTCTCCTATCAAATCCAATGCCCATCCTCTAAATGGCCATGGTTTGATGATCGAATGCAACTCGCTTGCAGGGGCATGTTGAATTCCTGCATGTTTCTGACACTCCTCACATCCTTTAGCAAAGTCTATGCAATCTTTGAGCATGCTAGGCCAATACAAACCGTATCGAAATAGCAACCATTTCATTTTATGGCCTGCTTGGTGTGCCCCACATGCCCCATTATGGACCTCAGACAATGCTAAATATGCCTCACTCTCTCCTAGGCATTTCAATAATACACCCTCTTGGGTCTTTTTGAACAATTCGTTCCCCATGAGGAGATATGACACTGCTCTATATTTTGTTTTTCTATCCACCTTTAGAGTTGGGTCTGCTAAATAACTCTTCAATGGACTTCGCCAATCTGCATCTGACAAAGTATCTATGGCTAGTATTTCGAATCCCTGTTTCTCAGCATATCCCAATCTCATACTTTCCAGATCCGATGGTGTGAATCTAGTAGCCATCACTCTTCCCCTTAATTCGACCAAATCCTTAAAATTCTTGGTAGATACTTTATAACCTGAAGCCAACTGCGCTAAGTCATTTGCTTCTTGGTTCTCTATTCTTGGTATGTGTTGAATATCCATGTATTCAAATTTCCTTAATAGCCTATTGACTATGACGAAGTATACCATTAAATTTTCCTTTATGCACTTGTATTCCTTTGTGATTTGTTTGACCACCAATTCAGAGTCTCCTTTAATTTCGACTCTGGTTGCCCCCAATTCCAACAAAGCTTCAAGTCCAACAATGAGCGCTTCATACTCAGCTTCGTTGTTCGAACAACGAGGACCATCTAATTTATACTTGAATTTTGTTGGAATTCCTTCAGGATAAATTAGAAGGACTCCAACACCACTTCCATTCCTATGGGTTGAACCATCAAAGTACAATTTCCATGGTTGCATTTCGACGTAACTCATGCTTGTCTGCTCAACCAACGAATGATCCATAATGAAATCAGAAATCACTTGACCTTTCATAGCTTTTAAAGGCATGAAAGTCAATGAAAATTCTGTTAAGGCTAAAGCCCACTTGCCAACTCTACTATGCATTATTGGTTTTGAAAGCATATGTTTGATGACATCGAAGTGAGATGAAACATAAACATCAACAGGTTTTATATAATACTTGAGTTTCATACAAGAGAAATACAAACAGAGACATAGCTTTTCTAAATTGCTATATCTGGTCTCTGCATCATTTAGCACTCTACTTAAATAGTATATGGCTCTTTCGACGCCATTGTTATCCTCTTGTGCTAGCATACTACCTATACTAACTTCGGAGGCAGATATGTACAATCTCATGGGCTTCCCCCATGATGGTGGAGACAGAATAGGAGGCTGAGAAAGATATTCTTTTATTTTGTCAAACGCCTCCTGGTGAGCTTCGTTCCATTCGAAGGCTTGACCTTGCTTCAGACGAAGTAACGGAGAGAAAGCTTGGGTTCTTCCACTCAGGTTCGAGATGAATCTTCTGAGGAAGTTACTTTTCCCTAGCAAAGATTGCAACTCCCTTTTTGACGCAGGTGCTTTCGTCTCCATTATGGCTTTGGTCTTGTTCTGGTTGATTTCGATTCCTTTCTTGTGGACCACAAAACCAAGAAAATCTCCAGCCTGCACAAAAAATGCACATTTAAGGGGATTCATCTTTAAGCCATGCTTTCTCATTCGTTCGAATGATTGGCTTAAATGATGCAAATGTGCTTCTGCAGATATAGATTTGATGACTATATCGTCAATATACACCTGCATGAAGGTTTCGATGAAATCATGAAAAATTGAATTCATCGCCCTTTGATAAGTTGCCCCGGCATTTTTTAAACCAAAAGGCATCACCACCCATTCGTAGGTGCCTAAGGCTCCTGGGCAACGAAATGCTGTTTTTGCAACATCTTCTTCAGCAATGAAAATCTGGTTATACCCAGAGTATCCATCTAACATACTCAAGTATTCGAACCCTGCAGCAGAATCTACTAGCATTTCTGCCACGGGCATGGAATATTCATCCTTAGGGGTTGCAGTGTTTAAATCCCTAAAATCTATGCAAATTCTTAAAGAACCATTTTTCTTAATAACGGGTACTATGTTTGCTAACCATTCAACGTACCTTGTTGTTCTGATGAATTTGCAGCGCAGCAACCTTTCGATCTCAGCTTTAATTTTTGTGAGGACCGCTGGTGCGAATCTCCTGGGAGTTTGTTTGATGGGCCTCTTGCCATCTTTGATTGGCAGTCTGTGTTCGACCAACTCCCTCTTTAAACCAGGCATCTCATCATAATCCCATGCGAAACAATCTTTGTTTTCCTTAAGGACTTCGATCACTTTCTTCTTGAGGCCTGGGCTAAGTTTAGCACTTATATAAGTTACTCTTTTCGTTTTTTCATCCCCTAAGTTGACTTCTTCGAGCGGATCCTGTGCCAACATTTTGACACCTGAGTTTATGGGGTCCCTTTCGAAGCCTAAGGGTTCTTTATCATAGATGGCATCCAACCTTTGATCCATCTCAGACTCTTTGAAGGGTGAGCATTTCGAACCCTCCCCACTGACTTCATTCGTCTTTATAGTTGATTTATTTATTTCAGCCTCTAAGGCCGCTTTTGATTTGTTCTCAGCCATATAGGCCGAAATCCTTTCGAAAAAGGTAGACTCAGTCATGGCTAAGGTTGTCGAAGTCCCAGCCTGTTGGCCGTTTTTGTATAGTGCTTTCGACTTCCTCTTCTTCACTGATTATTGTTCTATCCCAGTAAAGGCCGTCATGACGAAGTGTCATGTAGTAGTGGGCGTTTCTAGTTTCGTTCATCTCATCATTTGGAACACATGGAGAAATCTTTGCCAGATTTTTATCATAGTCCCTTTTGTCAACTAAATTGACAGTTGACATAAAGTAACTCTGGTCTGCTTCGATGTTTTCCACGATTCCATCATCTCTCCACAGAACTAGTCGCTGATGCATTGACGAAGGAACTGCCCCCATGCCATGGATCCACTCTCTTCCCAGCAGCAGGTTATAGTTGGCCTTGGCTTCGATCACCATAAACATGGTGGGCCTGCAACTTGAGCCTATTGTCAATTCCAACTGGACCACTCCCAGTGTTTTGCCCACTTTTCCCTCATAATTGGACAGAACCATATTATGGGGCTTGATATCTCCTTCGCGGATCTCTAATCTTTTTAGCATGAAATGGGGTATCAAATTGACTGCAGCACCCCCATCCACTAGAACTTTGTTCACACCATGGACACCCACTTTCGCCCGAATGAAAAGTGGCTTGAGATGATTCTTCATTGCAGGTTCTGGATGTTCGAAGAACGCATTTTGTTCCTCAACAGCCCCATTGTCCATCACGCAGTAGCACACGGGCCTATGTTTCATTAAATCTGTGGTGTCTTCCTCCTCATATTCATTGATTTCGGTTTCCTGCCCAAATTCGCAGGGAAGCACAGACACCACGTTACAGTTCAAGTTGAATGAAGACTCCCCCTCCGATTCGAAGTTATCTGTTATCATATCTTCGTCCTCTTCCGGGCCTGGAGTGTATTCCTTTGGTTCATTGCATTGTTCTTCAGAGAAGAGCCTCCTATTGACTGGAGGTTTATCTTCAGTTTGATTTTTTGGTTTGTTGGTGCTAGATTCACCTTGTATTTTCGTTGAAGTATCCCCTTTGTTTGCCACAGCTTCTCTCTCAGCCTTTCGAATCCTTTGCTGTTTGTGCCACTGGGATCTTGACATGGGGTTCCTTCCTTTGTAATTCTCTAATCTCACTTCCTCCCTTTTTGTGTGTTGAATTGCCTCCTGTATGTCACAGCATGGCGTGCATTTCGTTCAGCACTCCTCCATCTGTCTTTGCCTTTGTCATTTCTGACTTGTAGCCATCTATCGGTTGGCACTTCAGCAGGGAGTTTGAAAGTCACTCTTCGAGCAGCTTTGGGGTGAGGGCTATCAGGCCTTCGCTGTTTGTATCTGCTGTCGAAACGTGGGCCCATCTGGGCAATTTCTTGATGGTTCCAGCAAGGGGCGAAGGGAATCGTTTTGGAGGCCCTGGCCATGCTTTGGTCATACACAGCAGAACACCTTGGGCAAATCAAACACTTGGTTGCCCCTTTGTAGCAGCGAAAAACAAACTCCAGCAAACTCTCTCCAGCCTTGGGATAACACCTAAAAAGCTGGTTATCCTGGCGCCAATTGTTGCCAGTTCGAGCCCTCTGTACCCTTTCGAAATTCGCAGCAATTCTTTGGTTGCAGAGGATGCTGCACCTAGGGCATAATATCATGCCTGAATCTCCTTTGTGGCATGTCATGAGATAATCTTTGAGACCAGCATCTCCAGTGTGATTATCCCCCATTCTGTACTTTTCTTTTTCTAAGTATTTTTCCACTTCCTCCATCTCAGAGCGAGGTCTTTCCATATCCACCATATTTATTTCCACATCCCCCTCTTTAACTTCATCATCACCCCATCCTGTGGGCTTTATATCCTTAATATGAACCATCGAACTCTCTGGGGCAGAATATTTGACCAGATAGTCAAATTTTCCACTGGGTTCCCCTAGAGTATCCCAAATTTCCTTCTGAGGGGGAACTGGCTGTGTGATTTGGACTTTCTCCAATTCCAGCCTCAAGCCTTCAGTGACTTGTGTTAATCCTTCGTTTTGATTTCCTTGGCCTTCAGTAGCCTGGGTTTCTCCTGCAACAGCTACAGGTGCAGCAATCGGAGTCTCTGGCGTATTCTGGATGTCTTCAGTGACCTCCTCGCTGACTTCGACCATCACCCAGTTTTCAACTTCAGTATCCTTTTCTTCTGTTAGGGCGTCGCTTCGATCAGTTTCCACCATGTTGACCTCTCCAACGCATGCAGGCTCGGAGTAGTTGGTGTCTGCGACGTCCAAAGGATCTTCGTCCACTTTCATCTTCACCTTATCAGCAAACTTTAGTCTGCCATCTTTGATCGCGTTTTGAATCAAGTCCCTGAAAAGAAAACATTGTGAGGTCTTGTGGCCCAGGAAACTATGATATTTGCAAAATCCCCTCTTCTTTCTCTGATGCAAAGGAGGTATTTTGACATTTGATGGCACAATTAGTTGGCCATCCTTGACAAGCAAGTCAAAAATTTCGTCGCATTTGGTGACGTCGAAGGTATAAACCTTCTTTGGAAATTTGTCACTTTTCTCATTTTCAACAATATCTTTCCCTTTTGTGGGAACTAACATTTTGCAGGAGTAAGGCGGGGCCTGTTTTAATTCAGCGAGGTCGATTTCGACCTCTTCGAATTCGAATTCAGGATATTCTTCTACTTCCTCAGTCCCAACATAGGAAATCCTTTCTTTCTTGCTATTCTTAAAGACTCTGGCTTTTTCGGCCTTTAGTCTTTCGACCTGTCGAACCCTATCGGCTAACTGAGCCATATCCCTCAAATACTGAGTGTCTAGTTTCTTTCGAATAGAATAATCCAAACCACCAGCGGCCATTTCGACTAACTCATGTTCAGGCACTACTGTGTAACATCTGGATTTCAACAGCCTAAATCTATTCAAATAATCATCTATGGGTTCGGTGAATTTTCTCTTAACACTCGCCAATTCCTTCAAACTTATTTTCGATTGTCCCATGTAAAATTGTTCATGGAATAATCTCTCTAAGAGAGTCCAAGTGTCAATGGACTCAGGGGGAAAAGTGGTAAACCATGTGAAGGCGTTTTTTGTCAAAGAACTTGGGAAGTATTTGATCCTGAGATCTTCATTATTGGCTATATCTCCCGCTTCGGTTAGATATCTCGCTATGTGTTCGACTGTTGACTCATTGGTATCCCCAGCGAACTTTGTAAATTTAGGGACTTTATATCCCCTTGGTAAATCAGTATGCATTATACAATCCAATATAGGAGAAGCGTAATTTGGCCTCCTCATTCCTGTGTTGAGGCCATTCTGGGCCATGATCCTCTCTATCATGGTGGTTAGGTTGTTTTCTGCCAGGATGTTATCGTTTCGAATCCTATGAACGACGGCATCGGCATCTTGATTTCGACCAACCAAAACAACTCCCCTAGGTTGATCTTCTCGAAATTCTGGGGCTTCTGGCCTTTCGATCCTTGCCCCTGGTTCCATAACTTCCCTTTGTGGAGCCGGGATTATTGGGGCTTCTAATCTTGGTGCCCTGGCCCCTAAGTTAACTTCTTCTCTGGGTGGTCTATAAATTGGGTCGTTAGCAATTTGTTCTATAACAGGCATGTTTGTTCGAAATCCCGTCTGATTCTGCCTACGCCTTTCTGTAGGAGCAAAGAAATCTGCTATTCGACTCATATTATCAGCGTTTTCCCTGTTCGTCACAGTCACATTCTGCACTATTGGGGCAAATATTTCCTGCATGGTTTACGCTAATACCCCTATCATATTATGGTTACTGTCATCCATCAATTGCCTAAAAGCCAACTGGTTATCTGTGGTTAGGATAGGCAATGTGCTATAACCCACTGACCCTTGGTTATTTGTCATAAACTGATTCGCACCAGACCCAGACCCTAGTTGGGGAGATGAATTCGATGTGGAATTGTGTAAACCTGCCATAAAAGATGTTGGCATTCCATAAGAGGAATTTCTGATTCTATTCCCATCGAAACCGGGTGGTCTAGTTAATGGGGTGGCAAAGTGGGATTGTGTCCCTGGTGGTGGAACGAATCCCCCAGGGTAGCCCATAGTTCCAGTATTTCCTAAGATCGAACTATTAGTTGATATGCCACTTATTCCATTGGTGGCTATGTTACTGGTTGAAGATGCAACAGACTGTGCATTCGAAGGGATTGCATTAGATGTTCCGCTCGAAATGGACGCGTTAGTGCCTGTTGCATGTGGGCCACCTTGGTCCCCTTGTTGATTGTCTGAATTAGACATTTTGTCCAAACGTTTTCTTCTGGATAAAGGTTGGTTGCTGTTGGTTATCTTACCACTTCTCAGGTTCATAAAACAGCAAACTTCTTAGGTTCCAACGTTTTTGTAATGGTTACGTCTCGACAATCCTTAATTCTGATATCCAACTATTGGTCCCACCAGGTGTGCCAATTTGTTTCCAGTGATTTCTGGTAAACAACCGCTAGTCTTCCAAACTATCGAATAATCTTTCTTACTGTTATTCAATCCCTCTGGTAACTCACAGGATCGACTAGATTGATCCTAGGACTCCTTGGATATTAAAGTTACTCTTACAATCGAACAGATATTCATGGTCAATATTGTATAAGTGTTTGGCTTGTTTCGATCTCTCTCTCTAAGAGTTTAAAGATGTAATCAAAACGTGTATGAGAATTAAGTTATACGAATAGATGCTAATTGTAATGCTGAATTGTAAAGACATATAAAACTGCATGAAAATGAAGTAAATGGTTTCGACTTACAAAAACGGTTAACATAAAGGGTTTCTGGAACATAAAAGTTTTAAAGGAAAGAGAAAGCGTTTAATGCAAGAAATCTATAAATGATTTTAAGTAAAAGTATGTGTTCGAAGGACAAGACTTGAATGTAAAGGTATGGAAAATGTGATGGTTTTCAGAAATATAAAACGCTCGAAACATAAAGATAACATTAAAGTGTAAGATTTTGAGGAAGAGATTTCGAAGTAAAAAGGCTGTGAATAAGAAAACTTGTAAATGTTGTTTGACAAAAGGAATAAAGGAAGTACTGGAAATGGTAAAAAGCTTTTCACTAAATTAGAAATACATGGTGCTATCATACATACATTTCTCTTGCATTCGTTTCCCTTGCCATGTGGTAGTTTGAATGTTATTGAGTATTTTGTATAATAGATATGACACACACAGAAATCCTAATATTAAGACTCCTATTTATACTAATTCGACCCTAACGGTCTTGCTATAGGATTATGCCACGTTTCGAACATGCAGGACAATGCTTCTTTCATCTTTCCACGTGTCCCCAAATGCTCCAACACATAACTTTCAAACTTTGAAAGTCCCGCTTCCATTTGAATTTAATATGCTTTGGTGTTTCTCCGTTTCGAACGCTTTTCCCAAACATAGCCTCGCTGTTGTTTCGAGACTCCTTTGGATATGTTCTCATAATTGCCGTTCGAAGCTTCAAGCTTTGACACACTTATTCGAAACACTGCTTCTGCAACTTCGAAATTTGGCGTTTAATTCTATTTCGATCAGAACATTTAACTCTTTTGGCTTCTAAATAACATTATCAAAATCTTCAGCCAACACCTAGCAATATCATCGTCAGAGCCTTTGACGGTTCTAAGAGGATGGTTCATGGAGAGGTAGACATTCCTATTCGTGTGGGTTCTCAAGTATTTAACTCTACCTTTTATGTGATGGATATTCGTCCATCGTATTCTTGTCTACAGTGTCGACCTTGGATCCACAAAGCTGGGGCAGTGACCTCTACCCTGCACCAGAAGCTCAAGTACCCTGTCAGAGGGAAGATTGTCACTGTGCAGGGAGAGGAGGAGTATATGGTGAGCCATTTGAATTCCTTCAGGTATATTGAGATGGACGGGGAGTTTATTGAAACCCCCTTTCAGCACTTCGAAGAGGTACCTCCAACTTTGGCAGCAGCAGAAACAGTGGTCGAAGAGGATGTTCCTTTGAAGATGGCTTCCTTGAAGGATGCTCGGGCTGTGGTCGAGAAAGGTGAATGTGCTAACTGGGGCAGGCTCCCTGATTTTACACAGAAAACTGACAAGTTTGGACTGGGTTTTACTGCAGAGGGTCAGACAGCTGTGCGCAAAGCAAAGACCAGAAGACCTCCTGTACTCATTACCAATCCAGGAGTGAATGCTGTTGGGGACGGAGATGAAGTGGAAGAGTCAGAGTTTGAAAGCTGGATCTACCCGACGACTGATGGTGGATTGACCAATTGGACTGCTAAAGACCATACTCCTGTTACTTTTGTTACGCAGTAATAAACTTCTTTGTTTTGTTATCTGTAATAAACAATTAAAAACTTTATGGCCCGGTGTCTTACCCGGGGCACCGTTGGCTTCATTTGTGAGGGCATTAAATTGTCATTTCATATATCATGAATAAAGACCTTGGACGTTTTCTCGCATTTCAAATCTTATGCTCCTTTTCTTTCTTTCCTTTCTTTATATATTGCAAAACAGTTGTATTTACACACACTCACTCATACAGGTTTCAATCCACTCTGGATCTCACTGGTAACGACTCTGCTACTGCCAGTTATGACTTCAAAAATCCGATCAACTTAGCCGAAGACGAAGGTGAAGATGATTGCGAAGTGCATGGCGAGCTTGCAAGACTCTTGCTCCAGGAAGAGAGGGCAATTCAACCACATGAAGAGCCAGTGGAAACAATAAATCTGGGTACTGAGGCAGACAGGAAGGAGGTTAAGATTGGTGCCAACCTAGAGCTCAGCGTGAAGCAACGGTTGACTCAGATGCTACATGATTATATGGAGATATTTGTTTGGTCCTATGAAGACATGCCCGGGTTGGATACCGACATTGTGGTCCATCATTTGCCTACCAAGGAAGACTGCCCTCCGGTTAAGCAAAAGGTCCGCCGTATGCGTCCAGAGATGTCTGAGAGGATCAAAGCCGAGGTTATGAAACAATTTGATGCTGGGTTCCTTGCAGTAACTTCTTACCCTCAGTGGGTTGCTAATGTGGTGTCGGTACCTAAGAAAGATGGAAAGGTCAGAATGTGTGTCGATTACAGGGATCTAAACAGGGCCAGCCCCAAGGATGACTTCCCCCTACCTCACATCGATGTCCTTGTTGACAATACTGCTCAGCATAAGGTGTTCTCTTTCATGGATGGTTTTTCAGGTTACAACCAGATCAAGATGGCTCCTGAAGACATGGAAAAAACTACCTTTGTTACTCAGTGGGGCACCTTCTGCTACAAGGTCATGCCTTTTGGACTGAAAAATGTTGGGGCAACCTACCAACGTGCCATGGTTGCTTTATTTCATGACATGATCCATCATGAGATAGAAGTGTATGTTGACGACATGATCGCAAGGTCCCAAACTGAGGAAGAGCACCTTGATCATCTGCAGAAATTATTTGACCGTCTGAAATTGTACAAGCTGTAGTTGAACCCGAACAAGTGCACCTTCGGGGTCAGATCTGGGAAGTTGCTAGGCTTCGTTGTAAGTGATAAGGGTATTCAAGTGGACCCTGCCAAGGTCAAAGCTATTCAAGAGATGCCAGTTCCTAAGACAGAGAAAGAGGTCAGAGGCTTTTTAGGACGCCTGAATTACATCGCCCGGTTCATCTCACACCTCACTGCTACCTGTGAACCAATCTTCAAGCTGCTGAAAAAAGATCAGGTAGTACGTTGGAATGATGAATGTCAGGCTGCTTTTGACAGAATCAAAGAATATCTCCAAGAACCACCCATCCTTATGCCACCGGTTAAAGGAAGACCTCTGATACTATACCTAACAGTGCTTGATAATTCAATGGGGTGTGTGCTGGGGCAGCATGACGAGTCTGGCCGAAAAGAGCACGCCATTTATTACCTTAGCAAAAAGTTTACCGACTGTGAGACCCGATACTCACTGCTTGAGAAAACTTGCTGCGCTTTGGTATGGGCTGCTCGCCGATAGAGACAGTATATGCTGACTCACACTACCTTGTTGATTTCAAAGATGGATCCTATAAAGTATATATTTGAAAAGCCTGCTCTGTCTGGGAGAATAGCAAGATGGCAAATGATCTTGACAGAATACGACATTCAGTACATGACCCAGAAAGCCATCAAGGGAAGTGTATTGGCAGACCACTTGGCACATCAGGCAGTAAACGACTATCAGTCAATGAACTTCGAGTTTCCAGACGAGAGCATCATGATTGTGACTGATTGTGAAGTACCTGGACCGGATGAAGGACCTGAGGAAGGATCCCGATGGTCTATGCACTTTGACAGAGCCTCCAACGCTTTGGGTAACGGCATTGGCACTGTGATCATATCCCCCCAAGGCTCTCATACTCCACTCACTTCCCGGCTATGTTTCAACTGCACCAACAACATGGCGGAGTATGAGGCATGCATCATGGGTCTCCAAGCTGCGATCGACTTAAGGATCAAGTTTCTGAGTGTCTTCGGAGATTCCGCTCTCGTGATCAATCAGATCAAAGGCGAGTGGGATACGAAACATCCGAATCTTATTCCTTACAGAGAATGTGTGTTGACATTGATCCCCCACTTCACGAAGATAACCTTTGAACATTTCCCAAGAGAGGAGAATTAGTTGGCGGACGCGTTAGCTACGATGTCTTCCATGTTCAAAGTCAAATGGGACAATGAGGCTCCCCGGGTCATCATCTGGAAACTGGACGAACCGGCATACTGTTGTGATCTCGAGACTGAGTTGGTAACTGAGAAGCCTTGGTACCATGAGGTGAAGAGATATCTGGAAGCTCAGGAATACCCTGAAGGTGCGTCTGTCAATGATAAAAAATTTCTGAGAAGGTTCGCAGCGAAGTTCTTCCTTAGCAACGGCATCCTGTATAAGCGAAACCATGATTCGACCTTACTGCGTTGTGTGGATAAGACTGAAGCAGAGAGGATCATGGAAGAGTTACATGAAGGGACATTCGGAACATATTCCAATGGACACACTATGACAAAGAAAATCCTTCGGGCAGGGTATTTCTGGTCCACAATGGAAGCCGACTGTTACCAACACTCTCGGACATGCCATAAATGCCAGATATATGCAGACAAGGTGCATGTTCCTCCAGTTCCTTTAAATGTCCTGACTGCGCCTTGGCCGTTTGCAATGTGGGGCATAGACATGATCGGTGAGATTAAACCTACGGCATCCAACGGGCACCGCTTCATCCTGGTAGCGATTGATTACTTTACGAAGTGGGTTGAAGCAGCATCCTATGCTACGGTAACCAAGACTGTTGTGGCACGGTTCATTCGGCATAACCTGATCTGTCGATACGGCGTCCCTGAGAGAATTATTACGGACAACGGTACCAATCTCAATAACAAGATGATCACTGAGCTCTGCGAGCAGTTTAAGATACAACACCACAACTCTTCTCCTTACAGACCTAAGATGAATGGGGCTGTAGAAGCAGCAAATAAAAATATCAAGAAAATCGTGCAGAAGATGACAGTGACTTATAAAGATTGGCACGAGATGTTACCGTTCGCTCTACATGGGTACCGTACCTCAGCCAGGACGTCAACCGGGGCAACTCCTTTCTCCTTGGTCTACGATATGGAGGCAGTCTTACCGATCGAAGTGCAAATACCCTCTCTCCGGATAATGAAGGATGCAGATCTGAATGAAGATGATTGGATCCAGACACGACTTGATCAGTTAAACCTTATTGATGAAAAGAGACTTGCTGCTATCTGTCATAGTCAGACATATCAGAAACGGATGATCAGGGCATTTAACAAAAAGGTCAGACCACAGGAATATCAAGTTGGGGATCTGGTAATCAAGCGAATCATCCTTCCTCAGAGTGATCTAAGGGGCAAATGGACCCCTACGTACGAAGGGCCATTTGTGGTTAAACATGTGTTCTCAGGAGGAGCCATGATCCTAACCAACATGGATGGTGACGACCTTCCTCACCCCGCTAATGCAGAAATAGTAAAAATATACTACGCATGAAAAAGACCCGCTAGGTTGACATACCTAGGCAAAAATTAGGGCTTCCCGGCGAACCAAAAGGGTTCGGGCAAAATGAAGGGATGAAATGGAAAAAATCTGTACACCCGGCAAGTCGAAAACCTGAAAAGGCGGCTTGGGCAAAAATAAGTATCCCGGTGGACTGAAAACCCGAAAGGGCGGTCCAGGCAAAAGTTAGGGATAAAGCGTAATACTATGTCTCATTGGATCACTTTGCATCCAGAATCCGGTATCTACATCAAGTTCAGACGGCATCGATCAGTCAGCTTCATCTTCAACTAAGGTCATCAAGTGATGAGACGCTCAAAGACATAAAGGCGATAGCAGAGTTGAAACCCAGTGGATCATTCATTTCACACAGCTGTTTTATTTTCTCTTGTACAAAATTGTATAAACTCTTTTTCGGCGGCGTTCTCTTACTATGACTTCAGCCTCTTGTACATAAACGCCTATTTCACAGGCAAATTCAAAAAATCAATACAAATATACTTTTCAGTTAAAATTACCATTTGTTTTTTCCTTTTATGTTTTGTTTTGCGAAGAACGTCCAAGGTTCAATTTGTGATATATGCATTGACAATAATTTGCTAACTCATGAATATTTGCATATGAAATAAAGGATTAACTACAGGTAACATTAGAAGCAGGGGCAATAAAGAGTTGTCTAAGCAATCTAATTGTTCTGTCCTCCAAGGTACCAAGGTAGGTTCAGCTAAAGAACATAACCAGATATCTTAATTCCCCAGAGAGTGAGCCAGCAAGTCAGTACACTCTTCCCAAGCAAAGCTATTATCAACCTTAAGGAAGTTGGGTATCCTCTGGCAGATCTCAACATTCCCCAGCAATATACAGACATTCTTAACAAGCATCCCCGGCAGTCTTGACCTAAAGATTGTTCCCCGGAGGCATATCAAACATGCAATGGAGTCACTTCCCCAATACAATTCAAAACTTCCCCAGGAGAGTCCAATCCAGTTTCCCCAGGAAAGTTGGAATCCATCTCCCCAAGCAGTAAGCTTATCCCCAGTAGATTCTGGAAGCTTACCCCCGCAGAGCACGAACGCGTCTCCCGGCTTTATTCAAAGGTTATTTCCCTACCAGGGTATAACTGGGTTATCCTCAGCCAAAAGCCACGGAAAGATCGTCCTCGGCGAAGTCTTCTTATCCCCAGCAAAGTCTATTAACACTTCCAACATAACAACGGTATCCCCAGCGGAGTTACCATCAACATTTCAGCACAGTACCTCTCTCCCCACAGAGTATGGTTTCCCAGCAAGATCTCTAGAGTAATTTTCTCCTCGCAGAGTAATCCATTCGTCAAGTTTATTCCCCAACGGAGTCATCTTCTCCTACCGGTATTCTTGTAACTATCATCCCCAGCGGAAACAACAAAGCACTATTCTTCAACATCAGCCCAGGATATGATTTCCCGGCACCCGTCAAGGATTTATTTTCCTAAAGACGAAAAAGATACATTCATAAACATCACACTTCCATACATTATAGCATGCATATATGCATCATATCTTACAAATCTCATTTATGTTGAGAACAGCATTGCTTGATCCATATCATGCATCGCATATGACTGACCTTTACCTTTCAGGAAAGATCCAGTTAAGTTCTCAGCTATATTCAAGACCTTGACCGGTTCAGTTAAATCGACCCTAAGATTTTTCTGTTTCTTATCCAGTCAAAGGCCTTCTGTGGTTCAGTCAGATCGACCCTAAGATCTCCCTGTTTCTTATCCAGTTGAAGACATTTCAAGACCTAGACCGGTTCAGTTAAATCGACCCTAAGATTTTCCTGTTTCTTATCCAGTCAAAGGCCTTCTCTGGTTCAGTCAGATCGACCCTAAGATCTCCCTGTTTCTTATCCAGTTGAAGACATTTCAAGACCTAGACCGGTTCAGTTAAATCGACCCTAAGATTTTCCTGTTTCTTATCCAGTCAAAGGCCTTCTCTGGTTCAGTCAGATCGACCCTAAGATCTCCCTGTTTCTTATCCAGTTGAAGATTCCAAGACCTAGACCGGTTCAGTTAAATCGACCCTAAGATTTTCCTGTTTCTTATACAGTCAAAGGCCTTCTCTGGTTCAGTCAGATCGACCCTAAGATCTCCATATTTCTTATCCAGTTGAAGATTCCAAAACCTAGACCGGTTCAGTTAAATCGACCCTAAGATTTTCCTGTTTCTTATCCAGTCAAAGGCCTTCTCTGGTTCAGTCAGATCAACCCTAAGATCTCCCTGTTCTTATCCAGTAGAAGACATCCAGATTCTCTCAGCGTCCCTGTTGAGGTAGTAATCGCCCCAAGATTCTCTCAGTGTTACTGTTGAGGTTGAAGTCGCCCAGGATTCTCTCAGCGTCCCTGTTGAGGTAGTAATCGCCCAAAGATTCTCTCAGCGTTACTGTTGAGGTTGAAGTCGCCCAAGATTCTCTCAGCGTTACTGTTGAGGTAGTAATCATCCAAGGTTCTCTCGCTGTTCCTGTTGAGGTAGTAACCATCCCTGGTTCATTCATCGCCGTTTGAAGCTCCAGATCCAGCTCCTGTGACCAGTCAGGACACATCTACACAAAGAATTTGAAGACCAGCTCCTGTAACAGGTCAGGTAATCATTTTTCTTTTTCAGGTACGCAAGCTCTCGCTAAGGAATCTCTTACGCGATCAACATCCAGATGGCATCTATAAGCCCATCCACCTTCCATCATCTCTTAGCATGGCATCTATAAGCCCATCATTCTATCCATCAATCTCCAAATGGCATCTATAAGCCCATTCCACCATCACACTGCTACTATGTGAGCGCAAATTTCTGGGCACTCTAGTGTTCAATCATCTTCCACCTTCGGATTACGAAAGGCACGTCAGCCAATCTGCATCCTCAGGTCTAAGAAGATTGAACAGGGGCAACTGTTGTACCCCAAAATTTGCCCTCCCATATTCTTCAAGAATTGCAAAGAGCATGCTTCAAAATCTCCCCAAGGGTTGCACAATTCAAGGGCCTCCTAACAGTCAAAAACTAGGGTTTTGGTTCTGGCAAAGTAATTGAAGTTTCCAAGGGTCCAATCAAGTCCCACATGCCTATAAACATGGTCAAGTATCCTCATACCAAGTTTCAAGACTTACAGCACAAAATTGCACAGTCAAAAACCCTAATTGCTCAGCAGTCAACTGTAGGGGCAAAATGGTCATTTGACAGTCAAAAGTCCAAATTTTTGGTCAACATCTTATTTTGAGGCCACAAACATCATTTGATCAATTATTGATCATGATTCTCAAAGATTGGCTCAAAAAGTCTCAAGATGCAAAAGTTTCCATATTTGGACAGTTGAAAAAGTCAACTGTAACTTGACCAAGGCATAACTTCCACATGGTTTATCATAAAAATTCCATCCAAAGCTCATTTTGAAGAGAAAGACATTTCCTACAACTCCTCTTCACACTTCAAGTCCAAGAAATGCTCTCACAAAAAGTTATCAATTTCAACATTATAGGTCATTTTCAAAAGTCAACAAAAAAGGACTTTAGGTCAAAGGCCAAAACTTGAGATTGGTAACTCAAAATTACATGGGACCAAAGGCATTGGTTAGAGGACTTCAAGACCTTTCCAAAATGTCGAAGAACATGATCAAATCTTAAAAATTGAGCAAGATATGCCTTGTGGAAGTTGGGAAATTTTTGGGTATTTTGAAAAGTCAACTTTGCTTCAAATGCTTTAAAATTGCTAATGGGCCACATTTTCTTCCAAGATTCATCATCCAAAGCATATGCACGACCATTTGGCCCAAAGGGGATTTATTTCATCATTTTTATTTATTTATTTGAATTTTTAATTACTATTAATTCATTTAATAAAATAAAATATGACAAAAATACTAAAATAAAGTTTTCAAATCTTTTTGTGCAGAATAAACTCTCCTTAAAGGCTCAAGATTCGTGCATAACCAAAATTGGAAGGTTTGGCCATGATTGACATCTAAATCACATGGAAAAAGATTTGAAAAATATGCATGAAAATCAAATATTCATTCCATCAATGCAAAAGGTTTTGGACATATTTTTCAACCCTAATCCATCACTCATATAAGACTGATCAAAACCTAATGCCTGAGGACCTCTAAGCTGCGCCACACTTCATAAACAACTTTGCACTTTTTCAAGAAAATTCAAAAACTGAAAAATCGATTCCAAAGCATTTCAAGGCAAGAAAGCTATCCCATTGCATTCCTGAGACTTCAAGGAACGTTTCTGGATCAAAACCATTATCTCTAACGCAAAGAATTGGTAGAACGGCCTTGTCCTATTCATGCTTTTTCTCATATTCTTGCATCATGATTCATGTGTTGTTTGTAATTTTTAATGTTTGATTTATGTTATTTGACTCATTCTGAAGCTAACCATGTGTTTTAATTAAGTTTTCATGCATCATACAAGAATTCACCATTGAAGCATTCTAGGTTTTCAGAGTTGCAAATTTGGGGTTTCTCTTATCCAGAAAAATTAGACCCTAGGACCAGGACTGTTGGATTCAGAAGCTTCATGTGAATCGTTCCCACAGCTCGCGATCAATTTATGATCAACAGGGTGCTAATCGCTATTTTTATGCTTGCCATTTAGTGGGGGTTCAAAACCCCCGCTATTCAGTTTGTTTTTGTTTCAGGTACAACGCACAAACGGAGAAGATGGTGACTTGTCTCCATGTGATAGGGCAATTTGAAGTTAGCGCGCGTTTTATTTCTTCAGGCCACTAATTCTTTTCTTTCCTTATAATAATTGCCTTCCACTAATATTACAAAGCAAGCGCCTGGCACAGATGGTTGATGTGTTGTCTCATAGACACTGGGACCTGGGTTCGATTCCCAGGTCCCCTCGCTCTCTTAATATATTTTGTTTCAATATAATCCCATGCAGCTTCAACCCCAGGGTTCACCATACACTCAATACTCAAGCACGCCACATGTCCCAGAACGTCCATCCAAGGGCCCAGACCTGATGAACATCATACTCACCAGTCAACGCGTACACACGCTCCCAGAAAAAGTCAACTGAAAGCCTTAAACATTGGGCCAAAAATGCTGGAGATACCTCCAAATTGGGGTCAACACCCCCTAGGGTTTGTGTTTATTTTCTTTTTCTATCTTTTTTTATTATTTGTTTAATTTAATTATTTCCTCTTAAATCTTTAAATTAATATTTTTCCTTTAATATAAAAATAATAAAAATCAGAAAAGACAAAAAAATAAAATATATTTTATTTAATGTTTTTTTTTTGTAAAAAAGTCTTATTAATTAATTAGTCTTAATTCTAGATTTAATTTTAAATGGTTTTCTTAATAAATTAAAAAAATGTAAAATTAGGGTTTTAATTACTTTCATCTTTTTTTTCTTTTCTTTTATCATCATTAATTATTAATTATTATTTTTTGTAAATAAATTACCATGTAAATAATTAGGTTAATTTTAGGTTCAACTTTAACATATTTCTTAATAAATAAAAATAGTTAGAATTATGGTTAATTAACTTTTTAATTTCATTTAATTCTTATTAAAAATCTTTAAATACAAAAAACTCCAAAAAATCTCTTTTATTTTAATTTAATTAATTTGTTAATCGTAATTTAATTTCATTAAAAAGGGTCCAACGCCCTCGCTTTCGATTATCAGTTCGTTTCGCGCATTTATTTCCTTTCTTATAATATTCATGTAATTCTCCCGTAGCCATGTAAATCAGACATTTATATTTCTCGCACTTTATTTTATTTTCAAATCGGGTCCTGGATTAAATTTGGCGATGTGGACCCGCGCCTTTGTAATAGCGTAGAACTTTTAAATTCCGCACTTTTTTAGCTGTTAATAAATTTGCATGCAAGAATGAATGTTAAAATAAAAGCAACGCGTAGACCACCAATTACATGAACAAGACAAAAATATCTGAAAACGACACACGAATCACACACCACCCCTAGGGTACGTCTCACTGTTGCCTTGCCCCTTGAAAGGTGATCGTCGAGTAGAGGATGTTTTAGTAAGTCCTCATGATCCGGGAACCTGGCATGAGGGTAGCTTCTAAGGTGTCTTCCTATTGCTCCGGTGATCACCATGTCCCGAACCTTCGAATTGACCCGAACACCTCCAACGGTGGTGCTACCTACCTCTCAATGGTGGGATGGCACTACTTTAAAGGACATTTACACAGACGAATTCCTTAGGGTAGGTAGACGACTCTAGATACTTGCTCTAATTTCAAAAACAAATCAAAATACTTTTCACACCGACACCTTTTCAAAAAGCTTTCGAAAGCAACTTTTCAAACACTCTTGAGGACCGATACGAGAGTCGAACTGAAATTTTCAAAGAAACTTTTTAAAACCCACAATTGAAAAGCAAACAAACCATTTTTGAAAACACATTGAGCAAGTATCTAAGAGCCCATGGATAACCATGGATAGAAAGGGTGCTAACACCTTCCCTTTCTATAATCTACCTCCCGAACCGAGAGCAATCTCTATAAGGAATTTTTCTGTGCTTTTGTCCTTTCCATTTGGAGAAAATAAAAAGACGATGGCGACTCTTGCTTCCGCGACATTTCGCGAACCAACGTTAAACAGTCAATTCCAGATCCACCGATCACAATATGCATTTGACATTAATTGCTGCTCATGAATATTTACATGCGAAACAAAAGACGATTACGGGTAACATCGGAAACAGGGGCAATAAAAGATTATAGGTCATTTCATGAACTTTTGCCAACTTCAACAATTCATAACTCTATCAATTTTTGGAGATTTTGAATGTTTCAAGTTTCAAAATGTCATTCAAGAGGTTTATTTCATGCCATCTTTTTTTGTCAAGAGCAAATTCCAAGTGGAAGGCCATGTTTAGAAGCAAAACATTATAGGTCACTTTTGAAGAAAAATTTGAAATATTTCTAAGTATGGAAAGTCAACCTTTTTTCCCCAACTTTGACTCAATGCAACTTTCAGCTGAAGCATCCATTTGATCCCATTCTTTTTCCATTGCAAAGCTTGTAAGCTCATCTTTCTAAAGCATCAAGAATCATCCCTTAAGACCCCCTTGAGCTGAGAATGCCATTGGATTGAACTTGGTAACTTGGAACTGAAGTTTCCTTATAAGTCAGAATTTGAAATTCATGTTTTGGCCTTTAAACATCAAATTAGCACGCGTTTGTAATCTAAACATGTTTAACCAAGTTGCCAAAGTGGATTAGAGCCTTAAAACGCAAGGATTGGATGAGTTTTGATGGAAATCAGATCACACTTTGATCGTGCATCAGGTTCACACGATTTCCCTCCAAACTTCATCATTTCACACGCTTGAACATTCCATTTGATTCCCTATAAATAGAGGGTCATCCCCCATTCATTTCCTTAAGCTTTGAGAGCCAAAAACACTCTGTCAAAACCTCACACGAGCTTGAAAATTTTGAAATCCGTTTCTGAGATTCCAGCCTTTTCCTCTAAAATTCTTTGCACATTTATCTTCCTTAAGCATCATACAAACTCTCTAGCTCTAAAACCAAGCAAAACGACCCATAATCCAAGCTACAGAAGTCCAGTTTCAGAGCTTCTTTCTTGAACTTCGAAAAGGTAGAATTCTCCATCATTTGGATCCAAATAAAGCACTAACTTGTTCTACTCCTTCTCCTGATTCTAGTGCTTCTTACAATTTTTAAATCCATTGATAATTGAGAGAGAAATCTCAATTTGAATGTGCTCGCTATTTTTTGGATTTCTTATTCGTATCTCTTTGTATACTTTATATAAATTTGGCGCGATGGTAGTGTTAGGATCGTCTTGAAGAGACAAATCCAATGATACTGGTATGGGATCCTTATTTACCATTTGAAGGATTTCACAAAATCTTCATTGCAGAGTGGCTGGAGGTTGAAGACGATGACATGTCTCGTCTCAGCCAATGATAGCGTGCCAGGCGTTTTAATCTCATTGGTTGCCTTTTTTCTGATTCCCTGCACATCCCACTAAGGTCCATATCAGGCACAGTGCGTCTGGTCCATTGGATTAGCTTACTAACGCATTTTGACTATGATCTGATGGCCCATATATTTTTGGTTTTATTTTATTTTCTGATTTTTATATTTTAAATGGTTTAATTTTCAAAAATTCATAACTCTTTTAGTTTTTATCCAAAATTTATGAAAAAAATTCACAAAAATACTTTGAATTATTTATGATCTCATGACTATTTTTTCACATTTTTATTTTGATATTTTTTATATTTTTTGTATTATTTTCTTCTTTTTAATTACTTTAAAAATGCTATCTGACATTTTTTAATTCTGAAAAAATTTCCTAAATATCATTTTGCATATTTCTGGCTTCTTGAAAATTTTATGGAATTTTATATTGATGTTTACTATTTTTGACCTATTTTCTTTTTGTTTGAACAATTTTAATTAGTTTTAAAATAGTTTCTGACTTTTAAAAATTGCCAAAAATTTTATAAAAATATTTGAGTCCTTTTCTTATTTTTCTATGGCCTTACTTAATTTTTCTTGATTAATTTGAATATAGTTGATATTTTTCTTTCTTATTTCCATTTTTAAAACATTTTTAAAAACCTTTTTAATGTATATATTAAATGCAATATTATTTTGTGATTATTTTCTAGCTGAAATTGGGTTGAATTTTGATGATGAACTTTATTAACATCATAGGATCCATGGTGTTGAGTCTAACTCCATAAAAATGGATGAATGATTTTAATAATAGTTTGATTTAAATTTAATTCAAATGTGGTTTGTATATTCTTTCCCACCCCCTCTTCATTTTGTCCCTTTCTTATTGCACTAAGTGTTATTGGAGTATGATCTCTATATCATGTCTCAAAATAAATGGTGCATAGATTTCTATTGACCGCCTCAAAATAGGTGTGACTTCTATATAAGTTCACTTATGATTGCTTAACATTGCGCTAAATTTTGTCCCGATTCGAATAAATGATCATTTGTGACCCAAACCTATGTTTGCAAGCCCAAGTATGCTAATTTGATCTCTTTGATCCAATAACCTTGAGATTTATTGTGTGGAGGCTTTGGTTCTACCAATACTCTAATGGATCTTGTTGTACCCCAAAATTTTCCCTCTCATATTTCTCAAAACATTGCAAGAAAAATCTCCAAGTTGCTCAAGTTTGCTCAAGAGTGGGTCAGACAAATAATCTCCTAAGGCAGTCAACCCCAAATTAGGGTTTTGTGTTGCATCAATATCCTTGAGTCAAAATGACCTCAAATTCTCCCTAATGTCCTAATATGTTCTCAAGGTCATCCATGTCAAATTTCAAGCCTTGCAGAGGAAGTTTGCTCAGTCAATTGCTCAAAGGGTCCAAAAATCGACTGTGCTAGGGCAAAAGTCGACTGTGACCTACAAATAGTCAAACTTCAATATTTTTTGCCAACATTCTCATTTTAAAGGATATTTCAACATTTGATCAAGGGTTGATCATGATTCATCAAGGGTTGCTCAAAATTCATCAAGACTCAAAAGTTGCTAAATTAGGGTTTTGTAGGAAAAGTCAACTCAAATTTTACCAAGCATAACTTTCTCATACTTTATGAGAAATGACCCATCCAAAGCTCATTTTGAAGAGGATGCAATTTCCTACAATCCATCTTCATACCCCAAGATCAGAAAATGCACTCACAAGAAGTTATAAATTTGGACATTATAGGTCATTTTTGAAAGTCAACAAAAACACCTTTTTTGCCAAAGCTTATAACTTGAGCATGGAATATCAAATTGATATGAGACCAAAAGGGTTGGTTATAGGATATCTCAAGATTTCAAAAAAGTCAAGGAACACTCCCAAAAGTTCAAAATTGAAGAAGTTATGCATTGTTGAAGTTGGGCATTTTTGCAAAATTGCCAAAAGTCAACTATCCCCAAAACTTCAAATTTTGTCAAATGGGCCCATTCTTTTCCACTTGATTTGAGCTTGCATCATTGTCCACGTTTCCTAGATTCAGCCATGAGCCCATATCTTATTTTTATTATTTTATTTGATTTTTATTGAATTATTTCATTTTTAATCAAATTAAATCATAAAAAATCCAAAGCCTGGATTACATGATATCTTTTGATTGTTTCAGGTTTTAATTGTCATCATAATCATCATCAAAATTCGTATCAAGCATATCATGTACAAAAAGATGAAGATTTGACAAATTTGGCAAGCTTTAAAGGATGAATCAAATCAAATCATAAGGCATTGATTTAGAGAGATTTGATTCATGATTCTTGACCTAATACATTCCATGATACATATAGAAGGAAAAGGCACGAAATTGAGGGCTAGAGGCTGCAGAAAGAAGCAAAGCAAAACTTGCAAAATTCACAAAAAAGTGTGAAACCAAAATCCTACTTGGAGGCGTTTTCAGAAGAAAAGCTTGACACCAATCGATTGCTGGAGGTTCACTGGGTCAGAACCAATCCCTAGCAAGCTCTCATACACGCTCAAAAGCTCTGTAAGTATCTCAAAAAACCGCTCTTCTTTTGAATTTGCAAATCTTGATTTCTGCATCTTTTGTATAAACTATTTGCATATTCATGATCCTCATCAAGTTTCCAAACTTTCTGCATTAGCCAATTGCGTTTTTCTGGCCTAGATGAAGAACCCCCATAGCTAGGGTTCTTCATTCGTGTTTTAGGGTTTTCTTTTTCAGGAGAAATCAAGACTCAAGAAGGGCATGGGGTTAATCAGGAAGCCCAGACGAACTCAGCCATGTGGTTGGAATTGATTTTCATGGACTGGAATGAATTTTAGAGTGAGCCTGCGCATTCAGCTGCGGATCCAAATCCGCAGGAAATATGTACAGGGTTCGGAGGTAGGAGACAACAAGATGTCGTTCTCCCATTGGCCAGTTTAAATCAACTTTCGCGCATTTTTGTTTTTCTGGTTATTAACGTGTTTTCTTTTATTATCATTATTTGGTATATACTTGACAAATAGAACATGATGGTTGAGTGGTAAACGTGTGCATCCAAACGCCTTCAGGACCTGGGTTCGAATCCCAGGTCCCCCATGTTATTTGTTATATTTTTCCTTCAGGTAATCCAGTGCAAAGCTAGGCGTGGAGCTCATCATGTGTCCTCACTCAATCAAGCGCCGGATGGCCCAAGGTCAGATTTGGTGATCCAGGATGATGGTCCACCATGGGACCAAGTCAAAAGGCGCACATGGAATCCAAAAAAGTCCACCAGGTCAGCGTGTTATTGGGCCTTGGAATTGATATTCAGACCTCCAAATCAGGCCCAAACCTCCTATCTCTTTCTATTTCTTTTATTTAATTTTATTTGTTTTATTATTTTTATTTAATCAATTAACCAATCAATTTTTTTTTCTTTATAAAAATTAAACCAAAAAAATATTTTTCTTCATTAAAACCAAATTTAAATTTTTATTAATAAATGCTAATTATATTAATTTAGTTTTAATTAGGATAACTTTAATATATTTTGTAAATAATCAAATTAACTTAGACATAATTAGGTTTTTATTAACATTGATCAATTTTATTTTCTTTCTTTAAATAACACAAAAACCCAAAAATATTTATTTTTATTAATTAATTTAGTTTAATAATTAACCTAGTTTAATTTATTTCTTAATTCAAAAATAACCAAAAAATATATTTTCTTTAAATAACAAAGGGTCAAAACCTTAGAACTCGCACTCAATTTAATTTTCCGCACACGATCTTTTATTCAATATTGTATTTGTTTCCTGAATGTAATAGCTTAATAGGACTTTAAATATTTTTATCGCTTTATTTATTTTCCGCAATTAAATTTCAAAGGGTTGCTTTTGACGATGTAAATACCCGACGCCTTGTAATTTAATTTCCGCAATTTATTTTCCACAATTTATAATTGTTAGATGTTTGATAATAGGAATGCATGACAAGATTGAACATTTAACCTAAAATCAATATAGATCACTCATGACATGTACAAAGACAAATTAACTGAAAATAACACACTCGCACATGCGCACTCTTAGGGTACACCCCACTTGGTTGCCTTCATACGCGGTCATTGAGTATAGGAAGTTTTAGAGGTCGCCCTCTTGTCCAAAGATCATAGTTGCCTCGAAACGGTTGCCTAGGATAAAATGATCTAAGACATTAGGGTTACCGCTAAGGCGTCCTAACGTTGCTTTAGTGACCGTGTGTCCCTTAATCGAATTGACCCTTAAACTCCAACGACGGTGCTACCTACTCATCAATAGTAGGATAACATTGTCTAAAGGAAGATAGCATAGAACGATTCTTTTTTCGAGTAGGTAGATGGTTCTTAAGTACTTGCTCTTTCAAAAAACAAAAAACTTTTCACACTTACACTCCTTTTCAAACAAAGACTTTTTCAAACCCACAAACACAAAGAAAAGCAATTTTGAAAATAATATGAGCAAGTACCTAAGAGCCCATGGATAACCACGGATAGAAAGGGTGCTAACACCTTCCCTTTCTATAATCTACCCCCCGAACCCGAAAGATATCTCGAAAAAAGAATTTTTCTGTGCTTTTTTCCTTTCCTTATTGGATAAAATAAAAGTCGGTGGCGACTCTTGCTTACCGCGACATTTTGTGAAAATAAACGCAAAACGCAAACCAGCATTCCAAAAGCAGTCAGTTCTTTCCCACCGTATCACAGATCTATAACACTTTTGGTCAACGCGGATCACTTAAACATTGTTGATCATTAAATGGCACTTGTGAGGATTCCAAATGGGTGATATACTTGACAAAAAGCAAATGCAACTTGTTGTGTGGAGGCTTTGGTTCTACCAATCCTCTAATGAGTTTCAAATGCAAGTTTCAAGATGATCATCCAACTAACCACTAATCACTAATAATTAATTTTACCTTTTGTTTTTACTTTATGCACCTTTATTTTTTATGCTTTATGCACCATTTACTTTGAAGCATTTACATTTCATGCTATCTTCATCTTTGCTCACTTGAGCCTTTTCTTTTTTTTCTTCTAAGACACCTAATAATCCATATAAACCATAAAAAAACTTTAATGATACTTGGACTATTTGGTTACTATCCTTGGCTTTATGGAGTATTGGACTTCTTAGACTTAGGATTAGAAACCTTGGCCTATGTTGGAGACCTTATGATCTTGATTGATATTTTGTCTGGAGTTCTTGAGCTTTACCTCAAGACATTGGGTTGTTTGTTTGTTTTGTGTGCAGGTTGTTGTGATTACATACTTTGTTTGTAATCTGGAATTCACCCGTATACAGCCGTTACTCTGTCCAATTTTTGTGAAGACTTAATACACTTAAAGTTTGGTTCTCACAAGAGGTCTAGTATCTTTGCTTGCTTGGTTTCAATCCAAAGAATGTGAATTCTATCTTGGCTCATAATGTCAAGTATTGGCTTCTTGTTGGTTAGATGGTTCTTATCCCTAGCTTTTACCTTATGCTTTAGGATAGTCCCTTCTTCTCTTCCCATCTTCTTTAATTTCAAAAATCCTCTCCCTCCTTTTGAAAACTCTTCTTGTTTCTAAACTTGAACCACTTCCATGATAAACTTGGACTTAGGTCCATGCATTTTCAAAACATTTTTCATAAATAAACTCCAATCAATTTAATAAAACCTTGACCTTTTGTGAGAAGACTAAAAGTCAATCAATCTCATTTCAAACCATTTTGCCACTTAGGCTTTTTATTTTAAAACCTTTCTCAAAAGATTGGGCTCTTGTCAATCCTTGTAGTGATGCAAACAACTATACTTCTACAATATGTAGTAAAGAGAGATATTTTCCACTTGGGTGTTGAGTGAGGAATTGTTGATTTTAAAAATCCAAGCCATATCCTCCACTTTGAGATGATGCAAATTCTCCTTTCTCACGATTGTGGGTAGTAAGTATGTTTTCTACACGGACAATGACGATGATGTCTTATCTCATAAAATTAACCAACACATTTGTGTTTTGAAATTTTTTAAAGGTGAACTATGTGTGCCCTGATCCCCTATTGCACGAAAGGTGGTACGTAGGCACTAAAGGTTCGCAACCGCGGAGGGTGCAGAAAATTATAAAAAATACTTCTTTTCTCACCTACACCATATATTTTTATACAATATTTTATAGCCAAAATATATAGATTTTACAAATAGGTTCCTACAGAGTACCATAGATGTTTAGGGTGCTAATACCTTCCCTTTGCATAACCAACCCCCTTACCTTGAATCTTTCCCCCCCTTTTTTGGGTTACTCTCTTTTTTCTCATTCCTTTAGAAACAATAAAGTGCAGTGGCGATTTTTATTTTGATTTGTATAAGTCTAGTCAATCTAATGGCTTAGTCTTAAAACATTTCTACTGCTACACCTACCATGCAGCATGACACAAAAGAACACGTGAAAAGATGTGACAAATGCCAGCGACACGGGGAGATGCATTTAGCTCCCCCCAACGAGCTCAAGTCCCTCTCCTCTCCATGACCCTTCGCCTGGTGGGGATTGGATCTCCTCGGTCAATTTGTGGTAGGGACCAATCAAAACAAATATTTAATAGTAGTCGTCGACTACTTCACTAAATGGACAGAAGCTGAAGCATTGGCCAAAATTACCGCCCAAAATGTCCTTCGCTTCTACAAAAGAAACATCCTCGCTCTATTCGGCATCCCACAAGCAATAGTCACTAACAACCGGACCCATTTCACAGATCACACCTTTCAGGAATTTTCTCCAAGTTGGGCACCACCCAACACTTTGCCTTTGTCGAGCATCCCCAGACGTACGGCCAGGCCGAATATGCAAACATGGTAATACTTAGGGGCCTCAAGCAAAGATTAGACGAAACCAAGAAAGGGTGGGTCGAGGAGTTACACAACGCTCTCTAGGGATACTAAACAATGGCACATTCATAGACTAGGGAGACTCCTTTCATACTAGCTAACAGAATAGAAGTCGTCATTCTTGTGGGAGATCGAGGAACCCTCCGGACGAACCAAAGCTCCCCCAGACGAGGAGATGAACGACATCGCCCTTCGAGAGGAACTAGATCTAGTTAAAGAAATCAGAACAGGAGCGGCCCTACGAGAGGCCTCTCTCAAACAAAAGATAGCCATTCACTATGACGCCAAAGTCATATGAAGAGAGTTTGAGGTCGGTAGCCTTGTCTTAAAGAGAAATCGCAAAGAATCTCGGGAAGGCAAGCTCGCAGCGAACTGGGAAGGCCCTTATTGCATCTATGCAAAAACAAGGACCGAGGCATATTACTTAGAAAATTTACAAGGAGAACAACTTGTTCGATTATGTAACTCTGAAAAGCTAAAACAATATTATAGTTAAAAACACTGAGTAGTCGGCGAGTCTCGTCGACAAGACAAACTCATCCAGGCCCGACTACACGTGCATGCCTAGGTACAAGCATAGAACCCAAATTACATTGAAGGGGAGAGACTCCACTCTTTAAACGATCATGTCCTCAGCCTTACATGGATAAATTAATTGAGCTCCATTGTCCTTGTACCATGACAGCAGAACACCCGACTCATAATGGGAAGTTCACGCTACTGATCTCAGGTCCTCGAAATGTAACCTGAGTTCTGGCCCACGCCCGACATTCGCCCTGGCTGTTTGTCCAGTTAACCCACACCGGTGAACACACAAACTAAACGAGTAGTTCTCCACTACAAGGTCATAGTAAAAAAGAATATATCTCGAGCAGTCAAGCATCACAACAAACATGCAAATACAAATATTTAAAGTAGAAACAAACGACTGTTGAGATCGTTGGTGTACAAACTTCTTACAAAAAGGAGGCCCTAGCCCCACATCCAAAATGAAATTATGGTTTCAAGAGCCATATTTGTTCAAAATTTACATAAGCAGGCACAAGCCCAATAACAAGATTACAAAATAACAGCGTGTAGGCCGGAATGTACTGAGAAAACCATTAAAACATAAATCTTCTATCCTTTCCTCGGCAACGGGCGATAGTTGAGCAGGACACCCGGCAGGATGGGCAGCAAGCTCTTCAAGGTATTCTGATACCAAGATCTTACCAGCAGCCACGTACTAATTAACCCCATGCTAAAGGTGTTTAGTTCGACCCAAGGATTCAGCACGCGTAGCTGCTTCACCATATTCTCAAAACTTCCCTCGGAGGTAGCTTGAGCGTCATCCACCGCCAGTTGAAAACGAGTGACAAGTTCGGCTTGAGTCCTCAAATCCTTAGTGTCCTCTGGATCGTCCTATGCGGGTATTACCTCGGCATCTAGGAGCGCTAACTTTTCCTCCAAAGCCTTCTTTTCAAGCAACAGGGTTTCGCGCTCCTTAGAGAGCCTCTCCAAATTCTCCTCGGCCAGCTTCTAAGCCTTCTCCTCATCACTCTGCCCCTTCTCAGTCACAACCAACTTAACCTGTAGCTTTTTCAGCTCTGCCTCTTGCGAAGAACTTCCCTCGGTATCAGCAATGGCCATCTCCAATATCCTCATTAGACCACCAGCGTTCTGCGCCAATATCGCCCTCTTTTCCAGATGATCCAAACCCTCGAGTTGAAAAGACTCAGCCCGGGGAAGTCGAAGATCTGCATCCTCGAAGAAAGCCTTTTCCAACCAGCAGGGGACAAGTCGTACGTCCCTTTCCCCTTCTCCTCAGTCAAGATCAACACTTCCCTCGACACACGGCCTCTTTGCCTTCGAGGATATGGAGTGGGAAAAAGAGTAATTGTAGCTTGGCCCGAAGATGAACTGCCTGACTTCGATGTGCAAGCGCCCCCAACTCATTTTGAGCATCCTTCAAGGCTTTCTTATCTCTAGCAGTAAGATTCTTGACTATACGCTCTTGAGCAGGATTTATGCTATCTACAAAACAAACAAGAAAATCAGAGTTAGCACACGAGGACCCAAAAAGCGTTGACCACATACAACTATTCAAAACATAAATACTCAAATAGTTGATAGGATCCTCGCTCTCGAGAAGCTTCTTAATAACTATAACCAGGCTCGTATAAGGCCTCCCCGTTCTTATCTGTTACCGGTTTGCCTCCCGGCCCACTCGCTGGACCCAAGGGATCCATGCCACAAAAGCTGTCAAGACGGTAAAACTCTCATGGTCCTAGACACCGAGCTCCCCCTCCTTCCATACATAGGAACCTAATTTGTTATCAAAATGTTTCCTCGTCCATGGGAAAGGGAACTTATAAACCAGCTTATTCACATGCTCCCCCAACTCTTCAAAATGGGGGCCTCATTCTCATCATATATCGGCGCAGTCCTGAAAATGTTCAGCTTCGCTCTACTCGAGAGAGGCTATACCAGAATATATTTATCCTTAAAACTCCGAATAGACTCTAAGTAAGCTTTGAACAACTTCGTGCTGCCTTGCTTCAGGGTAATCCATCTCCAATTACCATTAATCTTGCTCCTCTAGAGATGAAAACAGTAAAAGAACATGGGGATGGTGGCCCTGAACTTCAAGTAGTCGCAAATGATCTCAAACGCCTGCATGAAAGCAGCCCCGTTCGAATGCAGTTAGGAAGGGGCTAGTTGAAGATGTCGAAAGACGACTGTGATACGGTGGGATAACTGACTTGGGTGTTTTGTGTTTTATCGCAAATGTTGCAGTTAGCAAGAGTCGCCACCGAATTTTCTTTTATCCAAAAGGAAAGGTGAAAAGCACAGGAAAGACCTTTGAGATTGTTTCTTGAGTTCTGGGGGTAGATTATGAAAAGGGAAGGTATTAGCACCCTTTTCATCCATGGTTTTCCATGGACTCTTAGTTACTTTCTAGATCACTTTCTTTTGTTTGAAATTATGCTTTTTGTGGTTTTTGAAAGTATTTTGAAAAGAGGCCATTGTTTAGGCAATCTTTGTAATAATTCTCGTTCGTAAGAATGTATACAAAGATGTTGATCTTTTGAAAATGTTTTCAATTTTGTAAGATGTTTGAAAGTGTATGTGATTGTTTTGAAAATAGCAAGGATGTTTGTTTTGAGATGGAGCAATTAATTAGGAGCATTCTATCTACTCAAATGTCTTTCTTATTCATTTCCTTTTCCTTTGACATTATTGTCTTACCATTGATTTGGTAAGCAACCCTATCTTTGGATGCAAAAGGGACGGGTGTGGGTCATCGTATAACCATGATTAGCAATGTTGCAAGGTATCTTAGCATTTTTCTTTATGGACTAAGATCATTTTGAAAGGCAACTTTTGATAGCATCATCGAGGGACTATGATCTTTGTATTTTTTATTTGTTTATGTTAAGACATCCCACATGCATAACATGACCATTTTTTCCTTAGCATTGATTTTCTTTAAAAGTTGTAATTCAAGACTTGAAACTTGATAGAAGCAAGCCTGAGGGTCCAGGGTGATCTTTTGAGAAATTTCTTGAGAAATGAGAGGGCAAATTTTGGGGTACAACAGCTGCCCCTGTTCAATCTTCTTAAACCTGAAGAGTTAGATTGGCGGATCCGCCATTTGTGACTTGAAGGTGGAAGATGATTGAACACTAGAGTGCCCAGAAATTTGCACTCGAAGATGAATTGTGAATGGGCTTATAGATTCCATTTGTAGGAATGATGGAGATTTGAAATCCAAAATAAATCATATAAAATCAAAAATATTGAAATCTCAAGATTTGATACATGCTTCAGGTCTTAAATTCCAGCTAGCATGAGATCAAATTCGTGTAAAGGCTTGGAGTGCACAAAAAGATTGGTTTTAGGCTATTTTTGGAATGATTTTAAAGTGAATCAAATCAAGATCAAAGACATTGATGGAGAAAGATTGAGGCCAGGTTTTCAACCCTAATTCATTCCTCACTACATAAGGATGATGTGTAGACCTAAAGCAAGGCTAGAGAGAGGCGGGTGAACCAGGACCAAACTTGAAAAAAACAAGAAAAAGTGTTGAACTGAATTCCTAGTTCCAGGCAGTTACATGCCTTCCTGACCATCCCAATCACTTCCTGGGAGTGTAGGCAAGCGAAATCAATCAAGAACAAGTCCTTTCCAGTACCAAAACGCGTTGTAAGTTGTCCACGACATTGCTTCTTCCTTGAATTCAAATTGCATCATTCTGATACTTATAGCATAAAATAATTGTATATTATTGTTCACCATCATATTTGCAAGCTTTCTGTAATATTCAATTGTGTTTTCATGGCCTATATTAGATTTCACCATTATTAGGGTTTCTTGCTTTGATTTTGGATCTTCGTTTACAGGCAAAATTGGACCATGAAAGGGCCACCATTGAACTCAGCAGGTCCATACGAAGCTATTCATGGCTTTAGTTTTGATTTATCTTGCCTATAATTGATTTTGAGAATGTGCAGGCTTGTAGCGACGGACAAACATTCGTAGGTAAAAGTCTGGGACTTTTTACCAACGGACCAAGGACAGGGATGATGGCGTGGTATCACCTCACTCGTCCGTTTGAAAATTCGCGCGCATATTTCTTTGTTTCGCTTGCTTATTATATAATAATTCTTGTTTATGTTATATACAATAAAAACAAGTGGCGCAGTTGGTTACAGGGTGAGGGCAAAAGGCATCAGGACCTGGGTTCGAATCCCAGGTCCCCCAATTTCTTCATAATATTTTTCTTTCAGTGATCCAGCACGCATACAATACCAGGGACCACCATACATCCTCATCATCCAGCCATTGGACCTCCTGGAAGCTAGATCTGAAGGCTAGCATATGAGAGACCATCACGGGGCCTAGTCAACGCAATGCACTGAATTCAGCAAGTCAACAATGGATCTAGTCTTTTGGGCCAAGAGCTTGCTATCTACACCTCATCAATCACTTTTCAGGCCCAAGTTTCTTTTTCTTTTTTTCTTTTATATTTTGTTTTATTTAATTTATTTATTTTATTTACTAACACAAAATTAATTTTCTTTTATTTAAAAAAATCATAAAAATATTTTTCACCCAATTAGACTTAGGTTTATTTTTTGTCAATAAATTAATTAATTTAATTAGATTTTAATTTTAGGTAAACTTTAATTTCTTTTTGTAATTAAATAAAAATTAATTAGAACAATTAGGTTTTTGTTTATAATTTAATTATATTTTATTTTCCTAAAAATAACCAAAAAACCCAAAATAGGCCATTTATTTATTTTCATTAATTAATTTAATTAACTAATTAATTATATATTTAATTTAAAAACTTAATTCTTTTCTTTAAAAAATAATTAAAAACAACAAAAACTTTTTTTCTTTTTTTCTTTTAATTAGGTTAGAAGGGTCAAAACCCTAATTCCTTGTCGATCTTAATTTCATCGTGCGCTTTATTATTATTTTTACCATATTGATGTAACTGCCCACAAGTTATAATAGTTTAATTAAGTCTTTTATCTTTCATTTATCGTTTTATTTTTAAGAGTTTATTTTTTGGCTATGTAAATACCTGAAGCCTTGTAATAGCGTAGTTTAATTTCCACACTTTAAATTCCGTAAAATATTAAACTGTTAGATGCATGAATAATTAGGGATGCGTGACAAGAATGTATGATTAACTTTAAAACGGTTAGATAACCCTAAAATATGCAAAGATAAATAACCTGAAATTGAATCACTCGCACATGCACACTCCTAGGGTACACTCCCACTTGGTTGCCTTCGGTAAATGGTCATTGAGTATAGGATGCTTTAGTGGTCATCCTTTTGTCTAAACAAAGATCAAAGTTCCGATTCTAAAAAATTGCCTCGGAATGGTTGCCTCGGAATTGGTGCCTCGAATAATTGATCTAAGACATTAGGGTTACTACTAAGACGTCTTAACATTGCTTTAGTGACAGTACGTCCCTTTCGAATTGACCCTCAAAACTTCAACGATGGTGCTACCTACTCACTAATAGTGGGATGGCACTGTCTAAAGGAAACAAACATAGAACGATTCTTTTTTTCGAGTAGGTAGATTAGTTCTTAAGTACTTGCTCAATCCAAACAAACTTTTCACACTTACACTCCTCTTTTAAACAAAGCTTTCAAAAACACTTCGTAACACTCTTGAAGACAGAAGCAAGAGTTAAATCGAGGTCAAAAATTTTTCAAATCACACAAACACACAAAGAAGCAATTTTGAAAATTATGAGCAAGTACCTAAGAGCCCGTACATAACTACGGATAGAAAGGGTGTTGATACCTTCCCTTTCTATAATCTACCCCCCGTACTCAAAAAATCTTGAAAAAAGGAATTTTTCTATGCTTTTTTCCTTTCCTTGTTGGATAAAATAAAAGTCGGTGGCGACTCTTGCTTACCGCGACATTTTGCAAACACAAACGCAAAACGCAAACCAGCAAATTCCTAAAGAAACAGTCCTGGTTATGGCCACCGTATACCAGAACTGGGGAATCTGCTGGGGAGTTAATAAGTGGGGTGTACCTTAGGATTAGTTCATCATATTGTTTTCTATTGTTCGATTTGATTGCTATATCTTTGTGGGTTTATATCGGAGTTACTATAGATCCTAACTCGGATCTGGGGGACACATTTTAGGTAAGTAGCAATAGACTGTGAGGGAACTGTACAGCATAGACCGATACGGTTGAAGCAGTAGCTATGTTGATGTGGCACATTAGTTGGTACCGATATCCCTTGTGGAGTAACAAGGAGAATATGGGGCTGCTATATGGGTCATTAAGCATCGACTGACCTTAGAACCTATAATTGACCAACTTGGCCATAAGAAGTAGTGATATGCTACACTCATTGAGACCATACTCTCGAGATGGTTCCGGCCGCAAGAAAAGATTGCGTGAGTTGAAACTATGACCGATGGAGGATGGTCAGTGATATTGAGAACCTCTAGAACCAGGTTACTATTATTAGGACAGGTTGAACCAACTAAACTACAAGAGGGTAGTACCTAAACTCCATTCCAGCCTGAAATTTAAGGGCTCTTGTGTGACTTGTTTGCCTTTACCATGTTTGTTATCTGTGATACATGTTGTGTGTTTTATCATGACATCATGCATCATGACATTGCATGCATATTTCATTAGACTAACCATTTCAAAGACCAAGGGGATTCATCTTTGTTCTGTTTTGCAGATCATGGCTTCTATGCGCAGAAATACCATTCGAGTCAACTTCGTGAAAATCCCTGCTCAGCTCATAGAGTTAGTCTCAAATGTTCCTGATACTTCTTCATTTGTTAGAAGACATGGTCGCCTCCTTAGCTTGGTCACTTCAAAGTTGGATGAGCAACTGATGAGTGTGTTATTCCAGTTCTTTGATCCATTGCATCATTGTTTCACCTTCCCGGATTATCAGCTAGTTCCTACTTTGGAGGAGTTTTCTGATTTATTAGGTATATCCATTCTCGAGCAGACACCCTTCACCGGTTTAGAGGAGGTTCCTAGGCCTGAGGACATTGCTTTAGCTTTACACTTGACAAAGGCTGGTATAGTGTCTAACTGGGAGGCTCGGAGTGGGGTTAAAGGTTTCTTGGCTAAGTTTTTGATCAATCAAGCTCAACTATTCTGGGATAACTTGGATTTTCAAGCGTTTGAAGACATCTTGGCTCTCCTCATCTATGGCTTGGTTCTTTTCCCAAATCCAGATTCTTTCATAGATGTGAACGCGGTCAAGATCTTCATGTCTCGTAACCCAGTGCCTACTCTTCTAGGTGATATTCTACATGCTCTCTATACCCGTACTGTGCAGAGAAGGGGAACTCTCATGTGTTGTACACCGCTGCTGGCGAGGTGGTTTATTTCGCACCTCCCCAAGTCTGTATTGAAGAATAAGGAAGGTGTAGGTTGGGCTTATAGAATCATGTCCCTTGCTCATACGGACATCGTTTGGAGTTTTAAAGATATGGAAAGAGTAGATGTCATTGATTGATGTAGGGAATACCTTAATGTTTTGTTGCTTGGAATTCGAGGGGGTATAACCTACAATCCTTATTTGGCTTTACGACAGTTTGGACGCGCTCGGAGAGATGGTCCCCATGAGTTGCTGCTTACAAGCATTGTCTTTGACTACAAGGGGGATGTTGAGGGACATCGTCACAGGTTTATACGAGCCTGGGGCATGGTGAACAGGTCTGACCCACATGAGCTAGGATTGAAGACTTCTCTCCTGATGCAACCATATCTCCAGTGGGTTCGAGCCCGTGCTCAAAAGCTGGGGATGCCTTATGAAGCTGTTTTGCCGGTGATCATAGAGCATACTAATGAAGAAGGTGTTCCTTATACGGTCCTCCATCCATACATGCCTATTGATCTTGGGGCATTAAAGAGATCTTGGATCAAGCTAAAGGAAGAAAGGGATACCTACAGAGAAAAGTATCATGAGCAGGAGAGGAAGATCTTGAGGCTTACAAGGCAGCTTGAGAACGAAAGGACGACCAACGACTATGTCAGCACGAAGGGAAAGAGACCATGGGATTTCTGATGTCTTTTATTGTTTCTAGTTTAGATTTGCTTTTCAGTTATTTCTTTTGTAACGCCTTAAAGGCATTTGTTAAACATTGTTACAAGTTTCATCTAATAAAGTTTGTTTATTTCTTGTTTTACAAATTTGAATCTCCCAAAGTCTTTGAAATCATTTCATACGCATTACATTCCCATGCACCTCATTACAGGTACCATTACAGGTTTCTCATCTTCTTCGTTGTTTATTTCAGCAATCATGTCTTCTAAAACACCTACTGATCAAGCCATCAAGGCTCTTCAGGCTCATAATGCTCAATTTCAGGAGATGTTCTTGAATTTGGCCAAAGGGCAGCAAGATTTGAAGTCTCTCATCTTAAAGAAGAAGAAGAAGAAGAAGAAGAAGAAGAAGAAGAAGAAGGTGGTCCTCCTGAATATGGGTCGCAGATTCGGGAACAATTTGCAACAGGAAACTGATTTGTCCCATTCATCTGGAGGGGGAGAGAACCAAGAAGAAAGAAAGGGGCCTAGTCCTGTGGTCTCTGATAATGACACGGATTTTGATGAAGACCAGTATCCTCCTGCCGAGGATAGATATAAGCAACTCGAAGACCGGTTGAGTGCAATGGAGATCCAGAAGATACATCGGTTGGACTTTGGAGATTTGGGTTTGGCATCTGGGGTGGTGATCCCGCACAAGTTTAAAGCTCATGTCTTTGCTAAGTACGATGGGGTATCCTGCCCGAAGCTACACCTCCGCTCGTATGTCAGAAAGATTCAACCATATACTGCTGATAGGAACTTGTGGGTTCATTTCTTTCAAGATAGTCTATCAGGGACTCAACTTGAATGGTTCTATCAACTGGAAGGAGCTAATGTCCACAACTGGGAGGACCTCGCTGCTGCTTTTTATAAGCAATACCAGTATAATACCGACCTTGCTCCCATGCATACTCAACTTCAGGGTATTTCTATGGGTGCGAACGAAGGCTTTAAGGACTACGCTCAGAAGTGGAGAGATCTTGCTGGAAGAGTCCAACCCCCTCTGACTGATAGGGAGTTGGTGGATATGTTTCTTGGGACTTTGTCTGGTCCCTATTTCAATCATTTGATCGGTAGTTCATCGTCTGGGTTCAATGAATTGATTTTGACTGGGGAGAGAGTTGAAGCCAGTATCAAGAGTGGAAATATACAGAAAGGTGCTTCATCAAGTACAGAAAAGAAGCCTTTCAGAAAAGAAGCTAGTGCAGTATACAACTCGAGGATCCAAAACCGACCTGAACGCCGCCAAGCAGTTAATGCGGTAGTAATATCAAGACCAACTGTTGCCCCACAACGCAACACTCAGCAAAGAGTAGAAAGACTGCAAAGGCAGTATACTCGGCTTAGTATGACTCTATCTCAAATTCTGCCGCAATTGTTGAAGACCAACTTGGTGACTCTGAGGGAAGCTCCGAAGAATCCCAGTACTACATCACCGCTTGTATAATCCGAACGCCCACTGTGCTTATCACTCCGATAGCCCAGGGCATGATACAAACAACTGTTGGGCCTTGAGGAATAAGGTACAAGATTTATTTGAAGCTAAAGAGATTGAATTTGACGCGCCGGAAAAGCCTAACGTCATAACAGTACCTATTCCCAAACATGATCAGGGAGTGAATGCAATTGAGGATAATGAAGAGGAGTCAGATATTGATAGCTGGATTTACCCGACTATCAATGGTGGCTTGAGAAATTAGACGGCGAAGGTCTTCATGCCCGTTTCTTTTATTACACAGTAATAGACTTTTGTTTTTGTAACAGACAATTTAAAACTTTACGGCCCGGTGCCTTGCCCGAGACACCGTGGCTTTGTTTGTGAGGGATTAATGTTTGTCATTTCCATATGTCATCAATAAAGCATTGGACGTTTTCTTGCATTACAAATTTTACGCTCCTTGTTTTTCTTTTCTATCTTACACCTTATCAAAACAGCTATTGTCTTACACACACTCACATATCATAATACAGGTCCACATCCACTCTAGATCCCACTGATAACGACTCTGCTACTGCCAGTTATGACTTCGAAAGTCCGATCAACCAAGCCGAGGACGAAGGTGAGGATGATTGCGAAGTGCCTGGTGAACTTGCTAGACTGTTACTCCAGGAAGAGAGGGCTATACATCCCCATGAAGAGCCAATGGAATCAGTGAATCTGGGTACAGAAGAAAATAAGAAAGAGGTCAAGATCAGTGCAAATCTGGAGTCTAGTGTCAAGCAATGGTTAATACAAATGTTGCGTGACTATGTTGAGATCTTTGCCTAGTCTTATGAAGATATGTCTGGGTTGGATATCGATATTGTGGTTTACCGCTTGCCAACTAAAGAGGACTGTCCTCCAGTAAAACAAAAAGTTCGCCGAATGCGCCCCGAGATGTCTGAGAAAATCAAAGTTGGGGTTATGAAACAGTTTAATGCCGGTTTTCTAGCAGTTACTTGTTACCCGCAGTGGGTTGCCAACGTGGTTCCGGTGCCGAAGAAAGATGGTAAGGTTCGAATGTGTGTTGACTATAGGGATCTGAACAGGGCAAGCCCCAAGGATGGTTTCCCTCTGCCTCACATCGATGTTTTAATCGACAACACCACACAGCATAAGGTCTTCTCCTTAATGAATGGTTTCTCCGGTTACAATCAGATTAAGATGGCTCCCGAGGATATGGAAAAGACAACCTTTGTTACACAGTGGGGAACCTTTTGCTACAAAGTCATGCCGTTTGGATTGAAGAATGTTGGGGTAACGTATCAGCGTGCCATGGTCGCTTTGTTCCACGACATGATTCATCATGAGATTGAGGTATACGTTGATGACATGATTGCAAGGTCCCAGACTGAAGAGGAACATCTTGACCATCTTCAGAAGCTATTCGACAGGTTGAAGTTGTACAAGTTGAGGTTAAGCCCAAACAAGTGCACCTTCGGGGTGAGGTCTGGTAAGCTGTTGGGTTTCGTCGTTAGTGATAAAGGTATTCAAGTGGACCCTGCAAAGGTGAAGGCTATACAGGAAATGCCAGCTCCCCAAACAGAAAAAGAAGTCAGAGGCTTTTTGGGACGACTGAATTACATTGCCCTATTAATTTTGCACTTGACTGCTACTTGTGAACTAATCTTCAAGCTGTTGAAGAAAGATCAAGTGGTAAGATGGAATGATGAATGTCAGGCCGCTTTTGAAAGGATCAAGGAATACCTACAAGAGCCACCTATTCGGATGCCTCCAGTTGAGGGAAGACCTTTGATTTTATACTTGACAGTACTCGAAAATTCAATGGGGTGCGTGTTGGGGCAGCATGACGAGTCTGGTCGAAAAGAGCATGCTATTTACTACCTTAGCAAAAATTTTACCGACTGTGAGACCCGATACTCACTGCTTGAGAAAACTTGTTGCGCTTTGGCATGGGCTGCTCGCCGGCTGAGACAGTATATGCTGACTCACACTACTCTATTAATATCAAAGATGGATCCAATCAATTATATCTTTGAAAAGCCTGCCTTGTCCAGAAGAATAGCAAGATGGCAGATGATCTTGACTGAGTATGATATCCAGTATACAACCCAAAAAGCAATCAAGGGGAGTGTGTTGGCAGATCATTTGGCGCATCAGGCTGTGGATGATTATCAGTCTATGAATTTCGAGTTTCCAGATGAGAACATCATGTTGGTGACTGACTGTGAAACACCTGGACCGGATGAAGGACCTAAGGAAGGATCCCGATGGTCTATGTATTTTGATGGAGCTTCAAACGCTTTGGGTAATGGAATTGGCGCCGTGATCATATATCCTGAAGGATGTCATACTCCATTCACCGCCCGATTATGTTTTAACTGCACCAACAACATGGCGGAGTATGAAGCATGCATCATGGGCCTTCGAGAAGCTATTGACCTGAGGATTAAGTTTCTGAGTATGTTCAGAGATTCCTCTCTCGTGATCAGTCAGATCAAAGGCGAGTGGGATACGAAGCACCCAAATCTTATTCCTTACAAAGAGTATGTATTGACTTTGCTTCCGCACTTCAAGGAGATAACCTTTGAACATTTCCCTAGGGAGGAGAATCAGTTAGCGGACGCGCTAGCTACCATGTCTTCTATGTTCAAGGTCAGGTGGGACAATGAAGCTCCCCAGGTTACCATTGAGAGTTTGGACGAACCCGCACATTGTTGTGACATTGAGACTGAAGAGGTGGCAGATAAACTCGGGTTTCATGACGTAAAAAGGTATCTTGAGGCTCAGGAATACCCCGAGGGTGCATCTGTTATGATAAGAAGTTTCTGAGGAGATTCGCAGTCAAATTCTTCATCAGCAATGGTATCCTTTACAAGCATAACCATGACTCAACCTTGTTGCGATGTATGGATAAGAACGAGGCAGAAAGGATTATGGCATAGTTACATGAAGGTACTTTCGGAACTCATTCCAGTGGACACACCATGGCAAAGAAAATCCTACGGGCAGGATATTATTGGTCTACCATGGAAGCCGACTGTTATCAACATTCTCGAAATTGTCATAAGTTCCAAGTCTATGCTGATAAGGTGCACATACCTCCAGTTCCTCTGAACGTCTTGACAGCTCCTTGGCCCTTTGCAATGTGGGGCACCGATATGATTGGTGAGATCAGACCTACTGTGTCCAACGGGCATCGTTTCATCCTGGTAGCAATTGATTACTTTACGAAGTGGGTTGAAGCAGCTTCCTTTGCTACAGTGACCAAGAACGTCGTGGCACGGTTTATTCGGCATAATTTGATCTGTCGATACGGTGTACCAGAGAGGATCATTATGGACAACAGTACAAATCTCAATAATACAATGATCACCAAGCTCTGCAAGCAGTTCAAGATACAGCATCACAACTCTTCTCCTTACCGGCTGAAGATGAATGGGACTGTTGAAGCGGCTAATAAGAACATTAAGAAGATTGTGCAGAAGATGACAGTGACATATAAAGATTGGCACGAGATGTCACCATTTGCTCTTCATGGGTACCGAACCTCGGCATGAACTTCAACAGGGGCAACACCTTACTCTTTGGTGTATGGGATGGAAGCAGTCTTACCTATTGAAGTTCAGATACCCTCCCTTCGGATTATGAAGGATGCAGGTTTGAGCGAGGATGATTGGATCCATACCCGACTTGATCAGCTGAACTTAATCAACGAAAAGAGACTTACTACTATTTGTCAAGGTCAGACGTATCAAAAGCGAATGATCAAGGCATTTAACAAGAAGGTCAGACGACAAGAGTATCAAGTTGGGGATCTGGTGATCAAGCGCATCATATTACCTCAAGGTGATCCTAGGGGAAAATGGACCCCTACATACGAAGGGCCATTTGTGGATAAGAACATTTTCTCAGGAGGAGCTATGATTCTAACTACCATGGATGGTGACGATCTTCCTCACCCCGTCAATGCAGACATTGTGAAAAAATACTACGCATAATCTAAGACCTGCTAGGTTGACTGGCCTAGGAAAAAGTAAGGGCTTCCCGGCGAACCAAAAGGGTTCAGGCAAAAATAAGGGATGAAAATGAAAAAATTTGCACACCCGGCAAGTCAAAAACCTGAAAAGGCGGCTTGGGTAAAAAAGGGTATCCCGGTGGACTGAAAACCCGAAAGGGCAGTCCAGGCAAAAATTAGGGATTAAAGCGTAACACTATGTCTCATTGGATCATCTTGCAACCAGACTTCAGTATCGACTATCAAGCTCGGACGGCACTAAACAATCTAATCTACCTTCAACCAAGTAGAAAAGTGATGAGATGCTCGAGGATATAAGGGAAATAGCAGAGTTGGAACCCAGTGGGATTGCTCACATAACTGTTTTCTTTACAAACTGTATAAATTCTATTGTTCAGCGGCATTTTCTTACTAGGACGTCAGCCTCTTGTACAAAAAACGCCTATTTACAGGCCGACTTCAAAATCAATACAATTCATTTTCACAAATAAATTTCAAATTGTTTTCTTTTTCTGTTTTGTTTTGCAAGAACGTCCAATGTTTCATTTTTATATATGCATTTGACAATAATTGCTGCTCGTAAATATTTACATGCGAAACAAAAGACGATTACTCGTAATATCAGAAACAGGGGCAAACGAAAAATGTCCAAACCGTACAGTTGCTCTATCCACCAGGTATAGGGATAGACCTAGTTAGAGAAAACGATTGAAGGTACATTCACTCCCCGCAGAGTAAGAAAAGACAGTTATGTTAAAAATCCCGAACAGGACACCACTCTCCCCAACTGAGGCTCGCAACCGCAATGAGTCGGCAAGATTCTCCCTAAGCAGAGTTTATCTATCATCAGCACTAGAAGATTATCCCCAGTGGAGTTTGGAGAATTATTCCCTAGCGGAGTTATCCTCTCCTGCAGGATTATTCTCACAACCATCTTCGTTCACTATCCCCAGCGAAAACGAAGAATTCAACTCTTTTCTCCAGCAGCAATCCGGGATTTATTTTCCCCAGCTAGAGAACATCATAAAATTATTACATGTCCATACATCATGACATATGCATACACACCATACAACACAGTCTCATTTATTTTGAGAACATCATTGCTTGATACATGTCATGCATTACATACGACTAACCTTTACCTTTCAGGAAATATACAATCAAATTCTCACAAAGTTCAAGCTATGAAGCCCGGATCCGACCGGATAGTATCTTGATTTCTACAGCATATAGTGAAGCCCGGATTCGATCGGATAGAAGTATCAAACACTGTGAAGCCTGTATTCGACCAGATAGTTGTTTACCTTTAAGCTATGAAGCCCGGAGAATGACCAAATAATAGTTTAATCCCCAGCAAGCCGTGAAGCCCGGATTACAACCGGATAACAGCTCAACTAGTTACTGTGAAGCCTGGATTACGACCAGATAGCAGTGTGAGGTACCATGAAGCTTGGATTACGACCAGATAGTGGTATGTCATAAACACAAGCCGTGAATCCCGGATTACGACCGGATAACAGCTCAGCAAGTTTTTATGAAGCCTGGATTATGACCAGATAGCAATACAAGTTTCTATGAAGCTAGGATTACGACCAGATAGCAGCCAAAGACACCGCGAAGCCTGGATTACGACCAAATAGTGGTATATATTTAACACAAGTTATGAAGCCTGGATTACGGCCGGATAGTATCTTGATTTCCTATGAACACCATGAAGCCTGGATTTCGACCAGATAGTGGTATGGGACATCGCGAAGCCTGGATTACGACCAGGTAGCGGTAAAAGACACTGTGAAGCCTGGGTTATGACCAGATAATAGTAAGGGACACTATGAAGCTTAGATTACAACCAAATAGCAGTTCACCCGGCCAGATACTATGAAGCCCGGATTACGACCGGATATTGGTAGGCCCAAATCCAAAGGGAAGCTCGGATTACGAGCGGATAACCATTTGATCTCTTCTGAAGCTTGGATTACGACCAGATAAGAAGTAAGGTATTGTGAAGCCTGGATTACGACCAGATAGCAGTACAGAACACCATGAAGCCTGGATTCGACCAGATAATGGTATAAAGCATTGTGAAGCCTGGATTACGACCAGATAGCGATAAAAGGATTAAAGCCTGGATTATGACCAAATAACAGTATAAGACACTGCGAAGCTTGGATTTCGACCAAATAGCAGTTTACCTGGACAATTACTAAGAAGCACGGAGTCGACCGGATATTAGTGTGCCCTAAGTTCAAGTTGAAGCCCGGATGCAACCGGATAACATTTCATTTCCTTCTGAAGCATGGATTACGACCAGATAAGAACCGAGAAATTGCGAAGCATGGATTACGACCGGATAGCCATTTTAATATCATCTCCCCAGTAAGTCACTGTAAAGCCTAGATTACGACTAGATAGAAGTCGGTATTATTACTATTAAGCCTGGATCACAACCAGATAGTAGTTCATTGTCACCTCTTCGACGAAGAGAAGATTCCTTAACAAGAATAATGGACGACTGAAGCTCCTAAAATTCTATTTCTCTCAAGACAGAGATCAGCATTCCCCAGCGGAATCTTCCTCAACAACAGGTATACAAGCTCTCATTAAGGAATCTCTTGGGTGATTGACACTCCTTCGGATGGCATCTTTAAGCCCATTCCCCGTCAGCAATTTTCAAATGGCATCTGTAAGCCCATTCCCGACATCGCAAGATGGATACCACTTCATGCGAGTGCAAATTTCTGGGCACTCTAGTGTTCAATCATCTTCCACCTTCGGATATAGGAAGGCACGCAAGCCAATCTACATCCTCAGGTTTAAGAAGATTCAACAGGGGCAGCTATTGTACCCCAAAATTTTCCCTCCCATATTTCTCAAAACATTTCAAGAAAGATCCTCAAGTTGCTCAATGAAGTCCAAGGGTTGACCAGACAAGCTCTCTTCTAAGGCAGTCTACCTCAAATTAGGGTTTCATGTTGCATCAAGATACTTGAGTCCAAGTCCCAAATGCTCACTGTTGTCCTAATATGTTCTCAAGATCATCCATGTCAAGTTTCAAGCCTTGCAAATAAAGTTTGCTCAGTCAATTGCTCAAATGCCTGAAAATCGACTGTGCTAGGGCAAAAGTCAATTGTGGCCCACATACAGTCAAACTTCAAGATTTTTGGTCAAAACCCTCATTTTGAAGTATATTTCATCATTTTATCAAGGGTTGATCATGATTCATCAAGGATTGCTCACAATTCATCAAGAACCAAAAGTTGCTAAATTAGGGTTTTGTAGGAAAAGTCAACTCAACTTTGACCAAGCATAACTTTCTCATACTTTATGAGAAATGACCCATACAAAGCTCATTTTGAAGAGGATGCAATTCTTTACAATCCATCTTCGGCTCCCAAGTTCAAAATATGTATTCACAAGAAGTTATGAATTTGGACATTATAGGTCATTTTGAAAAGTCAACAAAAACACCTTTTTTGTCAAAGCTTCATACATGATCATGGAATATAAAATTGAGATGAGACCAAAAGGGTTGCTTATAGGACAGTTCAAGATTTCTAAAAAGTCCAAGAACACCTTCAAAGAGTCAAAATTGAGGAAGTTATGCATTGGTGAAGTTGACCTTTTTTGCAAAATTGTCAAAAGTCAATTATGCCTAAAATTACATTTTTTGCCAAATGGGCCCAATCTTTTTCACTTGTTTTGAGTTGGCAACATGTTCCAAGAGCCCTAGCCTTTTCCACTTGTCATTTTCTTATTTTTATTATTTATTTTGATTTTTATTTGAATTTAATTAATTTAAATCAAAATAAATCATAGAAAATCCAAAATATTGAAATCTCAAGATTTGATACATGCTTCAGGTCTTAAATTCCAGCTAGCATGAGATCAAATTCGTGTAAAGGCTTGGAGTGCACAAAAATATTGGTTTTAGGCTATTTTTGGAATGATTTTAAAGTGAATCAAATCAAGATCAAAGACATTGATGGAGGAAGATTGAGGCCAGGTTTTCAACCCTAATTCATTCCTCAGTACATAAGGATGATGTGCAGACCTAAAGCAAGGCTAGAGAGAGGCGGGTGAACCAGGACCAAACTTGAAAAAAACAAGAAAAAGTGTTGAACCGAATTTCTAGTTCCAGGCAGTTACAGGCCTTCCGGACCATCCTAATCACTTCCTGTGAGTGTAGGCAAGCGAAACCAATCAAGAACAAGTCCTTTCCAGTACCAAAACGCGTTGTAAGTCGTCCACGACATTGCTTGTTTCTTGAATTCGAATTGCATAATTCTGATACTTATAGCATAAAATAATTGTATTTTATTGTTCACCATCATATTTGCAAGCTTTCTGTAATATTCAATTGTGTTTTCATGGCCTATATTGAATTTCACCATTATTAGGGTTTCTTGCTTCAATTTGGGATCTTTGTTTACAGGCAAAATTGGGCCATGAAAGGGCCACCATTGAACTCAGCAGGTCCAGACGAAGCTATTCATGGCTTTAGTTTTGATTTATCTTGCCTATAATTGATTTTGAGAATGTGCAGGCTTGTAGCGACGGACAAACGTTCGTAGGTAAAAGTCTGGGACTTTTTACCAACGGACCAAGGACAGGGATGATGGTGTGGCATCACCTCACTCGTCTGTTTGAAAATTCGCGCGCATATTTCTTTGTTTCTCTTGCTTATTATATTAATAATTATTGTTTATGTTATATACAACAAAAACAAGTGGCGCAGTTGGTTACAGGGTGAGGGCAAAAGGCATCAGGACCTAGGTTCGAATCCCAGGTCCCCCAATTTCTTCATAATATTTTTCTTTCAGTGATCCAGCGCGCATACAATACCAGGGACCACCATACATCCTCATCATCCAGCCATTGGACCTCCTGGAAGCTAGATCTGAAGGCTAGCATATGAGAGACCATCATGGTGCCTAGTCGATGCAACGCACTGAATTCAGCAAGTCAACAATGGATCAAGTCTTTTGGGCCAAGAGCTTGCTATATACACCTCATCAATCACTTTTCAGGCCCAAGTTTCTTTTTCTTTTTTTCTTTTATATTTTGTTTTATTTAATTTATTTACTTTATTTACTAACACAAAATTAATTTTATTTTATTTAAAAAAATCATAAAAATATTTTTCACCCAATTAGACTTAGGTTTATTTTTTGTCAATAAATTAATTAATTTAATTATATTTTAATTTTAGGTAAACTTTAATTTCTTTTTGTAAATAAATTAAAATTAATTAGAACAATTAGGTTTTTGTTTATAATTTAATTATATTTTCTTTTCCTAAAAATAACCAAAAAACCCAAAATAGGCCATTTATTTATTTTCATTAATTAATTTAATTAATTGTATATTTTATTTAAAAACTTAATTCTTTTCTTTAAAAAATAATTAAAAACAACAAAAACTTTTTTTCTTTTTTTCTTTTAATTAGGTTAGAAGGGTCAAAACCCTAATTTCTTGTCGATCTTAATTTCATCGTGCACTTTATTATTATTTTTACCATATTGATGTAACTGCCCACAAGTTGTAATAGTTTAATTAGGTCTTTTATCTTTCATTTATCGTTTTATTTTTAAGGGTTTGTTTTTTGGCTATGTAAATACTCGAAGCCTTGTAATAGCGTAGTTTAATTTCCGCACTTTAAATTCCGCAAAATATTAAACATTTAGATGTATGAATAATTAGGGATGCATGACAAGAATGTATGATTAACTTTAAAATGGTTAGATAACCCTAAAATGTGCAAAGATAAATAACCTGAAATTGAATCACTTGCACATACGCACTCCTAGGGTACACTCCCACTTGGTTGCCTTTGATAAACAGTCATTGAGTATAGGATGCTTTAGTGGTCGTCCTTTTGTCTAAACAAAGATCAAAGTCCCGATTCGGAAAAATTTCCTCGGAATGGTTGCCCCGGAATTGTTGCCTCGAATAATTGATCTAAGACATTAGGGTTACTACTAAGACGTCTTAACATTGCTTTAGTGACCGTACGTCCCTTTCGAATTGACCCTCAAAACTCCAACGACGGTGCTACCTACTCACTAATAGTGGGATGGAACTGTCTAAAGGAAACAAACATAGAACGATTCTTTTTTTCGAGTAGGTAGATTAGTTTTAAGTACTTGCTCAATCTAAACAATCTTTTTCACACTTACACTCCTTTTTTAAACAAAGCTTTCAAAAACACTTCGTAACACTCTTGAAGACAGAAGCAGGAGTTAAATCGAGGTCAATAACTTTTCAAATCACACAAGCACACAAAGAAGCAATTTTGAAAATGATGATCAAGTACCTAAGAGCCCGTAGATAACTACGGATAGAAAGGGTGCTAATACCTTCCCTTTCTATAATCTACCCCCCGTACTCAGAAAATCTCGAAAAAAGGAATTTTTCTGTGCTTTTTTCATTTTCTTATTGGATAAAATAAAAGTCGGTGGCGACTCTTCCTTACCGCGACATTTTGCGAACATAAAAGCAAAACGAAAACCAGCAAATTCCTAAAGAAACAGTCCCGATTCTGGCCACCGTATCACAGCATCCGTATCTAGTGCGTATCTGAACTGTATCTGAAAGTTGAATCTGAATGAATATCGGAATGGCATCCGTGTTTGGAACGTATCTGAATTGTATCTGAAAGCTATCTTTGAATGAGTATCAGGATGGCATCCGTATCTGAACTGTATCAAAAGTTGAGTTTGAATGAGTATCAGAATGGCATCCGTGTCTGGAGCATATCTGAACTGTATCTGAAAGTTGTCTTTGAACGAGTGTTGAAGGAATCTTTGACGATTACTACTCCAAAAAGATGATGAAGGAATCTTGGACGATTACTACCTCAGCAGGATGATGAAGGAATCTGGGACGATTACTACCTCAACAGGATGATGAAGGAATCTGGGACGATTATTACCTCAACAGGATGATGAAGGAATCTTGGACGATTACTACCTCAGTAGGATGATGAAGGAATCTTGGACAATTACTACCTCAGCAGGATGATGAAGCAATCTTGGACGATTACTACTTCAGCAGGATGATGAATGAATCTTGGATGATTACTACCTCATCAAGATGATGAAGGAATCTTGGACGATTACTACCTCAGTAGGATGATGAATGAATCTTGGACGATTACTACCTCCACAAGATGATGAAGGAATCTTGGATGATTACTACCTCAGTAGGATGATGAAGGAATCTTGGATGATTACTACCTTAGCAGGATGATGAAGGAATCCTGTATGATTACTACCTCAGCAGGGTGATGAAGGAATCTTGGACGATTACTACCTCAACAGGATAATGAAGGAATCTTGGATGATTACTACCTTAGCAGGATGATGAAGAAATCTTGGACGATTACTACCTCAGCAGGATGATGAAGGAATCTTGGACAATTACTACCTCAGCAGGATGATGAAGGAATCTTGGATGATTACTACCTCAGCAGGATGATGAAGGAATCTTGGACGATTACTACCTCAGCAGGATGATGACAGAATCTTGGAAGATTACTACCTCAACAGGATGATGAAGGAATCTTGGATGATTACTACTTTAGCAGGATGATGAAGGAATCTTGGACGATTACTACCTCAGCGGGATGATGAAGGAACTTGGGACGATTATTACCTCAGTAGGATAATGAAGGAATCTGGGAAGATTACTACCTCAGCAGGATAATGAAGGAATCTTGGACGATTACTACCTCAGCAGGATGATGAAGGAATCTTGGACGATTACTACCTCAGCAGGATGATGAAGGAATCTGGGACGATTACTACCTCAGTAGGATGATGAAGGAATCTTGGATAATTACTACCTCAGCAGGATGATGAAGGAATCTTGGACGATTACTACCTCAGAAGGATGATGAAGGAATCTTGTACGATTACTACCTCAGCAGGATGATGAAGGAATCTTGGACGATTACTACCTCAAAAGGATGATGAAGGAATCTTGGACGATTACTACTCCAAAAGATGATAACCTTTATTTGTAGATCGATCTTTCTTGAAAAGGTAAAGATTTAGTTGTATGCAATGTCATGATATATGCATTGCGTAATGACGTTCTCAAAATAAACGAGATTTATGTTATATGTATTTTGTATGCATGTGCTATGAATGTTGTTGAAATGTAATTTTGTCTTGGAGAATAAATTCTTGACAAGTGTTGGGGAGTTATTAAATCCAGGATCGTTGTTAAAGAGTAGATATGTCTTCAACTTTACTTTGAATGTTTCCACTGAGGATCCCTGTTTTGTTGAGGAGAACTCTGTTGGGGAAAGTTGAAAACTCTGTGGAGAGTGTTGATTCCTGCTTGGGGAAAAAGTTCAGGAGTCTCGGTTGTCCGTTGCTCTACTGGGGAGTCGAAGTTGAACTAATGTCTGGTTGGGTCCAAGCTTCACATTAACTTACTGGGGATTGTAGAGTAGTCTACTGGGGAAGAGGGGTTGTGGTCTTTTGATTTGTAGTGGTCGGAGAGGCCACCTCAAGCTGGGGAATCCTATCATTTGTTGGGGAAATAAACTTTGTTGTTTAGTCTGTTGGAGAGGCGGCGACTTCACTGGCAGAAATCCTAGAGGATTCTTGAAGTCGATTCAGTTGGGGAAAAGTTTTCATAGATTTTAACTCTGGCTGGGAGTCATCCTATGAGAAGTATTTTTGGGAGATTTGTCACTGCCCCTTAGTAGCAAGTGTTTGTGGCACTTCCAGGAAATGTTTGACTGTATGTAACCTTTTGTTGGGGTTTGCGTTCAATTCCCCAAGTGATGGAGACGGAGACCTGCCCCTGGTTATTCTGCACTTCTTGAGAGATTTCTTGGAATCTTGACTGGACTGCCCCAGGTGTGCTGGATAGTGATATGTCATGCCCCCTTGTTGGTAGGAGATTTGTCATTGTAAGTGTCATCCCACTCGAAGTGATTTTGTTCACTGAGAGAGCTTTCGTTCACTGGATATTCGTTGTGTGAATTTCTCCGCTATCAAACAAATATCCATATGCAAACAACGATATTCAAATAATGCGAAGTTTATGCTTGTCTTGAAATTTTGAAAATGTGTGTTTTAGCAAGAAATTTTGTAAGAAAAATTCAACTCAAGATTTTGAGTAAAGCCTTACAGGAGTCATGATACCTTTGTAACAGTATGCTTTCGAACTAACCCATGCTTAAATTAGGACTTTTGAAAGGTTGTAACGTGGCTTGGTTCACGGTTTAAGAAATAAAGGATAAAGGCTTAAAGTGTGTTTGTATCGACCAGCTCTTCGTGATGTTCTTCAGTCCTAAATTCAGTTAATTGTGTGTTTGAACTCCAATTGAGTCTAGAATGGCGCTTCAGTGATAGTTCAAACAAGTTAAGTTTGTCAGAAGGCAATCATTTTTGCAACATTTTTCATGTTGTTTAGGATTTGTAGTGACCTCTTTCTTTTGATTTATTATCCCTGATTTTTGCCTAATTGTTCTTGTTTTGAGATTACAGTCAACGGGATGCCCCAGTTTTCTTAAGTCTCCTTTGTAGGTTTTGACTTAGTGGGCTTCTCTTTTTGAGAGATAATGATTGCCTATTTGTTATGGAACCATCACTATCTTTTGATCCCAGAGGAAAAAAATTTATATCACTTGTTGAAGTGAAAGTTTGCGACTGAACTCACATTTGAATTAACTAAGAGACTACCTTGCCCCAGGTTTTGATTAAAGGTTTCAATTTGTATAACAAAAAAGAAAAATTCTACTTCTTTGGCTCAAAGGGGTTGACTAGAGATTATCTTCCTTATAACTCTAGTGTTTAGGATTTGAAATAACGCTTGTACATCGTCAGCAAGGTCTGTCCAAAAGCATATTGTATGAGATTATGGCATTGTTTTCGTCATCCTCCCTCTAAAGGCTTATATCTTTTAGCAAGAGTTGAATGTCATAGAGAGAGTAAAAAACATAGTTTAAATGAAATGAAAACGAATGAATTAATTCAAGACAAACATATGAAATGCATTAATGAAACAAAGTTTGACATTAATAGATAATTGTTTGAATAACAAAAGAAATTACAATTGAAAATTCAAAAATGAACAAAAGCATCTTTGTCTGAACTTGTCACTTTAGGTGGTGAGCCTTTGAGGGACGGTAGAAGAATTTAGTCTGGCCATCTTGTGTGAACTCCAGCATTCCTTCGTCGATCAGGTTTTGAACCTTGTACTTCAGCGCCCGAAAATCATTTGTATCATGCCCAGAACTATCAGAATGATATGCACACCTGGCATCGGGATTGTAGTTGGGAGAAAAAGTTTTGGGATTTGGATGAGGTCTTAATGGTGTAATCAGATTCATCCTCAACATGTGTTGCAAAGCTTGAGACAGTGGTATGTTGATGTTGGTAAACTGTCTTTTGGGCTTGCTTTGCCTTTGCTGATTTTCTTGTTGTTGTGGGCGAGGTTGTTGTTGGGCTCGTAACGTAGCAGCAAATTGGAAAGGTCTACTCTCTACCAAACTGGCCTTTTGTCTCATGGGGAGATGAGTAGTGGCCTGGTCCCAAGTCTTGAACGTTTGTTTCATGCGGTTGCAATCGTCTTTGTTGTACCCCAAAATTTGCCCTCCCATATTCATCAAGAATTGTCAAAGTCAAGGTCACAAAAGTCCCCAAGGGTTATGCAGTTCAACTGTCTCCTACACAGTCAAAACTAGGGTTTGAGTTCTGGTCAAGCAAATGAACTTTTCAAAGGCCCAATCAAGTCTCATATGCTTAAAAAGATGGTCAAGTATCCTCATGTCAAGTTTCAAGACATTCAGCTCAAAATTGCACAGTCAAAACCCTAGATTGCATTACAGTCAACTGTAGGGGCAAAATGGTCATTTGGCAGTCAAAAGTTCAAATTTTTGGTCAATATATCATTTTGAAGCCACAAACATCATTTGATCAATGCTTGATCATGATTCTCAAAATTTGGCTCAGAAATCATCAAAGATGCAAAAGTTGCTATATTTGGACAGCTGAAAAAGTCAACTGAAATTGACCAAGGCATAACTTTCACATGGATTATCAGAAAAATTCCATCCAAAGCTCATTGTGAAGAGAAAGACATTTCCTACAATTCATCTTCATGTTCCAAGTCCAAGAAATGCTCTCACAAAAAGTTATCAATCTCAACATTATAGGTCATTTTCAAAAGTCAACAAAAAGTGACTTTAAGTCAAAGGCCATAACTTGAGATTGGTAAATCAAAATGACATGGGACCAAAGGCATTGGTTAAAGGACTCAAAGACCTTTCCAAAATGTCCAAGAACATGTGAAAAGCTTAAAAATTGACCAAGTTATACCTTGTGGAAGTTGGGAAATTTTTAGGAATTTTGAAAAGTCAACATTGATGCAAAAGGCTTAAAAATGCAAATGGGCCTATTTTCCTTCCAAATTTCTTCATGCCAAGCCTATGCACGACCACTAGGCCCAAAGGGAAGTATTCTCATATTTTTTAATTATTTATTTGAATTAATATTAATTTATATTCATTTAAATCATTTTAATTCATGAAAAATATAAACCTTAACCTAAAAAATCTTTTTATGCATGCTTTGGACTCTATAACTCGTGCACATGCTAATAGGGAAGGATTTGATGCTAATTGATCAGATTTGGCACAAAAACCATAAAAAAATATTCAAAAAGATCTTGTAAAATCAAATATGTGAAAATCATCAATGCTTGAGATTTTGTGTAGTTTTGTTAACCTAAATCACTCTATACATACACAGCATCACAACCCTAAGCATCCAAGACTGAAAGCTGCGCATAAGAAGCCCTTAACAACTTGAAATTTTTGAGAAAAAAGTCAATTCTGAAAAGCATTCTAGGGGACGATTCAAGCCCTAACTTTGATCTCAATAGCTTCATTGGAGTGTCCTGAACGTGTGCCAACCCAAAGCAACCACCAAAACTCCTTGAAACGGTATCACAAAGTCAAACTGAACCAAGAAAATATTGAAATCGCATAGCACGAATCATACATCTTTTGCATATTTTGTTTATGAATTCTTGTTTCTCATGATGTTCTAAAGCTAACCATGCTAATTAATTTCATTTTTGAGCAATACACGTGATTCTGCCATGAGCGTTCTCTAGGGTTTGCAGGTGTCAAATTTGGGGTTTCTCACCCAAGGAACAATTGGGACTCAAGATTGTTACCATTGCATTCAGCGTGTTCTTCTGAATAAAACACATGCCTCGCGAACAATTTATGGTCCACAGGATGCTAATCGCTATTTTCTTGTAGGTTGCTTAAGGCCACGCATCCAAAACCGTGGCTAAAGGGTTTTGTTTCAGAAGATAATGGGGAAGATGACGCGCTGGCAACCACTGAGTGGTTCATTCAAACCAGCGCGCGCTTTTAGGGACCACTGACCAATTTTGATATTTGTTATTTAATTGATATATTATGTTAATTGAAAGTGAATGGTTCAGCTGGCAACGCACTACGCATGTGACATCAAAGACCTGGGTTCAAATCCCAGGTCTTGCAAAATTTCATATTATTTTTCTCTTGGCAATCTCATACAGGTCTCACACAAAGACTCACCGTACACGCTATATCCAAGCCACCCACGTGTCCCAGGCAACCAAATCAAGGGCATGGATTCCAGGAGTGCAATGAATATCAGTCAACGCATGACACATGATCCAGAAAGTCAATGAAATTCCATGCTTATTGGGCCAGGCTTTCCAAATTCATACCTCCTAAATTGGGGACTACACCCCACCCTGGTTTGATTTCCTTTTTATTTCATTTGTTTTAATTAATTATTTTTAACAAAAATCTAAAAACATTATAAAAATCAGAAAATACAGAAAAAACATAATATTTATTTTATATTAATTATTTTCATAAATAAATTAGAATGTAAATTATGTAGTGTAATTAGGTTTTAATTTTAATTCCTTTTTTAATAAAAAGCCAAAAATGTAGAATTTAGGTTTTAATTGTTAATTTTTTTCCCTTTTTCCACAATAATAATTATTATTTATTTATTTATTTTCCTATTTAAATTGTACATAATAAATTTTAGGTTTAATTTGGATCTTATTTTAATTCTTTCTTAATAACTAAAAAATATTAGAATTAGGGTTTGCTTCTTAATTTAATTTTTATTAACTCCTTTTTCTTTTAAATCTTAAAAAATACAAAATATCAAAAACATTTAATTTCTTTTTTAATGCTCATTAACTTTTAATTATTTGCAAAAGGGTCCAACGCCCTAGTTTCGTTTTAATTATTTAAATCGCGCATTTATCTTATGTCGTTTAATTATAATTTTGTAAATGTCCCTAAGCCATGTAATTTACTTTTCGCACTTTATTTCTTCGCATTATTTATTTTTTCGCTAAATCGGGTCCGGTTTAATTTTGGCGATGTGGACCCGCGCCATTTGTAATAGCTTTAGATTTACTTTCCTCGCAACTTTTAACTGTTAAACAAAGCATGCAAGAATGAATGGCCTTAAATAAAATCAAGCGTAGAACACCAATCACATGACAAGATAAATGCAAATGAAAACGACACACGAATCGCACACACCACCCCTAGGGTACGCCTCACTGTTGCCTTGCCTCGAAAGGTGATCGTCGAGTAGAGGATGTCTTAGTAAGTCCTCATGATCCGGGAACCTGGCATGAGGGTAGCTTCTAAGGTGTCTTCCCATTGCTCTGGTGATCACCATGTCCCGAACCTTCGAATTGACCCGAACACCTCCAACGGTGGTGCTACCTACCTCTCAATGGTGGGATGGCACTACTTTAAAGGACATTTACACAGACGAATTCCTTAGGGTAGGTAGGTTCTCAAGGATACTTGCTCTAATCTCAAAACAAACTCAAAAAGACTTTTCACACCAACACTTTTCAAAAGCTTTCAAAGCAAACTTTTCAAACACTCTGACGTATGAGTCGATCTGAAATTTTTCAAAGAAACTTTTTAAACCCACATTGAAAAGCAAACATTTTTGAAAACACAATGAGCAAGTATCTAAGAGCCCATGGATAACCATGGATAGAAAGGGTGCTAACACCTTCCCTTTCTATAACCCACCTCCCGAACCGAGAGCAATCTCTTTTAAGGAATTTTTCTGTGCTTTTGTCCTTTCCATTTGGAGAAAATAAAAGACGGTGGCGACTCTTGCTTCCGCGACATTTCGCGAACCAGCGTTAAACAGTCAGTTCCAGATCCACCGATCACAGAACTGGCGACTCTGCTGGGGATCTATCTTATAAAGTGAGGTGTACCTTAGGGCTAGGTCATAACTGTGTTTTCACTTGTATTGTTTTGCTTGCTTTACTATTGTGGGTTGCATCGGAGATACATAGATCCTAACCCGGATCTGGGGATACCCTGTTAGGTAGCATAAGCTGTGAGGGACCTGTCCGGCGTAGACCGACACGGGTGAAGCAGTGGCTACGTTGGTGTGGCACCTTAGTCTGTACCGATATCCCTTGTGTCGCAACGAGGAGAATATGGGTCTTCTAAGGAGTCATTAAGCACCAACAACCTTAGAACCTTAATTGACACAACTTGGCCTTTAGAACAGTAGCAGTATGCTACGCCCATTGAGGCTAAACTCTCGTGATGGTTCTGGCCGCAAGAAAAGATTGCGATGCTGGAGTTATGACCGATTGAGGGTAGTCAATGATATTGGGATCCTCTAAGAACCCGGTTACTTTTGATTAGGACAGGTATGAACCAACAAACTGAAAGAGGGTAGTACCTAGACCTCATGCTGGCCTAAACTTTAGGGGCTTGCCTTGTGTGACTTGTGTGCCTTACCATGTTTGCCTTTGTATCTGTATGTGGTGTGCTTTATCATAACATCATAGCATCATGAGCATTGCATGCATAAGAACTGACCATTTCAAAGACAAGAGGGTTTCATCTTTGCTCTGTTTTGTAGGACATTATGATGCCTGTGCGAAGGAATACTATCCGGTTCAACTTTGTTCGTTCACCTGAGTTGATTGATGAGTTGGTTAGCAGAATTCCAAACACCACTTCCTTCATTCAGAGGCATGGTTCTCTTCTCAGTTTAGTCACTGCAAAGCGGGATCAACAGTTGATGAGTGTTCTGACCCAGTTCTATGACCCTCAGTACCGGTGCTTTACCTTCCAAGACTTCCAGCTGGTCCCTACCCTGGAAGAGTTCTCTAATCTGCTTGGTATCCCTATCTTGGATCAGACTCCCTTTACTGGTTGGGAAAAGACCCTCAGGCTTGAGGACATTGCTGCAGCTCTTCCTTTGACCCATCAAGAGGTAACAGACAATTGGGTAACTAGAAGCGGAGTTAAGGGTTTCTTGGCCAAGTTTCTGATTGGTAAAGCTAACAGCTTCTGGAATGACTTGGACTTTAGGGCATATGAAGACACCTTGGCTCTCCTAATCTATGGATTAGTCCTGTTTCCTAATCCTGACAACTTCATCAATGTCACCTCCATTAGGATCTTTATGTCTCAGAATCCTGTGCCCACTCTCTTGGGTGACATCTTGCAACAACTTCATGCCCGTACTACCCGAAGACGAGGAACCCTATGGTGTTGTATCCCTTTGTTGGTGAGGTGGTTTATTTCGCACCTCCCTAAGTTCGTACTAAAGAACCAAGAAGGAAGAGGTTGGGCTCACAGGTTAATGTCTCTCACCGATAAAGACATCATTTGGACTTGCAGAGGTTTGGATGAAATAGCTATTATTGATCGATGCGGGGAGTACCCTAATGTTCCTCTGATTGGTACTCAAGGAGGGATCTCTTACAATCCATGTCTCGCACTCCGTCAGTTTGGAAGAGCAAGAAGAGCAGGCCCCCATGAGATGTTGGTGCCTCACATCAGTTTCGAGTTTCAGGTGGATAGTGACGAGCTGCGTCGTAGGTTCATCAAGGCTTGGGAGAAGGTTCATAAAGCTGACCCACAAGAGCTAGGGCCAAAGACTTCTCTACCTATGGAAGCCTACTACAAATGGGTCCGCATCCGTGCTCAGAAGTTAGGTATGCCGTATGAAGCTGTCAGACCCGTCATTCTTGAGTGTCCTGATAAAGATGGTGTTCCTCCAACTGTCCTTCCTCCTCAGATACCTACTGATTATGAGACATTGAAGAGATCTTGGTCGCAACTGCAAGAAGAGCGGGATTCTTACCGGGAAAAGTTCCACGAGCAGGAATCAAAGGTCCAGAAGCTGACAAAGCAGTTGGAGAATGAAAGAGCTCTGAATGCCTACCTCCGTACTGAGAAGAGGAGACCATGGGATCAATGAGGAATCCTGAATGTGCCTTTACAGTTTTTATTTCCTTTCCAGTTGTTTCATTTCATGTAAACGCCTAAGGGCAAATTGTTGAATAATTTCGGTTGCAAAGTTGAATCTAATGAAGTGTGTTCCTTTTTGTTTACAAAGTTGATTCCCGATTGTCTTTGAAAACATAATTCATACGCATTTCATACATCATGTGCATAGCAGGTTTTTTCCCTTTTCAGGTTGCTTACAGTTCTTCGCTGTTTATTTCAGCATCATGAATCCCGGATCTGAATCAACTGAGACATCAATCAAGGCTCTCCAGGCGCAGAATGCGCAGTTTCAAGAAATGATCATGGGTCTAGCTAAAGGCCAAGAAGAACTGAAGACTATGCTCCTAAAAAAGAAGAAGAAGAGAAGAACTGTTTTGTTCAACTCGGGCCGAAGGTTGGGTAATACTCTGCATCAGGAAGAGGCTGGTTCTTCTGTTGGCAGGAGTCCTTCTCAGGCAGAAGTCAAGGTTCCTACTCCAGTGGTCTCCGACAACGAGACGGATTTTGATGAAGAGCAGTACCCTCCTGAAGACAACAAGTACAAACAACTGGAGGACAGGTTGAAGGCTATGGAGGTGCAACAGACACCTGGGCTGGATTTCGGAGATCTGGGTTTGTCGACTGGTATAATTATCCCGCACAAGTTCAAAGCTCCAACCTTTTCCAAGTATGACGGGGCATCCTGTCCCAAGCTGCATTTGAGGTCCTATGTTCGAAAGATTCAGCCGTACTCTGCGGACAAGAATCTATGGATCCACTTCTTCCAGGAGAGTCTTTCAGGGACTCATCTCGAATGGTTCTATCAGCTGGATGGGACCAAAGTTCGTAACTGGGAGGAGCTGGCTACTGCTTTCTACCAGTAGTATCAGTATAATGCCGACCTTGCCCCCACACGTACCCAACTCCAGGGTATGTCGTTGGGCGTAAGCGAAGGTTTTAAAGAGTACGCGCAGAAGTGGAGAGATCTGGCTGGCAGGGTGCAGCCACCTTTGACTGATCGAGAGTTAGTGGATATGTTCTTGGGGACCCTATCTGGGCCATTCTTTAACCATCTCATTGGGAATTCTTCTGCTGGTTTCACTGATTTGATCTTAACTGGAGAGAGAATTGAAGCTGGGCTGAAATCTGGGAAGATTGCAAAGGGGGCATCATCCTCTAGTTCAGAAAAGAAGCCGTTTAAAAAGGAGTCTAGTGCTGTGTATGGCTCCAGAAAATCAGAAAGACCTGATCACCGCCAATCTGTCAGCGCGGTAATGATCGCTAAGCCTGCTGCCGCTCCCCGGCCAAATAATCCTCAAAGGGTTGATAGGCCCCGGAGAGAGTTTACCCGGTTAAGCATGACCCTATCACAGATTCTGCCACAGCTGCTCGCAACCAATTTGGTATCTGTCAAGGAGGCACCAAAGTTCCCTAACACTACCTCTCCTAAGTACAACCCGAATGCCCGTTGTGCTTACCATTCAGATAGCCCGGGGCATGCCACTGATGACTGTTGGGCACTAAGGAATAAGCTGCAGGACCTCATTGATGCTAAGGAGGTACAGTTTGAAGCATCTGACAAGCCTAATGTGGTGACAGCTCCCCTGCCTGCTCATGGAGTTAATGCTATTGTTGATGAAGAGGAAGTTGATGAAGCTGAGTTTGATAGCTGGATCTACCCGGCTGCTGATGGTGGACTTAACAATTGGAGCGCCAAGGACAATCTCTCTGTTTCTTTTGACACTAAGTAATAAATTTCTTTGTTTCGTTATTTCTGTAATAAACAATGATAAACTCTATGGCCCGGTGTCTTACCCGAGGCACCGTGGTTCTATTTGTGAGGGCATACGAACTGTCATTTTATACATCATGAATGAAAATCTTGGACTATTTTCGCATTGCAAATATTGTGTTCCTTTTCTATCTTTCCTTTTCCTTTACATGATTATCAAAACAGCTGTATTTACACACACACTCACTCATACAGGTTCCAATCCACTCTGGATCTCGCTGATAACAACTCTGCTAATGCCAATTATGACTTCGAAAATCCGATCAACTTAGCCGAAGACGAAGGTGAAGATGATTGCGAAGTGCCTGGCGAGCTCGCTAGACTGTTGCTTCAGGAAGAGAGGGCAATTCAACCCCATGAAGAGCCAGTGGAAACTATAAACCTGGGTACTGAGGCAGACAGAAAAGAGGTAAAGATTGGTGCTAACCTAGAGCTCAGCGTGAAGCAACGGTTAACCAAGATGTTACATGACTATATGGAGATCTTTGCCTGGTCCTACGAAGACATGCCAGGGTTGGATACCGATATTGTTGTCCATCATTTGCCGACTAGGGAAGACTGCCCTCCAGTTAAACAAAAGGTCCGTCGGATGCGTCCAGAGATGTCAGAGAAGATTAAAGCCGAGGTCATGAAACAGTTTGATGTCGGGTTCCTTGCAGTGACTTCTTACCCTCAGTGGGTTGCTAATGTGGTGCCGGTACCTAAAAAGGACGGTAAGGTCAGAATGTGTGTTGATTACAGGGATCTAAACAGGGCCAGCCCCAAGGATGACTTCCCCTTGCCTCACATTGATGTCCTTGTTGATAATACAGCTCAGCACAAGGTATTCTCTTTCATGGATGGCTTTTCAGGCTACAATCAGATCAAGATGGCACCTGAAGACATGGAAAAGACTACATTTGTTACTCAGTGGGGCACCTTCTGTTACAAGGTCATGCCGTTCGGATTAAAGAATGCTGGGGCAACCTACCAGCGCGCCATGGTTGCCTTATTTCATGATATGATCCATCATGAGATCGAAGTGTATGTGGACGACATGATCGCTAGGTCCCAGACTGAGGAAGAGCACCTAGATCACCTGCAGAAGTTGTTTGACCGGTTGAAACTATACAAGCTGAGATTGAACCCGAACAAATGCACCTTCGGGGTAAGATCTGGGAAGTTGCTAGGCTTCGTGGTCAGTGATAAAGGTATTCAAGTGGACCCTGCTAAGGTCAAAGCTATTCAAGAGATGCCAGTTCCTAAGACAGAGAAGGAAGTCAGAGGCTTTTTAGGACGCCTGAATTACATCGCTCGATTCATCTCTCATCTGACTGCTACTTGTGAGCCAATCTTCAAGCTGCTGAAGAAAGATCAGGTAGTACGTTGGAACGATGAATGTCAGGCTGCTTTCGACAGAATTAAAGAGTATCTCCAAGAACCACCCATCCTTATGCCACCGGTTGAAGGGAGACCTCTGATCCTATATCTGACAGTACTTGACAATTCAATGGGGTGTGTGCTGGGGCAGCATGACGAGTCTGGCCGAAAAGAGCATGCCATTTATTACCTTAGCAAAAAGTTTACCGACTGTGAGACCCGATACTCACTGCTTGAGAAAACTTGCTGCGCTTTGGTATGGGCTGCTCGCCGGCTGAGACAGTATATGCTGACTCACACTACCTTATTGATCTCAAAAATGGATCCGATAAAGTACATATTTGAAAAGCCTGCTCTGTCCGGGAGAATTGCAAGATGGCAAATGATCTTGACGGAATACGACATTCAGTACACAACCCAGAAAGCCATCAAGGGAAGTGTATTGGCAGACCACTTAGCTCATCAAGCTGTAGATGACTACCAATCAATGAACTTCGAGTTTCCGGATGAAAGCATCATGATTGTAACAGACTGTGAAGTACCTGGACCGGATGAAGGACCTGAGCCAGGATCCCGATGGTCTATGCACTTTGACGGAGCCTCTAATGCTTTGGGAAATGGTATCGGCGCCATCATCATATCTCCTCAAGGTACTCATACTCCACTCACTGCCCGGCTGTGTTTCAACTGTACCAACAACATGGCGGAGTATGAGGCATGTATCATGGGTCTTCAAGCTGCTATCGACCTACGGATCAAGTTCCTCAGTGTTTTCGGAGATTCCGCTCTAGTGATCAATCAGATCAATGGAGAGTGGGATACGAAACATCCAAACTTGATTCCTTACAAAGAATGTGTGTTGACCCTGATTCCCCACTTTACAGAGATAACCTTTGAGCACTTTCCAAGAGAAGAGAATCAGCTAGCGGACGCGTTAGCTACAATGTCTTCAATGTTCAAGGTCAAATGGGATAATGAAGCTCCCCAGATCACCATCGAGAAACTGAACGAACCGGCATACTGTTGTGATCTCGAAACTGAATTGGTAACTGAGAAGCCTTGGTACCACGAAGTGAAGAGATATCTGGAAGCTCAGGAATACCCTGAAGGTGCCTCTATCAATGATAAGAAATTCCTGAGGAGGTTCGCAGCAAAGTTCTTCCTAAGCAACGGCATCTTGTACAAGAGGAATCATGATTCAACCTTACTGCGTTGTGTGGACAAAATTGAAGCAGAAAGAATCATGGAAGAGTTACATGAAGGGACCTTTGGTACGCATTCCAGTGGACATACTATGGCTAAAAAGATCCTACGGGCAGGATATTACTGGTCCACCATGGAAGCTGACTGCTACCAACACTCCAGGACATGCCACAAGTGCCAGATCTATGCAGATAAGGTGCATGTTCCTCCGGTTCCCCTAAATGTTCTGACTGCGCCTTGGCCGTTTGCAATGTGGGGCATAGATATGATTGGCGAGATCAGGCCTACGGCATCCAACGGACATCGCTTCATCCTAGTGGCGATCGACTATTTTACGAAGTGGGTTGAAGCAGCATCCTATGCTACGGTAACCAAGACTGTTGTGGCACGGTTTATTCGGCACAACCTGATCTGTCGATACGGCGTCCCTGAACGGAAAATTACAGACAACGGTACCAATCTGAATAATAAGATGATCGCTGAGCTTTGCGAACAGTTCAAAATACAGCACCACAATTCTTCTCCTTACAGACCGAAGATGAATGGGGCTGTAGAAGCAGCTAACAAAAACATCAAGAAGATCGTGCAAAAAATGACAGTAACGTACAAAGATTGGCACGAGATGTTGCCGTTCGCTCTGCATGGGTACCGTACCTCAGCTAGGACGTCAACCGGGGCAACTCCCTTCTCTCTGGTTTATGGCATGGAGGCAGTCTTGCCAATCGAAGTGCAAATTCCCTCTCTCCGGATAATGAAGGATGCAAATCTGAACGAAGATGATTGGATCCAGACACGACTTGATCAACTCAACCTCATTGACGAAAAGAGACTTGCTGCTATCTGCCATGGTCAGACGTATCAGAAACGGATGATCAGGGCATTTAACAAGAAAGTCAGACCACAAGAATATCAAGTTGGGGATCTGGTTATCAAGAGGATCATCCTTCCTCAGAGTGATCCAAGGGGCAAATGGACCCCTACATATGAAGGGCCATTTGTGGTTAAGCATGTGTTCTCAGGAGGAGCAATGATCTTAACCAACATGGATGGTGACGACCTTCCTCACCCTGCCAATGCAGACATAGTAAAAAAATACTACGCATAAAAAGAGACCCGCTAGGCTGATATGCCTAGGCAAAAATTAGGGCTTCCCGTCGAACCAAAAGGGTTCGGGCAAAATGTAGGGATGAAAATGAAAAAATCTGTACACCCGGCAAGTCGAAAACCTGAAAAGGCGGCTTGGGCAAAAATGGGTATCCCGGTGGACTGAAAACCCGAAAGGGCGGTCCAGGCGAAAATTAGGGATAAAGCGTAAAACTATGTCTCATTGATCACTGTGCATCCAGAATCCGGTATCTGCATCAAGTTCAAAACGGCATCGATCAGTCAGCTTCACCTTCAACCAAGGTCATCAAGTGATGAGACGCTCGGAGTCATAAAGGCAATAGCAGAGTTGAAACCCAGTGGATCATTCATCTTTCACACAGCTGTTTTATTTTTCTTTTGTACAAAACTTGTATAAACTCTTTTGATCGGCGACGTACCTCTTACTAGGACGTCAGCCTCTTGTACACAAAACGCCTATTTTCAGGCCATTCAAAAATCAATAAAAATATATCTTCAGTTAAATGTGCCAAGTGTTTTCTTTTTCTGTTTTGTTTTGCGAAGAACGTCCAAGGTTCAATTTGTGATGTATGCATTGACAATAATTTGCTAACTCATAAATATTTGCATACGAAACAAAGGAATTCATTGCAGGTGACACTAGAAACAGGGGCAATAAAGAGTTGTCCAAGCGATCCAATTGCTCTATCCTCCAAGGTACTAAGGAAGGTTCAGCTAAAGAACACGGCCAAGTGTATCTTAACTCCCCAGAGAGTAGTTCAGCAAGACAATACATTCCCCTCCAAGCAAATCATCAAATATCAAGGAAATTGAGTATCCTCCTGTAGTTCTCAATACCTCCCCAGCAGCACGCATTCTTAACAAGCATCCCCGGCAGTCTTGGTCTAAAGATTGTTCCCCGGCGGTATACCACTATTCAAAGAAATCACTTCCCCGCAATTCAAACTTCCCCCAGGAGAGTCCAGTCCTATTTCCCCAGGAAAGTTGGAATTCATATCTCCTCAAGCAGTAAGCTTATCCCCAGTAGATTCTGGAAGCTTATCCTCAGAGCACGAACGCGTCGTCCCGGCTTGATTTAAAGAGTTATTTCCGTAACAGGATATAACTGGGTTATCCTCAGCCAAAAGCCACGGAAAGAGCGTCCTCGGCAAAAGTATCTTCCTACCCCCAGCGAAGTCTATCAACACTTCCAGCACAATAAGGATATCCCCAGCATAACTCAACAAGGATATCCCCAGCGGAGTTATCTTCATCAACTCAGCAAAGCATCGCTATCCCCACAGAGTAGCACTCCCCAGCATGATCGCTAGAGTATCTTTTCTCCCGCAGAATTATTTCATTTGCCAAGTTTATTCCTCAACGGAGTTATCTTCTCCTATCGGTATTCTTGCAACGAATCATCCACAGCGGAAGCAAAATCTCTTCCTCAACATCAGCCCAGGATATGACTTCCCGGCACCCGTCAAGGATTTATTTTCCTAGACGAAAACATACATGAATCATCACATACATCATTATAGCATGCATGTACACATCATATCATATAAATCGTATCCATGTTTGCTTGATCCATATCATGCATCGCATATAACTAACCTCTACCTTTCAGGAAGGGTACAGTTGAAATTCTCAAACATATTTCAAGGACTTCTCTAGTCCAGTTAAATCGACTCCAAACAGATTTTTCTGATAAAGACTTAGTAGAAATTCTCTTATGGTCCCCTCTCCAACGGCGTGTGAGGTGGTAGTTCCTTCTTCAGATGTTCTCCTCTCCGGCATGAGCGTGAGGTGATATTCTCTTATGGTCCCCTCTCCAGCGGCGTGTGAGGTGGTAATTCCTTCTTCAGATATTCTCCTCTCCGGCATGAGCGTGAGGTGATATTCTCTTATGGTCCCCTCTCCAACAGCGTGTGAGGTGGTAATTCCTTCTTCAGATGTTCTCCTCTCCGGCATGAGCGTGAGGTGATATTCTCTTATGGTCCCCTCTCCAACGGCGTGTGAGGTGGTAATTCCTTTTTCAGATGTTCTCCTCTCCGGCATGAGCGTGAGGTGATATTCTCTTATGGTCCCCTCTCCAACGGCGTGTGAGGTGGTAATTCCTTCTTCAGATGTTCTCCTCTCCGGCATGAGCGTGAGGTGATATTCTCTTATGGTCCCCTCTCCAACGGCGTGTGAGGTGGTAATTCCTTCTTCAGATGTTCTCCTCTCCGGCATGAGCGTGAGGTGATATTCTCTTATGGTCCCCTCTCCAACGGCGTGTGAGGTGGTAATTCCTTTTTCAGATGTTCTCCTCTCCGGCATGAGCGTGAGGTGATATCTCCTTTCAGATTATAATGTCCTTTGGTTCTCTTCCTGACACTACGAAGATGGTAATTCTCACCAAGATTTTCCCAACGAGCGTTGTTGAGGTTAAAATCATTCAGGATTCTCTTATCATTCATGCTAAGGCAGTAACCATCCCTAGTTCATTCATCAGTGTTTGAAGCTCCAGACTCAGCTCCTGTAACCATTCAGGACACATCTATATCAAGCATCTAAAATCAGCTCCTGCGACGTGTCAGGTACTCATTTTTCTGTTTTGCAGGTATGCAGGTTCTCGCTAAGGAATCTCCTACGCAATCAACACCCAGATGGCATCTGTAAGCCCATCATCCTATCCAAGCAACATCCAAATGGCATCTATAAGCCCATTCCCTCATCATCATTGCTACTATGTGAGCGCAAATTTCTGGGCACTCTAGTGTCCAATCATCTTCTACCCTCGGATTACGAAAGGCACGTCAGCCAATCTGCATCCTCAGGTCTAAGAAGATTGAACAGGGGCAACTGTTGTACCCCAAAATTTGCCCTCCCATATTCATCAAGAATTGTCAAAGTCAAGGTCACAAAAGTCCCCAAGGGTTATGCAGTTCAACTGTCTCCTACACAGTCAAAACTAGGGTTTGAGTTCTGGTCAAGCAAATGAACTTTTCAAAGGCCCAATCAAGTCTCATATGCTTAAAAAGATGGTCAAGTATCCTCATGTCAAGTTTCAAGACATTCAGCTCAAAATTGCACAGTCAAAACCCTAGATTGCATTACAGTCAACTGTAGGGGCAAAATGGTCATTTGGCAGTCAAAAGTTCAAATTTTTGGTCAATATATCATTTTGAAGCCACAAACATCATTTGATCAATGCTTGATCATGATTCTCAAAATTTGGCTCAGAAATCATCAAAGATGCAAAAGTTGCTATATTTGGACAGCTGAAAAAGTCAACTGAAATTGACCAAGGCATAACTTTCACATGGATTATCAGAAAAATTCCATCCAAAGCTCATTGTGAAGAGAAAGACATTTCCTACAATTCATCTTCATGTTCCAAGTCCAAGAAATGCTCTCACAAAAAGTTATCAATCTCAACATTATAGGTCATTTTCAAAAGTCAACAAAAAGTGACTTTAAGTCAAAGGCCATAACTTGAGATTGGTAAATCAAAATGACATGGGACCAAAGGCATTGGTTAAAGGACTCAAAGACCTTTCCAAAATGTCCAAGAACATGTGAAAAGCTTAAAAATTGACCAAGTTATACCTTGTGGAAGTTGGGAAATTTTTAGGAATTTTGAAAAGTCAACATTGATGCAAAAGGCTTAAAAATGCAAATGGGCCTATTTTCCTTCCAAATTTCTTCATGCCAAGCCTATGCACGACCACTAGGCCCAAAGGGAAGTATTCTCATATTTTTTAATTATTTATTTGAATTAATATTAATTTATATTCATTTAAATCATTTTAATTCATGAAAAATATAAACCTTAACCTAAAAAATCTTTTTATGCATGCTTTGGACTCTATAACTCGTGCACATGCTAATAGGGAAGGATTTGATGCTAATTGATCAGATTTGGCACAAAAACCATAAAAAAATATTCAAAAAGATCTTGTAAAATCAAATATGTGAAAATCATCAATGCTTGAGATTTTGTGTAGTTTTGTTAACCTAAATCACTCTATACATACACAGCATCACAACCCTAAGCATCCAAGACTGAAAGCTGCGCATAAGAAGCCCTTAACAACTTGAAATTTTTGAGAAAAAAGTCAATTCTGAAAAGCATTCTAGGGGACGATTCAAGCCCTAACTTTGATCTCAATAGCTTCATTGGAGTGTCCTGAACGTGTGCCAACCCAAAGCAACCACCAAAACTCCTTGAAACGGTATCACAAAGTCAAACTGAACCAAGAAAATATTGAAATCGCATAGCACGAATCATACATCTTTTGCATATTTTGTTTATGAATTCTTGTTTCTCATGATGTTCTAAAGCTAACCATGCTAATTAATTTCATTTTTGAGCAATACACGTGATTCTGCCATGAGCGTTCTCTAGGGTTTGCAGGTGTCAAATTTGGGGTTTCTCACCCAAGGAACAATTGGGACTCAAGATTGTTACCATTGCATTCAGCGTGTTCTTCTGAATAAAACACATGCCTCGCGAACAATTTATGGTCCACAGGATGCTAATCGCTATTTTCTTGTAGGTTGCTTAAGGCCACGCATCCAAAACCGTGGCTAAAGGGTTTTGTTTCAGAAGATAATGGGGAAGATGACGCGCTGGCAACCACTGAGTGGTTCATTCAAACCAGCGCGCGCTTTTAGGGACCACTGACCAATTTTGATATTTGTTATTTAATTGATATATTATGTTAATTGAAAGTGAATGGTTCAGCTGGCAACGCACTACGCATGTGACATCAAAGACCTGGGTTCAAATCCCAGGTCTTGCAAAATTTCATATTATTTTTCTCTTGGCAATCTCATACAGGTCTCACACAAAGACTCACCGTACACGCTATATCCAAGCCACCCACGTGTCCCAGGCAACCAAATCAAGGGCATGGATTCCAGGAGTGCAATGAATATCAGTCAACGCATGACACATGATCCAGAAAGTCAATGAAATTCCATGCTTATTGGGCCAGGCTTTCCAAATTCATACCTCCTAAATTGGGGACTACACCCCACCCTGGTTTGATTTCCTTTTTATTTCATTTGTTTTAATTAATTATTTTTAACAAAAATCTAAAAACATTATAAAAATCAGAAAATACAGAAAAAACATAATATTTATTTTATATTAATTATTTTCATAAATAAATTAGAATGTAAATTATGTAGTGTAATTAGGTTTTAATTTTAATTCCTTTTTTAATAAAAAGCCAAAAATGTAGAATTTAGGTTTTAATTGTTAATTTTTTTCCCTTTTTCCACAATAATAATTATTATTTATTTATTTATTTTCCTATTTAAATTGTACATAATAAATTTTAGGTTTAATTTGGATCTTATTTTAATTCTTTCTTAATAACTAAAAAATATTAGAATTAGGGTTTGCTTCTTAATTTAATTTTTATTAACTCCTTTTTCTTTTAAATCTTAAAAAATACAAAATATCAAAAACATTTAATTTCTTTTTTAATGCTCATTAACTTTTAATTATTTGCAAAAGGGTCCAACGCCCTAGTTTCGTTTTAATTATTTAAATCGCGCATTTATCTTATGTCGTTTAATTATAATTTTGTAAATGTCCCTAAGCCATGTAATTTACTTTTCGCACTTTATTTCTTCGCATTATTTATTTTTTCGCTAAATCGGGTCCGGTTTAATTTTGGCGATGTGGACCCGCGCCATTTGTAATAGCTTTAGATTTACTTTCCTCGCAACTTTTAACTGTTAAACAAAGCATGCAAGAATGAATGGCCTTAAATAAAATCAAGCGTAGAACACCAATCACATGACAAGATAAATGCAAATGAAAACGACACACGAATCGCACACACCACCCCTAGGGTACGCCTCACTGTTGCCTTGCCTCGAAAGGTGATCGTCGAGTAGAGGATGTCTTAGTAAGTCCTCATGATCCGGGAACCTGGCATGAGGGTAGCTTCTAAGGTGTCTTCCCATTGCTCTGGTGATCACCATGTCCCGAACCTTCGAATTGACCCGAACACCTCCAACGGTGGTGCTACCTACCTCTCAATGGTGGGATGGCACTACTTTAAAGGACATTTACACAGACGAATTCCTTAGGGTAGGTAGGTTCTCAAGGATACTTGCTCTAATCTCAAAACACACTCAAAAAGACTTTTCACACCAACACTTTTCAAAAGCTTTCAAAGCAAACTTTTCAAACACTCTGACGTATGAGTCGATCTGAAATTTTTCAAAGAAACTTTTTAAACCCACATTGAAAAGCAAACATTTTTGAAAACACAATGAGCAAGTATCTAAGAGCCCATGGATAACCATGGATAGAAAGGGTGCTAACACCTTCCCTTTCTATAACCCACCTCCCGAACCGAGAGCAATCTCTTTTAAGGAATTTTTCTGTGCTTTTGTCCTTTCCATTTGGAGAAAATAAAAGACGGTGGCGACTCTTGCTTCCGCGACATTTCGCGAACCAGCGTTAAACAGTCAGTTCCAGATCCACCGATCACAGTCTTGATGAAGTTTGTTGACGAGGGTCCTTAGCTCTTCTTGTCCTTGAGCCAAGTTTTGGATAAGAGCCATCTGGCCCACCAGTTGTCCCATCATTTGGACCTTCATTATGGCTATTTCAGTTTGTAGCCACTCCAACTGGTCATCTCTATCGTCCCTAGGATTTCCCATGAACATGCCCCTGGTGAGGAGATATTTCACCTCTTCTTGTCCCTTGGACAGATTCAAGAACATCTCTTGAAGTTGGGCATTTTGAGCCTGGATGTCTTTCACTGTTTGTTCCATATCCATCTTACTGAAATAAACAGTATGGAGATAAGGAGGCCTGCATGGGAGAAACATGTCATGATATGATGCATGATATGTGGATGCATGTTTTAAGGATCTCTCGGGGTAAATGTTAGTTGTCACTTACAGCTTTGACTGGAGAACTTTGTATCAGTGGATGTTCTTCCACGAGAATTAAGCTCACCATGTCAAGTGGGTTAAAGCCCTTGAGTCAAGTTGTTGTACTTGATCTTTGAGGGCGTTTGGTTAGAGGAAAATAAATCCTCTTGCCCCTTGATATACGTCTGGTTCGATGTGACCCTGCATCAAAGACCCTCGAGATCCTTAAAATGGTTATTGAAAATGCTATGGCATGATGTTATGTACAAGTATGCAAAGTAAGCAAGTTTATAATCATATTCACATAAAGCAGACAAGTCCTTAGGTTTAGGCTTGTATGGAGTTTGTAGGTAAGTACCCTCTTGAAGTTTAGTTGGCTCAACCTATCCTAGTTAATAGTAACCGGGTTCTAAGGGATCTCAATATCACTGATCTTTCCCATAAACTTTGTTCCGATTGACAACTGACTTGCCACCAAACAAAGCTCGAGAGTCAAATATCAATGAGTGTAGTATCGAGTATCGACCAACTTCGGACTGCACCAAAGTCGATCATCTCACTACGTCCTAATGGCCAAGTTGGTCAAGTAAAGGTTCTAGAAGTCAATTAGTGCTTCATGATATCATTCAGTGGCCCGGTATTCTCCTTGACTACTCAAGGGCTACCGGTACCCACAAATACGTCACACTAGCATAGCTATTGCTTAGACCATGTCGGTATACCCCACACAGTTTCCATAACGTATTGCTACTTACTTATAAGGTATCCCAAATCCGCGTAGAGGATTTAAGCCCAAACAAGGAACCAAAATGTAAAGCAATCAAATCAAACAATGAAAGCAAATAAAGGTGATCTAGCCCTAAGGTAATCCCACTTTTAAGAAAAGTCCACAGCAGAGTCGCCAATTCTGTGATACGGTGGGAGAACTGACTTGGGTGTTTTGCGTTTTATAGCAAATGTTGCGGTTAGCAAGAGTCGCCACCGACTTTTCTTTTATCCAAAAGGAAGGTGAAAAAGCACATGAAAGACCTTTGAGATTGTTTCTTGAGTTCGGGGGGTAGATTATGAAAAGGGAAGGTATTATCACCCTTTTCATCCATGGTTTTCCATGGGCTCTTAGTTACTTGCTAGATCACTTGCTTTTGTTTGAAATTATGCTTTGTGTGGTTTTTTAAAGTATTTTGAAAAGAGACCATTGTTTAGGCAATCTTTGTAATGATTCTCGTTCGTAAGAATGTATACAAAGATGTTGATCTTTTGAAAATGTTTTTAATTTTGTAAGATGTTTAAAAGTGTATGTGATTGTTTTTAAAATAGAAAGGATGTTTTTTTGAGATGGAGCAAGTAATTAGGAACAATCTATCTACTCAAATGTCTTTCTTGTTCATTTCCTTTTCCTTTGACATTGTTGTCTTACCATTGATTTGGTAAGCAACCCTATCTTTAGATGTAAAAGGGACGGGTGTGGGTCATCGTATAACCATGATTAGCAATGTTGCAAGTTATCTTAGCATTTTTCTTTAGGGACTAAGATCATTTTGAAAGGCAACTTTTGATAGCATCATCGAGGGAGTATGATCTTTGTATTTTTTATTTGTTTATGCTAAGACATCCCACATGCATAACATGGCCATTTTTTAGGCAACAAGTGGAGTTAACCTTAAGGGTGCATGTGTGAATAGTGTGTTTGATTTGCATGCATTTAATCTTTGATTAGGGTTATCTACTTGTTGATTTTATCTTCCCATACAAACCCTATTTACTAGCATTTATATGAAAGCGGTAAATTGCGGAAAGTAAATATTCTACGCTATTACAATCATTAGGGGGATGGGTGTTGTACCCCAAAATTTTCCCTCTCATTCTACCAACATTTCTCATCACAAGGCTCCTTGAACTCAAGACCAAGCTAGGGTTTGCACTGCTCAAGACATCTCCTTGCACTGTTGACCTAAATTAGAGTTTGAGTTTGCACATGTATTTTTTGACTTACAATGCTCAAAATGACTTTCATACTTCATGTTGGACTTATAAGTTTGTCCATACCAAGTTTCAAGCCTTGAATCAAATTTTTACCCAGTCAATTGGACAGTTGACCTAGAAATCAACTGTATTGGGGAAAAAGTCAACTGTGGCCAATTTACAGTCAAACCTCATAAATTTTGACCCATATCAACATTATGGACTCATATGAACCATTTGATCAAGTTTGGACCACAACTCCTTAAGAAATTTGATCAGATCACCAAAAGGGCAAAATGGTTATTTTTAGGGTTTTGACTACACAATGGCAATATCTGATTTTTGATCTAGCGAATGACAAATTGGATTCAAGCATGGATTCAAGGACTCAATGGAATCATCTTTACCTATTCACAAGGTTCAAAAGACCTCAATTGCATTGGATTGACAGATGAATTTTTCAGTCAACTGATCAAATTTTAACTGTACACTGAAAAGTCAAACTTTGACTTTTTGGTCAAAATCAAGTACCAAGGGTCATTTTTCATCAAGATGTGTCAAAACATGAAACTTATTCATCAAGAAACCCAATTTTACAAATTAGGGTTTAAAGTTGAAAATTTTCATAGCTTAGAATTTTTCTAAGTTATGAAATTTTCTTAATTTTTCCTAACTTTGCCCAACATTTTCACCATGATGCAATTAGATTCAAACAAAACTTCCAACATGAAAGTTGTAGTCCTCCGTAAATTCTACAACTTTGATTCACAAAGTTTTCTCAAAATAAGCTTGGATCTAAAGTTATTATTTTTGGAACAAGGGTCCATGAAACTTTTAACTTAGTGAAATTTTGCCCTAGTTTAGGCAGGATTTTGACCCATCTTCATGACTATTTTTCACATAGTTCCACTTGGAATCTCAAATTGCATTTCAAAGATGGATTGTAGAGCATGTTGCAAGATTTCCAAAATTTCAAAGAACTCTCCAAACTCATTTGTGGTTAGGGAGAATCGAAGGCTTGAAGTTGGCAAAAACTCACTTTTCATCCATGGCATGTTCATATTGATACAAGTTGCAAATTCAAATCAGCTTGCTTTGCACTAGATTACAGGCCTCAAAACCATTCCACACTCAATAATTAAATGCAAATCCATTGGTCTAAGGCATTGTTTTGGTCATTAGGGCATTGCATACAAGATTAATCCCTAAATGGTAAAAGGTACATTACCATTTTTGCCAAAGTTTGCTTTATGTCAAAACCACAATCCTTGAGCATAGAGCCAAATCTTGTGCAGCAAAGCATATCCACCAACTTGAGGGGGCCAAGATCAGAAGAGGCAGGATGATAGATAGCCTGTATAGGCTTGTATTACATCATGGTTCAGTTTTACTTCATATACAAGAAATATGCCAAATACATGAGAACTTGAACATCAGCTAAAACTAACTTGTGCAAGCTTTTGAAACAACTTTCTCACATCCCTTTGAGCTAGAAACACAACCCTTTGAGCCCTCAAACCTCCCATAGCACAAAATCACATCTCATTGGTAAAACAGGGCAGCATATGCATCTTGAGTTCTATCTCACAATTTGCTCGTGCGTTTTTCCCCAAACCTGTTCAAACACCTTCCATACAACCTATCCAAGCTATCCCAACCCTTAAACACTGACTGTAACTCCATTTACAGGGTTTTCCATTTTTGATTTCAGCTTGTGCAGGTTGAGTTCTGTAGGCTTGTTCAAGCACATTCAAGGCAAGCTAGGCATTGGAGAAGGTCAAGGGGAGTTCAAGCAAGCTCCCAAACATCTCAGGCCTTGTTGAAAAGCTCCACATCGCCATACACGAAGTCAGCTGAAACAGGTTTTTATCAACTTCCTATCTCTCTATTTAGGAACATTTAAACTTAGGTTTGTGAATAAGAAATGTAGTATTCATAGCCATGAAGTTGTACATATGCTTAGTTTTCATTTTACTTAAGCATGCTAAGAGAATTTGATCCATGAATTTCCTGAAAAAATTAGGTTAGATTTTAGGGCCAGAAAAATTCTCTCTGGTCTTTGAGAGTTAGAACAAGTTTTTTATATGGTTGAATTCGTCTTGGAAAGCTCTACAAATTTGATGTTATGTGTTTTTGCATTAGAGCATGTATGCAGGTTGTTCATGATAGGTACCAGGCGCACGAAATTTTGAAGAGAGGTTGAAGATGAAGTCTGGCTTGGGCTGGGCTTTGGTCCTTTCACTATTTGCATCCCTCTTTTGCTGAATACACCCCCCTGGCCCATTTCTTCATATTTTTGTGTTTTGTTATTTCATTTTCATTTATGATTTTATTTTATTATTTGCAAACATAAAAAATACCCAAAAAAATATTTTATAAATTTTTGCATTTATTTTGTATTTTATTTTATTTTTTTCTAACATGAAAACAATTTAATTAGTATTTTGTTTTATTGAAAACTTAAAAATAATATATAAATTATACTTTCATTTTATTCTTTATTTTATTCAGACTAAAAAATATTGTTCTAAATATATTTCTATTTTTTGTATATATTTTATTTTATTTTTATTACATAATTAATATATACATACATACTTTTATTTTATTTAATAGATACTTTAGAATAAAAATATAAAAATATTATACTTTTATTTTTAATATTATTTATACTTAAATAATACTTTTTCTAAATATACTTTATTTTTTTGTATATACACTATTTTATTTTATTGTATATAAATAATATAATTAATATATTTATTTTCTTAAAGAAAATTAGGGTTTTACCCTTAACCAAAAAAATAATCTTTTCATTTATTTCTTCTTTTTTTTTGCATTAAATATTTTTACATACATAAAAATAAACAAAAACCTCTTTGCATATTCATATTATTTTGTATATTTATTTAATTTGTTTATTTAAATATTGTTCATTTATTATTTATGCCATTTGATTTAATTTGGATGTAATAGTAAAATTAGGGTTTTAATTTCTTGTCAAATAATTCTCATTCAAAAATTGTATCCTCCTCCCCATAATCATGTTGTAATAGTGGTAGATTTATTTTATGCATTTACGCTTTCAATTATGCCATGATTAGAGATTAGGGTTTGTATGCAAAAATCCAAAATCAACAAATAGCTTGACTAATGCAAAGACAAAAATGCATGAAAATCAATACACAATGCACACTTGCACCCCTAGGGTTTCATCCACTTGTTTCCTTAAAAGGGTCATGTTATGCATGTTGAGTACTTTGGCAAAACAAAAAAACAAAACAAAAGATCATAGTCCCTCGATGATGCTATCTTGGTTGCCTAAACAAAATGATCTAGTCCCTTGGAAAATGGCCAAAATACCTAACACAATTGCTATCATGGTCTATACGATGACCCGTGCCTGTCCTGTTTAACATCCTAATACAAGGTTGTTTACCAAATGAAATGGTAAAACAACACTGTCAAAAGAGTTAAAAACGTATAGGAAAGATCTTTGAGTAAAATAGGGTAGATAGCTCTTAGTTACTTGATCAAAACTTGCAAAACATCCTTGTTATTTTCAAACACACCTCACAACACAATTTCCCAAATCAAACTTTCAAAAACATTGAAACACCTTTGTATACATTCAAACAAGAATCATTACAAAGGTTGCCACAACGATGGCCTCTTTTCAAAACATCTTTCAAAACCACACACAAAGCACCATTTCAAACAATTGAAAAGCAAAAGCAAGTGATCTAAACAAGTAACTAAGAGCCCATGGATAACCATGGATGAAAAGGGTGCTTGCACCTTCCCTTTTCATAATCTACTCCCCGAACCCAAGAAAACATGTCAAAGGTCTTTCCTGTGCTTTTTGACCTTTCCTTAGGATAAAATAAAAAGTCGGTGGTGACTCTTGCTAAACCGAAACATTTGCGAACACAAATGCAAAACCTCAAGTCAGTTCTCCCACCGTATCACAGAACTGGCGACTATGTTGGGGACAACTTGTAAAGTGGAGTAACCTTAGGGTTTAGATCACCTTTGCATGCTTATCTTGTTTGCTTTGATTGCTTTACATTTGGTTCTCTTGTTTGGGTTTGAATCCTCCACCCGGATTTTTGGGAAACATTCATAGGTAAATAGAAATACGTTGTGGAAACTGTGTGGGGTATACCGACATGGTTGAAGCAATAGCTATATTAGTGCGACATATTTGTGGGTACCGGTAGCCTTTGAGTCAATCAAAGAGAATACGGGGCCGCTGAGTGATGTCATGAAGCACTAATGAACTCTTAGAACCTTTATTTGACCATCTTGGCCTTTTTAGGGATAGTGAGATGACCGGCTTTGGTGCAGTCCGGAGTTGGTAGATACTCGATACTACACTCATTGAGGGTTGTTTTCTTGGAATATTTCGGTCGCCAGTTAAGTGGTTAAACTGAAACAATGAACACAAAAAATAATCCAGTGATATTGAGCTCCTTAGAACCCGGTTACTATTTATAGGACAGGTTGAGCCAACTAACTTCAAGAGGGTACTTACCTATGAAACCCCGTGCAAGCCTGAAACTAGAAACTTGTGTGATTTTCTTGTACATATGCTTGTGCATACATCATGAACATCATAAAGCATCATATGCATCCACTAACCATTTCAAGGGTTTGAATCTTCATCTTTGGTCTTGTTTTGTAGGTCATGGAATATCTTCGTAGGAAAATAATTCAAGTCAGCCTTGTGAGAATCCCTCCTCAACTCAAGAAGCTTACTTCCAAGATTCCAGAGAATTCTCCCTTCAGTGAAAGACATGGTAGACTTCTCAACTTGGTCAACTCCAACATTGAAGAAGACATGGTAAAAGTTCTCTTCCAGTTCTTTGACCCCCTACACCACTGTTTCACATTCCTTGATCACCAACTAGTACCTACTTTAGAGGAATTTTCTCAACTCCTGAGGATCCCTATTCTTCATCAACTACCCTACAACGGTACGGAAAGAGAACCAAAGCCTGAAGATGTTGCTCAAGCCTTACACTTGCAACCATCTGATATTAAAGGTCATTGGGAAACCAGAAGTGGTGTCAAGGGTTTCTTGGCAAAGTTTCTGTTTAAGAAGGCACAAGACTGCTGGAATTCTCTAGATCTGCAAGCTTTTGAAGAGATTGTAGCACTCCTCATCTATGGGTTGGTCTTGTTCCCAAACCCTGATCAGCTTATAGATGTGAATGCTGTCAAGATTTTCATATCTCGGAATCTTGTGCCTACATTGCTTGGGGACATCCTACACTCATTTCACACACGAACAATGAGGAAAAGAGGTGTTCTCATGTGTTGTACTCCTCTTCTAGCAAGGTGGTTTATTTCTCACCTTCCCCAATCAGTTTTTAAGAATGAGCAGGGTTTAAGGTGGTCACAACGGTTGATGACCCTCACACATTCTGATGTTTATTGGTGTTCTCGGTCCAGAGAAAATGTCATCATCATTGATCGTTGCGGAGAATTCCCTAATGTCCCACTACTTGGCATTAGGGGAGGCATTACCTACAACCCTTGGTTAGCTTTGAGGCAATTTGGGTATGCCCGAAGGGATGGCCCTCATGATATGCTGATTTCTGACTTGGTTTTTGACTTTGACAACGACGCTCAAGAACTTTGACAAAGGTTTATCCGAGCTTGGAGGATGCCCAACAAAGTGGATAGTAAGACACTGGGACACAAGAATTCCATCCCCCTTGATCCTTATCTCAAGTGGGTACGAACCCGCGCCCAGAGTCTTATGATGCCTTACCCACACATTCTCCCCGTGATCAAAGAGCCTGTTATGGAAGGAGAGGTTCCATACACCCTCCTACATCCAGACATGCCAACATCATTGGAAGATTTGCAAAAGAGTTGGATACAGCTCAAGGAAGAACGGAATACTTTCGAAGCTAGCTTCTATGCCAGTGAGAAGAAGGTTTTAGAACTTACCCGTCAACTCCATGAAGAGAAGAATCTCAACACTTACATCACACCAAAGAGGATGCGCAATGTCTTTTTACATTAAGAGTTTTGTAATATTTTGCCCATGGGGCATTTATGTACTAACAAATTTCTTCTTATTAATATGACGTGTGTTCTTTTTGTTTGCAACAAATTTGAAATTCTGAATCCTTGAATGCATTACATGAATAACATATCATTCATCATATGCATGAACAGGTCTTCACACCAGGTTTCCTTATCTTTCTGCTGTTTATTTCAGCAAGATGGATATAGAGCAGACGGTCAAAGATCTACAAGCACAAAATTCGCAATTCCAACAACTCCTCATGACCTTGGCAAAGGGTCAAGAGGATCTTAAAGCACTGTTAAAGAAAGAGAAGGAAAAGGAAAAGAAGAAAAAGAAAAGAATTAGTCTGGCCACTATGGGAAGAAGATTTGAGAATCAGGCTAGGAGAGTTCTAGATTACCCCTCGACGTCTGACGAAGGCGTTGGTAAAGGAAAGGGAGTTGCAATGCCCTCTGAGTCTGAAGTTGAAGAAGAAGAAGAGGAAGAGGATGAAGATTACTCTGAACAGAAGTACCCTCCGGCGGACGATAAGTATAAGAATCTTGAGGATCGGTTGGCAGCCATGGAGGTACAAAGAGTACCTGGGCTGAATTTCGAAGAACTAGGGTTGGTTGCTGGGATCGTCATTCCTCCCAAGTTCAAAGTGCCTACATTTGCTAAATACGAAGGTTTGTCCTGTCCGAAGATGCATTTGCGATCCTACATCAGAAAGATCCAACCTCACTCTTCTGATAAGGATCTATGGGTCCACTTTTTTCAAGATAGTTTGTCGGGTACGCAATTGGACTGGTTCTATCAACTTGAGAGATCTGATGTTCATAACTGGGAGGATTTAGCTGCTGCTTTCTACCGACAATACCAATATAACACAGATTTAGCGACTACTCGTACTCAACTGCAGAGTATGGGTATGGCCTCTAATGAGGGATTTAAGGAGTATGCCCAGAAGTGGCGGGATTTGGCTAGAAGGGTGCAGCCACCATTGTTGGATAGAGATCTGGTTGACATGTTTTTGGGGACACTGTTTGGTCCATTCTTCAATCACTTGATCGGGAGCTCATCTGCAGGGTTCACCGAATTAATTCTAACAGGTGAAAGGGTCGAAGTTGGCATTAAGAGTGGTAAAATTCAGAAGGATGCATTTGCTTCCACTGCTATCAAGAAGACCTTCCCAGCCAAGAAGGAAGTTTCTGCTGTTCACACCCAGAGAAATCAAGGGAGAGTAGAGCGTCGACCAACAGTGGGGGCTGTGATGATCCAGAACTCCTCAGCCGATCAACCTCGAAGCGGTCAACCCAGAGCTAACCAGCAAAGGTTAGAAAGGCCACAACGGCAGTTCACCCGGATCAATATGACACCAGCTCAGGTCCTCCCTCATCTGTTAAAGCTAAACCTTACCAACTTGAAAGAAGCGCCGAAAAACCCAAATACCTCTTCTCCCTATTATCATTCAAATGAAAAATGTGCATATCATTCGGACAGTGTGGGGCATGACACCAACAAATGTTGGGCCCTTAAAAACAAGATCCAAGATTTGATAGATGCCAAGGAGGTGGAATTTGATGCCCCCGAAAAACCTAATGTGATATCCGCTCCTATGCCAAAACACGGTCATAATTTCCATGCTATTGTGGAAGATCTTCATGTTACTGCTGTTGATAACTTAATGACTCCATTGCCAATCATCAAGATGAATCTGTTAAAAGCCGGGATTTTCCCGGGCTGTGAAAAAGAATATTACTTTTGTTCAACCTTGCAATCCGACTGTCCGCGGTTGAAATCAGGCATCCAACGCCTGATAGATACTCAATAGATCCTCTTTCAGAAAAATCATGTTGCTACTATTACTCCGGTTACTCCTGTTACTCATGTTACTCCAATCAATGATGTTGCTATAATCACCATTTCCGACAATCTTTCCAAGACCTGCAAAAGGCCTGTTAAGATCCAAAGTTTGTACCGCTGAAGATTACCATGCCGGGGCCTATCCCATATAAGTCCAACAAGACAATACTGTGGAATTATGGAGGAAAGATCTTCTATCACAGTGTGAAACAGATCGAATCAGTTGAAGAAAATTCCGATGAAGAGACTCCTGATGTGGGGAATATTGCGGGGACAAGTAAGATCACTCGTAGCGGAAGAATCTTCTCTCCGGAGATTGCTCCTCCACGGGCAGCCTTCAGACCCTCAAGTGCTCCTGTTCCTGTCAAGATATTTGTGCAAAGTCCAGTAATTGAAGAAATTGTTACTCCCGAAGTTGTACCCTCTGCTGTTACTGCTGATAAAGGTAAGGGGATCCAAGAAGCGCCTGTCAGGACGAGGGCTCAGACTTTGGTTATCCCCGAGACCACCCGAAAGGAGATGGAGGAGATTTTAAAGATAATTAAGAAGAGCGATTATGATGTCGTAGAGCAGCTGGGGCAAACCCCTTCAAAAATCTCTATGTTGGCTCTATTACTCTGCTCCGAGGCTCATGCCAAAGCCTTGATCAAATTCCTGAAGACGGCACACGTGCCTCAAGAAACTTCTGCAGATCAGTTTCAAGAGTGTGTGGCTAGCCTTACAGCCGACAATGGTCTTGGCTTCTCTGATGCCGATCTGACGTCTAAAGGAAGAAAGCATAATGATGCGCTGCATGTCTCGGTAGAGTGCAGAGGGACCACTCTTGCTCATGTTCTGGTTGATACCAGTTCATCTTTAAATGTTCTACCAAAGAAAGCATTGGACAGATTGGACTGTGAAGGTTTGACCCTAAAGCCCAGTAATATCATTGTTAGAGCCTTCGACGGTTCTAAGAGGATGGTTCACGGAGAGGTGGACATCCCAATTAATGTGGGAACAGAAATTTTCAACTCTATATTTTATGTGATGGACATCCTTCCTTCATATTCATGCTTGTTGGGAAGGCCATGGATCCACAACACTGGGGCAGTCACTTCTTCTCTACACTAGATGCTCAAATACCCAGTCCAGGGTAAGATCATAACAGTTCATGGTGAGGAGGAGTATATGATAAGTCACCTTAACTCTTTCCGCTACGTGGAGTTAGATGGTAAATTCATAGAAACACTTTTCCAACACTTTGAAGAGGTTTCTCCTGAAGTTGCGGTAGCCAAGACAATGAATGATGTGCCCATCATTACCAAGCTTGTGTCTCGGATGTCATCCCTTAAATATGCGGAGGTTGTAATCAAGGAAGGAGGAAGTACAGTGTGGGGTCAACTGCCAGATTTTCCTTACAAGACAGATAAGTACGGATTGGGTTTCACTGCTGCTAGCCAGAAAGTTGTGCGTCGCTCCCGGGCTGGAGGACCGCCGCTAAAAATCACTCATCATGGAGTTCATGCTTTAGAAGATGATGAACAAGGAAGCAATTTTGAAGACTGGATCTTTCAAACCATCGAAGGAGGAATGAACAACTGGGAGGCGAAAGACTTCGTTCCCATTACTTTCATCAATCAGTAATTTATCTTTTAAACATTTCCTGTTTGGTCTGTAATAATTATTAAACAATTCGTACACTCTTTTGCCTTGTGCCTTTCCCGGGGCACATAGGTCCATTTGTAAGGGTTTTGATTCTTCATTTTCATATGCCATTTTTAATGAATCATGGACGTTTTCATCTATAAACTTTTGTGTTCATTTTATTTCCTTTTACATTTTATTTTGTTTAAGGATGGATATCCCTTACACACACCCACACTCACAAAATGCAGGTACCCATCCACTCCGAATTCCATGGGTAACAATTCTGCTATGGTCTTCAGTGACTCTGAAGATCTGGTTAATCATGTCGAGTACGAAGGTGATGAAGACTGTGAAGTGCCTGGAGAGTTGGCTAGACTTTTTCAACAACAAGAAAGGGCTATTCTGCCCCATGAAGAGTTCTTAGAGACTATCAATTTGGGTACTGCCGAAGACAGAAAAGAGGTTAAAGTGGGTGCCAACCTGGAGCCAAGTGTCAAAGAGCGCTTAGTTCAGCTGTTGAATGAATATGTTGAGATCTTCACCTGGTCCTATAAAGACATGTCAGGACTGAATACAGATATTGTGGTTCACCGTCTCCCTACAAGAGAAGACTGTCCACCAATCAAGCAGAAAGTCCTCCGAATGAGACCCGACATGTCCGAAAAGATCAAAGCTGAAGTGATAAAACAGTTCAATGCTGGCTTTCTGGATGTTACTTCCTATCCACAATGGGTGGCTAACATTGTTCCCGTGCCTAAGAAGGACGGCAAAGTCAAAATGTGTGTGGATTACAGAGACCTAAACAGGGCTAGCCCTAAAGATGATTTTCTACTACCACATATTGACACCTTGGTTGACAACACAGCTCAACACAAGGTATTCTCTTTCATGGACGGATTTTCAGGGTACAACCAGATCAAAATGGCCCCCGAAGACATGGAGAAGACTACGTTTGTTACACAGTGGGGTACCTTCTGCTATAAAGTGATGCCATTCGGACTAAAGAATGTCGGGGCTACCTATCAGCGAGCCATGGTAGCTTTGTTTCATGACATGATACATCATGAGATTGAAGTCTACGTAGACGACATGATAGCCCGTTCACAAACAGAAGAAGAACACCTCGACCATCTGCAAAAGTTGTTTGTCAGGTTAAAAGAATATACGCTCAGACTGAACCCTAGCAAGTGCACTTTCGGAGTCAGGTCCGGTAAACTTTTGGGATTCATCGTCAGTAACAAAGGCATCGAGGTTGGTCCTGCCAAAGTCAAAGCTATACAAGAAATGCCTGCCCCTCGCACGGAGAAAGAGGTTAGAGGTTTCTTGGGACGCCTAAACTACATCGCAAGGTTCATCTCTCACTTAACATCTACCTGTGAACCAATCTTCAAGTTGTTGAAGAAAGATCAGGTGGTCGAATGGAACGATGACTATCAAGTTGCTTTCGATAAGATCAAGGAGTATTTGCTGGAACCTCCTATCTTGATGCCACCCATCGAAGGAAGGCCGCTAATCATGTATCTGACTATTTTGGATAATTCAATGGGGTGCGTACTGGGCCAACATGACGAGTCTGGCCGAAAAGAGCATGCCACTTATTACCTTAGAAAAAAGTTTACCGATTGTGAGACTCGCTACTCACTTCTCAAGAAAACTTGCTGCACTTTGGTATGGGCTTCTCGCTGGCTAAGGCAGTATATGTTGACACATACCACTTTGCTGATTTCCAAAATGGATCTGATCAAGTACATCTTTGAGAAGCCTGCTTTATCCGGAAGAATCGCTAGATAGCAGATGATTCTGACTGAGTATGATATCCAGTACACAACCCAAAAATCTATAAAGGGGAGTGTACTAGCTGACCATCTAGCTCATCAAGCCATTGAAGATTACCAATCTATGAGGTTCGACTTCCCTGACGAGGATATCATGACATTGGACAATATTAAAGGTAACGGACCGTATGACGGACCTGAATAAGGATCCCGATGGACCCTATACTTTGATGGTGCTTCAAATGCATTTGGCAACGGTATCGGCGCAGTACTTATCTCTCTAGAAGGTTGCCATACACACTTCACCGCTAGACTCTGCTTCAGCTGCACCAATAACATGGACGAGTATGAAGTTTGTATCTTTGGTCTCAAGGCTGCTATTGACTTAGGAATCAAATCTCTGGTTGTATTTGGGGACTCAGATTTGGTTATTAGTCAAATCAAAGGAGAGTGGGATACTAAACATCCAAACCTCATCCCTTACAAAGAACATGTCCTGACATTGTTACCACATTTCGAGCAAATTACCTTCGAGCACTTCCCGTGAGAAGAGAAACAGCTAGTAGATGCGCTAGCTACAATGTCATCCATGTTTAAACTTAACTGGGATAATGAGGCACCTCAAATCACCATTGAACGAATGGACGAACCTACACATTGTCACGAGATTAATACCGAAGAAGTGGTGGACCGACCTTGGTTTCATGACATCAAAAGGTATCTCGAACCACAAGAATACCCTGAAGGAGCTTCAGTCAATGACAAAAAGTTCTTAAGGAGGTTCGCGGCCAAGTTCTTTCTGAGCAATGGTATCCTATACAAGCGTAATCTTGATTGTGTCCTACTCCGTTGTGTGGACAAGATTGAAGCTGAGCAGATCATGGCTAAACTACATAATGGCACCTTTGGCACCCACTTAAGCGGTCATACGATGGCTAAGAAGATTCTACGGGCAGGCTACTATTGGTCTACCATGGAAGCTGATTGTCATCAACATTCTCGTACTTGTCACAAATGCCAAATCTATGCTGACAAGGTACATATCCCCCCAGTCCCTCTCAATGTCTTAACACCTCCTTGGCCATTCGCGATGTGGGGAATCGACATGATTGGAGAGATCAAGCCTATAGCATCCAATGGACACCGTTTCGTCCTGGTGGCCATTGATTACTTTACCAAGTAGGTCGAAGCAGCTTCTTTCGCTTCCGTTACAAAGAATGTGGTTGCCCGCTTCATCAAGCAGAACCTCATATGCCGGTATGGTATCCCCGACAGGATCATTATGGATAACGGTACAAATTTGAACAATACTATGATCACCGCTTTGTGCGAGCAGTTCAAGATTCAACATCACAATTCATCTCCCTATCGGCCAAAGATGAACGGTGTTGTTGAAGCTGCAAACAAAAATATCAAGAAAATCATTCAAAAGATGACAGTCACCTACAAGGACTAGCATGAGATGTTACCGTTTGCTCTGCACGGGTACCATACCACGGCACACACTTCAACTGGGGCAACACCCTTTTCTTTGGTATACGGTATGGAGGTTGTTTTACCTATGGAGGTTCAGATTCCTTCCCTGAGAATCATGAAGGATGCTGGTTTGAGTGAAGACGATTGGATTCAGACCCGGCTTGATCAACTTAACTTGATTGACGAAAAGCGACTTACTGTTGTGTGCCATGGTCAGACGTATCAAAAACGTATGATCAAGGCCTTCAACAAGAAAGTCAAGAGACAAGTATATCAAGTCGGGGACCTTGTAATCAAGCGAATCATTTTTCCGCAAAGCGATCCCAGGGGAAAATGGACTCCTACTTATGAAGGACCATTTGTGATCAAAAACATCTTTTCTGGTGGGGAAATGATCTTGACCACCATGGACGGTGATGACCTACTGCACCCTGCGAACGCAGACATAGTCAAAAGATACTACGCATAAAACGACCCGACAAGTTGAAAACCCGAAAGGACGACTTGGGTAAAAATGGGCATCCCGGTGAATCGAAAATCCGAAAGGGAGATTCAGGCAAAAATTAGGGATAAATAAAAAAATTTGTACACCCGGCAAGTTGAAAACCCGAAAGGGCGGCTTGGGCAAAAAAGGGTTTCCTGGTGGATCGAAAACCTGAAATGGCGATCCAGGCAAAAGTTAGGGAATTAAAGCGTATGACTATGTCTCGTCGGATCACTTTGAGGACAATCTCTTCACGGACAAGCTCCAGGTTTCTGATCAATCCAATCATCTGCGGACGAAGCGACGAATGGGCAAGATACTCAGAGTTGTGAAGGCTATAGCAGAATGGGAACCCCATGGAATTGTTACACATAGCCATCTTTATTTGTATAATTTTTTCTCATTTTTATGACAACATTCTCTTACTAGGATGTCTGTCTCCTTTGTACAAAATACTTACACAAAGTTAATACAAAGATATTTCAAAGTGCAAAAATTTGTTTGTTCTTTCTTTTTTTACACTTGTGTTTTATTTGAAAACGTCCAATGATTTATTAAATGAGCATATCATTTGAATATAATCATTGCTTACAAATAAAACGGAATGAGAAAGAATAATTACTTATAGGTTGAAAGTATAGGAAGACGTCTTTATGCTATTCCGGAGGAAATCCCCTGCGGTATGTCATCCAGATTCTCAACAGAGCTAAAACCTTGAAATGCACATCCCCAGTGGAGTTAAGTTTCAAAATTCCCATCAGAGCTAAAGTTTCTAAACTCCTGATCCCCAGCGGAGCCAGAAGACTTTGAACTACAAATCCCCAGTGAAGATGAAACTTTCTTCCCCAACGTAGTCCAAAACTTCAACCTTTAAACCACGGTGGAAATTATCCGGTTTCTCCAAATCCCCCAGCAAGTTATCTTAAAACCTGGAAATCAACCAGATAACAGTTAACTCTTATCCCTAACCAAGGATAAAACTCCAGAGGATTGGCATACACCCAACCTCCTGACCCAAACGCCTGAATGAAGATTCTCATTCTTTCTCCCCCAAAAGATTGGCATACAACCCAGGCTTTTGAAAACTCTCCAAAAGGATAAACATTCTCCCCCACAGAGTTATTTCCCAACAGAACAAATATTTTTGTTCTCTTCTCTCCAGTTGAAGCCTCCCAGGTTTTAATCCCCCAGTAGAGATCGTCAGAGTTTCCCTTATCCGCCAGGAAAGTCGTGAAGGATTCTCAATTCCCCGCATAGGTTGTCAAAGCTCTTGTTAATCCCCAGCAGTAGTCCAAAGGATTCCTCAGTTTCAACAATCAAGGGTTTTGAATCATTAACAGCAGTCAAGGGTTTATGTTCCCCGACAACAGTCAAAGATTTTATTATCTCCAATTATCGAGGATTTATTTTCCCCAGCAAGACGGCTACTCAGCTTACATGCGCATCCATTACATTCATATATCATAAACATTGATAGAACACATTTTATTGCATCACGCATATCATGCAACATAACTTTATGTGTTTTAGCTAACATTTTACCTTTTTCAGGATAAGATTAGAAGCTATGTTTAATAAATATTCAAAAATCTCAAATACAGTATGGATACACCCCAGGCACGGCGGTCATTCTATTACTCATTCAGAATTTCAAGTCAAGATACAGTCCAGATACGCTCCAGACATGGATGCCATTCTGTCACTCATTCAGACTTCAACAATTAGATACAGATTAGATACGCTCCAGACACGAAAGCCATTCTATTTCTCATTCAGATTCAACTATCAATCTCAAAAGTCCAGATACACTCCAGACAAGGAAGTTATTCTGTCACTTATTCAGATCCTAGTTACAATACGGATACACTCCAGACACGAAAGTCATTCTGCTACTCATACAGATCTCAACCTCAGATACAGTCCAGATACGCTCCAGACATGGTTGCCATTCTGTCACTCATTCAAACCTATTCCCCAGCCCAGAGATACTCCAGACACTGATGTCTTTCTGTCGCTTATTCAGATTTCAGATTTCAGATACAATACAGATACACTCCAGACACGGATGTCATTCTGATATTCATTCAAGAATCAAATACGGTTACAACTCGGATAGGCTCCAGACACGGACGCCATTCCTTTTGCTCATACGAATCCAATCTCCAGATACAACTCAGATACGTTCCAGATACGGATACCATTCTAGTGTTCATTCTCCTGATTTTCAACAAACATTCTTGGATGGTATCTTTAAGCCCATCTCCAGCAAGATTCCACCATCTCCAAATGGCATCTTTAAGCCCATTCCCTCAGTTACATTTTGACGAGTGCAAATTTACGAGCACTCTAATGTCCAATCCTCTTTTACCTTTGAGTCACGAAAGGCAAACTTGCCAATCTAACTCTTCAGGTTCAAGAAGATTGAACAGGGGCAGCTGTTGTACCCTAAAATTTTCCCTCTCATTCTACCAACATTTCTCATCACAAGGCTCCTTGAACTCAAGACCAAGCTAGGGTTTGCACTGCTCAAGACATTTCCTTGCACTGTTGACCTAAATTAGGGTTTGAGTTTGCACAGGGATTTTTTGACTTACAATGCTCAAAATCACTTTCATACTTCATGTTGGACTTATAAGTTTGTCCATACCAAGTTTCAAGCCTTGAATCAAATTTTTACCCAGTCAATTGGATAGTTGACCTAGAAATCAGCTGTATTGGGGAAAAAGTCAAATGTGGCCTATTTACAGTCAAACCTCATAAATTTTGACCCATAACAAAATTATGGACTCATATGAACCATTTGATCAAGTTTGGACCACAACTCCTCAAGAAATTTGATCAGATCATCAAAAGGGCAAAATGGTCATTTTTAGGGTTTTGACTGCACAATGGCAATATCTGATTTTTTATCTAGCCAATGGCAAATTGGATTCAAGCATGGATTCAAGGACTCAATGGCATCATCTTGACCTATTTACAAGGTTCAAAAGACCTCAATTGCATTGGATTGACAGATGAATTTTTCAGTCAACTGATCAAATTTTGACTGTACACTGAAAAGTCAAACTTTGACTTTTTGGTCAAAATCAAGTACCAAGGGTCATTTTTCATCAAGATGTGTCAAAACATGAAACTTATTCATCAAGAAACCCAATTTTGCAAATTAGGGTTTAAAGTTGAAAATTTTCATAACTTAGAATTTTTCTAAGTTATGAAATTTTCTTAATTTTTCCTAACTTTGCCCAACATTTTTACCATGATGCAATTGGATTCAAACAAAACTTCCAACATGAAAGTTGTAGTCCTCCACAAATTCTACAAATTTTATTCACAAAGTTTTCTAAAAAGAAGCTTGGATCTCAAGTTATTATTTTTGGAACAAGGGTCCATGAAACTTTTAACTTAGTGAAATTTTGCCCTAGTTTAGGCAGGATTTTGACCCATCTCCATGACCATTTTTCACATAGTTCCACTTGGAATCTCAAATTGCATTTCAAAGATGGATTGTAGAGAATGTTGCAAGATTTCCAAAATGTCCAAGAACTCTCCAAACTCATTTGTGGTTAGGGAGAATCGAAGGCTTGAAGTTGGCAAAAACTCACTTTTCATCCATGGCATGTTCATATTGATACAAGTTGCAAATTCAAATCAGCTTGCTTTGAACTAGATTACAGGCCTCAAAACCATTCCACACTCAATTATTAAATGCAAATCCATTGGTCTAAGGCATTGTTTTGGTCATTAGGGCATTGCATACAAGATTAATCCCTAAATGGTAAAAGGTACATTACCATTTTTGCCAAAGTTTGCTTTATGTCAAAACCACAATCCTTGAGCATAGAGCCAAATCTTGTGCAGAAAAGCATATCCACCAACTTGAGGGGGTCAAGATCAGAAGAGGTAGGCTGATAGATAGCCTGTGCAGGCTTGTATTACATCATGGTTCATTTTTACTTCATATACAAGAAATATGCCAAATACATGAGAACTTGAACATCAGCTAAAACTAACTTGTGCAAGCTTTTGAAACAACTTTCTCACATCCCTTTGAGCCAGAAACACGAACCTTTGAGCCCTCAAACCTCCCATAGCACAAAATCACATCTCATTGGCAAAACAGGGCAGCATCTGCATCTTGAGTTCTATCTCACAATTTGCTCGTGCGTTTTGCCCCAAACCTGTTCAAACACCTTCCATACAACCTATCCAAGATATCCCAACCCTTAAACACTGACTGTAACTCCATTTACAGGGTTTGCCATTTTTGATTTCAGCTTGTGCAGGTTGAGTTTTGTAGGCTTGTTCAAGCACATTCAAGGCAAGCTAGGCATTGGAGAAGGTCAAGGGGAGTTCAAGCAAGCTCCCAAACATCTCAGGCCTTGTTGAAAAGCTCCACATCGTCATACACGAAGTCAGCTGAAACAGGTATTTATCAACTTCCTATCTCCCTATTTAGGAACATTTAGACTTAGGTTTGTGAATAAGAAATAAAGTATTCATAGCCATGAAGCTGTACATATGCTAAGTTTCCATTTTAGTTAAGCATGTTAAGAGAATTTGATCCACGAATTTCCAGAAAAAATTAGGTTTGATTTTAGGGCCAGAGAAATTTTCTCTGGTCTTTGAGAGTTAGAACAAGTTTTTTATATGGTTGAATTCGTCTTGAAAAGCTCTACAACTTTGGTGTTATGTGTTTTTGCATTAGAGCACGTATGCAGGTTGTTCATGATTGGTATCAGGCGCGCGAAATTTTGAAGAGAGGTTGAAGATGAAGTCTGGCTTGGGCTGGGCTTTGGTCCTTTCACTATTTGCACCCGTCTTTTGCTGAATACACCCCCATGGCCCATTTCTTCATATTTTTGTGTTTTGTTATTTTATTTTCATTTTTGATTTTATTTTATTATTTCCAAACATAAAAAATACCCAAAAAAATATTTTATAAATTTTTACATTTATTTTGTATTTTATTTTATTTTTTTCTAACATGAAAACAATTTAATTAGTATATATTTTATTTATTGTAAACTTAAAAATAATATATAAATTATACTTTCATTTTATTCTTTATTTTATTCACACTAAAAAAAATTGTTCTAAATATATTTCTATTTTTTGTATATATTTTATTTTATTTTTATTACATAATTAATATAATTAATATATACATACATACTTTTATTTTATTTAATAGATACTTTAGAATAAAAACATAAAAATATTATACTTTTATTTTTATTGTTATTTATACTTAAATAATACTTTTTCTAAATATATTTTATTTTTTTTGTATATACACTATTTTATTTTATTGTATATAAATAATATAATTAATATATTTATTTTCTTAAAGAAAATTAGGGTTTTACCCTTAACCAAAAAAATAATCTTTTCATTTATTTCTTCTTTTTTTTGCATTAAATATTTTTACATACATAAAATTAAACAAAAACCTCTTTGCATATTCATATTATTTTGTATATTTATTTAATTTGTTTATTTAAATATTGTTCATTTATTATTTATGCCATTTGATTCAATTTGGATGTAATAGTAAAATTAGGGTTTTAATTTCTTGTCAAATAATCCTCATTCAAAAATTGTATCCCCCTCCCCATAATCATGTTGTAATAGTGGTAGATTTATTTTACGCATTTACGCTTTTAATTATGCCATGATTAGAGATTAGGGTTTGTATGCAAAAATCCAAAATCAACAAATAACTTCACTAATGCAAAGACAAAAATGCATGAAAATCAATACACAATGCACACTTGCACCCCTAGGGTTTCATCCACTTGTTGCCTTAAAAGGGCCATGTTATACATGTTGAGTACTTTGGAAAAACAAAAAAACAAAACAAAAGATCATAGTCCCTCGATGATGCTATCTTGGTTGCCTAAACAAAATGATCTAGTCCCTCAGAAAATGGCCAAAATACTTAACACAATTGCTATCATGGTCTATACGATGTCACGCGCCTGTCCCGTTTAACATCCTAATACAAGATTGTTTACCAAATGCAATGGTAAAACAACACTGTCAAAAGAGTTAAAAACGTATAGGAAAGATCTTTGAGTAAAATAGGGTAGATAGCTCTTATTTACTTGATCAAAACTTGCAAAACATCCTTGTTATTTTCAAACACACCTCACAATACAATTTCCCAAATCAAACTTTCAAAAACATTGAAACACCTTTGTATACATTCAAACAAGAATCATTACAAAGGTTGCCACAACGATGGCCTCTTTTCAAAACATCTTTCAAAACCACACACAAAGCACCATTTCAAACAATTGAAAAGCAAAAGCAAGTGATCTAAACAAGTAACTAAGAGCCCATGGATAACCATGGATGAAAATGGTGCTTGCACCTTCCCTTTTCATAATCTACTTCCCGAACCCAAGAAAACATCTCAAAGGTCTTTCCTGTGCTTTTTGATCTTTCCTTAGGATAAAATAAAAAGTCGGTGGCGACTCTTGCTAAACCGAAACATTTGCGAACACAAACGCAAAACCTCAAGTCAGTTCTCCCACCGTATCACAATGGGATATACAAATTTACAAATGGGGATTGCAAGAAATTAAACCTAATTATCTATTACAACCATATTGAAATAATGTACAAGAACTGAATAAATATAATGTACAAGGATATAAATGGAAAAGAAAAGGATTTTTGTTTGGTTTTTTAAGGAAAGGGTCTTGGTTTTAACCTAATTAACTAAAAGAAGTAATTAATTAAATTAAGAAAATTTAATTTAATTAATTAAGAAAAGAAATTAAGTTAGAAAGCATTTTTAGGGTTTTTTAGAAAAGGTTTTAAGTTTAATAAAAATAGTATGAAAATTAATTAGTTAAAAGAAAACCTAAATTCTAAGTTAATTTTAATTAAAAAAGAGAATAAGTAAATCTAAATCAAATTATTAAAGAAATTAAGGTTTTTATAAGAAAAATGTTTTTTGTCGGAATAAAATATATGGAATGCAAATAATAAATAAAAATATTTTTTGGAATTTTTTATATGAAAATAATAATTAAAAAAATATAAAGAAAAAGTATAAAAAAATTAAAAAAAATTATGAGCTGACACATGAGCTTATGTATTGGCTCATGTATTGGCTCATGCAGATTTCGTGTCGGCTCATGCAAATTTCGTGTCGGCTCATGTGTTAGCTCATGCTCCTGGAAGTCAAAACAACTCAGTATGAGTCGACATATACTGGTTTCGTATCGACTCATAATTATTTCGTATCGATGCATACGTGTTTCGTGTCGATTCATAACCTGTTTTGAACATAGTATGTGTCGACTCATAGCATTTCGTATCGACGCATAACTGATGTTTTTGGCTTTTATCACTGTTTTTCTACATATAAAAGTTAGTTCTCAATACATGGTTAGTGAAAATGAAAATCAAGCATATGGTTAGCTTCAAGGAAATTATATCTATACTTTATTTTCACAAATGAACCATTAATGATGCTTGTATGAAGAGTTCAAAGTCAAGAAAACTTACCTTGAAACTGAAATTTGTGCTTTGAGTTTGAGCTATTGTATGGGATGTTGTTGATCTTGGGAAGTGATGATAGTGATGTTATAGAAGTTGTCTTTGTGTTTGAACAACTTCTATATGATGTATGTGGAGTGTTTGGATGGTTTGTTTGGAGAAAACTTGCAAGGTATGAGATTCAAAGATTTGGACTTCAAAGCTCAAAAATGGAGGTTTTGTGGGTAATTCTGGTTTTTGACAGCAAGAATGATTTTGAGTGTTAGTTTCCCCTTCTTTTTTTTCTAACCTTTTTCCAACCTCTTCCTCTTGCAAACGCTTCTTCTATTTATAGGCAAGGGGTTTGTGCATATGAGCTGATTGGGTTTTTAGAACAACATGTTATGGTTTGGTTGGATTTCAAAGATCAAACTAAGTCAAGTACTCCATAGTCCCAAGATGAAGTACCAAAGTTGATGGTATTATGGAGCTACTTCCCATGATTTATGGTGGAGTATAATCAGCAACAAGCAAGGTATGGGCTTAAGATAAACTTTGTACCAAAAGGCTTGCTTTTCAAGAGTAGCAATGGTGTCTTTATGCCATAAATGGAAAGATATTTTGGACAATGGCTCAAACACTTGGGTAATAGCTCAAGATATTGTGTAAACATTAAATTATGTATAGATTTTCAAGTCACAAGGCCTGCAAAGTAAGATTATGTAGCACATCATGCTAATTGAATTATGTGTTCTTCAACAAAAATGGCTTGTAATTCAAGAATGGATGCTCAACTTCATGCCCTTGAATATCCTAGTACAAATATGATAAATTCATGCTCTTGGATGTTTTGGAAAGCTTGAAACAACCTCTATAACTTTCATGTTGGCCATTTTGACAAAATCATCTTGGAACTATGTGAAAAAATGCCAAGAAGTTGGGATAAAATCCTGAACAAAATCTGTTGAAAATTTCTCTAAGTGTTAAATGAATATGACATGACTTCATGAATTTATAAATAAAAATACAAGCACTTCTAGGATTTGATTAGAAAATAAAAGTTGTAGATCTCATCGGGATCTATAACTTTTATGTTGAAAGTTTTCCTTGAATCATCTTGCATCTTGGTGAAAGAATGGCATGAAGTTATGAAAAAAAATGAACTTTATAACACTTAGAAAAATTTCTAAGTCTTGAAAAGTTTGACTTTTCAAAATGAATTTTGACTTTCTTGATTTCTTGATGAACAATCTTCATATTCCAACATGTCTTGATGAAATACGATTCTTGAAACTTGATTTTGATCCAAAAGTCAAAGTTTGACTTTTCAGTGTGCAATTGACCATTTTGTCCTTGTGAATGATTTTCTTGAAAAGTTGTAATTCAATAATTGAAACTTGATAGAAGCAAGCTTGAGGGTCCAGGGTGATCTTTTGAGAAATTTCTTGAGAAATGAGAGGGAAAATTTTGGGGTACAACAACAACCACTTGGAAATCTGAAAAGGGGAGTCGGAGGCCCATCTCCTAGAAAATGATGTCCTACATGGGGATCCGCCTCTTGTCATATTTAGAGCAGATCCGATTTTCTTTCCCGAAGATCCAAAGCGACTAATCACCTCGACCTCCATCGTCGTGCGCATATACCTCTATGAAAACCTCATCAGGGTGTTCGAAGAAATAAGAAATGCAATCCCGAAGATCTTGGGCGACCCAAGACCGTGGGTCCTCATCTTCATCGGGCGGAAACAGGCCACCCTGATCGACAGGGGCCATCTTTGCGTCCTCTCCCCCTAACTGCTAGTCAGACCTATTCGGTTCACCCCTGGAAATCTCCTAGACGCTCGACGTACTGCAAGTATCTCCATAGAGCTCTATGAGGATCCAATTCGTTCATCTGAAAAATCATCCCCGATATTGTCAGCCATAGTACCTGGAAAGAAGAGGATAAAGGTGAGTTCGACATCATCACCGGAATCACCCTTCCACCACTAATTAAGTGAAAGGGAGCTGATAAACAAGGACTATGTCCCCGACCAGAACCCTCACTAAGGCAACTGGGCGAACAAACGCTTATTCAACAAGACAAGCCTCGGTCAGCAAAAACAGCCTAAGTCCTCAACAATCACCTAAGTTGCATCGCGAATGTTAGGAGAAAACTTGTGGCGGCTCCGACGTCTCTAAAAATGCAGAACCACCGTCCGCTACCAACACGCGTCTAAAAACACCCCAACTGACAAGATCCTAACCCTAACCGCATGCATTTCTAAGGCTAAAATCACGAATATCTGAACCACGAAGGTCTAATGACAACGAAGAATTGAAAACTTACCAGTCGGAGAAGAAATAAGGCTAAAGAGGGCGGCGACGAGCAACAAATATCCAAGAAACAACGACGGTCGAACAAACGAGAAGTGACGAGCAAGATAAGAGAAGAACGAAAAATAAAAAATGCCCTACTCCTCTCATATTTATAGTTGGGACCGTCGGCGCGTGAGAGGCACACGCCTAGGGAACCCTAGGGTCGCCATCGTTACACCCTAGCCCCTAGGCCATCATTGCGTCGCTTCGTCAGCGCACTACCCGGAACACGCTACCTCTTCAAATTCGAAGCTCAAAATGGCCAACTCATCATCTCCCCGCGAGAAAGGAAAAACAGGCAACACTTATGTCCTTCGAAAAAAGCGCTTCATCCTACGAGCAGGTGTTAAAGTCGTCACTCATGTGTCCAGAAGCAACGACTTGGTGGCAGTTGTTCTGGACTAGCCCGAAGCCTATGTGGGCCCAATCTAGAGTCCTCATTCGGTAAAGCGCACATGATGCAACCCGAATCTCCCACGCCCCCCTTCGGGGACCATCGATCGTTTTCCCTCTTAGATCAGCACTGGCCTCTAGTGATCATCGAGCGCCTCCCAGTCTACCCGACCAGGAACTCGACCAGACAACCAGGAACCGAACAGACCACCGCCCGTAACCTACCTCTTCCTCGGGACCAACGACTAGTTACAATCACATCTGTTCGGTATGACCAAGTCCTGGCATTTACCTATTTTCACGGATCTGTATATCTAGGCCCAAAAATAGGAACCAATGGTCACGCGCCAGGGGCATTATATAAACCCTCACACATGTGAGGGCCAGGTATCAAATATTCACTATTCACCACTAAAACCCTAATATTTTGCTTGTATCTCTTTGCTCCCACACTTATTTGATCGTCAGAGTGCCTTGCAGGTACAACTCCCCCTTTTTCCTCCTCGACATTCCATCCCGATAGAAGATCATCATCCGGTCATCTTGCAGGTTCTGATCAACCGGTAAGATCACTCGAATCACTATTCACCGTACGTATGATCACTATTCATTGTCGTACGACCGTATGATTTTACTATTCATCGTCTGTATGACCGTACGATTTTCCTTATTTCTAGTTTTTTGACTTTTTGATCGAATTTCTGAAACTTCTGATTTTCACGTTATATGCAATCTCCAAAAATATATTTTATTTCTCTTCATTAATAAAGATTTTAAGACATATTTCAACAGAAGAAAATCAAAAACTCGTAGGATGATGCCATGTGATTGGAAAGGGCAATTAGTTTGGGAAGTTTTTGCTTATTATGTTAATTACATATATGAACATTTTATAATGTAAATTTAAAATTTGAAGAATAATAAATTAGAGAGATTGATCGCATATTTTATTAATGGGTAGGTAGTTGACTACCGACAATTGTTACTTAACGAATAATTAACTCTATAAATTAGTTGATAACACATCCTTATTACTTATTTCTTAATGTAAATATTATCTTTTATACCTCCAATTTATTAAGGAGTAAATAAAAAATTATTATACTAATAAAATTATTAAGTTCATCCTGATCATTTGCATCATTTATTTTCTCTAACAGACAAATTAATTAAAAGAAATAATACATTCTTATTAAATGGAAATTACACCTATTTTTCATGTTTATCATTGGGCTAATCAAGATTGGGCCCTCCCAATACTAGGGTCGCCATTAACTTGAGATTTTAATTTATCACCCCCATATTATATATATATATATATATATATATATATATATATATATATATATATATATATATATATATATATATATATATATATATATATATATATATATATATATATATATATATATATATATATATATATATATATATATATATATATATATATATATATATATATATATATATATATATATATATATATATATATATATATATATATATATATTCTCTATTTTGTATGCTTTTATCTGTATAAGTCTAAAATCATCACCTTCAGATATATTATAGAAAATTTTAGTATATTTCAAGATTTTTGATACAGTACAGAAAAAAATTTAAAAATAATTTTTAGTTTTAAAATTGTAAGGCTTATGATCTTATCGAATCAGAATAGACTGTCACAGCTAGTTCGGGTAGAAGTTGAATGAGATGAGGGGGAGTACCTGCAAGGCACTCTGATGGAAAAGTAAGTTGCGGAATGAGCAAGCAAGCGTAAGAGTAAGAAAGTGTTGAATACCTGACTCTCTCGGAAGAGAGGGTATTTATAACCCTTAACGCTGGGTCAAAGTCTCTTTACTGGCCTGATCAAACAGGTTCAACATAGAGACTTCCAGGTTCTACGTGAGTAGTGGGGACCCGCACGTAGCCCCCTACCTGGTTGACGTCCTCCACAAGGTCAGAAGGATATGGACGCGATCTTTCTGGGACCACGAAGACTCCGCAATATCTGGAGACGTTGGTAATCAGCCCTACGAGGAAGATGCTCGGGAGGAGCGCCTGCTCGTCATAGATGGTCCCCGCAAGCGCAAAAGGGAAACAGTCTTGGTCGACAAGGCCTTTATGGTCGGGGTTTGATCGTCCTTAGTCTGTTCGAGCGTTGTCCCCGCTTGGTGAGGTTGTCTCCTCGCGGGAAAAGGTTAGTAGTTGCCAGCCATGTTCGAGGATAATATCGGTCAGCGGTGCAGGTTGGCACGCTTAGATTGGGCCTCGCTGGGAGTTGGGCCAAGGGCAGGCCCAGTCCAGAACAGGAGCCCCCCAAGCAGTTGCTCCTGGTGAAGGAGTTATGACTTGATTTAAGTTTTCCCCTTCGCGAGGTTCGCTGCCCGACTTGGAGTTTTCTATCGTGGATGGAGAACATCGTCGGTTCATGATTTTGGACCGTGCAGCGGTCTAAGCATGTTCGAGGAGGACTCGGGAGAGAGAGGATGATACGCTTGCCAGACACGTGGCGCGGCTCTTGGAAACAGTAACGATGGCCTAGGGAGTAGGGGCCATCATTTCCTGTACACGTAGGTGTCGAGGAGAAAGGCGACTTGTGACTGCTCGATGCGACGTTTCACATTTCACATCAGCTCTATAAATATGGCTTCAGGGATCATAACTTACTTTGACATTTTCGCGCTTCTACAATTTCTCTTCCTTCAAAACCGTGCGTTTTCCTAGAATCTTTGAGACCTCCGCACAGTCCGCCGCGTACCTACCTTAACAACCGTCACTCAGCGTTCTTTTTCCTTGATATCTTGTGTTGTAGATAGATTTTCGTGTCTGGGGGTGATGCCCGAGGAATTTAAGCGTTTTAGGCGTCTGATTCATGAGCATGTCTGTGGCGCTCATACGTTTGGGCATACGATTTACGATCATGCTCGTGGAGTTCATGCGTTTAGGGATACGATTTATGATTATCCTCGTGACGTTCATGTGTTTAGCTAATAAATTTATGAACTTGGTCGTGAAATTCATTCTTTCGTCAGTATCTAGGCTAGTTTTCTCTGTGACCTCCTTGTATTTGGCTAACAAATTTATGAACTTGGTCGTGGAATTCATTCTTTTCTCGCCATATTCTTCTTGTGCCTGGTATATTTATGATAGACATAGGCGTTCATCGTTATGATCGATGCTTGATCGAGGTCTATGCATTCCCCTTCTTTTGTGTGAATGGTCGTCGACTTGGTCTGAGTGTTGCTTAACCTCCTCATCTGTGCCGCGGAAAAGTGGATTTGCAGTCGAGTTCACCGGTTTCCTGTACTTTGCAGGTAAATGTCCGACACTCCCGAGTCCTCAGAGCATATTGACACTGAGGGAACCAGCACAGCCGAGGAGAGCATTAATCTGGTCAACACCGTCGACGATCCTACTCTAGATTGGGTTGGTGAGGAACCCCGAGGGATAGCTTCGATCTATAGTTACACCGATAGGAAAGCCTATACGGTCGTCGAGTATGGTGGTGGCCAGGAGGGATTTCGAAGAAATTTCAAAATCACGAGGCCGACACAGGACACTCGTATTTGCTCGGAGTTTACTCAGGATGCCTTCCCCATGTATGAGATCGTGTTCAAAGACCTCGGGCTCCGAGTTCCTTTCAACGACTTCCAGATGGGAGTGTTCAATCATTTGAACTTAGCTCCCTCCAAGCTTTATCCCAATGCGATTGCCTTTATCTGGGCATTCGAACTTACGTGTCATTTCCTGAGGATCGGGGAGACGATTCCCCTGTTCTTCAGGGTTTTTCACTTGCAATGGCAGTCCCGAGGAGGGAAACATAGATGGGTGTCCCTTAAGCGGTCGAAAAGGCTGTTTAGGATGTACATGGATTTTGTTCGATATTTCAAGGACAAATGGTACATCTTGCAACCATCTTCGCAAACAGTCGTGAATTCACTGTTCGACCCGGCTACCATGGTGGACGAGGAAGGGGAGCCGTATTTGGACACTGAGGGTAATCCTGAGATGGGGAGAATCTCAAAGTTTCCCATCCACTGGTGCTTGGCCCATTACGACCATGGACCCGGATATTACCACACTCCCGCTGACGGTATGAGCGTCGAGGACGAGGAGGCATATGGCGTCCTAAATGAATTCGTTGACGCTTTCTTCCCTGCTCAGTGGGTTACGAGGGAAAGACACGACGTCCTTGATGAGGACGGCGAGCCAATGTTCGAGGCACGTCTGGTCAATACCAAGGCGCTCGTCGAGTGTCAGTCTTACGGGAAGGTCGTAGATCTCTTAGGTTTCTTGCTTACTTTACTATATTGATAGCCTTTTTTGTTTCTTCTACGTAGCTAAACCGGGCATATTTTCTTTGCAGGTCACATGGCGGAACGACGAGAGAGATTGCTGAAGTTGACCCAAGATAAGAAGAGCAATAAAAGGCTGGTGAAGCCGCAACAAGCTACACATATGGGTCCAGCCCCCGTATCGGCCAGGGAAGGATCCAGTGGGTCTTCGAGTTCTCGTGACATCGAGCACCAACCTGTATTGTTGAGCAAAAAACAGATTCGACCAGAAGACGGAGAAGCTGATGTGACTGGTGGAGGGGCGGGTGCCCGGGCCTTCAGCCTGCCACCCTATTTTATGGAAAAAGACTTCTTTGAGGGGTTTCCCTTGACTGTGTCCGACAACGAGGCCAATATCATCAGACGAACGACAAGGAAGGTCAAAGGAAGCACCTCGCTTCCAGCATGACCGGGGTGGTGAAGATGGCTGAGATGGAGGTTGTCCTTGCGGGTGAAGGGTCAGACTCCTCGGATCGGGTCAAGGAGCTAGAGTCAGAGAAGGCGACTCTTTGTACAAAAACCCACAAACTGAAAATTGCTCTTGAACGAAGCGAGGAGATGTTTCGGGAGAAGCCCGACGTGCTGGCGGGGGAGAAGGAGAGAGTCGACAGAGCCCTCGAAGACAAAGAATGCCTCCAACTTGATAACAAGCGGTTGGGGAGCGACAACCAACGGCTGCTAAGGGAAGTTGAAAATATGAGGGCCGATATGCTTCCCGTGGAGGGCGAGCCTGAAGGGGTGGCTGACTTACGCACGCATGCTGATTTTATCGCTCGGATTCAACTCTTGGAGTCGGACTATCTTAATGCCTTGGCCGACGACTTTGAGTCTGCTATGAATCAAATGTCTGTGCTGAACCCGGGGTTGAATATTGAAGGAACTGGGGTCCTGTCCCAGGTTGTTGATGGTCGGGTGGTCCCTCCTCCTGACTCTCCTGATGTCAAAGTTAGCACTCCGGGGAGTGATTGATGTTTTTGTTTTTCAGTTTTTATTTGGGCTTGCATGCCCGTAATATTCATACATCCTCGACCCAAATGGTCGGATTTGGAAATTATTTTGATTTATTTTATGCTTATTGTTATTACTGTTTATCATTTTTTTTACTTGTTATTTGATGAATACTTGGTGTAACCTTTGGATATATGTTCCCGACCATTGTTGTGGTCGTTTATGAATTTTCCACGAAGTTCGTGTTTTTCGTGTGGAGATATGCGCTCGACCCTAATATCAGTTCGACACATGTCGAAATGTGTCGAGGGCGCAGAGTGGGAATCTGCGGAACGAGCGTATGATCGCGATCGGGATCCTACGCTCGTGGCGTGAACTACCCATCGCGAGCTGGGTGTTCTTCCATGTTGGGGTATTTCGACAGTAGAGCTCGATCGAGGTGTCCCTGTCGGGCAAGGATGTTTCTTGTCAAAATGAACAACATCCTGCTTTTTGTTGGTTGGTAGGTCGCGTCCGTACCTCGACGCACCTACGTGGTCGAGCTTTTCCCTTCATCAACTGAAGATGAATATTCGACGACAAAATTCCTCAGCAGGTGAGGGACTTAGCTATAATATTGTTTTAGCTTCGCAGCATTCCAGGGTCGAGGTAGTGGTTCTCCATTCAATTGCTCGAGGTAATATGCTCCAGTTCCCGTAGCTCCCTGGACGCGGTAAGGTCCCTCCTAGTTTGTGGCCAACTTTCCTTCACGGTAATCCTTCTAGTTTCTTTGAAAGACTAGGTTGCCGACCTGAAACTCGCGTTTTATGACTTTGTTGTCGTGGTGTAGGGCTACCTGTTGTTTCAGTGTGGCCTCGCGAAGGGATGCTCTTGAACGAATTTCTTCGACAAGGTCAAGCTCATCTCTGAGGGCCTCGTCGTTCATCTCCTCGTCGAGGGGCATTTCAGTTTGCCTAGATGGCTCCATGATTTCCACCGGGATGACGGCCTCGGTACCGAAGGTCAGTCGGAATGGCGTCTCGCCAGTCATCGAATAAGGCGTTGTGTGGTAAGCCCATAGAACATTGTGTAGTTCTTCGACCCATCCCCTTTTGGATTCGCCTAACCTGCACTTGAGTCCTCACAAGATGACACTATTTGCGGCTTCGGCTTGCCCGTTGGTCTGGGGGTGCTCGACCGAGGTAAAATGCTGCTTGGTTCCGAGTTTGACAATGGAGCTTTGGAAACCTTGGTTGGTGAATTGTGTGCCATAGTCTATGACGAGCACTCGTGGTATCCCGAACCGAGCGAGCATGTTTCATTTGTAAAAATGGAGGATGTTGTGCAAGGTGATTTTCGCTAGGACTTCGGTCTCTATCCATTTGGTGAAATAATCTACGGCCACGATGAGGAATTTATTTTGGAATGTTCCTTGTACGAACGGTCCAAGGATGTCCATTCCCCACCAGGCAAATGGCCATGAGGACGATAGCGTGTTTAGCTCGTGCGGGGGAGTGAGATGCATGTCAGCATGTCTCTGGCACTTGTCGCACCTCTTGACATGTTCTTTGGCATCTCGTTGCACGGTCGGCCAGTAGTATCCTGCGTGCAATGCCTTTATCACTAGGGACTTTCCGCCCATGTGCTGGGCGTTGATTCCTTTATGGATTTCCCGCAGTATCTCAGGGACCGCGGATTCTTCGACACACTTTAAGAGTGGAATGGAAAATCCACGACGATACAGTTTGTGTTCGAGCACCACATAAGAGCATGCTCGTTATTTAGTCGCGGTTGTCTCCCTTTGGTCCAGGGGAAGTTCTCCTTTCGTTAGGAAATTAAATACCGGGGTCATCCAACATGAGTTGTCCCCGATGGCATTTACCTCGAGTAAAGGCATGGATTTTTCAATGCTCGGGAGAGATAGGGATTATTGTATGACAGATTTGTTTCCGTCTTTCTTCTTCGTGCTTGCGAGCTTTGAAAGTATGTTGGCCCGTGTTTTTTGTTCGCGTGGTACGTGTGTAATTTATGCTCGGTCAAACTTTTTCATATGTTCTCTGACCAAGCTCAAATATTCGATGAGGCTATTTTTCTTAGCCTAGTATCCCCCTTGAACTTGAGACGCGACAAGTTGGGAATCAGTGAAAATTTGTATCTCACGAGCGCCTAAATCCTCGGCCAGTCTTAGACCTGCGAGTAAAGCCTCGTATTATTCCTGATTGTTTGAGGTTGGAAAGGAGAGGGTGAGCGAATGATTGATCATTACACCTTCCTCATTTTCGAGGATGATTCCTGCCCCACTCCCGGTCAAGTTGGAGGCTCCATCGATAAAGATGGTCCATTTGTGCTCCTTCCCCGTAGGGGGTTATGAGCGGTCATCTCCGTGACAAAGTCGGCCAGAGCTTGGGCCTTCAGGGCCTTCCTGCTTTCGTACTGAACGTCAAATTCTGAAAGCTCCAAGGACCATTTCAGCATTCAACCTGCCATATCTGGTCGACCTAAGAGCTGTCTCATGGGATGGTCTGTTCGTATGACGACCGTGTGTGCGAGGAAGTAGTGTCTGAGCCTTCTTGCCGCGTTGACGAGATCCAGAGCTACCTTCTCGATCTGTTGGTATCTGACCTTGGGTCCCTGAAGCGCTTTACTCTTGAAATAAATGGGTTTTTGGCCGTCATGAGTCTCGCAAATGAGAGCCGCACTAACGGCCTCAACGGAGACGGCCAGCTATAGGAATAATGTCTCCCTGTCGCCTGGTCGTGATAGCACGGGCGGCTGCGAGAGGCTCTATTTGAGATGGAGAAGGGCCTATTCGCATTCCTCGGTCCACTCGAAAATTGCCTCCTTGCGCAAGAGTTTGAAGAAGGGCAGGGCGTGTTGAGCGGATTTTATGACGAAACGGGGAGAGTGAGGTGAACATACCATTCAGGACTTGTATGGATTTTTTTGAAGTGGATTTAGGGAGGTCAGAGAATGCTCGACACTTATCGGGGTTGGCTTTGATTCCTCTCTCTGTTAGGTAAAATCTGAGGAACTTTCCCGTCTTAACCCTGAACGTGCATTTCTCGGGGTTGAACCTCATTCTACATTGCCTTGCTTGGGAAAAGACTTTCCTGAGATGAGAGGCATGATTGGTGTCTACTAGGGATTTGATGATCATGGCGTCCATGTATACCTCGAGAATATCTCCGATCTCGTTACGGAAGACTTTGTTCATCATCCGCTGATACGTTGCTCCTGCATTTTTCAGACCAAAGGGCATTACGTTGTAGTAATAGTTTCCCGAGCTGGTCATGAAAGCGGTGCAGTGTTTGTCGCTCATTGACATTGGGATTTAGGTTGTAGCCCCTAATAGGCATCCATAGAAGATAAAATTTTATAACCGGCTGAGTTGTCGACCAGCATGTCAATATTAGGCAAAGGAAATGCATCTTTGGGGCAATGCCCGGTTAAGATCAGTATAGTCAACACACATACGCCATTTTCCATTATTTTTCTTAACGAGTACAACATTTGACATCCAGGTTGAATACCGGGCTTTAGAAATAAAATTTGCCTCTAGGAGGTCTTTTACAGATTTTTCAACAGCCTCTGTTTTCTCGAGAGACTGCCTACGCCTATGTTGTACTACTGCCCTAGCGGCTGGATCAATAGCAAGTTGATGATAGGAGACCTCAGGGTCAAGACCGGGGCATCTCCGTATCGTTTCATGCAGACAGATCTGCATTCTCCCTCAGGCAGGCCTTGATCTGCTTCCTCGCCAGGTCGGGGAGTCCGATACCGGTCTTCACCCCTTTATTCGGGTCTTCACCGAGAGGCACGAGCTCGAAGTCCTCATCCAGAATTGGTCGGAGAAGCTCTTGCTCGCCATTGGAAGATTCGTCTTGGTCGAAGCGAGTGTTCAACGAGATCGAGTCGACCTTTGGAGGAGCCCTCTGCATTTCTGCCTTGGTGGGATGTGGCTCTGAATGTTGTGGCTCTGGTTGTGCTGTCGCAGCTTTCTTGGTGGTCCGTGTCCCAGTGTCGACTATGTTGTGTCCCTTGGCCGCTACATTGAAGCATATTCGGGAAGCTGCTAGGTCGCCCCTGGATGGTGGCGACGCGTGCCCTCTTTGTGTAAAACTTCATCTTCAAGTGGACGGTGGATGGCACCGCGGTTATCTCCGCCAATGTCAGCCTCCCAAGGATGCAGTTGTAGAGGGAAGGGCAGTCGATGACCAGGAAACGCACTTTGACTTGCTTGGTAGCAGTGTCCTCGCCGAAGGTGACCATTAGCTCCACGTACCCCCATGGCTTGGAGGTTGAGCCATTAAAGCCTTGCAAGTTGGATCCCCACGTATGGTGAAAGGTGGGGAGTCGTCGAGTTGTAGGATTCTGAAAAGCTGGCTGTACATCACGTCGACGGAACTTCCTTCATCGACCAGGACACGGTATACGTCAAAGTTGGCCATTCTTGCCCCTGATTAGAAGAGGGATGGCTGAATTGGGGGCCCCTCTTGACAATTCCTCGAGGTAAAAGGTGATCAGCTCTGATATGCCTTTAATCCTCTCAAAAGTTACAGTTTGCGGAGGGGCCGTGTCGACCAGCTCATCCAACTTCCTTTTTGCTGAATTAATAGTTAAGTCATTAAACCCCTCCACAATTTATGACCATGACGGAGGGTAAGTTCTCCCACCTACTGTGCATGGACAGAGGCTCTTCCATTTATTCGGGGACATAGAAGTCCTCCAGTCTCGTGATAGAGAATGCAGTTTAGATGGGTCTCCCCCCTTTTATAAGGGTATCGATAGCATCCTTGAGATGGACACAATATTCAATCAAGTGTCCATGGCTCCGGTGATACTGGCAGTATTTGCTCCGATCTGCCCCGGGTTTAGCAGGAGCGGGGCGAGGACGCTTGACGCCGCCGTCTTTGAAATCTGTGTTTGCACACTCCGCTAAAATGCGCTCGCGGGAAGAAGTTAGCGGAGTGTACTCAGTGAACCTCCTCGAGGGTCCTCTCTGCTCGCGAGGATCTCGGGGTTTATCGTCCATTCTCTTCTCGTAAGTTCGTCGAGGAGGGCCAGTTCCTTGTCACATATTTCTGGTTGATCCGCGATTCCTGGGGTCCCGGGCTCTGTTGGCCACCTCCCTCTCCTTGTAGTCCATGTAGGCTCTGGCTTTCTCGAGGAGGGCATCGAATGTCTGAGGCAGTTTGATGCCTCTAGCCTTTCTGAATTTCGTGCCCGGGAGGAGTCCCCCTCTCGAGCAGGTATCTCTTCATGTGATCGGTACAGGGGACCTGGATGGCCTTCCGGTTGAACCGATTAATAAATTCCCTCAGGGTCTCATCGTGTCTCTGGACGATGGCCTCGAGAGTTGCTTCGGTCTTTGGGTGGAATCGCGAAGTAGTGAATGAACTGATGAATTGGATCTTTAGATTTCACAAGGAGGTAATTGACCCCGGGGCAAGACTTTTGTACCAGTCCATCGCAGCTTTCCTCAAAGTCATGGGGAACAACCAGCATTTGATTGGTCCCCCCGACATTGTGATAATGTAGCATGGCCTCAAACCCGTCTATATGGTCAACTGGGTCGGCGATACCGTCGTATTCCTATAGGTGGGGAGGCTTCTCCATGCACGGGGGGATTGTGCCTCCATAATGGCTTGTGACTAGGGGCCGCGGGGGTCGTCTTCGTCACTCCCGTCGGGCAAGCGAGACGGGGATCTGATGTAGTGGCGGTTATGGTGGCCTTGGTCACGTAGAGGTTCCTCGAGAGGTATGGTCGCTTGTTGTTCTCCCTAGTTTCTATCTCCAGGGGGTCTTCGTTCTTGACGCGAGGGTCCATGATCGCATCTCCCCATGTCAACGGGCTGGTCCCTTTCCAATGCGGGGCGTCGTCCGGTATGTCGGAGAGAAGGGCTTCGAGAGATGTCTCGACTACGTCTCTGCGGGGGAGATTGGGGATATTCCTCTGCTTGTCGAGGAGGAGGAGATTGAGGTCTCCTGTGTCTTTCGGGGGGCTCTATGAGCGCCCTCAATCTTTCTCCTTGAGCGAAGATCAGGTAGTTAGTCTGATTTATTGTCGCAAACAGTGCCTTGGTTGTGGCGTCTGCTCCGGCGGGGAACGGGGACCTCATGGAACTGAATGGGTTGGTAGTTCTGGGGAGGTGGTCGATCATATTCGAGTCGTGGAGGCATTG